>JAMPIV010014589.1:0-741649 GCA_024509875.1 Oreohelix idahoensis
ATTTCAGGGACCTCAAATCAGATTTGATAAAAAAGGTAACCATAATAGTTATCAAAACCCAGGTAACCAATCATTTCAGGGTTCTTCTTCAAAGAACTGGAGACGAGCTGATAGCTCTCGACACAGGGGTGGTCATAATTATAGGAATTTCCGTAGAGGAAGTAATTATAGAAACTATCAGGGTTATCCGTCTTGGAGTCAACAAGATCATAATTACAGAGATACTCATTATAATGAATATGATAATGGTAACCAAGGGAACTATGACTCAAACCCAAATAGGGGTTACAATAGAGGTAACAATAACTACAGAGGTGATAATAACCGAGGTAGATCTCAATACAAAAGACATAAACCACATTTTCAGGCAAACTCTGCACAACAAGAGTCCAATGAAGCCTATAAACAGAGTAAAGATAATAATGATGCTAGTAATATGGCATGTGCCGCTTTTGATTTTGGGAGAGCATCTCAGTGCCCCCAATGCAAAACGCTATTTGAGCCAACCACAGTGTCTACTTTAAGCTGTGGCCATCCTCTTCCTGCTCTTCCGGCATCAGTCGCGCATGATGGAAGAGGTTCTCTTGTCTTACATAAGGGTTTAGTGAATAACAATCCAGTCTCTGTGCTATTTGATTCTGGATGCACCACAATTGGTGTTAGGCAGTCACTCGTAGATCCTTCCCGTGCCACTGGACAAGTAGTCAAGTGTGTAACATTTGGCGGCACATTAGAGAAATACTCTACTGCTATCATTAGGATTGCTACTCCTTTCTTTACAGGAGATGTACACGCATGTCTTCTTCCGAATCCGATCGCTGACCTCATCATCGGTCGCATTCACGGAGTCAGAGAATGCACTCCGCAACAAATTTCCACGTGGGAAAGGCAAAACATGCAGATTGCTAACGCTGTAGTCACTAGAGCTCAGGCTCTTAATATGCCTCAAACTTCATCTACTGAAGATAATGAAGTGCATAACCAAGATAATCCCTTGGTAATTTCTCGTGACTCGTTTATAAAACAGCAAGAAGATGATCCCACTCTGAAGAAATTCTTCATTCTTGCAACTAAAGGTGATCCGAATAAAGACACAAGTCGTAAATCGTGGATTACAAAGAAGAATGGCGTACTTGTACGTATGGTTCAAGACTACATTACGTCAAGTCATTCTCAAATCCTGGTTCCCAAGAATTTGAGAGTTAAAATTTTGCAGCACGCTCACGACTCTCAGTGTGCTGGACACATGGGTTTTTCCCGTACTAAGTCAAGAGTCCTTGCGGCTTTCTTTTGGCCATTGGTAAACAAGGACATACGGATTTATTGTCGATCTTGTAAAGTATGTCAGGAAGTTAAATCCAAAGGTCCACGGCATGCTGCACCCATTCAGGCGGCGGACATTCCTATTCGGCCGTTCCAAAAAATGGCCATAGACATAATTGGTCCATTTAAGATCAAGTCTGCCAGAGGACATCAGTTTATCTTGACGTGTGTTGATATGTGCACACGTTGGCCAGAGGCTATTCCTCTGAAGAGCATTACTACTGCTGATATTGCAGATGCTCTTTGGCTTATATTTTCTCGTCTGGGGTTCCCCGGAGAGATATTGTCAGACCATGGCACCCAACTAATATCAGATACCATGTCTCAAGTAATGTCTACTCTGCAGATAGATAGATCTTTAGTAGTATCTACCATCCAATGTCTAATGGTATGGTCGAACGCCTTAATAGAACACTTAAAAACTTACTGGGGAAGATAACTGAGGATCATCCTCAAGACTGGGACAGAGTTTTACCTGCGGCCCTCTTCGCTTACAGAGAGGTACCCAATGAACATACAGGATTTTCTCCCTTTGAACTCGTCTTTGGCGCGCGTCCGCGTGGCCCTATGTCGTTGCTTCACGATCTCATTACATCTGACAATATTGACGATGACACAAAGGCATCCTACGAATATGTCATCGCGTTGAGACAAAAGATTATCGAAGCATGCAAATTAGCAACTTCTTCTTCTGAATTTGCGAAACAGAAGGCAAGGCAATTTGCCAATAAGAAGAGATGCTTACGACAACTTTGTCCTGGTGACAAAGCATTTGTATTACTACCTTGTAGGGAAAACAGATTACTTATTTCTTGGAAAGGTCCGTACGATATAATATCGAAAATTTCCGATGTCGACTATATTGTCGATATTGATGGGAAGCATAAAACCTTCCACATCAATATGCTTACTGAATTCCATGAACGTCCGGATTATTTGCAACCCATTTTCCAAGCAACGGACAATTCTCCAGTACCACATGGTTATTACTCATCACTGTCCGTGATACAGGATGAGGAAACAAGTTTTTCAGATGTAAATCTTCCTCTTCCAATGATCCCACTTCATTCTAGTGAATCATGGAAGAACGTTACTGTCTCTCCTGATTTGTCTCTAGGAGAACAGCGACAAGTTTCAACTATGTTGCAAACATTTCAGGATGTACTCACTGACATCCCTGGACAAACGCATGTCATTGAACATGACATTGTTCTAACTGACCATACTCCTATTAGGATTAGACCTTATCCTATACCTATACATTTTCAAGCACAGGTCGAGAAAGAGTTGGATGAGATGATAGATTTGAAAATAATCGAACCATCCACCTCTGCATATTCTTCGCCGATGGTTATTGTTCGTAAAAAAGACAATAACATACGTCTTTGCGTTGACTATCGAAAATTGAATCAAGTAACGAAGTTCGATGCCGAACCTATGCCTTTACTGGAAGAGCTACTTACTCGACTCCAAATCTCATTTTTTCACTAAACTTGATTTGTCTAAAGGATATTGGCAAGTTCCTTTATCTGAACGCGCCAAACCTCTCACGGCTTTTTCAACACCTAGAGGTTTGTTCCAATGGAATTTTATGCCTTTCGGTCTTATGAACGCACCAGCTACATTCGTACGCATGATGCGCCGAATCCTATCTTATCGGTCAGATGTCATTGCATATCTAGACGACATCTGTCTTTTCAGCGATACTTGGGAAGATCACTATTCGGGGTTAGATGAATTGCTGTCTACTTTGCGTGAGCACAACCTGACAGCGAAACCCTCTAAAGCCTATATTGGTTTTAGCGAAATTTCTTTCCTAGGCCACCGAGTTGGTCATGGTTTCCTAAAGACAGAGGACCATAATACTAGTAAGATACTTAACATCTCAATCCCTAAGACTAAAAAACAGGTGAGAAGTCTGTTAGGTCTTATTCAATTTTATGGCAGATTCATTCAGAATCTATCCTCTATCATGGCACCTCTCTCAACACTTCTAAAGAAAGGTTCGCCTAATGTGGTCCACTGGTCTCAGGAATGCCAATGCTCTCTGGATAAGATTAAAACACTGTTTTCAACACCACCTATTTTAGTGCTACCCACTAAAGATAAGACATTCGTTCTTCGTAGTGACGCTTCATCCACTGGGATTGGAGCGGCACTAATGCAAGAGTACTCTGGAACTCTGCATCCTGTAATGTATATTTCCAGAAAACTTAATGCGGCAGAAAGGAATTATTCGGTTTTAGACCGTGAGCTATTAGCTATGGTTTGGTCGATCCTCAAACTACAGAGATTCCTTCTAGGCGCACATTTCATAGTAGAAACCGACCAAAAAGCTCTTACTGCTATACAGAGTAAGAATTTGAAGAGCTCGAGGTCTACTCGATATGCAATTGCTCTTCAACCTTTTCATTTCTCTGTGCGAGCTATTCGTGGATCAGATAATGTGATGGCAGACATTCGGTCAAGATGCCCACATGATTCCACATAACTATTAGGGCTTAGACTTCTTGATATGTCTAGTTCTATAGTAGTTCCTTTTCTATATCATGATAGATACACATTTGTAATTTAATAATATAATGATTGTATCACTACATAGCGGTTCATTGATGTTTATTCACCGCTGTGCTTTGATGATTTTTTTCTTCATAAATCATAAATTTAAGATATCTAATGCGAAATGATGATATGAATTTTTTAGGCATTGTGTAATTGCCAGAATTGTATTATACTTTGATGACACCTTCCTGGAAAAATATACTTGTAGAGAAATAATTTCTCTCAGTTTATGAGACACATTCTCACCAGTCGCTCCATAAGTCGACTTAGCCTCATATTAGGCGTTATAGGTATTCCTGATATTTTCATCTGCGCATTATTCATGCGTTGTGAGCCTATTGTACGTTGCTCCTAGATGTATTTCAAAAAAAAAAAAATGTTCCATTTTTTTTTTTCCCGGGAGGTGTGGTAAGACTGTTACGTGCAGTCTTTGATATCTTACAATATTATACATAGGTAATTTTATAGTGCTTAAGGGAAAGTCATTATTGAGTTACTTCCCTTGAAAGTTGTGCCGTCTCTTCGATCGAACTCCGCGGGTGAGTCCAGTTTTCTGCGATTTATTCTTCGTTTGGGTAATAATAGATTGTTCTTGCTTCAGAATATCTATGGCCTGAATTTATGTGTATTGTTTGTCTGAGTAGGACGAGTCTGTCTTATATCTGTATATCTTTACATATCTAAGTCGAACTATATGTTCTGTTGTCTCTAGAGAGGTCAAAGGCTATTCGGCGGATGTGTGGCTAGAGTGTGGTGTGATTTGGCTTCGTCCCGATAGGGACTGTGGTTTTTCTATGTCGGCCTGTCGCCGGGAAAAAGTGATCTCAGTATTGGTGGGGAAAGTGATAGTCGTCTAGACCTATCGTGTATGCTTTACCCCAGTGTTTATTCATATTGCCAAGGAATGGCAGAGGCATATTTCTGATGCCAAGGTAATAATAGACACTCTTATGAACTCTCGATCGAAGCCACCATTTTCGATAGTTACGATTTGTATGTCTAAGAGAATATATTTGACTCGATGAAAACGACTTCGATTCCTAGCAGCACTATATCCTGTAGATTGCAGTCAATTGTTCATGATCAAATCTACAGAGCAATGAAATGTTTTATGAATGACTAACTTTAGGACAGATTCATTATCTGTATCCAAACGTGAGTGACAGCTCACGAGTGAAGCCATCTTGGAACCAAAACATGTAGTGACTTTCAAGAAGAGAAAAGGGATGCCCGTATTATCGCTTGTTTAGTCCAGAGATCACTGCTACACATGAGAACCCGTTATTAGCGGTTCAATATTATTATATGGAAAAATATGTGCTGAACATTATGTTGAAGAATCGTCGCTAGACGAGATTAGGTTTAGAAGCCATCTGAAATATTGTTTATAAGCTGACGTGCTCAGTCAGTGAAGTCAGATGATATATATGTATGGGCGATACTGAGGGCTTGGCTACTGACAGTCCTTGATACTATTATTCCACATGAGTGCCCATGTAACATAACATTGCAAGACCAGTTATCCACTGTACCATGATGTATTATGCCAACCTGTGATTTGTCACTATCTGTGCTGTCGAGTGTGTACGTCCAATTAAACTTTAGAAAAGGTACACAGTCGGTGGTGTCGATGACTTCCAGTCATACATGAGTGTGAGAAAAGAACATTTGTCAACACCACGAACCCTTATTAACATTCGCACATTATACACTCAATCCATGTCTACACACCACTGCGTAGGTCAAGTTGACATTCCATACACTACAGTGGAGCAAACAACACCATAGAGATCTTATCAACTGATGATGATGATGATGTCTGCTTCCATCCACTTATATCTATCTTTTGGTGGATATCATTTACGGGAATAAAATAACAACTTTATCCAACTTTATCAAACGCATATGTTACCGAAACTGTGGTAATATTTTTTAAAGGAATGGCTTCGGGAGCCGCGCTGGTGTAATGGCTTCGGCGTTGTACTGGCGACCAGGTGTTCATGGTTCAAACCCGGGCGTCGGCGTTTGAAGAAATGTTTACGGCCGGAAATTTGACTGAATAGCCTGAACGGCTCCTGTGATAAACCCTCTGTGGATGGGAAGGAGCGAAGCTCCTGACCGGGTTGGAAGGAAAGTCCTCAGGTTCCCCAGCCTCGCAATGACATGTCATTGGGCCGAAGGGCTGAAAGCCCAAGTGCCGCTGGTTAAGAAAAAAAAAAAAAAAAAAAAAAAAAAAAAAAAAAAAAAAGGAATGGCTTCTGGCCATCTCGTACACAGGTCAATACATGTTAATATATATTGAAAACCTCTGGTAGACCTTACAGACAGTGGTCCTATGATATCAATAGCCAATTTGAAAAAAGGGCATACAGCAATATCCGTGACCTGTAAAGGTGCTGATTGATGTGCACCCTTACGTGCAACACTTCGACATTCAGCGCAAGGTTTACAATAAGTTGAAATGTCTTTATTTACCCCAGGCCAATAAAAGTGTTTTAGTAATCTATAAGCCGTAAGGTAAATTCCCATATGTCCAGCAAATGGTACGTCATGCGCATTTGACAAGACTAGTGCGCGAAATGACGTAGGTACCATAACTTGTTTGAGAATGAAAGAGCAATTATCAAAACATCGTATCATAATATTATCCTGCATTTGAAACCAATGTCTTGAATTTTTAGAATGTTTAATAGTTCGAGCAATAGCTAATGGGAATAAATGTCCCAAAGAAGGATCCATTTGTTGTTTTGCTATAAATATATTTTTGTCAATGTAATGACAAGTTGTAATGTGTTGAGTGTGTATAGAAGAATTTAATGCAATTGTCTCTGCAGCTTGTTGTACTCTGGTTGTGATCGCGTTAGCAAAGGAGGGATGATTTCTCTCCCAATCAATAATATCCTGTTCAGAACACTCTTTAACCCCCTTTATGTTACCGATAAGTAAATCACAACAAGGTCGATCGAGAGCACACACTCTTACTTTTCCCGAAAAGAAAGGAGTATCTATTACCACATCTGCCAGCGGATAAGATTCAACAGTTCCACCGAAAGTTACGCACTTTATAGAGGTTCCCGTAAAGCAAGAAGAAGGAATTAGTGTCTTCCTTAGGCCAATGGTGGTGCAACCGCTGTCACGTAAAATAGAAACAGGTGTGTCAAAAACAAAACCTCTATGGATCACGAGTGAGCCAACCCCATCATTTAAAGACAAAACTGGCAGAGCATGTCCACATCTCAGACGTGGAGTAGATCCAGGTTGAAATAGAGTCATACATTCTCTGCAATTACCACTATTTTCCAGATCAAAACTACATGCATTGGCATGAGTATTATTCTCATTATTGGAAATATTATCATTACCAACGTCAATCTGACAAGCGTGAGCTTGTGATCTTCCTCTACTTTGACTCCTAGAAAAATGTGTTCCTCTCCGATCCACTGGACAGTCAGACCGATAGTAACTCTTTTTGTCCGTGCGAGAAGAATCATCACGAGATGGTGGTGAGACATGATGTTTGTTATTGTAATTACTGTTATTGTAATCATTACGTGAGGGTCCCGAAAAATGATGTTTGTGAGTGTAATTATTATTGGAGTATTGATTATTTCTTTGCCATGACTTTTTATTATTATGGTTAAAGTGAGGGCGAATGATTATGAGGGAAATTATATCTACCTCTATAGGAATTTTGATAGTCATCCCTATACCGTCGGTCCATGCTGCGAGTGCGTGATCTATCATGAGTGACCGCACAAGCTGGCAGAGTTTCTAGGACCTTCGTCTTACCTAAAGGCAAGTTTGGGTGTGCGACCGAAAATTGTTGAGCCAATTTTTCCATTTCTCCTATATTTGTGGGCTTCCTTTCTTGAAGGAATGAGAAAATTTCAGTATTTACCGAAGATAAAATTTTGTCTCTTAAGAAGAGATCATAAAGACCTTCGAAAGATTTAGTAATATTAGACAGTTCAATCCATCTGTTTAGACACATCTTCACTGAAGACACAAAGTCTTCGACATCCTTACCTTCCACAGGACCCATCGATTTAAATTTTAAACGTTATCCTTCCTCATCTAAACAATATTTGCGAAGAAATACTGATTTTATGGATTCATAGTCGTTCCTTTTGTCATCGGCAATGTTAAAAAAAGTTTGTAAACTTTCACCAGTAAGTAACCCGACAAAATGTTCAGGCCATGAGGCCTTAGGTAAATTTAAAGCCGTAACTCTTGATTCAAATCTCAAAAGAAAGAATCCTATATCGTCATGTAATGAAGAAAAATTTGGTAATTTTAAATTAATGATCTTAGACGATCCTGTACCAGACGATTCTCTAGAAGAAGAAGATTGTAAACGCAATTTTTCTAACTCAAAAGTTTTTTCGCTTTCAAATTTCGCTTGTTCTGCAGCAATTTCTGCTAAACGAATTCTTTCCCTTCTCTCATGTTCCCTCTCTTCTTTCTCTCTTTCTTCTCTTTCTCTTTTTTCTTCTCTCTCTCTTTCTTCTCTTTTTTCTTCTCTCTCTCTTTCTTCTCTTTTTTCTTCTCTCTCTCTTTCTTCTCTTTTTTCTTCTCTTACTTTGTATTCTGCAATTTCTTTATCTACATAAGATATCAAATCATCACCCGAGAAACCACAGTCCTTCCCATTTTGTATAAATCCTGCTTTAACTTTTACAAAGTCAGCCATAATGGAATCAAAGAGTAGTGGGATATAGATGCAAAATGAATATATATCCCACTTGTAGTCAAATGACTATACTTAGTCGTAAGGTAATTCAAACCTGTTTCAAAACCAACTGTATGTACAGTATTTATTCGTTTTGTGTGATATACTTGTATCTGAAGTATATGATACTTATCCACTACTATCACAGAGTATCTGTAATAATCGTATATATTAACATATCAGCAATTAACAATATAATATAATCAAGTACTAAATAACGCCATTACTACCTATTTAAAAGCATGCCATACTATCACATTAGACAAAAGATTAACTGACAACGCTGGAAACAAATCAGGAAAAAGACAACAATGTAAAAAGTCATAAAATCTTACCATATAATAAAACAGTTGTTTCCACCGTCAATGAACAGTACAGGACGAGATACAATCGCATTGAACTTCTGTACATATTAAAAAGAAAGTCAGAGAAGACCTACAGGTACGAACATAATCCTATAAACTAAATAAGAAATACACGACAGTATGTTACTTAACAGCACAGCTAAACAAATAAGAAAATATTAATCTCAGTCAGAGCGGAAATACGACAGCACTAAATGCTGAATCCCTGAAAGAGATCAATACAATCAAAATCTATAGAACGACGACAACTAAATTCATCCGAGGATATAACTGAGTGTCGTCCACAAGAAAACATTAAACATAAAAGATACACAAAAACAAGATGTGCCTGACATTTTTAGGACCGGAGACCATGACCCTACCAACATATATTCACTTATATGATTATAATCCACGACCGCCAATCCTCGTTGTAGACAAGACGCATCAACCTCGCAAAGTATCCTTGAATCTATGCAATAAACACGGGTCAAGGAAAGAATGTAAAGTCTGAGTTGCTCAACGCGTATAAGTGTCCTGTTCAAGACGTTTCATGTTCCTGATTACGAAATCCAAGTGGTCAGCAAATCTGTTTGATGACGTACGTAAAAGATTAAATCATCCTTCTTGACCATTGCAGACAACCGAAATGATTTCTCGGACATCAGGGTTGAAAGACTTGTCAAACCCGAAAGACTGGTTCTGGATACCGTCACGATTCATATTATGTGTATAATAAATGTCCACTGGTAAGTTTATTTTAGGATTTACAAGTCCGTTCAGGTGACCTTGATGTAATGGTTCACTACACCGATTCAACGTGAAATGGCCTCGAGGTGACAATATTCTTCATAGTAACCTGTGACCGCAATATATTGTGTCGAAATTTCTTATCTGTTCGTGGGCAGTCAAATGTCTGTTCAGCGACTTTAATAGAATATATGTTGTTTGGTAATAACGTCTTCCCAACAGTCCAAGGTCTTGGCATGACCTCGTACGAAAAATTGCAATTTCTATTGATTCCACAAATTCGTGTGCTTGATATCTTGCGTACTTTCCACAGTACAGCATTGTACAAATTCCAAACAATTAATTCCTCTCCAACGGAACGAGCCTCCCATATCTGTGGCGTTAAAGTTTATATTCTTCAGTTGATTGTTTGTGCTCGTTTTCACACTGTGTCTAGGTTTATATATCATAGGTCCACAAGATTCAGGACAGCCACAATAGTTCATTAACGATACTTTCTATGACTCGAAGATTCCACACAACGATCAATATAACAGCTGGATATTTTAGTAACATTCCATTTATTATTCACGTAGACAATACATCATTACACAGCATGCATAATTAGGTAGATTCGGCAACTCCTATAATCCGTAGGTCCATATAAACATTACCTCATTCCTATTCCTACCTTTAGTTGTATTTAATAAACATTAATATGTTTCAAGACACTTCTATTTTAACATTTCCCATATTTCTACCATTGGGTAGAACACACACACAAGTCGCCCATTCAGGGTCAACACACGCTCTGTCCATCTTTCCTCCACACTGCTCACGTCATGTGCGCAATACACATATCGACAAATCACTATCGTGCAGCGCTCATCAGCACCAAAATCCTATTTATTTTCTGGCGTGTGGCGTGCAATAGCCAGCGCCACAGTTGGCACGAAGCACATGCTTCTATTTGTCGGCTACATACTGGATAAAGTTAACGTCATGAACATGGAATTCCAGTCCGAGAACTTCCGTCTTCACAAAGTGTACACGAGTGTAACAAGAGAGTATCGTTTTCTTCTCAGCATGTTTATTAGGCAGGAAGTATTGCAGCATGAGCATCGCACTCTTTCCGACATTGATCCTTCGGATGTACAGGTGCACAAGAAAGTGAATTACATTGAGCTGGGTGGAAGATGTGAAGCGCAGTAAATGCGACAACTGTTATGAGATAAAGAAGTCCAGTTTCGCAAGGATGCATTGGCATACCTGATTGAACTTTGTACTCAAATACGACGCAGGTTCTCACTTGGACAAAACAGTGTTCTGGCGCAAATGCAGCTGTTGGATCCAAAGCAAGCTCTCGAGATCAACAAACCTTCTGTCTTTCTTCTTCTTCTTCTCGTTCGCTGTTGTTTAGAAATGTCTACACAAGAAGTCCGGTTAAACCTTCTGTCATTCCATTAGCAGCGCAGTTCCCAACAGTTGTTTCAGAAGAGAGCCTTGATCGTCTGTCTGATCAATGGCGAGAACTGGCATCGTACCGAAAAGATCTTGGACATCTAGTGGATGAGGATCCGCCCGCATTCTGGCTGGGACTGCAACAAGTAATAGATGCTAATAACCAGAAGAAATTTGATGTTTTGGCTGACCTCATGTGCACGCGTCGAAAGAGTGTTTTCGAAGGTTAACTTAGCTAAAACTAAACAAACCAACAAGCTTTTGTCTGAAACAGTTTCCAATCGAATACTAGCCAAGCAAGCAGTTGCCAAAGATGGAGTTTGTCATAAGTTTAATCCTACTAAAAGCGTGGTTGAAGATGTGCGTGAAGGACGTTGTCGGCAGAGAATTTGAGGAACATTTTATTAATGTAACTAATGTAAGTATACTACTGTTAAAATATCTCATTTTCAAGAGTTCATATATATTGGGGTGTTATTAAAATCATTTTTATTTAATTGTGAATTTTTGGTAATAAAAAAAAAAAAAAAGTGAAATACATAAAAATTGGTAGCACACAGATTATTTGTGCTAAAGATGCACATAAAAGATTATGTAAGCATCGTCTATCCCGTGTATTTGAGGCATAAAATAATCTGGGTATTTCTGGGGTTTTTTTAGAAGAACATCTGGGTTTATCTCTAGAAATGAGTGGCAACGCTGCAGACGACTATCGCGTGCTTAGAGAGAGGGAAAAACGGTGGTGGATTGTAAAAAGAAAAAAATCGCGTCTACTTGTAAATTTGGACTCAACTGCATGGTGCAGGAGGCCACAAGGCAATAGTGAAACTAAGAATATTTAATTCTTCATAAAAACGAAAGAGAGTAAATAAAAGAGATACTTTGACAATAGAGTACTGTTGTTTAATATAACACCATATAATAACTTATCGGGACTTAGAACCTTTCTTTCCCTGATATGTTAGCACAGTGAAAAGAGCCCATGATAACAAAAAAAGAGAAAAGTACAAAGATGAAAACTAAGATAAAGGCGTAGATGAAAATATGTGGCCGGGCAGGGTAGTGGGGGTTGCTGTTTAACTCGAGAGTATTAGATTTTGATTACTAGCTAGCCTGCTAGAGGTGATGATTTCTCTCTACAGACTTACAGGAATTTACCAGGTTCGGGGACAATCCTCTATGATGTTTTATTTTTAGAGCATATGGTTATTATTTGTTTTGCACCTGCAACGATTAGCTTTGGCATGATCCTTTAATAATTGGTATGATGGCTAACTGCAAACCTATGATTCGTCAACAGCATTTGTGTTCAATGAAACAAATGTTTATTCAATTTCCAACAAGAACTGGGTTAAGTCAAATGGTAACCACACCAAATTTGCATAATAGCATGTTGACATTTAATAAACAAGCATAAAAAGTCAATGCATTATTTTAATGATGCAATATTCCTTATTGCATCTCGTAATCTATTCAAGTTGCTAAAACATGGCGTGGCTCCTCTATCCTTCTAGTGTTCCTTCGTTTATTTGTTAATGTGGTCTAGATTTCACGTTTTTCTTATCTCTTCATTTCAATGAAGAGCCAAACTTTCTCTTATTCATTAGTATTCCTTAGTTTGACTTTCTCTCAGCTTAAGGACCTTCATTCTTGGTAAAAGGTTGAGATATATGCCTGGGTTTACAATTCTTTACCCAGTTTTCGAGCGTAGCTCCGTTTCAGTTATGACTGTGGGCTCTAACAGTTATTGCATGCAATTCTTAGCACTACTTACGTTTCTCGTGAATTCACAAATCATCGCATTCTACATTTCGAAGTTACACAGTTGCATTAATTGTGCGAAGTCAATCTCCTCTATAGAATATCACTGAGCAAAGAGAATTACGTCTTGTCTCCACCGCTCTAAATTCATTACTGACTAAACAAATGGCTTCGTCTCTTGTTCATTCCGGGGAAAGAAAGACTCAGCCTAACCATTGGTGGGAAAATCACGTGACCAATGCTTGGCGTAAGCGAAGCTACCCTAATTAATGCTTGGCGTTACGAAGCGAAGCTTAGCCTAAAATAATGCGTGGCTTTTCGAAGCTAACCTGGTTTAATTAAACATCTGCGCCAAGACTTTTTTTAATCTTCTGTTTCTATAAAAATTTATTTTATATGTTAATATAGCCTGTATCTGAAAACTTACGGTATACGCGGTTACATACAGATCCCGGGGCCCTGCAAATGTATCCCGTAGGGAGACATTTGAGTACTATCAATAACAAAAATCCATCCCCAAAAATTTCTAAGTTCAAAAAAATTTTCAGAAAAATTTAAAGTTCAAAAATTTTTCTAAGTCCAAAAAATATTTCCAAAAAAATTTAATTTAATTCCTATACTGGGGTCCTATGTCTATATGATGTCGTCTGCTATGTAAAAAAAAAACTAGTAGTGGACATCAACTTCAAAAAGTGTAACTTATTCATCACATCATAATATTTTTCACCAAATTTACAAATTGGCAACACTGCCTAACAAAATCTGCAAAACACTCATAAGGTCATCACTAAAAAAATGTGACGAGTGGCAACACTGGGGAATGAACAATAAACTATCTTATTTGCAGAACTTGGCTGGATTATCATAATCTATTACATTTCATTCAAAAATATAGTTGATTACATTCTCTTGGATGTGGTGGGGGTGTTATCTCTTTTCTGTACTGTTATTTGCTCCATATTAAAAGCCTGCAAGTACTAAAAAAAATCTTTTTTTTTTTTTTTTTTTTTAGTGAATGAGCCACTTGCTCATTATTACATGTAGAAAACATCTCTTAACATAATATGCATATTTATCATACGATAATACAACCAGCATCATTTTATAAGTAATCATTTTTCACAATAAAAGCATTAAAACCTCATGGCTTATCCTTATTTATTTATTTGTATGTTTCCTTGTTATAGACATTTTCCAAATGGTAAGTGTATAAACTCGTTCTAAGTCCGTCACTGTAGAAAATGTTCTATATTACATTTTTTTTTTCTTCAAAATATGTGATGTTTGTCTCTAATATCCGTACGTCTGGTGGTGATCCTGTCCATTAGTCAGTTTTTTCTAATCATTCCTTCTTTTCTGTCAATACAGTATTTTTTTTTTTTTTTTTTTTGTGAACTCTTCCCTAGAAATATTATTTTATATATATATTTATTCTTCAACGATCTTCTTTGACTTACCATACATCAATTTTCAAACATCAAATTATTCAGCAACCAACAGACGAATGTGTTACTATCATTTTATGAAATATAAGGGAAAAGAAAAATATAGTTTCCAAATCATCATGAATTTTCTACATTGGGTTCCGTATTACTTTATTTTTTCTTTTAAGACAACTGCTTATACTTTTGACAATATGTATCCATGTTGTCACTCTCGAGGCATCCTTGTATACAATTTATATTTGTCTCTTTTTTTTTTTTTTCATAACACCAATGTATCATTTATGGTGTACCAATATCATTGTATCTATTCTAGTCCTCCTGTTATCTTGAGAATTCATCCTTAGTAACTCCCTACGTACCTTATCTAGCAATACATTTATGCAAAACACATCAAACAATTATTTATGGAAACATTTAACTGAGATGTAAGAACTTTTGACAATATGAGATGAAAAAAAAAATTTTGGGGTCATCACTCAAAAAATGTGACATAGAAAGGAAGAAAAAATATTCAATTGATCGTGAGGAATCTACAATATTCTTATAAGACAAAGTTCCTTGCACTCTGACTACTATTTAACCATATTATTTCTGGTTATCCTTGCATACAGTGTACCATTTCCATTTCCTTTATAAGTCCAATTCATCGCTCATGGTGCTCCAATATTTTAAAATGTGGATCCTTCCTATTCCTCTTATTCTGTACTGGAAATATATCCTTATTAATTGTCCATGTACTATATCTGTGACATGTCTGTCCTTGGGATAACGTTATTTTCTTATCCAATATCCTCGGGGTGAGCAAATCTCAGTATGTCCAATTTCATCAACCATTTATTTATTTTCTCTCCTGTAATTCTGGGTATGTTATGAGTATAGTACATTGTCAATTTATTCTAACTATCTTACAACATTCTGTAATTCGTGATAAGGAATAGTCATTTGTTATACAACAATGTTCATATTACAAAGGCAATGAGCAAAAATCAAAAAAAAAAAAAGATATCTTCTCCAAAAATGCGGATGTATCTCTATTTCCTTTACCTCTGGGTGTAGCAATTATTCAGTCATTATTTTTTTTCTCCATTATTTAATCTCCATTTTGTGTCCTTAGTACCTGTGGTTCCATGGGATTATCATAATTCATTTATGTGTCTTGTCTACTGATAATCCTTCAATAATGACTTCAAATATGGTCCTCATATGTGCAACAATCATCTGCTCTGATTTGTTCCATGGTATTCATCAAATATTCTATTATATCCTTGTCTTATCTCGTAACCACGAAAGACTAAGATTATTCCTCCTCCAATGTTAATGTGGGGGATTTTGTGCATCAACATTTCAACAAAATCTCAGCTGTGACAACATAAAGTTTCACCTTAATATAAAATGTCATCTTCATCATACATAACCTGTTGCTTCTTCATCTCATGTGTCATTAGTGGTTATCATGCGGTAATGGGGTATTTCATTTGCTAGGTCAGCATGTGCAAATGCTATTTCTTTAACATGGGCAAAGGCATCATCAACAAATAGGTGCAATTTGTTCAATCTGGGGTTAGCATATACTAATGCTCTCAAGGGATTCTTCATTTGCAGAAATTCAGCATGCGCAAATGTCATTGGGGTATTTGTGATAGGCAGTAAAATTTTTGACAGTACTAATATACATCTGGGTCTAAAATAATAATGTACATTTGAAATAATCCTGTGGAGAAAAATAGCATAACCTACAATACTAGTTTTGGGTATGAATTATGTGCTGTTGAGAGATGTCATAGTATGAACAGTATGATTGATCAAGGTGATAGATATAAAGGAGTTTAGCATAATATAGATCAAAGAAATATTAGTATGGGGTAAGAAAACAAAACTACTGGTGTACAGTGTCTGCATGAAAATACAGGACTCTGGATCTGCAAGGACAAGAAGTCTGGTGAATGAAACATGGAATATGATTCGTTTCAAAAGTAGAGATCAATGTTACAACAGAATAGTATGACACATGTGTTATAGGTAAAGTTGTGTAACATTCTGAATATCAAAAACTGTCTGACTAATAAGGGTGTCTGTAAACAAAGAACATTGTATCATCTGTGTCATCTTTATTTCAATAATCCAAATAAAATGTCTAACTAGAATCCTCCGTGGGCTGGTCTTGATTTCTTTCTGGGCATCATTATTCTAAGGCTGGAAAAAATAACTTTCTCAGTGAGGCTTTGACATCTTAGTCTGTAAGCAAGTCATTTGAACTGTCCAAGACTGAAAATAGAGTACATGGGGAGAGTTAGTACATTGTTAAAAATTAAGTGCACATTCGCGGTGACGGTACATGGGATGGCATGTACATTGAAGACTTGAGGGGCGTGTCTCAGCAAAGTTTTAGTAGTTCCTTCAGTTTCTCTGCCATCTCTAACCTTGCAATGTCCCGACTGCTTAGGCGAGCATCATACTGAGTAGCAGTGGTGACGGGTGTGATAGGCGACGACACTGCATTTGCTGATTGTTGGGACACTGAGGACATTGACGAATGCGGTGATGGCTTAACATCTTTTGATTGCGGTGATGGTTTCACTGTGGTAGGGGTTTGTATGGCTGGAACATCTGTTGGTTTTGAGGCAGGTATATGTTTCGCCTTGATTTTTCTTCTGACCTGGTTGTGCTGAACGTTAGCACCGGTTACAATGGGCACAGTAATTTGCACACTGTTGTTTTTGACTAGTTGAGATGAGGCTAACACTTCTCGGCTTGGTTTTGGAACATGATTGCGTTTCTTCAGAATCTTTCGTCTGATATAGTTGTGCTGTATACGCGGAATTTTGTTGCTAGGGATTGAGTCATCAGATTCTGTTTTATAGGCGCGTTTGACGCTGGAGCTGACTGGTACAAATAATGTACTATCCGCATCACTGGTTTCAATGGAACTAGCTGTATCAATGTCTGTTTCTTGTTGGTATAATTCTACCATTTTTCTGTCATTATGTTCGTTGGGGTCTGACAAATCTATGCTGTCTTGTTCTGTTTCGTCTCCATAAAGATCGCTGGTATATGGTTCAACAATCTGCTTGGGTATAGTTTCTTCAGGATCTGATTGTTTTGAACGAGCAATCTTGTTCTTGTGGTATAGCGGTGTTTGGTTTTCACTAGTGTTAAAACTAGAACTGCCTGAACTGGGGGTGTGTGATAGGTATCAGCTGACGATTTATCACTGCGGGAGTAAGTTTGAGTGTGGATATAAGGTGCTTGGTTGTTGTCATCGTGTGACGTCTGAGGCATTATTTCTTCATTTCTAATGCGCAGGTCTCTGTCCTGGAGTCGATTACGCAATTCAAGTGGTGGGATATCTTCTTCGCTTTCGGACGAGTCTCGTTGTTGTCTTGCTCGATGTATTTCATCTGTGGGTGGTCTGGGTATGTGGTCGTCTTGGTAAAATTCAGAGTCTGTCGTCTCTGACTCTGATATGTCAGACGAATCTGTGCTGGATGGATTATAATTTAGGGTGGCTTTTCTGACTGGTCTTGTATTTGTCGTCAGAGGCGGAATGGGCCGGTGATTATCAATTTTTATTTGTTTTACGTGAGCTTTTGTTTGGTGTTGTTTCTCTTCATTCCAAATAATGAAGTTTACAGGCGTAGTTTGTTTCATGATTTTGTAGCCATCTAACCATCGGTCATCGAATTTTGAACTGCGTACATGTTTCTTGTAGTATACTCTGTCTCCTATTTTGTATGTTGGTAGCTTGGCTGATTTATCATGTTGTTTCTGTTTCTTGTGAAATGCCTTCTGCGTATTTCGTTGTGCAATCTGGTGAGCTTTATACTTTTCTTGAAGGATTATTTCGATGGGGTCTTCTCCCATGTATTTTCTTTGTGGGCGAAGTAGGTTGTCTAACGGAAAGTTTGGTTCTCTTCCGTATAGCATGAGAAAGGGTGACATTCCTGTGGTATCGTTCACGTTTACTCGGATGGCTTCAAGAGCTTGGTTAATGTATAGGTCCCAGTATTGGTGGTTCCCCTTGATATATTTGCTAATAATATCATGTAGGGTGGCGTGCATGCGTTCATTTCTGCCATTTGCATTTGGGCAATAATAAGTGGTTGTAGTATGCTCAATATTCAGCTGGTGTAAGGTGGCTTTAAATGGGTTACCTATAAACTGTTTACCGTTGTCTGAAATGATTCGTTTTGGACAGCCATGCCTGGGAATGAATTCTTGTAAAAAAATTTGCGTGATGGACTGCGATGTGGCATCACTGAGTGGGTAACTTTCTGGCCAAACAGAGTATTGGTCAACTATGTGCAGGAGGTATTTGTTGCCTGATTGGGTGAGTGGGTAAGGACCTGATAAGTCAATGCTCACTGTTTGCATGGGGTAATGGGAAGGTTGCATTTCTTGAAGGGGAATTAAATGTGGCTTCATGTTTCTCAATTTACATGTTCTACAGGTGGCTACATATTCTGTAATGTCCTTGTAGAAAGTTTGCCAATAATACCTTTTCTTTATGACATCAATTGTTTTGTCTCTTCCCATGTGCCCGTTGTTATCATGAAACTGTAGCAATACTTCTGGGACTAGATGTGCTGGAATGACTTTTCTTAGTGTCCCTTCTTGTTTCTGATCAATATAGTATAGAATTCCATCCGTTGGGTGTACTGTAAAATCTTTACTTTTTGTTGGGTTTTCTTTCACGTATGTGAGCAGCTTGACAATTTCTGCATCTTTCGCTTGTTCTACTCTCATGTCAAACATCTCTTGGCTTTCTTCTTTCTACTTGAGTGGCGGAATCTGAGGTACTTCTTCGACTTGATGAAGTAATTTCATTAATTTCTTTAGCATTATCGTCAATCTCTGAGGATGTGCCATCATTTTTGACTCTATTTGTTTTCACTTCAGTTTCATCATCATATTTAATCCTGGATAAGAGGTCTGCACAGGTGTTCATTTCGCCTGGGATATGTTCGATAGTGGTGTCGTAGGACTGTAAATTCATTGCCCATGTCTGTAACTTCTTTGGCTGTTCTTGTGTTTTGGTGAGCCAGTTAACCAAAGGTTGATGATCAGTTCTATATAATGAGTTTAGTTCCCTCTGATTTTTTTTTTTTTTTTTCTCGTTACGAAATAAAAGTCAAACTTTTGTACTGCATAGTGCATAGTGAATAGCATATGCTTCTTTCTCAGTGGTGGTCCACCGTTTTTGTGACTTTGACAATGCGTGGGATAGGAATGCAATGGGTTTCTCATTTGGAATGTTTGGTAGGATGGGTGTTTCATCTTCTAGTACAGGTTGGACCAAACAAGCACCAATTGCGTTATCTGAGGCATCGGCGTATAGTATCATGGGCTGAGAAATATCTGGATGTCCAAGCAGTGGGATGGTGGTTAGGGCATTTTTTTAGATACTCAAAGGATCTCTGGCAGTCTTCTGTCCATTTGAAGCGTGCATACTTGCGGGTAAGGGCTATCAAAGGCTCTGCTGCTCTGGAGAAATTGATGATGTGGCGTCTATAGTACCCTATTGTACCAATAAATGAGCGTGTTTGTCTCACCGTCTTGGGGCTAGGCATTTCTCTTATGGCTTTGACTTTATCTTCATCAGGTCTGATGCCATGTCTATTGATGACAAAGCCTAAATATTTTGTTTCTGTCTTTAGAAACTCACACTTCGACAGTTTTAACTTTATTTGGTGATGCCTGAGTCTATCAAACACTGTTTCAACCTTGCGGAGGTGGTCTTCCATCGTGCCTGCGGTATGTATCAGGATATCGTCTATGTATGCCAGGGCAAATGGATGTAGACCCTTTAACACTTCATCCATGAGTGACATATAGGTTGCTGGAGATCCTTTTAGACCAAATGGCATAACATTCCAAAAAAAACTTCCCATATGTGAACAGAATGTGGATTTCTGTTTTGCCTCAGGTGTCATGGGGATGCACCAAAAGCCTGACCTTGCATCAAGTGTGGTAAAGTATGTAGACTTTCCTAACGTCGCAAGTAGATCGTCTATCCTGGGGAGGGGGTAGGAAATGACTTTTGTGATTTTGTTAAGGGCACGGTAGTCGCAGCAAAAGCGACTGGAGCCGTCTTTCTTTGTTACGATCACTATGGGTGAGGACCATTGGGAACGGGATCTTTCGATGATTCCTGCCTGTAGCATTTCATTTATAGACCTTTCCACGAGTTCTCTATTTTTCAAGGGCGTATGATAGGGTTTCATATGTATTGGCTCCTCTGTGGTTGTTTGAATGTCCATTGTGACAGTGTTAGTTCTGCCTAATTCCATGTCATTGAGTGCGAATACATCTTGGTGCTTTTCTACAAACGTTTTCAAACGTTGCTTATTATCTTCTGTGGCATTCAGGGTTGCAAGTAACTGAGCTATTCTCTCTCTGTATTTATGATCTGCTATGATATCTCTGGTCTGTCTTGATGCCTCCGTTTCATTCCCATAATTTTGGGACATTTTTCTTGCATCTTGTGAAAATCTCTGCTCCTGGTATGTGGCTTTCTTTTGCGTAGTTCTTTGCCGTTCATTGGACTGTGCTTGGTACTGTCTCCTCTGCCATGTACTGTGTGCATTTCCATTTGTCACTGCATTTACTGTATATTCATTTCTTATTATATTTCTGGGGTAGTCGTTGTTGTGCCATTTTTTCTGATTATTTCTGTCGTAACTGCGCTTATCCGCGTACGTTACTGTATTTCTTCTGTTTGTGCTATAGGGCTGTCTTCTTTCCCTGGGCGAAAATTTTTCATTCTTTCTGTTTCCAACTTTGCTGCTATAGTATCCTCCTGTGGTATAGTCATATAAGAATTCTTCCTTTTCTTCGGAAATTTCAATTGGTTTTGGGACTTTATCATATCCACCTGTTTTTGAGTTATATTGATACTCCATGGGGCATGTATCACTGTCTTGTCACTTTGGATATCCTCCTGGCAAGACAATTTCTGTTTCTCTGTTACTCTGTGATATACAGCACTTCATCTTTTCTCTTGGTGTGCTGGGGCGCAAGTATGAGTAATTATAGTCATTTTCATACTGTGGCCTTTCTCTTCTTATGTATGGACTGGTTCGTTTCTGCCATCTGGGTAGGGTATGCTGTGGTGTAACATGACTGTGACTGATGTTACTGCCTTTTTCTGCCTTATGACTGTTTACTTTCCGTGTACTATGGTTATTTGTACTGCGATTTCGTGCATTATGTCCAGTGGGAGTGGTTGAGACAATTTGTGGATGGTCTCTATTGGTTTTGGTTTGTCTTATTGTTGACGTATCCACTTGCGCTACAACTGTGCCTCTTTTTATAGTGGTAGTTTTTCCTGACATATTCAATATCATGATGGGGAAATCTCTGGACTTCGAGACTTCAGCGATTCCCTCTGTAATTTGCAACAATGGGTCATCAATAATGCTTTCTTCTGCTAGGGGCTGTACTTGAATTGATTGCCCTGGTGTTATGTACTCAGAATTTTTTACTCTGCCTTTTGCTATGACCAGGGAGTTTGGAGCCACCGTTATGGGAGCTGTAATCCTTACCAAAGACGCTATGTGGATATCGTCCTGGAGATCTATGTACGTATTGTTGACTTTGATTTTGTGGAGGTCATAGTATATTCGAACTTTGTGTTTGTTAAAAAAATCTCTCCCTAGGATAAGATTTCTAGACATTCCTTTAGTAATGACAAATGGGTGTTCAAAATTTGTTTCGCCTAAGGAAAATTTTAGCCATGCTGTCCCAACTGAATTTAGTCTTTGTCCCGTGACTGAAGCTAGGTGTGTTTTGGACGGTTGAAATCGTACTAAGTGTTGGATCCTCTTGAACAGCTGGAACCTAATAAGGCTGATGGATGCTCCTGTATCTACCAGTGCCCTATATTGTTGGCCCTGTATAGACATGATGCAGGAACTGGGGTCCGGATGTATTTTAGTTCCATCATGCAACATTTCTTCATATTGTATTTTACTGGATGGGCCCACTTGACAATTTCTGTTCTGTGTTGTTTCTTTTGTTTTGGACCAGTTTCTGTGATTGTTGCCCTCACTAACGGTCCTGTTTAGTGAGTGGCGCGGCCGTTTCCCTGACGCATGAGGGGTTGAGGTGCGCCTCTGGTATACTGATTTCTGGTGTAATCACGTGGGGGTGGTGCGGGTTGTTGTGGTTGGTAACCTCCTCTTCTGGGTGGTGCATGATTGTAATTTGCTCTACAGGACTTGTAACCATGTCCGAGCCTACCGCATGTAAAGCATCCGTTTGTATTGACATTATTGACGTCGTTTTGCCTCTGTGTGGGGGGTCTATAATTGCGGGGTCTATCATCATGTATTCGTGGGCGAGTCCATTGCCTCCTGGTATGGTCAACTTCCATAGGCTCATGCTCATCATAGTCCCTATATTCTGGTCGGGGTTCCCTACCTGCTCTTTGTTGGAACCTTCGGTGAAGATTTTCCTCCTGTATTGCTGCTTGGATTGTTTCAGCAATAGTCTTGGTGTCTTTTCTAATAAGATGCCTTCTGATATTTTCCGCTCTAAGGCCATCGGCAAATATCCCCACTAACTGTATTTCTACATCAGGTGTGGTAGGGATTTCTCCGCAAAATGCCTCTTCTGCCATATTGAGGAATCGATCTCCAAAAAGTTGTACCGATTCATTTCTTTCCTGTTTCATGCTTCTAAGGACTGACCAAGCATGCATTTTGTCTATGATTTCCCCATATCTCTGGGTGAGCTCTTTTTTTAGGGACTCGTAGGTTTCTGTGGGGTACTGCTGGGACCTCCTTCTTAAAAAATCAGTCACGTACGAATCAGAACCTAACAGAGCGATTTTCTTTTTCTCTTCATCCGTTGTTGCCTCTGCTAGTGCCGCAAATTTATCCATGTCGGACAACCATCTTCTGAAATTTTTTTTGTTTCCATCAAACGGCTGAACAATGGATCTAACCTGTGTGAATTTCGCGTAGTTGTCATTTTTCTGTAGGGTTTCAGTAATTTGCCGTAGCGCTATTATTGTTGGTCCTTCCATATTTTGTCTGTCCTGGGGCTGCAGTGGTTGTGCTTGAGCGAATCTGTTTTCTTGTTGCTGCTGCTGTTCTACCCCAAGTTGCTGGAAATTTTCCATTAATTGATCCATCTTCGCTTCTGCTCTTTTGTAGAGGACTGGTCACTAGGCAACAAGTTGCAATGTGTGGCCGGGCAGGGTAGTGGGGGTTGCTGTTTAACTCGAGAGTATTAGATTTTGATTACTAGCTAGCCTGCTAGAGGTGATGATTTCTCTCTACAGACTTACAGGAATTTACCAGGTTCGGGGACAATCCTCTATGATGTTTTATTTTTAGAGCATATGGTTATTATTTGTTTTGCACCTGCAACGATTAGCTTTGGCATGATCCTTTAATAATTGGTATGATGGCTAACTGCAAACCTATGATTCGTCAACAGCATTTGTGTTCAATGAAACAAATGTTTATTCAATTTCCAACAAGAACTGGGTTAAGTCAAATGGTAACCACACCAAATTTGCATAATAGCATGTTGACATTTAATAAACAAGCATAAAAAGTCAATGCATTATTTTAATGATGCAATATTCCTTATTGCATCTCGTAATCTATTCAAGTTGCTAAAACATGGCGTGGCTCCTCTATCCTTCTAGTGTTCCTTCGTTTATTTGTTAATGTGGTCTAGATTTCACGTTTTTTCTTATCTCTTCATTTCAATGAAGAGCCAAACTTTCTCTTATTCATTAGTATTCCTTAGTTTGACTTTCTCTCAGCTTAAGGACCTTCATTCTTGGTAAAAGGTTCAGATATATGCCTGGGTTTACAATTCTTTACCCAGTTTTCGAGCGTAGCTCCGTTTCAGTTATGACTGTGGGCTCTAACAGTTATTGCATGCAATTCTTAGCACTACTTACGTTTCTCGTGAATTCACAAATCATCGCATTCTACATTTCGAAGTTACACAGTTGCATTAATTGTGCGAAGTCAATCTCCTCTATAGAATATCACTGAGCAAAGAGAATTACGTCTTGTCTCCACCGCTCTAAATTCATTACTGACTAAACAAATGGCTTCGTCTCTTGTTCATTCCGGGGAAAGAAAGACTCAGCCTAACCATTGGTGGGAAAATCACGTGACCAATGCTTGGCGTAAGCGAAGCTACCCTAATTAATGCTTGGCGTTACGAAGCGAAGCTTAGCCTAAAATAATGCGTGGCTTTTCGAAGCTAACCTGGTTTAATTAAACATCTGCGCCAAGACTTTTTAAATCTTCTGTTTCTATAAAAATTTATTTTATATGTTAATATAGCCTGTATCTGAAAACTTACGGTATACGCGGTTACAAATATACTGGGTAGATAAAGGACATTAGCCTGATTAAAAATCACTTTTCATTTTTTAGATAGCTTTAAAAGTGACTGAGTTATCGCATAAAATAAAGTTGACAAAACATACAGACGAGCACACTGACATCCCAGCTCGATTTTAAAAGTAACATTTTTCTAGGTGTTGCTTGGAAACAAGTCACATTGACTTGCCTCTTTTTTGGTAGACACTATTAGGAGGAAGGGAGAGGTATAACTGTGACGTTTTGCCCCTCCTAAAGCGACTGACGAACTTATTTGAAAAGCATAAATAAAGGTTGAGATTTTCAAAAAATAAATGTCAAATCGTTGTAGTTTAAACTGATTGGTTAATGTTAGAATAGACATAGAGGGAAATAAAACTACCGCGTCTACTATGCAGGGTACCACTTGAGAGAGATTTTTCATACGCGGAAGGTTCAGAGCAAGTAATAAGCAAATTGCCTTTGCGTCTGAAGTAGCGGCTGTCTAAAGGTGACCATTGACAGCCTGTTAAACCTTAACAAAGTGTGTGATTATTTCATTGATTGCGGTAAGATGAATAATCTTTTTAATTCATTATTGATGTAGAGGCAAACCCAGATAGGGCGCCATAACATTGTGTGTGTACGACATTTTGCCTTTGTGGAAGATTGCGACATACTAGGAGCAGAGGCAGGTCTTATGAAGCAAATCAAACTAAATTTGAATTGAATATTGTCATACATATTTTGACTGTAAGACCAGGAAGTCACTGGCAGGCCTATTGGTATAGTAACTTTGAAGAAAAGACAAGATTGTAATTCAGCTGAAGAAGATAATGTATATTGACAGGGGCGTTGAGACTAGGTGGAAAAGAAGATACCCACTATTTATGAAGAAGTCACAATAAAGTTAAAGACTGTAGCTAATTTAGTTAGCTCTTTTACCTGATCACCATACTTGTTTAATTATGTTAAATTGGTAGTGGTGGAGACCATTAACTAGGGACTTAGGAAGGCCTGTTCCTATTGTTTCAGGGTTACATCGCCCAGTTTCAAGTTGGTCATAAGTCGGAGCTGCAGCAGTTGAGGCAACCTACCGGTTGTTTCTTTATCAAAGCTTACAAGTATTAGCAGACTCCAGAATACACGGCAGTGGATCGTGTGCATTTTTCTCAAACCAGTCATCCAGGGTCTACGAGGATCATAAGATAAGCCTATATCTAGCGGGCTTATGCAGACTCAAATGAATTTAACCTCCACCCTATTCAGAAACAGTATGTGAAAACCAGTTTTTCCCCAATACTGACTCTTTGTATAACAGGGGTTTTTCCACTAGGGAATAACAGTTTAGAATCTTTAACATATTAAAATATATTGGACAGATGTCCTGCTTGTGTATTTAATTTGATAAAACCATATTTTCATTTTAAGTTAAACATTCCTGTCCTATAAAATTTGAGGGACAGGAAATTAAATTGTATATACATATATATCCTAACTTTAAACCCCGTCTTGTTTAATTAATTTTAGTAATTTACATGTGTATTTGTTTAACGCAATTATCACAACATTTCCATTACCCTAGACACTAAGCCATATAAATTAACATCACAAACACTAGTTACCCAAAATAAATCGCAGAGTGAGATCGTAGGGTGGTAGCAGTTAGGTACCTGAGAACATCAATTTCAACTATTAGACTCAGGGACTTGCATAGCTGACCTCACTCTGTAGACACATTCTGATTACTTTTTCTTTAACATCAAAACCCACCACAGTTATATGAAACTAAAGCTACACTTTTCCCCCTAAAAGTGGTGAAAACCTTATGCAAATTAGTGGTTTGGCGGTCGAGAGACCCTCGTTTGAATGAAGCGGGGTGAGACAAAAACGTTCAGAGTTCGCAGCGCGCCGGGGGAAACTACGCATAATGTTGCTGTTTGCTTTTATTCGTAAAAAAATACTTCAATAGCTTTTATTTTTGGGAATTAATATACTTCAAAAGACAAGAAGATAAAGAGTATCGTGATATAAATTTTATTACAATCCGCTTCATAGCAAAGGGACAGTGACGACTTAAACTTGACGAATTTCCCTCAGTTTTTTCCACTTTCGTCCGTTTTCAACAGCATGAAGCGGGCACTTTGTGGTACCTAGTCACAGCAGTTTGCCGGACATCAGTGAGTGTGGTCATAAGGTCAAGTTTCCTTTAGTTGTTATTTAACTCAGTAAGGTGTACAAGGTTTACACTCAGATGTGGCCAACAAATTCTGTACCAATGTGCTCATATGGATATGGCTGGTACACATATTTGTAATGGTTAGCTGATACATTTAACTGCAGTCTGAAGAACTAAAAAAAAAAAAAAAAAAATGGTGTGAATTTCTGTTCCCAGATGTAGAAGTACAAGTAAGAGATTATCAGGCCAGTGTTGGGATATAGCCTGAATGACAGAGGTCTGAGGAATTGCTGTCAAGTGGTAAGTCTTTACCCAACAAACCAGACAACATTAAACAATGGCTGACTGGTAAGTTCAGCTCTTGCTGAGACCAAGTCAAATCATGCATGGCTTCTGGCAGTATCTTATACCACTGCTCCCTGAGGCATGTCACATGATGTCAAGCTGGTTACCTCATCATGTCAAACAAAATGCTACATTGCAAGAGTCTTCCAGTGCAGTGATGGTCCTTATGGAGCTGAGTTGACCATGATGAAACCAACAATTAGGAAGGAAGAAGATAATCACAAGTCATAGAATAAGCAAGTTGACCAGGACATCAAGATACAGCTACCACAGTAAAGTACACACAATAACACAGAATACTGACGTAAACACAAGGAGCCGCAGGCTACATTCGACTGACTTTAATAATAACACCATCATTTCTCCATCTCAGCTGCCTACAACAACACATGACAATCCTGGTCATGACATTAGTACATAAAACATATCTTACAAAATGTCTGTGTGAGTAGCAAACATGGACACCAATCTCCCAGCAAACATACACAACATCAGCAAACCTATGTGGTATACACTTATTTATTTAAAATGAGATGCTGTTCTCACACTACCTGTCAAGGGTTGTCACATTGGTTGAAGGAAAAAAAAAGTAACAAATGATAGCAAAAATATGTGAAACTGTACAATGAGGTTAAGCAATGTGAACACAAAATAAATCCATTTGGAGACTATCTTCACATTCAAGTATCAGCCTGCTCCCAAGTAAATCACCATTGTTTTACGTCACACACAAATAATAATTTCTGACAACTATCACCTACAGTGACTCACAATACCATGCACACATACACAGGTAAAGATGTTACAATCTTGATGGGTGACCTTGATATACAGATAGAAACAAATAAAAAAACAACAGGCAAGAGATTTAAGAAATACATGGACATAAACACAAACCATATTCAACTCAAAACATAAGAATTTTCAATTCAAAATATCAAATCAGTCATATTGTATGGCTCTGACTTGTGTGAAGAACTATAAGAACAAATCAAAGAACTTAGACTTTCACAAATGAATGCTCGTACACAACAGAAGAGCTGAAATGGTATGATATCAATGTGGAACTGCTGGGAAGAACCAGTGGAAGAAGACATGAGAAAATGATGTTTGTGTTTAGTAGGACACACATTGAGGAAACTAATGATAGCATTACAAGGAAGTCCTTGATTGGTAGGACACACATTGAGGAAACTAATGATAGCATTACAAGGAAGTCCTTGTTTGGTAGGACACACATTGAGGAAACTAATGATAGCATTACAAGGAAGTCCTTGTTTGGTAGGACACACATTGAGGAAACTAATGATAGCATTACAAGGAAGTCCTTGTTTGGTAGGACACACATTGAGGAAACTAATGATAGCATTACAAGGAAGTCCTTGTTTGGTAGGACACACATTGAGGAAACTAATGATAGCATTACAAGGAAGTCCTTGTTTGGTAGGACACACATTGAGGAAACTAATGATAGCATTACAAGGAAGTCCTTGTTTGGTAGGACACATATTGAGGAAACTAATGATAGCATTAAAAGGAAGTCCTTGTTTGGTAGGACACACATTGAGGAAACTAATGATAGCATTACAAGGAAGTCCTTGTTTGGTAGGACACACATTGAGGAAACTAATGATAGCATTACAAGGAAGTCCTTGTTCTAGTATCCTCAGGGTTAGAGAAATACAGGCAGACTTTAAACAATGGAGAAGGGAACTGGAGATATATAAGAAAGAAGACATGGAAAGAACTTGAATGGACGGCACAAGATGTTGAATGAATGAATCAATCATAGCATTTACTTGTAGGGAACAATGCTGAATGAATGAATCAATCATAGCATTTACTTGTAGGGAACAATGCTGAATGAATGAATCAATCATAGCATTTACTTGTAGGGAACAATGCTGAATGAATGAATCAATCATAGCATTTACTTGTAGGGAACAATGCCGAATGAATGAATCAATCATAGCATTTACTTGTAGGGAACAATGCTGAATGAATGAATCAATCATAGCATTTACTTGTAGGGAACAAGATTGTAGAGTTGGTTATTTTTGGATGGAGTTCAAGTCAGACACTTCTTTCGCTGACTTGCCTAGTTATAATATAAAAACCACTTATGTACTTTTAAAAATCATTCAACTATCTCTGCCATTAGCAGTCACAGCTCCTGACAGATCATGAGGGCCTACAAGTCAAGACAAGGTTAGTAACACCTTTGTTTAAAGACAGCCGCATTGGCAAAGCTGCAGCTACCTTTGCCCGTCTCACATCGCATGTTTGGGGAAACTCTAAACTCACAATGAAGACCAAAGCTGCGGTATATAATGCCTGCGTCACCAGCACACTCCTATATGGCAGCGAGACCTGGACGACCTATGCTAAGCAAGAAAGAAGGCTCAATACCTTCCATTTGCGGTGTCTACGCCGCATCCTCGGCATCTCGTGGAAAGATAAAGTGACAAATGTCGAGGTGTTGTCACGTGCTGGCCTTCAAAGTATGTATACGCTTCTTAGACAGCGCAGACTTCGCTGGCTTGGCCATGTTCGCCGCATGGATGATGGTCGCATCCCAAAAGATATCTTCTACGGACAATTAGCAGATGGCAAGAGAACAGTTGGGCAACCACAGCTGAGGTTCAAAGATGTGTGCAAGAGAGATATGAGGGCACTGGACATGGATCCAGCAACATGGGAGGATGAAGCTGCCGATCGCACTAAGTGGCGATGCTATTTACGGCGCCACCTCAGATTGGGCGAAGAGAGGCTCAAACAAGAAGCAGAGGTGAGGAGAAAACGTCGAAAGGAGCACCAGGAAAATAAGCAGCTGAGGGCTGTCACCTCAGGGGCGCATTCCCATAGTCAGTTATGACTGAAGGGGCTATTATTATTGTTTAAAGGTACTGAGTCTTAGTCGTAGTGTCAGTATACAACTTATTTGCTTTAACCAACTTGACAACCCTGGTAGGGATGCTGAATTAAAGAAAAAAAAAACATCTTAACAATCATTGTTGGTCAAATATATTCTCTAAATGAGCCAGCCCAACATATATATGGCTGTACATGAGACTATTTGGTCATACAGTATTCTTGTCACTGAGAACACAAAATGGCTTGATTGTTGATAATGTTACAAAACAAAAATTTGGAGGAGTCTATGGTCAGCTGATTGCAAGCAGCACACATTTCTGACATGATCAACAAATGACAAGTTCACATCAGCATCATTGTGTGCCATGCTGACTGTCGTTATTGGTCTCTGGTGGTGATTTCTGTCACCTAATAATTTTTGCTGCCATTCATGTTAACGCTTCTCAGCCATATTCCTGGATTATCGGGAATACCCTAAATAACCCTCTGCCAGATTCCAAGTATATCTGGAATGTACAACATCCATGTGAAAACCGGAGCTGAAACTAAAAATAATCAACCAATCACATTAAATTTAAGCAGTGAGTTCTGCAGCAAATGACAGCTTTGTTAGGTGGACGTTGTGTTTACAGAACATTTGACCATTTTTTGCAAGCAGCGTGCCAATCAGGAACTAAGTACTTTAAGTGAGAAAGACCTAGGACTAGGCTGCTTACAGCCTCTCAGGTAATAGAAATTATATCATTTTCAGACAGTGATGAACAGAAATGTGACAAAACATATCCTGAAAATGACTTAAAATTTAGTGATGACGAAAGTAGCTCTGATAGTGATAACGAGCACAATTTTGGAGACGCTGTGACTGGTGCAGGGAGCGAGGTCCTCTCAGCTGGTAGTGGATCCACCTAACATATTCCTAAATAATTGGATGAACAGAGTGGTCTTCATCACCCGTGATGGACGAACAACAACATGGATCCACCTGCTGGGTTACTGGCATAGTATGGCAAAATGCAATACTGATGCTAGATTTTAAGTAAGCTTACTGAAAGTGTCTTGAAATGTCGTGTACATGTGCTGTGGTTTTCGTGTAATCAATGTTTTTGTGACGTGCGTTTTTATAAATTTTTACTCAGGAACTCAAGCATACGGGGAGGTAACTCTCAGGGGATCAGGGCTAGTAGGGTTATTATGGTCTGTTTATCAAGATATTTTCCTTAATCATTAATTTCTTTTTGTTGAGGTCATTTATCAGCTCTAACCAGATTCTCTCTTCATGTGTCCACAGGACATCCTATTGTCTGCATACCATCTGGTTGATTGACAGCTTTCTCACATTTTAGATGTCTGGCCATTTACAGTATTAGAGGAAACCATCATAAGAACCCCATCCCAGGCTACAGACTGTGTACATAATTAAACAAATAAGTTTTTGATAAACAAAGATGACATAATACCCCAGGAAGAGAAGACAGGTCTACCACACCAACTATGACAAGCTTATTTCTAATTAGGCTCTCAGTGAATTGTGGACTATAGCTGCAATTTTTTTGTAAGATCAAAAAATGTTGGTAAGTTAACAGCAATAAATGGTCGCTACTGAAGAAATCAACTACAGGATAAACTCATGAGATCCACACATGAATAACAGAAAAATAAAACTTGATATGTCAAGGTCTGTCAACAGTAACTGCAAGACAAAAAGTAGCAAACCAGCATCACCCCTTCAGAGTTTCATGTGACAAGAACATTCATTCAGCAAGAAACTGCTCTCAGCATCTCAAATCTGTTGTTAGTCTCTGCAAGTTTGTCAGTTCTTTTTCCCTGGGCTGACATTTTTTGAATGACTGATTGTTAAAGTTTGTGAAATGAGCTGAAGAATTAATACAGATGCAGACTACTTCCAACTTAAAATTCTCTGCGATGATAGCGATCTGGATCATAGTAGGAGGTAACTACCACACGGTTAGAAAACTTGCGGCCAGTCAATGCTGCTTGACCCTTCTGACATTCAATGATGGAGTTGAATTCCACAAAAACCTGTCAACAGAAGACATGGCATAGTCCTCAGCACAGAAAACCAATCACTGACAATTAAGAACACAGTTTTAAAATAAATAATCTGTTAAAACATCATCTACTACATTATCCAAATATTATTCTTGTCCCTATTATGCTTCATACAGACATCACTGCAGTTGGGAGCAAAGTAGAAAACCCATGCTAAAGCTATTAACCCTGACTCCAGAACAACACTCAGAGCATTGGTCAGATTTGACACTCGTGCCACAACAACGCTCAGAGCATTGGTCAGATTTGACACTCGTGCCACAACAACTCTCTGGGTGTTGTCTTCAGTCTATCACAAATTAAAATGACAGCACAGGGTGGAAAGTAATTGTGGAGTCAAAGAGTTAATGTTGACTTGCAGTGGTGGTTTCTGTAGGAATCTATTCTATCTGATGATGTTGCTATATGCACAACTTCACATGTCACCTTTTCAATATACCAAACACAAGTGGTTCTATTCTGCCTGTGATCTCAGAAACCCCAAATATTGTCAGCATAGCAAGTCTACACACAAGCAGGCATAATAAACAAAAAAATTGTGAGATACAGAATGTAAGTGTGTCAGACAGATATAGACAGACTGTAAGCCATACGGACAGACTGTAAGTGTGTCAGACAGATATGGACAGACTGTAAGTGTGTCAGACAGATATTGACAGACTGTAAGTGTGTCAGATGTGTATAGACAGACTGTAAGTGTGTCAGACATATATAGACAGACTGTAAGTGTGTAAGACAGACATAGAGAAACTGTAAGTGTGTCAGACAGATATTGACAGACTGTAAGTGTGTCAGACGTATATAGACAGACTGTAAGTGTGTAAGACAGATACTGTATAGATAAACTGTAAGTGTATCAGACAGATATAAACAGACAGAATCAATGAATGAACAAACAGAATCAATGAATGAACAAACAGAATCTCTATTTTATCAAAGCCAAGAAATGGGTATTGTTGCCTTTTTACATTTGTGCATCATAAGTAATTCCACATGATCCCTCAGCCACCCATGGAGCATCAGCCTTCAACTAACACACACCAAATCTCCAGCCTGTCCAGTGTCATCCATGTCTTCTTCATCTTGTCTCCAATTGTCTTCTTGGGTCTTCCTTTCTATTTTTTATTAACTGTGGAGATTCTAAAGCTAGGACTGTTGTGTAATGCTATCAACTGGTTTCCTCAAAGTCTTCTATCCAATATCAATGCATTCTTCTCACCTCTCACATTTCTCTAGTATATTCCTGGTTCCATACAGATGACCTTGTCATATCATATCAGTGCTACTACTATCTACAAAAACCCATTTGTGAATATTTTAACATCTTGGTCATGGTTTTTTCTCCATGTTACACAGCCATACAGCAGGACTGCCCTGACACGTCCAAATCTAATATTGTATTTGATTTCTTTTGACGTCTATATATTTCTCAAAGCAAAGAAAGCAAGCACAGCCTTCTCTATTCTTACTCGAGTCCAGCTTCAGCAACGTCTCATCCATCGTGTGGGGTGTCTCAAACCAGGTGGTCTTAACACCCTACACTCCTTTGTCTGAGGTGATCATTTCATCTCCTATTCTATTTTGACCCTTTCCACTCTTATTTAATTTTTATATTTCTCCGTCGCTCATCATTTTTTAAAAATATTTTTTATTTACATTTTATTTTGTTTAATTAATTAATTTTTTGATATGTCTTGATTTTAATGAATTATTCGTTTATTTCCAACTCATTCTGTTCTCTTCTCTTCTATCTCTAGTACTCATTATTATTACGTTTCGGTTGGTTTTTTGTTCAGTTTCATTTTTTACCTACTTAGTAGATGTACTGTTTGGGATGTCAGGTATTGGTAGTACCTCTGGTGAAGGAGCTGTCATGCCCTTTTCAGGGCAGCTCGGCCACCTTTGGTCCAAACCTGGCATCCAGCTCTCACCTGTGGCTCCTCGTAGCTGTTAGCACGCGACAGCGGCCACCCCCCAGGAAACGGCTTTGACAGGCCGGCTAAACTAGATGAGGGTAGCCGACTGGTTATAAACCTTCGGTGAGTTAGGGTCTGCCTACCCATGCATGCGAAGACTGGATTCGATACACTGCGTGGAAGAAACCACTTGTTGGTTCAACGGGCATGATGGCAATTACCAGCAACGCGCTGTGGAGCGTAAGGAGCACAGCGAGGCATGTAGAAAACCCTGGTCATCCACTGCACCTGACTTCATCTCCAGTCATCTTGACTTGTCTTGCCACTGGATTCAGATGGACCCAGGCGAGAGAGTGAGGTTGACGCATTGCGCAACTCTTCCTCACTTTAAACCAAATCACTGCGCAAGTCACTCTTTCATCCACTCACAACAAGTCCTGTGGCGATGGGCGTGCGGTGAAGTGGTAGGCGTGGGTACGCTGGCAGTCGTAGTCGCAGACCTACACACAGGCGGCTCAGGCCATATGGTCATCTTCCACTGATCGGAGCAGCAGTGGGATTCGGCAGCCGCCTGAGTGACTGAGCAGCCCTCTTTAGGAAAGCACTGCTCACCTCCATGGCATGAGGAAGTGGTTAGAAAAGGTGCCCTAAACATTGCCTGCTCCACCATAAGAAAAAGGAAAGATTTTTCTCCCTCATTCTAGGCGCATGGAATGTGCGCACTCTCCTTGACAAAGACTTTAACGCAAACAGACCTGAGAGGCGAACTGCCCTGATTGGGAGAGAACTGGCCAGATACAACATTGACATAGCAGCACTGAGTGAAACTCGGCTTGCAGGCACCTCCTTGTCACCAACACCATTTTTCGACTTCCTACCCGCAACAGGACCTCCTGGATGCACCCTCGCTCAAAGCATTGGCACCTAATTGACTACGTAATTGTTAGGAAGAAGGACAGGCAAGATGTCCGGGTGACAAAGTACATGTGTGGTGCCGAATGCTAGACTGATCATCGCCTCATTGTGTCTAAACTTAAAATTCATATCCAACCAGCCAGGCGCCCTCAGGGGAAGAAAACTCAAAAAAGGCTGGATGTCACCAAACTAAAGAAGATAAAAAACAGTCATTTACTGACACCCTAGAAGACCATCTCAAATCTATCTCGTTAGATGGCCAAAGTGTGGAAACAAATTGGGCAGCCCTAAGTGAGCAGATCTACAACACTGCTACAGAGGTCTTGGGTCCTGCCATCAAGAAACAAAATGATGAGAACTCAGATGATATAAAGAAGAAATTGGCTGAGAAACACCATCTCCATAAAGCATATTTAAATGATCCAAAATCTACATCCAAGAAAGACGCTTTCAACAACATTCATAGAATCGTCCAACATAAACTACGCCAGATGCGGGATTCATGGCTGAGTAATAAAGCAGATGAGCTCCAAGGCTTTACTGACAGCCATGACTTGAAAAATTGTTACCATGCACTCAAAGTGGTCTATGGTCCAACATCATCAGGATCATTTCCCCTCCTTAATGCAGATGGAAAAACACTAATTACAGACAAGGAAAAAATTCTCCAACGCTGGGTCGAACATTTTAATAATATTCTGAACCAGCCATCATCTATTAACGACAAAGCCATCAACCGCCTGCCCCAAATTCCTATAAATGAAGCACTAGATGATATACCAACTCTGGAGGAAACTCAAAAAGCGATTCGTCAACTTTCTAGTGGAAAGGCCCCCGGCTCCGATTCAATTCCTGTTGAGGCCTATAAAGATGGCGGTACAGTTCTGATAGAGAAACTTCACATGATCTTCCAGCAAATGTGGCAGAGTGAAACCATCCCACACGATCTCAAAGATGCGTCAATTATACATCTGTATAAATGTAAAGGGAAATCGCCAAGATTGTAATAATCATCAAGGCATCTCTCTATTATCAATCACTGGGAAGATACTTACGACTCATCTTGACAAAGGTCTTCTACCTGAAAGTCAGTGTGGATTCTGGAAAGAACGTGGAACCACCGATATGTTGTTCGCTGCAAGACAGCTACAAGAAAAATGCCAAGAACAGCACTGTGACCTGTACACAGCTTTCATCAACTTGACAAAGGCGTTCGACACAGTCAGTAGAGAGGGTCTATGGAAGATCATGGCAAAATACGGCTGCCCAAAGAAATTTATCACAATAGTAAGTTCAGCAAGTGCATGATGGAATGCAGGCTAGAGTTCAGGAAAATGGTGAGCTATCGGAGCCTTTCCCAGTCTCAAATGGAGTTAAACAAAGGTGTGTACTTGCACCGACTCTGTTCAGTATCATGTTTTCTGCTATGCTGACTGATGCTTTCAGAGACAGGGACACAGGAATCGACATCAGATATTGTATTGATGGAAAATTTTTTAACCTTAGAAGGCTTCAAGCAAAATCCAAGGTCAAATCATACACCATCAGAGATCTTCTGTCAGCTGATGATTGTGCTCTCAATGCTGGCTCAGAGGCTGATCTGCAGCATAGCGTGGATAGATTCTCCGAAGCCTGTTCCAACTTTGGGATTACCATCAACACGGAGAAAACAGAAATCATGTACCAACCAGCTCCTGGCACAATTTATACTGAGCCAATCATCAAGGTAAATGGTGAGAAACTGAATGTTGTGAACAGATTCACATACCTTCGTAGCACACTATCCCAGAACATCGCCATTGATGATGAGGTGAACACCAGGATCTCCAAAGCCAGCAGCACATTTGGCAGACTATACACCAACGTTTGGCATCAAAGTGGCATTAGTCTACAAACAAAACTGAAGGTGTACAGAGCTGCGGTGCTTCCAGTGCTGCTTTATGCATGTGAAACATGGACTGTATACAGGCGCCACGTAAAGAAGCTAAACCACTTCATACAGTCTGTCTCAGAAAGGTAATGAACATCAAATGGCAAGACAAGATCCCGTATGCCGCCGTTCTTGACAGAGCTGGTATCCCTAGCATCGATACTATTCTGATGCAGTCACAGATTCGCTGGGCAGGTCATGTAGTCCGCATACCAAAGATACTCTTTTATGGTGAGATGCAGAAGAGTAAACGCTCCCATGGTGTACAAAAGAAGCGCTTCAAAGACACGTTTAAGACGTCATTGAAAACCTTTGACATAAACCCAGACATATGGGAAGCTGCTGCGCAAGACCGAACTGCTTGGCGCACATCTCTTCGTAAAGGTGCAGCGGCATGCAAATCATCCAGAAGAGCAGCAGCGGAACAGCGGAGACAAGCTAGAAAAGACTGTGTAATAAAACCTTCACATGAAGCAAACATTCCCTGCCCATACTGTCCGAGATCTTTCCTGGCCTGCATCAGGCTCATCAGTCACCTTCATACCCATAGACTAACCTAACATATTCCTAATAATTGGATGAACAGAGAGTGGTCTTCATCACCCGTGATGGACGAACAACAAGATGTACTGTTTACACCTGGAAGTGGCAGCCATTTCCTTTTCTTGTGACGCACTCTCCCTTCAGCAGGCGTGCTAGGTCTTAGCTGCCTTTAGGGAAGTACCCAGTTTTTATTTTTATTTAGATTCTTATGTGTCCTATCTAACTCTCACTTCTTTTCCCTGATGAAGGTGTTGTGGCCGCAACGTTGGCTATTTTCTTTGTCTTTTGTCCTCGTAAAATGAATCTTTTTTTGATTTTTTTATACCCATCAATCTTACTCTGATATCACTCTCCGTTTCACCAGACAAGCATACAGGGAGGGAGAGAGAGAGAGAGAGAGAGAGACAGATATAAAGACAGCTTCTAGTCAGACTAGGATTACAGATTACCTTTCCTACACCTGGAACTTCTACTCCTTTGATTGGTCTGGGTATTTCAAGACTCATGACTACCCCATACTTGCTGCATTCCTCCTTGACATCCTCCACAATGTCTACAGCATGATGATAGAAGGAAATGTTGACACGTCAATCTACAACACTTGAATTGACTTGCCATGTTTATTCATTTGTTATACACAGCAATTAGTTATTCATTCATTCGTTATACACAGCAAACTGTTATTCATTCATTCGTTATGCACAACAAAGTTATTCATCCATTCATTATACACAACAAACTGTTATTTACTGATTCGTGATACACAACAAACAGTTATTCATTCATTCGTTAAAAACAACAAACAGTTATTCATCTATTCGTTATACACAACAAACTGTTATTCATTGATTCATTATACACAACAATATGTTATTCATTCATTCGTTACACACAACAAACTGTTATTCATTGAATCAATATACACAACAAACAGTTATTCATCCATTCGTTACACACAACAAACTGTTATTCACTGATTCGTTATACACAACAAACTGTTATTCATTAATTCATGATACACAACAAACAGTTATTTATTCCTTCGTTATACACAACAAACAGTTATTCATCCATTCATTATACACAACAATCAGCACACATTTATTTATTCGTTATACACAACAAACAGTTATTCATCCATTTGTTATACACAACAATCAGCACACATTTTATTCAACCTCCTAATTTCCCTTCCGTAACAAATTCCCACAGACTAGTAATCTTTCCAAGGTGCATTTTCAAGAAATTATGGAAAATTCGAGTACTGAAGTGTGGAAACTAAATTGCATGTCCACTGACATAATCTGCATTTCTTCCCATCTCTTCATTGTGTTTCAGAAAAATTCATGCCAATTTCTTTCTTTCTTTTTTTTTTTCGCACAAAATGTCTGGAATTTTCCCCATTTATATTAAGCAGAGTTGCTCTCATGCAACACATCTTCATCTCACATTTACATACTGATCCAGAGTTGCTCTCAAGCAACACATCTTCATCTCACATGTGTATACTGATCCAGAGTTGCTCTCATGCAACACATCTTTATCTCACATATGTATACTGATCCAGAGAAGCATCACTGCTTATCACATATGAAGCTTCTATACTTTTATGCCACTCTTTATTAAAAAATTTATGAAATGACCACAGCAGAATTAGTGCTGTTATTGGGACATGAAGCAGAAAGAAAACCTTATTATTTCTCGGCATATTTTTGGCAGGTCACTTGTTCGTATGTGATATTTTTTTAATGTCCACGTGAAGTTCAGTAAACTCAGGCACTGACATACATACCAACATTTTTTAGATACCAATTGATGAGGAATTCCAGATTGAGAATATAACCAACCATAACTGACAACATTCAGCAAGGAGACACAGAAGACCACTTCAACACAAACAGGAACCAAGAGATGTAATTGTTCAAACAAACTCTAAAGAACAGATGGAGAGGTGAAGACATAAATATGATAATGTAACAGGAGCAGACAGAACTAACCTATGACAAATATGATCTGATGTGATAACACATCAATATTTTAGGTCCTCACTGGTTTTTTTCCAATCACACACACACACACACACACACACACACAAAAATAAGAAGAAAAAAAATTTGGTAAATTTTTCTCAGACTGCCTGCAATGTTAAATTCTGAGAAACTGATATAAAATCTAAATTCATGCTAAAATGCACTTCAAAAATTTTGTTGACAAAAGCAGCATGCGCTATTTAAAAAAGCTAGTTCTATGAAATTTCTGACAATGCTCAATGCAATCAAATATTTATAGCCAAGTGACAGGCTCTCTATAATAGATTAGGTCACATGGTCTCTCAGGATCACATCACAAATGCTACACAAGAAATACAAAGTTGAACATCTGTTAAATCAAAACAGAAAATGTAACAAGGCTCACAGGCAACTCCAATCTGCCATGGAAGTTACACGAGTGGACTCCAATCTGCCATAGAAGTTACATGAGTAGACCCCAATCTGCCACGGAAGTTACACGAGTGGACTCCAATCTGCCATAGAAGTTATATGAGTGGACTCCAATCTGCCATGGAAGTTACATGAGTGGACTCCTATATGCCATGGAAGTTACATGAGTGGACTCCAATCTGCCATGGAAGTTACATGAGTGGACTCCTATATGCCATGGAAGTTAAATGAGTGGACCCCAATCTGCCATGGAAGTTACATGAGTGGACTCCAATCTGCCATGGAAGTTACATGAGTGAACTCCAATCTGCCATGGAAGTTATATGAGTGGACTCCAATCTGCCATGGAAGTTACATGAGTGGACTCCAATCTGCCATGGAAGTTATATGAGTGGACTCCAATCTGCCATGGAAGTTACATGAGTGGACTCCTATATGCCATGGAAGTTATATGAGTGGACCCCAATCTGCCATGGAAGTTATATGAGTGGACTCCAATCTGCCATGGAAGTTATATGAGTGGACTCCAATCTGCCATGGAAGTCATATGAGTGGACTCCAATCTGCCATGGAAGTTACATGAGTGGACTCCTATATGCCATGGAAGTTATATGAGTGGACCCCAATCTGCCATGGAAGTTATATGAGTGGACTCCAATCTGCCATGGAAGTTATATGAGTGGACTCCAATCTGCCATGGAAGTTATATGAGTGGACGGGAGCCGCGCTAGCGTAGTGGTTGCAACACCGCTCTGGCGACCGGGTGATACAGGATCAAACCCGGGCGACGGCATTTGAGGATTTTTCGTCGACCAAGATTTGGACTGGATTAACTCGAGACCTGGCGAGTACATTTGAAGGAGTGTCGTCGACCAGGGACTGGCGGCTCCTGAGCCGACCCAGCTGCAATGGGTACCTCCAAAATCGGCGAGTATTTGCCTGAATGGCGAGGGACACCTGTCTCTGTACAAGAAATAAAGGGATACTCACGTAAAAATCAATGTCAGGTTAGACATAAATAATAACCTGAGATTTCGCCTCAAGTATTAGCGGGCGTAAAAAAAAAATAAAAAAAAAAATATGAGTGGACTCCAATCTGCCATGGAAGTCATATGAGTGGACTCCAATCTGCCATAGAAGTTACATGAGTGGACTCCTATATGCCATGGAAGTTATATGAGTGGACCATAATCTGCCATGGAAGTTATATGAGTCGACTCCAATCTGCCATGGAAGTTATATGAGTGGACTCCAATCTGCCATGGAAGTTACATGAGTGGACTCCTATCTGCCATGGAAGTTACATGAGTGGACTCCTATATGCCATGGAAGTTATATGAGTGGACTCCAATCTGCCATGGAATTTACATGAGTGGACTCCAATCTGCCATGAAAGTTAAATGAGTGGACTGCAATCTGCCATGGAAGTTATAAGAGTGGACAAAGACTATACTAAGTGATATTTCAATAAGTCTTGTATATCCTGCCCTACACAAGTACTCATTTATAAAAAATCTGTAATTTCCTGACTCATGCTGTCATCCATGTTTTAGAGCCCACAATATGGCTCACCTGGGTTGAACATGTTTTCATTTATTATTTTTGTCTAAGACTTTAAATTAAAGATAAAAATTTTTATTTTTAATGTGTAATGTCAGACAAGGTATACATAAACATCCTATAACAGCCTTGGTTTTAGCTGCCATGTTGGCTGACATCTTAAGAACACAACAAATCTACAGGTTAGATAGATAGTAAAACTTGTTAGTCAAATGTCAGTTGCTACTCCTTGTTTTGACATGTGCTTACATACCATTGAGTAGGTAAGCATTTAAAAATAGGCAGACGTTTTAATCCCTGTATCGTACGATGAACTTCCAACTTGTTAGTAGCCCCCTTCAGTCATAACTGACTACTGGAATGTACCCCTGAGGTGACAGCCCTTCAGTCATAACTGCCTATGGGAATGTACCCCTGAGGTGACAGCCCTTCAGTCATAACTATGGGAATGTGCCCCAGGTGACAGCGGTGTTTTCAGCGTCTATTTTTTCCTCTTCTGCTTGTTGTGTGAGCTTCTTTTTGCCCAATCTGAGGTGGTGCCATAAGGAACATGACTACTTGGTGCAACCAGCAGCAGCATCATCCTCCCAGTCCCAGGTTGCTGGAGAGTTATGTCCCAGTGTCTTCATGAGCACACATTTTTAAATATTAGCTGCGGTCGCCCAGCTGTTTCTTTTGCCAACTGCCAGTTGTTTGTAGAAAGTATCTTGGTGTATGTGGCGGACATGGCCAAACCAGTGTAGTGTGTAGTCTGTGCGGTCTAAGCAGTGTATACTTGCTTTGAAGGCCAGAACGTGACATCTGTCACCTTGTTCTCCCACAAAATACTACGGATGTGGCATAGGCACCGTTGACGGTAGGTATTGAGCCTTCTTTCTTTCTTGAGCCAACCTGTTACAGGTACTGATATATATATATATATATATCATCATGTAGCATGTCCTTTGCAGAACGTCGCTCTCATCACAGCCCGCCTGAAAGACTCTTGATCTCTAGCCAGCCCTCCTGCCTCCTCCATATATATATATATATAAACTCACACAGAGAGAGAGAGAGAGAAGGATAGGGGGGAACACTGTCATATTCTTACCCTCATACTCGTCTTCATCAACCAACTCTTCTGGCGTGATCATGTTCATCAAACACAGGACTTCTGTGGCAGGTCCAGCCCCCTGGTTCAAGTTCAGACCTGGCACTTGTAACTGGACAGAGGTTTGCTGTTACAAGATGAATACAACAGTCAACAAAAGTTGGAAAGATATGTTCTGTACACATGGCAGTAAAACACATTTATGGCAGAATCTGGAGAATAATGAAAATAAATCACTTGAAAAATAAGGATGTCTATTTCATTTTGCCATTCTATTTCCTTGTTAAAGTGCAGACGTGTGTTTCTCTCTCTCTCAATATCTCTCGACTTTTCCTACAGTACAGTTTCTTTCTTTCATAGGAACTCATTACAGACCAGCAGCCAATGCCTAGTTGACAAGCATAGGACAGTTGACCATCAGTGTGAGTAGCGCTGACCTATCTTATGTAGTACACAGCTACAGTAAGACTGACAGAAAAAAAAACTGATTAACACAATTATACATAGAGCTGAAATAAAGTGAAGCCGAATCTTTAGTTTCTGCCTAACAGATGTGTACAAGTTCTAACTTGTTTTACTGGAGAGCTCTTCTAATGTAGAAGTCAGAAACTATGACAATTGACACTTGAAGATAAATAAATCTTACCTGCTGTGCATTCTTGGAACCAACACTCGCTCGTTGGACTATAAGTTTTTTATCCCCCAGCTGCATGCCGTTGAGACCAGCACAGGCCTAAAACAGCAAAGAGGACAGACAATGATTTTTCTGTGCTATAAATACAATGTTTTTTTTTTAATCACACTGCCCAAAATATTGGACAAAGAGATCTGCCAACACATCATTACTGCTTTAACTCATTCCGCCCTGTTGCGAGGCGAGAACAGGAACAAATTAGAGAGTTTCACTTTCGATTCTTTGAAAACGGGATGTTTTTATGTGGTTTCGTTCGTATTATACAGATGTTGGAAGTCAGACCAGTGTGTGGAGGCCTTTTTTCTCAACAATCCATGGCAGAATGGCCTTTCAATTTATTCAGTCATTGATTGATGATAATATGACGATCCCGGCAATAACAACCAAGAGGACAAGTCCGTTGTTGTCTTAGATGATGAGGCAGTGGATTTATTTGATAACAATTAACAGTGAAACTAGTGACAGCATTGGTGAAACAGAAGCAGACCTGGAGTGGTCTGACACGCTGAACACTGTCAGGAACAAAATGGGTGCAATAACTGAAACATAAGGCGCTCTTCATAATCAGGACCCAAACAGCTCACCATTTGACTATTCTAGCCTCTTCTTTCCAGTTACAATAATCAAACTATTTGTGGAACAGACAAACAAATATGCTGAGCAGCGGCAGGAAATTAAAGGTGTTGAAGACTCCTACTGGAAATCAGTTTTTTTTAATTTTTCTAAAAATAAATTACCATTAAAGTCATATAAATGAATACATTTCTTGAAAGTTCGTTCATTTTTCTTTCTAACATTTTTATTTAATGGAAACTGGTGAATATTTGCATGCTCAAATATGCTTTCATAGATTACATGTCATGTGGTAAACAAAGTTACGTCCCCTTGGTTAGGGCTGGGGAACAAAAATGTGCCAGACCTCCAGGGTGGAATGAGTTAATACAACAATCATATATTCGACTTTTGGTTAGTTTTTTTCCCATATCTGATGGTAAATTCAAGGTCTTTAGTCCTTTCCCCCATTTGTTAAGTTTTTTTTTCCTGACCTTGAAGTCTTTCCTGGTTGTTCCAGGCTTCTCCCAGGTATTTCAAGGCCACTATGAACCATGTACAAGGTCATGGTTACACAGAAGCATCCTGTACTTTGCTGGTGACAGAAATCACAAATGCTCATTCATGTATGTCTGTAGTGCAAAGGTTAACAAACTGATTTTAACATAAAGGTTGGCAGATCAAGGCCAGCCAGGGACAAAAATGTGCCTGTGTAAGATGACTTCCCTCCCCTAAAAGCATATTTTCCTGTGTCATTGTACATGCCCCTACTGACAGCTGATCAGGGTTGATCCCCACACATCCATTGACGTAGTTTCTCATGGTAACTCACCAACTGATACTATCCTAGATCCCCACACATCCATTGACGTAGTTTCTCATGGTAACTCACCAACTGATACTATCCTAGATCCCCACACATCCATTGATGTAGTTTCTTGTGGTAACTCACCAACTGATACTATCCTAGATCCCCACACATCCATTGACGTAGTTTCTCGTGGTAACTCACCAACTGATACTATCCTAGATCCCCACACATCCATTGACGTAGTTTCTCGTGGTAACTCACCAACTGATACTATCCTAGATCCCCACACATCCATTGATGTAGTTTCTCGTGGTAACTCACCAACTGATACTATCCTAGATCCCCACACATCCATTGACGTAGTTTCTCGTGGTAACTCACCAACTGATACTATCCTAGATCCCCACACATCCATTGACGTAGTTTCTCGTGGTAACTCACCAACTGATACTATCCTAGATCCCCACACATCCATTGATGTAGTTTCTCATGGTAACTCACCAACTGATACTATCCTAGATCCCCACACATCCATTGATGTAGTTTCTCGTGGTAACTCACCAACTGATACTATCCTAGATCCCCACACATCCATTGATGTAGTTTTTCGTGGTAACTCACCAACTGATACTATCCTAGATCCCCACACATCCATTGATGTAGTTTCTCATGGTAACTCACCAACTGATACTATCCTAGATCCCCACACATCCATTGATGTAGTTTCTCATGGTAACTCACCAACTGATACTATCCTAGATCCCCACACATCCATTGATGTAGTTTCTCGTGGTAACTCACCAACTGATACTATCCTAGATCCCCACACATCCATTGACGTAGTTTCTCGTGGTAACTCACCAACTGATACTATCCTAGATCCCCACACATCCATTGACGTAGTTTCTCGTGGTAACTCACCAACTGATACTATCCTAGATCCCCACACATCCATTGATGTAGTTTCTCGTGGTAACTCACCAACTGATACTATCCTAGATCCCCACACATCCATTGATGTAGTTTCTCGTGGTAACTCACCAACTGATACTATCCTAGATCCCCACACATCCATTGATGTAGTTTCTCGTGGTAACTCACCAACTGATACTATCCTAGATCCTCACACATCCATTGATGTAGTTTCTCATGGTAACTCACCAACTGATACTATCCTAGATCCCCACACATCCATTGATGTAGTTTCTCATGGTAACTCACCAACTGATACTATCCTAGATCCCCACACATCCATTGATGTAGTTTCTCATGGTAACTCACCAACTGATACTATCCTAGATCCTCACACATCCATTGATGTAGTTTCTCATGGTAACTCACCAACTGATACTATCCTAGATCCTCACACATCCATTGATGTAGTTTCTCGTGGTAACTCACCAACTGATACTATCCTAGATCCTCACACATCCATTGATGTAGTTTCTCGTGGTAACTCACCAACTGATACTATCCTAGATCCTCACACATCCATTGATGTAGTTTCTCGTGGTAACTCACCAACTGATACTATCCTAGATCCTCACACATCCATTGATGTAGTTTCTCGTGGTAACTCACCAACTGATACTATCCTAGATCCTCACACATCCATTGATGTAGTTCCTCGTGGTAACTCACCAACTGATACTATCCTAGATCCTCACACATCCATTGATGTAGTTCCTCGTGGTAACTCACCAACTGATACTATCCTAGATCCTCACACATCCATTGATGTAGTTCCTCGTGGTAACTCACCAACTGATACTATCCTAGATCCTCACACATCCATTGATGTAGTTTCTCGTGGTAACTCACCAACTGATACTATCCTAGATCCTCACACATCCATTGATGTAGTTCCTCGTGGTAACTCACCAACTGATACTATCCTAGATCCTCACACATCCATTGATGTAGTTCCTCGTGGTAACTCACCAACTGATACTATCCTAGATCCTCACACATCCATTGATGTAGTTTCTCATGGTAACTCACCAACTGATACTATCCTAGATCCCCACACATCCATTGATGTAGTTTCTCGTGGTAACTCACCAACTGATACTATCCTAGATCCTCACACATCCATTGATGTAGTTTCTCGTGGTAACTCACCAACTGATACTATCCTAGATCCTCACACATCCATTGATGTAGTGTCTCGTGGTAACTCACCAACTGATATTATCCTAGATCCTCACACATCCATTGAGTAGTTTCTCGTGGTAACTCACCAACTGATACTATCCTAGATCCTCACACATCCATTGATGTAGTTTCTCATGGTAACTCACCAACTGATACTATCCTAGATCCTCACACATCCATTGATGTAGTTTCTCGTGGTAACTCATCAACTGATACTATCCTAGATCCTCACACATCCATTGATGTAGTTTCTCGTGGTAACTCACCAACTGATACTATCCTAGATCCTCACACATCCATTGATGTAGTTTCTCGTGGTAACTCACCAACTGATACTATCCTAGATCCCCACACATCCATTGATGTAGTTTCTCGTGGTAACTCACCAACTGATACTATCCTAGATCCCCACACATCCATTGATGTAGTTTCTCGTGGTAACTCACCAACTGATACTATCCTAGATCCCCACACATCCATTGATGTAGTTTCTCGTGGTAACTCACCAACTGATACTATCCTAGATCCCCACACATCCATTGATGTAGTTTCTCGTGGTAACTCACCAACTGATACTATCCTAGATCCCCACACATCCATTGATGTAGTTTCTCGTGGTAACTCACCAACTGATACTATCCTAGATCCTGTAGTTTCTCGTGGTAACTCACCAACTGATACTATCCTAGATCCCCACACATCCATTGATGTAGTTTCTCGTGGTAACTCACCAACTGATACTATCCTAGATCCCCACACATCCATTGATGTAGTTTCTCGTGGTAACTCACCAACTGATACTATCCTAGATCCCCACACATCCATTGACGTAGTTTCTCGTGGTAACTCACCAACTGATACTATCCTAGATCCTCACACATCCATTGACGTAGTTTCTCGTGGTAACTCACCAACTGATACTATCCTAGATCCTCACACATCCATTGACGTAGTTTCTCGTGGTAACTCACCAACTGATACTATCCTAGATCCCCACACATCCATTGACGTAGTTTCTCGTGGTAACTCACCAACTGATACTATCCTAGATCCTCACACATCCATTGATGTAGTTTCTCGTGGTAACTCACCAACTGATACTATCCTAGATCCTCACACATCCATTGATGTAGTTTCTCGTGGTAACTCACCAACTGATACTATCCTAGATCCCCACACATCCATTGACGTAGTTTCTCGTGGTAACTCACCAACTGATACTATCCTAGATCCCCACACATCCATTGATGTAGTTTCTCGTGGTAACTCACCAACTGATACTATCCTAGATCCCCACACATCCATTGATGTAGTTTCTCGTGGTAACTCACCAACTGATACTATCCTAGATCCCCACACATCCATTGACGTAGTTTCTCATGGTAACTCACCAACTGATACTATCCTAGATCCCCACACATCCATTGATGTAGTTTATCATGGTAACTCACAAACTGATGCTATCCTAGATCCCCACACATCCGTTGATGTAGTTTCTCATGGTAACTCACCAACTGATGCTATCCTAGATCCCCACACATCCATTGATGTAGTTTCTCATGGTAACTCACCAACTGATACTATCCTAGATCCCCACACATCCATTGATGTAGTTTCTCATGGTAACTCACCAACTGATGCTATCCTAGATCCCCACACATCCATTGATGTAGTTTCTCATGGTAACTCACCAACTGATGCTATCCTAGATCCCCACACATCCATTGATGTAGTTTCTCATGGTAACTCACCAACTGATGCTATCCTAGATCCCCACACATCCATTGATGTAGTTTATCATGGTAACTCACAAACTGATGCTATCCTAGATCCCCACACATCCGTTGATGTAGTTTCTCATGGTAACTCACCAACTGATGCTATCCTAGATCCCCACACATCCATTGATGTAGTTTCTCATGGTAACTCACCAACTGATACTATCCTAGATCCCCACACATCCATTGATGTAGTTTCTCATGGTAACTCACCAACTGATGCTATCCTAGATCCCCACACATCCATTGATGTAGTTTCTCATGGTAACTCACCAACTGATGCTATCCTAGATCCCCACACATCCATTGATGTAGTTTCTCATGGTAACTCACCAACTGATGCTATCCTAGATCCCCACACATCCATTGATGTAGTTTCTCATGGTAACTCACAAACTGATGCTATCCTAGATACCCACACATCCATTGATGTAGTTTCTCATGGTAACTCACCAACTGATGCTATCCTAGATCCCCACACATCCATTGATGTAGTTTCTCATGGTAACTCACCAACTGATACTATCCTAGATCCCCACACATCAATTGATGTAGTTTCTCATGGTAACTCACCAACTGATACTATCCTAGATCCCCACTTATCCATTGATGTAGTTTCTCATGGTAACTCACCAACTGATACTATCCTAGATCCCCACACATCCATTGATGTAGTTTCTCATGGTACTCACCAACTGATGCTTTCCTAGATCCCCACACATCCATTGATGTAGTTTCTCATGGTAACTCACCAACTGATGCTATCCTAGATCCCCACACATCCATTGATGTAGTTTCTCATGGTAACTCACCAACTGATGCTATCCTAGATCCCCACACATCCATTGATGTAGTTTCTCATGGTAACTCACCAACTGTTGCTATCCTAGATCCCCACACATCCATTGATGTAGTTTCTCATGGTAACTCACCAACTGATACTATCCTAGATCCCACACATCCATTGATGTAGTTTCTCATGGTAACTCACACTATCCTAGATCCCCACACATCCATTGTAGTTTCTCATGGTAACTCACCAACTGATACTATCCTAGATCCCCACACATCCATTGATGTAGTTTCTCATGGTAACTCACCAACTGATACTATCCTAGATCCCCACACATCCATTGATGTAGTTTCTCATGGTAACTCACACTATCCTAGATCCCCACACATCCATTGTAGTTTCTCATGGTAACTCACCAACTGATACTATCCTAGATCCCCACACATCCATTGATGTAGTTTCTCATGGTAACTCACCAACTGATACTATCCTAGTGATCCCCACACATCCATTGATGTAGTTTCTCATGGTAACTCACCAACTGATACTATCCTAGATCCCCACACATCCATTGATGTAGTTTATTATAGTAACTCACCAACTGACTTTGCAGCAAGCCAGCATTCTTACTTGTGTCCCTCCTTATCTTACTTGTGTCCCTCCTTATCTTACTTGTGTCTCTCCTTATCTTACTTGTGTCCCTCCTTATCTTACTTGTGTCCCTCCTTATCTTACTTGTGTCTCTCCTTATCTTACTTGTGTCCCTCCTTATCTTACTTGTGTCCCTCCTTATCTTACTTGTGTCCCTCCTTATCTTACTTGTGTCCCTTCTTATCTTACTTGTGTTCCTTCTTATCTTACTTGCTGTTTTATATCCTGTCACAAGAGCTGATCTTCTCAGGTTATGAAACTGATCTCAGGTTATGAAACAGGATTCTGACAGCACAAGAAATACTCCATGTATTAATTATATTTTGATATTTATTTATTACTCACCAGCTCCCTGTGACATTTATGACACATCTTCCTGTCCTGTGCCATCTGATCAAGGTTTTCCTTTGTCTATTTTTATCCATTTCATGTCTGTCTCCAGTTCCCTTCTTCATGTGTTTTTATGTCTCTCTCCAATTTACTGACCCTGGGGATTCCAAAGACTACCTTGTAATGCTATAAATGGATTTCTTCAATATGTCTCCCATCCAATGTCAGCATCCTGTCCTTCCCTTATGTTGGAGCAGAAATTGTCTGACTCCTGTCACCAACTCCATATTAAATCTTGTCAAAGAATGCAACGTCTTAGATCAGCTGACAGGCTGCTCAAACCGCTTGCTAAATTCTTATTTCAATCTTGCACTGGTGCCATTTTCTGTGTGACTTTCATGTTATGCTCTTCATGATTGTGGTCATGTCTAAATCAAACACATATTATATGAATTAAACGGCAAATTAAATTTTTATAAATATTAAGCTGCTGACAAACCTGATCGGTGACTGAGACATCTGAGTATTCACAAAATGCAAAACCCTTGGTGAGACCTGTAGCACTGTCCTTGACCAAGTTAAACGCACTGAGAGGACCAAAAGAGATCAACAATTCCTTGACCTGAAATACAAATACATAAGTACATAAATGTATCAGGTTGACAGCTTCATGAGAATCATGTGACTGTAATGTAGTGTTAATGATCAAAATAGTTAACAATGATTAACAAACTGGCAGCCCTCAACATTTTCAGCAATAATCTTACCATTTTAATACTGGCAATTACATTCCCCAATTTCTTTTTTTAACAAAATTATCATCCTATCACCACATAAAGCCTGTATACAAAACTGTGTTTTTTAATGCTGGTTCTCAATCCACAATTTTAAAGATCTGTCCATTTTTTCAACTGCTCCTAATGCTTACCCAACAATGCACTTCCTGCAAAATAATTTTGCTCTCCACACAAGAGAATTGTCAGTCAACTAGTTAAAGCTGACCACCCAAATGTAAACTAACATTCAAGTCTTGTTATAAACATATTTGTTTCTTAAACCAGCTCTTCCTGTCAACACTTTCATTCATCTTTCTGTCAAATCATTTTTATAAATTATGAAAAAAATGCAAGAACCATTTAACACATTAACTACCGCAAGCCGCTGTCAGCGGCTCACAAAATAATCACATTTAGACCGCAAGCTGCTCAGAGTGCCAATCTAATTTTTGTAATAAAACGAATGAAAAATGTACTGAAACACTTTCTGATCTGGTTCGAGATTTTAAGTTGCCACCGGAAAACAAATTCCCAAAGCATGGTTGTTGTAGAACACTGGAAAGTTGATATTATGTTCATATGTTTCAGCGTTTTGGGTTAGTTACCAAATTGTGTAAAACTGTTTACCGTGGCAACTAGTGATAGGACTGCAAAACATGCGTGTACATCTCATCTAACGGCTGAATAGGATAAAAACATGTTTCAACAATTGACTGATAGATCTAGCGGCGAGGACAAGAGTGAAAACGGTGTGCACATTGATTGAAATTGTGATTTTGATAGAGATGGGGAGCAAGCAGTTATAATTGTGAAAATATTGCAAGTCCTCGGCCATCGGAGGGTCGTTAAATAGCAACAACCTCTATTAGAGTTACAACCAGTATTTATTGTAATAGTACATTCATCTATCTTTAAAATGACATGTAATTCATAAAAATCTGTAAACAATTACGAAAACTACAGCTTACTTTGTGCAAACACCTACAGGATGAAAATGGGGAAAAAATTTAATTCGGCCACAGTGTGTTTTTCAATTCGGTAGTTAATGTGTTAAGAGTCACTTTCACACTCACACATATACAAGCACAAGGGCACAAACGTTGTTATACACACCAAGATGGTGATGAAAAGGACATCTAGTGTGAGGTGACAGTAAATATTTTGTTCTATGTACAAAATAATATGATCTACATCCCAAAGTTGGTCTATCTTCTTTCTTTGATCCGCAGACTGTCATAGCAGTCAGTGGTCATCACGCCTGGTGGAGTCTTGTAGGGCAGCAACAAATTGCTTCAATTTTGCTCGGTCGGCAGCCATCCTTCGTGCAGAACCCCAGCTCTGGTTCATTCTTTGCATCTTGGACTCCACAGTTCTCCGTCAAGTTGTTTTTGGTCAGCTTCTCTTTTGCTTTCCTTCACAGGTCCATAGCATAGCTGTTCTTGTGATGGCATCAGGGTCTCTTCTGAGGACATGGGCAACCCAACTCCAGCGTCTGCCAGCTATGATGGTGTGCATGTCCTCTTGGTTGCTCCAAGTAAGCAACTTCTTGGTTGGTGATGGTATTCGGCCAAAACATTTGGAGAATTTTCCTTAGGCACATTGTGTGGAAAGAGGACAATTTGGACATTTCATTCTCTGTTACTCTCCAGTATTCCACACCACACAGCTCTCATATAATCTTAATTTGGTGTTTGTACTGTACTGAGAGGACTTTCAGATGTTGTTTAGACTAGCAGAGGCTGTTTTCGCTTTATTCATCCTGTTGATGTTTTTGCTTGTTCCGCCATCCAGTGTTACTATGCATCCTAGTTATGTAAATGTATGTGTCTGTCCCAGAAAGTTGGTCTATGGTGTCAGTTAATTTAGGGCAAAACTAATGTCCAATTTCTTTAAGGGTACAAAAGTTGATTTAAGGGTGAAGATCATGTCCAAAGTTGATTTAAAATAAATGTATACCAGAAGCTGATTTGAGAACTACTAATTCTTTCCCTCAAAAGGCACACCCAACCCCACTTATAAAAAATAATTCAGTCCCACCAAAGTGGTCACACTTAAATCTGACAAGCTTTTTCCACTTGTTGGACCTGAGAGTACAGTTTAAGGCATCACTGACCACACAGTGAACACAGGAAATGTCTGCCAGATACGTCTATCAACGCCTGGCTCATACCTGTGTTTCTGACACCTCCAACAAGATCTAACACCACACATATGGCCATGACTTGTGACCATGATTCTCACTCTAAATCTGGTGAGACTACTTACCTGACTCCTGGCCATCAGTGAGACAGTTAGAAGATCTAACCATCTAATAAAGGTGTACAATGTTTTAATGTTCAGACAGATGAGAACCTGGTATACATACAAACCATCACACACTGTTCTGAATAACTTCCCATAACAATGCTATCTAGCTAGCAATGAAATGTAAACGGACATTTGGAATCTGACTACCCACTTCTCACGCGGTGGTTATACATAATTCACATCACTTGCCTGGGTCAGGATGGCCACACAAAAGTAAGATTGTAGTGGTAATACAATGTAGTGGGTAAGTTAACGCACTTTCAACCTCGTTCCCTAAGCTAGGGAATGAAAGAGGGAAGAAAAGAAAAAAAGTGTTTAGCCTGTATGGAAACAATGGTAGAAATAGTTGGCCTGCTGCCAATCTCTTTTATATTTGAACTCTGCTTTCCTATCTCAATTGACAAATAATTCTTGTACATATTTTATAACAACAACATGGCTGCTCATGTTAGAAAATTTTTTCTATAAGTTCTGATAAAATGAAAATGATAGGATTTGGTCAAATTTTGTTTCTTGATAAGATTAAATGAGAACACTGGAAGCTCATCTCCCTGTGAAATAATAACAATAATAATAAATGACCTGCAATTAAAAAAAAACAGGAATGCAGCAGATGAAACTTGATCCAAGCTCATTCTGGTGGTGATGAAAGAACAAACCTGATCCAAGCTCATTCTGGTGGTGATGAAAGAACAACCTGGCATGACCTTAACGTGAGCACATCAGAAATACCTCCATGAGTGTTGACAGCTGTTTTAATGTCCAGATTACTAAATAAAATACTTTCCACTTTAAAAAAATGTGCTTTCTGTATTGTCAATACTGGAACCTATTACAACAAGAGAACTGAACTTGGTAGGGACAAGCAATCAATCAAGACCCACTCATGACAAGAAATGAGGACGGCATGCAAACTCATCAGTGTTAGAGACCACAATAGCAGAATATATTCTGTAGAAGAAAAATGCTGGCATGTGTTCACCTCACTCATAATGCCTAAATCACATCTGAATATTAAGAATGGTAGATTTGGAGAATGTCATCGTACACAAGATATACCTGAACAGTGACAACAAAGAAGGTGTCAGTTTTCTAGTTACTGTATTTGCTAATTGCAGATTAATCGGAAGGGAACCCCTGCAGCTGACAATAAACACAGAGATGTGTGCAAGCATCTCCTACTGTGACATGTCTAAGAACTCTGGCTGTACACTGTACAATATGTCCATCATGTCAAGCGTTACCACATATACCATCTGGACATGGTAGAACCTCCCGTATAACAATCTGTAAGAACACTCACCTGATCCTCATTTAGGTAGTTTGGCAGTCCTCCAATAAATATTTTGTGAGCTGAATCTTGAACAACCGTGGACACAACACCTGAAAATCCAAATGAAACAAACACCACAAATCAATGAATTAACAAACATCTGCTGTTCTGCATAATGGATATAGACCAAAAACAATAACCATAAAAACATATTAACAAATTTAATTTTTTGTTTTTAAATTTGCCAAAAATCAATGGTGTGATTAATTTCGTTCAAATACTTCATGTACTCACAAACGGACAAAACAGCATATAGCAAAAAATGTTGGCCATATAATTATATAATCCGCCATCGCTAACAAAGATTAGAATAAATGCTGCGAGACATGTGTAATGCAAAAGTCAAGTTGTTAACTGCAACCACCACACATACTGGCCTGTCTTTATAAGCAGCAAAAACTGCTCATCCACTTAACGAATGTGATAGAGCTAACTTGTGAGCTCATGTATCCCCCCACCTAAAACAAAAATTCCTAACTGAATACACACCTCTACAAGAATACTGACATCCACTTTCAGTTTGACCAGTATTCTTTGGTATACATTCTCTAATTTGTTAGTGTTAATTACATGCCTTCCTGTGGGAGTGGCTTACAGTACATGCTACAGTTTTAACGGACCTTCCTAAGGGAGTGGCTCATGGTCATGCTATAATTTTAACAGACCAGTGTCAGCTGTAAGCTGTAGTATTACTGTCACCACAATAATGATCTGCGTCCCATTTTCAGAAAAAATACGTGAAGATGATGACAAAGAGGTGTGGCTGACAGATGAAAGTGTGCAAATAAGCAGTTCAGAAACCGAATGTGGTGATTCTTGTTTTCAGAAGGTTTGTGGAAAGTGATTCAGAATATTAGTTTCACACAGCTGACATAATTTCATCAAAGTGAAGGCAACATACGGCAAACAAGGAAATAATGTTCTCAGTGCTGAAAACCACATAAAATATAACCGTGTCATTCCTCTTGTGTCTTACAAAAGAATCTGCTTTATTATAAAATGAAACAAAAAAATCATGCAAAAAAAAAAAAAAAGACAGTTATTGGACACATTTTCATATAAAATGCTCTTTACTGAGTTTGACAACAGTAAGTCAATGATTAGAATACTGTTTATGCAAAGTTTATAATAGTCAAATTTTCAACAACAAAAATAAATAAATAAATAAATAATAAAAAAAAAAAGTAAATCGGCTTTTTGGTAACAACTGGGGGAAAATTTAACAGCTGTTAAATGGTTAGAATGTAAAACTACAGCAACATGTAATCACAAACATAACAAAATGATTCTAACAGAAGGAACAGTTTCCATGAGGTACTACACTCCAGAATGTGGTGATGACCAATAGTGATCATGGAAGCCCACTCAGCCACATTCCAGACGTTAAGGCTGCTGGGCAGTATCCCAGCCACTCAAAGCTCATGTTATAAAAGCATGCTACAGATATCACAGACAGAAAAAACAACAAAAATATTCATAATGAAGCTGTAAACAGAAGAAGAAAATAGCTGAACAAAAAACAGAATGATATTTGACAAGACAGGACAGAAGTGTAAGCTTGCTATAACCCCATCTGGTTTCTGGGGGTCTCTAAAGATGGAACCATCAATTCATGAGCATGTGATGTCAACTGACACAAAATTCCTGAATGGGGGGGCCACCCGCAGCGGTGGTTCCATACTCTTTAAGGAGAATAATGACGATTACTCTTGAGTCAGGAAAAGACAGAAATGAGGTCAAGACTTAATATTATAAGACTACATGAAAAAAGTGAGCTAGAATGTCACCTGGAACTTGTAGTGTTGGATTCTCTGCCATGCCAGGTAGTGGTTTGTAATCACTTGGTCTCCTGATCTTCAGTGGCTGTCCTTGGAAACTGATACCGTCAAAAGCCAACGCCTGCGTTGTTTCATCCACTGACCGAAACTATAATTAAGAACAACATTTACACATCAAGTAAATCTGCTAACATTTTTATGCTGTACTATGTTTTACTACAACTGTCAAATAAATTGAGCTGTGTTAATCACTACAGACAGAATAGCATTTATTAAGTACGAGGGGCGTTCAGAAAGTAATGCACCACATCGTTTTTCTCAGGAGCTGTCTATTAAAAAAGCATGAAATTTATACACAATATACATGGATATGTCATGTATACATTGGTATTATTCAACATAATACCCATCAACTTGTACGGCTTTATGCCAGCGCGAAACAAGTGCATGTATTCCTAGCCCGTACCAGATTTTGTCTTGATCATGTAGCCATTTCTTCGCTGCATGAATCACTCCTTCATCATCTTCAAACCTTGTCCCACGGAGTGCATCTTTAAATGGGATAAATAGATGAAAATCAGAGGGTGCCAAATCGGGACTACAGGGTGGATGGGGTAGTACAGTCCAACCCAATTTGGTGATTGCTTCCCGTGTTGCCAGACTTGTGTGAGGTCGCGCATTGTTGTGAAGGAGAAGCAGGTCTGCTGGATTCTTGTGCGGCAGAACTCTGCGAAAACGTTGATTGAGTTTTTTCAATGTCTTAATGTAAGCTTGCGAATTGATTGTCTCTCCTCTTGGCATAACGTCCACAAGAATCACACCTTCAATGTCCCAAAAGACAGTGATCATGACCTTTCCAGCTGAAGGAATTGTCTTGAATTTCTTTCTTCGTGGTGATTGCGGTGATGCCACTCCATTGACTGTCTTTTTGTCTCAGGTTCAAAATGATGTGCCCAGGTTTCATCACCTGTAACGATCTTAGCCAAAAAGTTCTCTCCATCAGCATTGAAACGCTCCAACAATTCAGAAGAAATTGCTTTCCTTTGCAATCGGTGGTCATTTGTGAGACTTCGAGGAACCCATCTTGCGCAAACCTTAGACGGTGTACTCTCCATAGAAAAAAAAAGCGAGTTGCATGATACTGTGGTTTCCGGTGCGCCTTCTGGCCCAGTATCTACGACTTTAGCACCTGCTCAACGGGAGAGTGGGCTCATCCCTAATCTGTTTATGTTCCCAGTAGTAGTAGACTATTCGCAAGCAGCCTGGGGGTGTCACTGCTCTGCGCGGACCTTGTTTACCGAGGCGGCGTCCGAGCTCGTATGGTGAAAATATGGTTGCGTTATCTTCAAAATAGCCCTGTCTTTCCCGTGGCTTTTCTGCCATCCTGCAACTTTGAGTTAGGGAGTTCTGAGCTCCAGTCTCTTTCCCAGGCGTTTTATCCTGGCCTGGCACGCATACAGAGGACCCCACTTCTGGTTCTAAGTTAGCAGTTGGGGATAGGTGGGGTAGCACACTGTGCATTCCCCGTCATCCAGGGGGCTCTCCAACTATGCAGAGCTTGCACAATGCTGTGCTCTGGTTTTGGGCTCTCCCAAGGAATCCTCACGTCCTGCACAGAGCCACTTCCAGATACCCACCACCTGCCAACCCTCCATTGTAGAAATCTCCTGCATGCGGCCATCCAGTCAAGGGCCAGTATTAAGTCTGGTGCCCAAGTGATCCCCCCAAGCTCAGTGTGCAATGCTGGGTTCTCATCATGCTGCAACACAGGGGGGATTGTGATGCTCAGCCATCTCTCTCAATTCTGCACCGATAAGTGACATCAGGGACTTAACTGTGCCTCAGTGCTGGGAGGCCCCGTTTCCGGGTACACCACACACAGCCAATTGAGGCAACGGTCGCCGTGGGCGTGATAGACGACAAACAGTGAAGAATGAGGCAAGAAAGCATTTAACCCATGAAGTGGGGGTGGATTGGTGCAGACCAGAGCATGTACCACTCGCCGGTGGGTTCTGCATCTACACCTATAGGGTTCCACCCACTCCTCAGCCCATTTAGTCTGGCCCCCTCACCCAGGACCTGTCCGGCTTGGGTGACCCTGCCAGGAGTAAAACTCCCGCCGGCATAGCTCCCGGGATCATTGGGGCGCTCAAGCTCTCCAACCACGGCAAGGTAGGCTTACATGTGGAGAGCGCAAACCTTAGAAAATCTGAGAGTTTTTATAACTGCATTTGCACTACCAATGCTGACTGACAGCTGTAAGGCCAATTGTTGAGTAGTGATTCGCCTATCAGTAAGAATAATGCCCTAAGCGCATTTCAACATTTCTGCGTTGGTGGCAGGACGTCCACAGCGCAGCCGATCAAGCAGCTCCGTATCTCCACTTCCTGATTCTTTGATTCTCTGAACCCAGCGACTGACTGTACTCCTGTCGACTGCAAAACTTTCATACACATCACATAGACGCTTGTGAATGTTCACAACAGTTTCCTTCTCTGCAACGAGAAATTCTATCACAATTCGCTGCTTATAACGCAAGTTGCTAACACGCTCCATTTCAACGGTTTAGGGCAGCCGTATTATTTGGCCGGTTGCGGTGCAATTTGGTGCACACAATTGGCACATGCCATATCTGAAGCGTGCAAAATTTCATGCTTCTATCTTTATTATTAGCTGAGAAAAACGATGTGGTGCATTACTTTCTGAACGCCCCTCGTAATATAATTTATGGCCTTGTAATTTATAAAGTAATAAATCTCTTCTACGTACACAAGTAATATAATTTGAGAACACCTGTTATCACCAATAATTGCTCTAACAAAAAAAAAATAATCCTTTAACACTCTTCAGACCGGAAATATAAAAAATCGTTCCGAACCGAACGATGACTTTTGAAGTAAAAAAAGCACATTTATTTTTTAATTTTGACTTCAAATTTATGTTTTATATTAAAAATACATGGTAACAATTATATCTGTGCTAAAAAATATACAGCTTTTACTTATTTTGACTTTGAAATTGCACGCGGGAAAAACGTAAACACCGCATTTGTCCGTCCGCCATTTTGGATATTTTGTAAACAAGTCGTCTTAACAAATCGTAAACAAAATGCAGCCTGAAGGTAACTACAACGCATCTAGTGATGTAGATTTCTGTTCTGATGATTATTCAGTGGACTTGGAAACTTCTTTTGAGTCGGATGATGAAAATACAGCTCAGAACAACTCAAATCACCTGCCGTACATGCAAAGGTAATGTTACTTCGTGTTAAAGATGATTTATCATGTATTTTACATGTTGACCATGTTTAGTTCTATCAGTTAATCTACGCGCTAACAGTTCTATTCGTGGCCAGCATGATGTATTTTTGCACTTATATGAATGTTAAATGAACGTGATATTAGTCTGACGTCACTTGGATATGATGACGTGGTTTTGGTGCTTAACATAATTTATGCAGACTGTTAGACGGTGCCTTTTGTTAGTGGTTTTTGACCAAGGAAGACGTCAAAGCTGTTGCTCCTTGATATTAGAAGATTATCTTTTCTTCTACGTGGCTGTATATTTTTCGAAAGTCGCCACTGATATTATATAAAGATTCCGAACAGAAGGATTGAGTTCGAGGAAGTATTTTTGCCAGAGAAGTATTGCAATCGCAATTTTATTGTATTAACTCCATGTCTGGTTTTCGATACTTCAGTGATAACCGTGATGGCACTGCTAGTAAATATTCCAGATATGTGACGTTCTATGAAGGACTGTAGGAGCTTCAAATTACTCATGTATTGAATGTTTCACCATGAACATTTTTGTCTAATTTCGTCAAAATAAACTACGTCATTTATGTGGACCCAAATATCAAGAAGCTGAGAAGTCACTTTATGGTTCAAGTTCTTGCACCACCCTTACGACATTTGCTACATCAATTGCACGATGCTCGATAAAATAACCTTCCATAATTACCAAAACAAGTGGTAACACTTTGTTACCGAAATGATAACAGCTGATTTTGAAAAGCAGTAAAACAGTCGTTTTAGTGGGTAGTTGTAATCAGAATAGCTGCTTTCTGTTTGTTTTTGAAAAAAAGAAACAAATATTTCACCATTCAAACAATTAACAAAGAACTCATGGCACCAGGAAATAAATATAAAGGGGGTCAGACGTAACCTGTGAATCAGCTGATTTTTCTGACCTCATTTGCCCTGTGTCTCTGCTTTTAAAAATTATTATTTACACCATATGACTTTATGACTGACAGTATTCCTTTGTATGGAAAATGTAATGCGTGTCAATTTTCCTGTGCACACTAAACTGTAACTTTGAATTCTATCGTTGATCTGTAAAAATTAATTTTAAATTGTTCTTCTTGCAGATGTTTTGGTTATGATAGACTTGATGAAGGCCCACCTTCCAAGCCTCCACCCTTTTTGCCTGAGAGGGTTCCAGGTCTGCAACTGTCAGAGGTGAGAATATTGTTAACATATATTAGAATGATGTGCAAAAAGCTATGCCAACCTGATCAAAATGTTTCTGTTGATGAAAGAATGGTTAGAAGTCAAGGGCATTATTCTTGTCAACAGTATATTAGAGACAAGCCAACAAAATGGGGGATGAAGTTATGGGTTCTTGCTGATGCTGTTAGTGGATATAATTATGACTTTGATGTTTATTTAGGTAGGAACACTGCAAATGGACCATTTGGTTTAGCTTACACTGTAGTTATGAATCTTATGAAATCTTGGTGAGACAAGGATATAGGGTTTGTTTTGATAATTTTTATACATCCATTCACTTACTTATGGAAGTTAGGGATTGGAGTTTGTGGCACATTTCTTAGAAACAGAAAGGGGTTTCCAGCTGCACTTTCAAATATAAAGGAATTTGAAAAAAATAGTATCAGAGGTGCAGTGAGGTGGGTTAGAGATGAAGAATTACTAGCACTGCAGTGGAGAGATAACAAAACTATAACACTGGTTTCAAGCATTCATAAAGCAAATGGCCATAGGTTCGCTAAGCGTAGAACTAAGGTTAATGGGAATTTTCAAGAACTTAACGTTAGACAGCCAAATCTTGTAAGGGATTACAATATATACAAGAAAAGTGTGGACAAGAGTGACCAGCTGATTAACAAGTACAATGTTTTGAGAAAGACCAATAAATATTGGAAAACTCGTTTTTTCACTTTCTGGATATTGATAGGGTAAATGCTTACATTTTATTTCAAGACTGGCAGAAAAATCACCCAGATGTAGAAGAACTGAAAAGACCAGCTAGATATGGTCTGATAGATTTTACAGAAGAACTAATCAGGGAATTGGGGAACATAGGTTTGTATGGTGATGTACCACTCGCTTCAAAGCCACCAGTTTTTTCTCTGCACGCCTTGGATCCGGGTTTACAAAGACAAAAAGAAATTGTAAGCTTTGCTTTCAGACTGTAAAGATTGAAAGAAACACAAAAGTTAAATGTAAAGTTTGTGATATTTTTTTATGTTTTCATGCCGGTAGGAATTGTCTGTCAGAATACCACAAGCCTTAGTAGGAAATATCTAAAGATGTGTTTAGTCTTTATTATGTACTGATTTTACTTATGTGTTAGTGATCATACATACAGTGTTACACTAGAAATATGTCTACTAAAGTCATTTTTCATTATTTTAGCTAAGATGTTGCAGCTACTTATAATAACTGTAATGTATTCAGTGGAAGATTTGTTGTTGTTGAATATTTAAAAAAAAAAAAATCCTAGTTATGTAACATTTCAGAAATTTGCATAATTTTATTATTTAATGTTTAATTGTTTTGGAAATGTAACATATGATGCAGAAATTGCCAGAGCACAATAAAATGACTGTTGTTAATTGTTCTGATAATACTTTTTTTGGGTCCTTTTTGTGAAATATCATGTTTATAATTTTTATGTATTTTTCCTGTTGACTTTCCTTCAATTTTTTAAAACTCACATCAATATAAAAAATATTAATTTTACATCTAAATATGGTAGTTTGCTCAATTACAAACAATTTGATGTATAACACTTTTGGGTAGACTTAAAATTAAAATGTATCGAGGAACATTAGAAGTCAGATATGTCAGAGTATGAGAAAATGATACAAAATATCAGGTCTGAAAAGAGTTAAGCCACACCAAAAAAAAAATAATAAATAAATAATAATAATAAAATACACCCGTGCGTTACCGAGGCCCGAAAGGGGAGCAAAGAATAGTAGCACTGTTCCCTGCCGAGCGTGTCGTAGAAAGCGACTAAGGAGGGTTGGGCATGGGACCGGTTACCCCATCCTGTAAACAAATTTAACCTTTAGCACGCTGCCGTCGACATATGTCAACGAAGGTAACCTATGCTCTAACCGCTGTTGTCGACATATGTCGACTGCTGATATTTTCGTTTTCTAGCATTAGCATGTGTGTACACGTGATATCACAGCCGGATGTTAAGTTTTAAACTTCTTTGGAAGAGAGTTTGCTTTCGTTTCCGATTTTTTTTAGAAATGGATGTATTGGCGTTTATTTTCTGTGAATTTTTTCAATCGAAATGAATCGACATCGAACACGCGGCCATTTTCGCTCTAATTTTATTGGATTCTGACGCCATGAGGTAAGGATGAAATTTTTGTCTTTATAAGCGCTGATATCGGTTCTCAGAATATGTTTGATGGCTGAGATGGAAACGAAAGTAGAATGGCTTTCCTGGTATGTATTTTTTTAGGGGTTAGGATTAAGTGTGTCGGAAAGGTTTAGGGTTACGGTCGAATATCACGGCTGACGAGAGCGTTTATTCCTTTGCTACTGATGATGGGTGTAACGAAAAGATCGTCATTTGATTTGTATTGGTCTATTGGTCAAATGACTTTCATTGAGATGCAAGGGATATGGACTCTTCGTGTGTTGGTTATTTTTTTTTTTTTTTTTTTAATTTTAAAATTTAAAAAAAATTTTTATTTTTATTTTTAAAAATGTTTTTCTCGTTTTTTTCATCTTTCCTTTCCTCTCTTCCTATCACATCTAACATGAACACAAACAAATTTTATATCATCAGATTCATCATTCATTTATTTATATAAATTCCAAAAATGATAGCAATTGACCAAGAAACACAAAAACTATAGAATTTACAAGTCACCCACTATAAAAATGGGGGGTTGTGAAAAAGAATGCAGCGGCAGGAGCATAGTTTTGGGAAAAGAATGCAGCATGCTAAAGGTTAAACCACAAAAAACTTCAACAAATATGGACAAGTCAATTAAGGAAAATAAAACACAGCCAACCAAGACAGGGGAAGGTCCTCTCGCAGGGAGGCGTATGATGCAACACAGAGAAAGCCGAAAGGAGTCTGTGTTACTGACTAACCTTCTTTCTTCTAGGAGAACTTCCAGATTTGGCACCTGGAATGTTCGGACATTAAACGAACAAGGGAAAGTGGCACAAGTAGCAGCAGAAACGAGGGAATATAAAATCGAGGTTCTGGGACTGTGTGAAACAAAGTGGAAGGGGGTAGACAAGAAGAAACTCATCACAGGTGAATTGGTGCTGTCCTCAGGACATGAAGACGTAAGTTCACACCACAGTGAAGGGGTAGCTCTTATGTTATCTAAAGAAGCACAGAAAGCACTCATTGAATGGGAAGCCGTTGGGCCCAGAATAATAACAGCTACTTTTAAAACAGCTAAATAGAAAATAAATGTAAATGTCATCCAATGTTATGCACCAACTAATGACAAAGAAGAGTCTGTGAAAGAAGCATTTTATACTAGACTACAGGAAATTATGGAAAAAGTAAAAAGAAGGGACATCATAATTTTGATGGGTGACATGAATGCAAAGATAAGTATAGTCAACACCGGCTTTGAAGAAGTCATGGGCTGGGAATAATGAATGAAAATGGGGAACTATTCTCAAACTTCTGTGCTTCAAATCAACTGGCTATAGGAGGAAGCATGTTTCCACATAAGAGAATACACAAGGCAACATGGATATCACCAGACCATAGAACGGAAAATCAGATTGATCATATATGCATAAACAAGAAGTTTAGATCATCATTGCAAGATGTAAAGGTATATAGAGGAGCAGATGTGGCATCAGATCACCACCTTCTGATAGCCAAAGTAAAAATGAAACTCAAGAGATATGCAACAATGCAAAATTATAGACAACAATTTAATGTAGGACATCTAAGAAATCAAGAAACAAGTTTGCGGTCACAATATCCAACAAATTCCAAGTGCTCCAACAGCTGGAAGATGTAGAGAATACAGAAGACTATTGGCAGCAAATCAAAACGGTATGGAATGAGACATGTGAAGAAATACTAGGGGAAAGGGAACGACAACAAAAAGCATGGATAACAACAGAAACCATCAATAAGATAAAAGACAGAAAAAACAAGAAAGCAGATTTAAACACAAGCAAAACCAGAAGTTCCAAAGCCAAGGCTCAAGAAGTGTACACAGAAGCAAACAAAGAAGTAAAAAGAAGTATCAAAAGAGACAAGAGGAAGTAAATTGAGGAGTTGGCAAGAGAGGCAGAAGATGCTGCAGCCAAAGGAAATATGAGAGAACTGTATAACAGCACAAAGAAGCTGACGGGGAAATACAAGCAAACAAGTTGCCTCATAAAAGACAAGAATGGAAAACTGCTCAGCAATATACAAAAGCAAATGCAGAGGTGGACAGAATATTTTGAGGACCTTCTCAATAGACCAGCTCCACAAAACCCCCCTGACATCCAGCCAGCAGAAGAACTACAAATTAACGGTGAAAGACCAACGAAGGAAGAAATAAAGAAAGCCATAAAGCTTCTAAGAGATGGAAAAGCATCTGGACCTGATGGCATTCCAGCAACGGCCATCAAAGCAGATTTCGACACGGCTACAGAGATGTTATATAAATTACTTGGTAAAGTCTGGGAAAAGGAAGAGATACCAGCAGAATGGAAGGAAGGATATCTGGTTAAGTTGCCTAAGAAGGGAAATTTACAAGAGTGCACAAATTATAGAGGAATAATGTTACTATCAGTGCCAGGAAAAGTATTAAACAGGATTATCCTCGAGAGATTAAAAGAGTCCATAGACAAGAAACTAAGAGATGAACAAGCAGGTTTTCGACAAAACAGATCCTGTACAGACCAGATAGCCACTTTGAGAATAATAGTTGAACAAAGTCTGGAATGGAATTCACCACTATACATCGGATTTGTGGACTACGAAAAGGCATTTGACTGTGTGGACAGAGAATCACTTTGGAAATTGATGAGGCATTATGGAGTTCCCCTGAAGATCATTAATTTAATAAAGAATACATATGAAGACATGCCATGCAGAGTTCTTCATGAAGGACAGCTTATAGAACCATTTGGGATAAGAACTGGAGTGCAACAGGGATGCCTCTTGTCTCCATTTCTTTTCTTACTAGCAATAGACTGGGTTATGAGAATATCGACAACACACAACAGAAATGGAATCTATTGGACTCTGACTAAGCAGTTGGATGATCTGGATTTTGCTGATGACTTGGCTCTTCTGTCCCATAATCAGATGCAGGACAAATTGAAAACACTCGATGAGAGGTCACAGCAATTAGGTCTGAAGATACACAGGGAAAAGACAAAGATAATGAGAATAAATGCAGGAAATGATAACAGGGTTGAACTTGAAGAAGCACCAATACAAGATGTAGAATCGTACACATATCTTGGCAGCAATACAGACAAAGTTGGAGGGACAGACAGTGATATCAAAATAAGAATACAAAAAGCAAGAGGAGCTTTCATTGCATTGGGAAATGTATGGAGATCAAGAGAAATCGGATCCAACACGAAAATAAGAATCTTCAACTCAAATGTGAAGTCAGTCCTTTTGTATGGCTCTGAGACATGGAGAACAACAAAGACAACAACCAAAAAAGGTAGACTTTCATAAATGGGTGCTTGCGTAGAATTCTTCTTCTTCTTCTTCCATCCTTAGCCATCAACCGGCAAAGCAGTATGTGGCCAGTACGCCTAGTGGCGTCTTAGGGCAACAACAAATTGATCAATCTATCGCTGTTTCCACCACGCCTAGTGGCGTCTTTGTGGAACAAAAACAGACCAAACAATCTATCATTGTTTCCGTAATCAGATTGGTTGGCAAGCAGGTGATCAGCCCACTGTGCGAAGTTTTTTCGGGATGGGGTAAACAGCCCCATGCCCATACCCTCCTTAGTCGCCTTTTACGACATGCGTGGTAGGGTGCAGTGTTACTATTCTTTGCTCCCCTTTCGGGCCCCGGTAACACACGGGTGATGCGTAGAATAGAGGGATTAAAATGGTATGATAAGGTTACCAACGTGGAACTGATGACAAGAACTAAACAAGTGCCAGTGGAACAAGAGATGAGAAGACGACGATGGCGATGGATAGGACACACACTGAGGAAACCTGTTGATAGCATTACAAGACAGTCCTTGTTCTGGAATCCCCAGGGCAAGAGAGGCAGAGGTAGACCAAGAAGCACATGGAGAAGAGAGATGGAAACAGAGGTGAAAATGATGAGGAGAACGTGGAAAGAACTTGAGATGATGGCACGTGACAGGAGGACTTGGCATGTGTTTGTTGAAGGCCTATGCTCCTTTGGGAGTGGAGGGTTATGAATGAATAAATGAATGAATAATAAAATAAAATTTATTTTCCCCCATTTGTCACCCCAGCTGTGCCTGCCAGACTAAACTCTAACCTCAAGAAAAGCAAAGTTCTTGTCCAGGTTTATCTGTACAGCAATAACCGGATTACCCTCTGCCTGAGCCAAACCTGTTATACGCATCTGGTGGTTGAAGAAATCCATCATGATTTCCTGCCAGACAAAATGATGTACACTGAATGTTAAGAGTTAATGTTACACTGACAAACAATGAGAGTATGTAAGTAAACACATTAAAACAGAAATCTTGGTTTGTGAAATAAGCAAAGACTCTATCCACAGATTTTTTTTTTTTTTTGACAAAAATGTCAGGTATTATTAATTTGTATTGATCAGTAAAGGTAAAAGGATCCTGTTACAAACCCATTGAGGCATATTGGGAATATTGTGTTAGGCCCATATTTTCTTGACCATCAGCACACTAGGGGTGATGTGGTCAGCATCACACTGGCCACCTTTAACCTTCCCAGAAAATTGATCAGTAGCACACAAGTAACAGAAATATGTTAATTGGCAGGTTATATCCATGGATGCCATGTTTTTCAATACAGGCACCATTGTTGTATGTGTAACTCTCTCATGAAAACAAGATCAAGACACTTCACAATTAGATACCCTAACTGCATTTGAAAAATAATTTAGATGATTTAGCAAATTTGGAAAAAGCTCTGTGGATTTAAAAAAAAAAACAGAATAATATAAACTACAAAAAGAGAACTTAATAAAGTTGTTGAGGTAAGCTGACAAGTCTATTACAGTTTAAAATGACAGCCAAAACTGACCAATTGTAACATTACATTTTCAATATCATCATCACTTCTCACACTGTCACATGAGGAAACCTCTAAAAAAAAAAATGTATTAATCTCTCAAAAACAAATCTGTGGTTATAAATTAGAAATGTCATATTTTTTGTTTCCCACAGAGGCCAGAGTGCACTCACTTCGGTCATCCCAAACGGAATACCACCCACATATAATCTGCGGGCTTGACGGCTGAGGGAGCTGCCTGCAAAATTGAGATTGGCGTCAGTACCAACAGGCCCAACTGCAGGGGCGGTCAACAAAGGCTCTGATGGAATCTGGCCAGATGCTAGAGGGGAAACGAGATAGAAACAAAAAATATGCATGCCTAGATTTGAGCAAACATGAATATAATGGTGCCATGACTGAAAGAAACAGCAATACAACCACAGTAAGATTATGCAACATTTGTCATGACATATACATTTTCAGTGATATCAAAAAGTTGTCCCAGACTTGGATCATTGCATTATTAAGTTGTACATTATGTGCATATCAAGCAATTGCTGACCTACTTTCAATCATGGCACAAATAGGTTTAATTAAGCAATATACACTCACATCAGTCACCCCGAAAGGAATATTTCCCACTGTTAAAGAACGAATATTAATATACTTTGTAGGTTGTCACACATAGGCTATTACCATTCATTTTGCGGTAATTTGTCTCTCTGTGGTAACTCATGTTTTTGCACGGGTTTTAACTTATATTGAACGCTGTATATTGAATACGTCACAAGTTGTTAATGACGTAATGCATTTTGCACTAATTTATGCTAACGGCTAATATTCTTGGCCTTTCGTTACTTCTAGTCTTCATGGTAAGACGTGTTTTATTCAAGCTCCAAGTACTGCGGAGGAAGAGATCTAAGTGGCATATTTAACTTCGAAGGCCGCCACTATATTATCGAAGATGATTCAGAACATTAAGAAGTTCCACATATTACTGAAGAAATAATTCCAGTACTTTTACATTCACGTCGTCTGGTCCACATTACTTGGGTGGTATGCACCTCTAGTACAGCGGCCAGAACTGAATGGGTGAGACGAGACAGATGAAGGATTTTACTATGATGTATGTACTATATATATGCCTTGCCCATGATGTTGCTATTCCTGAAGTTAAATAAATGAATAAGATATATTGTGGACTCTCTACACGATGACTTGTGTTCTTCGGCCAGTGATGTCCTGTAAGATCATACCCGTCTCCATTCGTGTTTGTCAGTACGATGCATGTACATTTTATGATTCTATATTCTGATCAATTATAACTACAAGAAGATAACCCACACGTAACACCCACATAAAGGTGCCGTGCTTGTCGACTTAGTGAGCTCATGCCAGGAACCTGAGTAATGTCTGCTGTAGCCATAACTGTGGGTACCTGAGCTACAGGTTCCTGCGGGATCTGGCCAGCCGCTACAACAAGCAATAACAGGATATGGCTGGATTTGGTAAGGCCAGTGTCTGCTTTTACACTGCTAATAGTGTTTTTAGAGTGATGCTACTCATTACCTTTGTTTTGAGAATGATGGTAACTATTTACAATACAGTACATTTTTCTAGTTATGTATACAGACGGGTGGGCTTATTTCAAAAGTCATGATATTTCATGCAGAAAAACAATGTATTCTGACAAACTACACTGAAAAGTGTCCTGACAAATAACACCAGTGGCTTCTGACTAACTCAAATATAGTGGGAGGTTCCAAACATATGGTACTATGCATAGATGAATATATACGACAGCAAGACATGGACAATCTACGCTAAGCAAGAAAAAAAGGCATCAATACTTTCCATCTACGGTGTCTATGCCACATCCTTGGTATTTTGTGGAAGGACAAAGTGACAAATGTCGAGGTGCTGTCAAGTGCTGGCCTTCAAAGCATGTATATACTGCTTAGCGCAGGCTACACTGGCTCGGCCATGTCTGCTGCATGGAAGATTACATACCAAAGATATTTTCTGAGGACAACTGGCAGATGGCAAAAGAAACAGCTGGGCGACTGCAGCTGAGATTTTAAAAATGTGTGCAAGAGAGCATGAAAGCACTGGACATAAATCCACCAACCTGGGAGGATGGAGCTGCCAACCGCACCAAGTGGCGATGCTCCCTAAGCCGCCACCTCAGACTGGGCGAAAATAAGCTCTTATAACAAGCAGAAGCAAAAAGAACACGCTGAAGGAACAACAGAGAAAAAAAAAACAGCCGAGAGCTATCACCTCAAGGACACATCATTCTCATAGTCAGTAATGACTAGGGGAGGCTACTACAATAGATAAATAAAGATAGCAAACAGTGGGAGATAATTAAGATAAACTATCTGCAACCAACAGCCACTGAACAACCAACAGCCACTGTACAACCAACAGCCACTGTACAACCAAAAGCCACTGTACAACCAACAGCCACTGTACAACCAACAGCCACTGTACAACCAAAAGCCACTGTACAACCAACAGCCACTGTACAACCAAAAGCCACTGTACAACCAACAGCCACTGTACAACCAACAGCCACTGTACAACCAAAAGCCACTGTACAACCAACAGCCACTGTACAACCAAAAGCCACTGTACAACCAACAGCCACTGTACAACCAACAGCCACTGTACAACCAACAGCCACTGTACAACCAAAAGCCACTGTACAACCAACAGCCACTGTACAACCAACAGCCACTGTACAACCAAAAGCCACTGTACAACCAAAAGCCACTGTACAACCAACAGCCACTGTACAACCAACAGCCACTGTACAACCAACAGCCACTGTACAACCAACAGCCACTGTACAACCAAAAGCCACTGTACAATCAAAACTCTACCTTTTATTCATTATCCTTCAACTTGCTCTGGAGCATAGGGATACGCCAAGTTGATAACCATGTCTTCTTATCCTGTGCCACCCATTCAAGGTCCTTCCGTGTCTTCTTATCCTGTGCCACCCATTCAAGGTCCTTACATGTCTTCTTATCCTGTGCCACCCATTCAAGGTCCTTCCATGTCTTCTTATCCTGTGCCACCCATTCCAGGTCCTTCCATGTCTTCTTATCCTGTGCCACCCATTCAAGGTCCTTACATGTCTTCTTATCCTGTGCCACCCATTCAAGGTCCTTACATGTCTTCTTATCCTGTGCCACCCATTCAAGGTCCTTCCATGTCTTCTTATCCTGTGCCACCCATTCAAGGTCCTTACATGTCTTCTTATCCTGTGCCACCCATTCAAGGTCCTTCCATGCCTTCTTATCCTGTGCCACCCATTCAAGGTCCTTCCATGCCTTCTTATGCTGTGCCACCCATTCAAGGTCCTTACATGTCTTCTTATCCTGTGCCACCCATTCAAGGTCCTTACATGTCTTCTTATCCTGTGCCACCCATTCAAGGTCCTTCCATGTCTTCTTATCCTGTGCCACCCATTCAAGGTCCTTACATGTCTTCTTATCCTGTGCCACCCATTCAAGGTCCTTACATGCCTTCTTATGCTGTGCCACCCATTCAAGGTCCTTACATGTCTTCGTATCCTGTGCTACCCATTCAAGGTCTTTACATGTCTTCTTATCCTGTGCCACCCATTCAAGGTCCTTCCATGCCTTCTTATCCTGTGCCACCCATTCAATGTCCTTACATGTCTTCTTATCCTGTGCCACCCATTCAAGGTCCTTACATGCCTTCTTATGCTGTGCCACCCATTCAAGGTCCTTACATGTCTTCGTATCCTGTGCCACCCATTCAAGGTCCTTCCATGTCTTCTTATCCTGTGCCACCCATTCAAGGTCCTTACATGTCTTCTTATCCTGTGCCACCCATTCAAAGTCCTTACATGCCTTCTTATGCTGTGCCACCCATTCAAGGTCCTTACATGTCTTCATATCCTGTGCCCCCCATTCAAGGTCCTTCCATGTCTTCTTATCCTGTGCCACCCATTCAAGGTCCTTACATGTCTTCTTATCCTGTGCCACCCATTCAAGGTCCTCACATGTCTTCTTTATCCCTATTCAGTCTGTCTCTAATTCCCTTCCTCATTTCTATTCTCTTACGCTGGAGATTCTAGAAGAAGGACTGCCTTGTAGTTTATTAACCAGATTCCTCAATGTGCCCTATCCAATAGTATTGTCTACTGACTACTGTCTTGTCTACTGACTACTGTCTTGTCAGACTGACTATTGTCTGAACTTTGCCAACAGTTGCACACTGATGATTATGTCATATAATTTTAACCCTTCCATTCTGTGCAAGAAACCATTTATGAAAGTTGGCAACTTCTTGGTAGTCACTTTTGTTGTTCTCCATATTTCAAAGCCATACATTAGGACAGCCATGACCCATACATTAGGACAGCCATGACCCATACATTAGGACAGCCATGACCCATACATTAGGACAGCCATGACCCATACATTAGGACAGCCATGACCCATACATTAGGACAGCCATGACCCATACATTAGGACAGCCATGACCCATACATTAGGACAGCCATGACCCATACATTAGGACAGCCATGACCCATACATTAGGACAGCCATGACTTCTAAGTTTAAGATTCTTATTTTTGTGTCAGATTTTTGTCATATGCTTTCCATGTATTTCTAGTGCAATAAAATCTCTTGTCTGTAAAAACTACAATGTGTGGAGATAAGGTCATACGTCGGACAAACTGGATTCTATCACCTGATCTTTCTACCAACATAGTGTAAACATGATGAGATCATATAGGACATACCAGACGCATTAACCGTTAGCATCAATGAATAAACATTGGAAACTTGGAATAAAGGGAGTATATTAGACCAGAGAAAAGTACTTTTCATTTTTTTGTTCATGACCTGCAGGCCTTGGATTTATTTCCCTCTGTTTATCTCTACATCCTTAATGTATTAACGAAGAAACAGACATTAACCACTTACAATACGCAGAGAATACAGTATAAACACTCAACAGTTTAGATCTCCAAGGAAAATCACTGACATTCTAGAGCCAAAAGATAAACTAGAAGCCTAAGTTTAAAGGACCAGAAGTATGATATAATAGTTGTCGTGAAGAAATGGAAGTATGTACCGACTGGGATAATCTAGAAACTTCCATGGAATTAAATAACTGGGCCCGGCAATAACATAAGGTGGAAGGGACAATACTGTAATAAGATATTTCTGTAAGCAAAAGCAATATTCAAGCAACAATATTCTATATATCCACAATCAAAAAAGTTCCCCTAGAGGAGATACAGGAGCTAATCATGGGCAATGAATAAATAAACATAAAAGATCACTGCAGCACACACATAATTATGTTACAAATCCCTTGGGTAGATTTTGACAGAGCAACAGACAACAGTCTCCATAAACTAAATTACAACAGTGGCAAAGGTTGAAAGCAAGCAAGAAGATAACAATAAAAGGAGGAAGGATGGGCGGGGAGTAGTTTCAATGCATCATCAAAACAGGAGTAAGAAAATGTTGGAGAGACCTACTATAAGAAACAAAGAGAGATCTTATCTAATGATTGAATAATTAACAGCTCTCAAGGCCCTGGATTGGTAACTCAATTACCAATTACAATCTTTGCAAATAGTTTCATCTTTCATGTCTTAAAGATGAACAAAATAAAGAAAAAATATTTATTACCAGAACAAAAACATACCTTGCATGGCTTTGTACTGTGCCGGTGTAACATGTTCATAGCCAGGTGGAGGAATATCCCAGTACTTGTAAGGTCTCTTCTTTTTGTACTTTTTTGGTGAACGACTAGGGAAATGAGAAGATTTTATGTATATTTGTGCAGCACAGTACAGCATATTTCCACTGTTGATTATTAGTCATTCTCAATATCTGATGCTAGCAATCTTTATTCAAACCATGGTAATATTTAATATATAATAGATGTTACCATCCATGTTCCCAGGGTCAGAAATGGAGGGAAGTGCATGCCAAATAACAGTAACAGCATATCCTACAAGGCTTGTCACAGAGGACAGCTAAGGAGGATTAAGCATGGGGCTAGCTACCTTATCCTGTTTAAATTTGAAGCCAAAAAAGTGTTAGAAAAAATGATCCAAGCAATGTAATTCAACTCAGCATCCAAGCAATGTAATTCAACTCAACTCCCAAGGTTCTCTTTCAACATGGATTATAGTCCTCCAACATATTGAGTTATTCCTGTCGCAAGAAAAAACTTCCGTAGACCTCTGTAAGAAATATTTAGGAAAATGTCACAATATATAGTCCAGAGAAAGTTGGAGCCTGGACTGCCGACCCACCTTCTAACGTCTAAGAAAACCTACAATGTGGTCACCTGGAATGTTCAAATACTAAAGAAACATGGAAAAACTTCACAGGTAGTAGCAGACATTAGAAACTATAAAACTGGCATCCTGGGACTGTGCAAAACAAGGTTGAAGGAAACAAAAAAGAAAAAAAAAGAAACTGAACACAGGAGAAACAGTACTATCTTCAGTAACTGAGGAGAAATCACGCATCACCATGAAGGTGTGGCTCTCATCAATATCAAAGGAAGTGAAGAAGGCTTTTGTAGAATGGCTCAATGGAGCCCAGTCTAATGTCAGCAATGCTCAAAATGATCCCATATGCATTTAACAAGCATTTGAAATTACCAACTTGTTTATACAAATTAACATGCTGCACCAACACTTTTATACAAATTAACATGTCGCTGACTGTAAATCTAATTTTCTCAGAAATAATTGTGACATTTTCCTAAATATTTCTTACAGAAGTCTACGGAAGTTTTTTCTTGTGACAGGAATAACTCAATATGTTGGAGTACTGATGTTATCGATTCTGTATAAAGTCAAAACACATAAAGGTGTAGAGAAGTCAAAATTCAGGCCAGACAAGCTTTCTTAAAATTTTATTACAAAAAAAAAATATATATACTTAAGTTACTGCAAATTAATTACTGTTATTTAAAAAAGAAACAAAAAAAGCCAGTATTTGCATCATCAAGTGACACTAGTGAACAATATTTGGTCACCACTAAGAATTCACAGATAAATTATCAAGGCTAAGCATTATAATACAGTGTGTCCGGCAGAATCACTACCAATAACAAATGTCAGTATTTCTTATACTAATAATAGTAGACCGACCGGATTTTGATTTTCTGTTAGGCAAACTCATTAAGTTTCAGTAGAAACTCACCAAGTTTCAGTAGATCTCCACATGAGCGCCTTTAGTGGCTCGAAGAATGTCAAGACGGTATTCTATCTCTCTCCACGTGTTTTGCAGCATCTGAGGTGTGACGGATGCACAAGCATCAATTATTCGCTGCCGAAGATTATCCAGTCCCTGCACCCGAGGTTGATAGACAAAGCTTTTTACGTATCCCCATAGAAAGAAATCTAAGGGGGTCAAATCTGGTGACCTTGGTGGCCAATCAATGGGACCTAATCTTCCAATCCATCTGTCTGGAAATTGTTGATGAAGGTAGTTTCTTACTTCACTGGCATAGTGTGGACGTGCTCCATCTTGCTGGAATATGAATCCTTCTGGTATCCTAGGAACTGCAAAATGCAACATGTGGGTTTTCATTTCCCCATATCCTACAATTATGCCGGTGAACTTTGCTACAAGTGTGAAAGGTCGCTTCATCGGAGAATACCACACGATTGAGAAATTCATTGTCATCATCGAGGTGACATAGCATTGCATTTGCGAACTCGGCCCGTCTGGGTTTATCATTTGGCTGTAACTTCTGCACTAGCTGGATCTTGTAGGCTCTAAGCCACAATCTTATGTGCACAATGTCGTGAACAGTAGATTTTGGAAGACCCAATTCTCCACTTGCCCGTCAAATGGATTTCCGCGGGCTACGTTGAAAAGCTTCGCTAACTGCTTCAACTCTATCTGGAGACAACGCTTCATTGCCGCTTCCCTTCTTTCTCAACAAAGAACCTGTTTCCAACAGTTGCTTGTGCTATTTCACTATGGTATGTCGCTCTGGAGGTTTCTGTCCATATTCCTGCCTGAATCTCCTTTGCATAACAATGGGAAACTTTAATTCCGCAAGCCAATAACAGCATTGCTTTTTCTGCTGCACCGTGAACTCCACCATTTTCACTACACGTGTCATCACATTCGGCGGCTGCGCATTACGTATGCGTTATCTGCACATTATCGGACAATTTATCAATTATCTCAGTGCTCCTAAAAACGGGATGGTTTCTATACAAGGTAACCATAAAAAAATAATTCTAACTTACATGGATGAGGAAATATTGACATTTGTTATTGGTAGTGATTCTGCCAGACACGCTGTATAATAATAGCCCCTTCAGTCATAACTGACTTTGGGAATATACCCCTGAGATGACAGCCCTCAGCTGCTTATTTTCCTGGTGTTCCTTTCAATGTTTACTCCTCTCTTCTGCTTGCTGTGAGAGCTTCTCTTCGCCCAATCTGAGGTAGCGCCATAGAGAGCGTTGCCACTTGGTGTGATCGGCAGCTTCATCCTCCCATATTGGTGGATCTATGAACAGTGCCCTTATGTCTGTTTTGCACACATCTTTGAACCTCAGCTGTCGTCTTTTGCCATCTGCCAGTTGTCCGAGAAGATATCTTTCAGGATACGACCATCTTCCATGCAGTAGACATGGCCAAGCCAGAGTAGTCTACACTGTCTAAGCAGCTTTGAAGGCCAACAAGTGACATTTGTCCCTTTGTCTTTCCTTGAAATATTGAGGATGTGGCATTGACACTGCAGATGGAAGGTACTGAGCCTTCTTTCTTGCTTAACATAAGTTGTCCATGTCTCGCTGCCATATAGAAGTGTGCTGGTGATGCAGGCGTTACATACCGCAGCTTTGGTCTTCGTTGTGAGTTTGGAGTTTCCCCAAACACGTGTTGTGAGGCGGGCAAAGGTAGCTGCATCTTTGCCAGTGCGGCTGTCAATTTCTGTTGATGGAAGACCCCGGGTATGTGAAGTGGTGCACCCTGCAAATTCATAGTTATCAAAAGTGATAACTGGTGCAACATCCACATCCTGACTCAATACATTTCTTTTCTTTAGACTTCGTATGAGGCCAAAGTCCTTGCATGCTTGAGTGAAGCGATTCATCAAGCTCTGAAGCTTCTGTTGACTGAGTGATGACTGCAGCATCATTAGTGAATAACAAGTCTCTTATGGTGACGCTTCTGATTTTTGTTTTTGCCTTCAGCCTTATGAGGTTAACAGTCGGCCATCTGACCTAGTGTGAAGGCATATTCGTTCAGTTGCATCTCCGAATGCATGTTTCAAGAGGAAGGCAAAGAAGATCCTGAAGAGGGTTGGTGCCAGGACGCAGCCTTGATGGACTTATTTTATCTTTTTTCAGCAATTTAGTGGGGCAGCCTATTTTCAGGAGGATTTATTTTTAGGCTAAGCATAAGAACCAAGAATCAGCATCATTATTCAAGGATATATGTTAGATTCATGAAATAATACAAGTAACAAAGAACAGGCAAACAAACCACAAGATAAAACAAGATCAATATCCTACAGCATATAAAACAAAACCAAAGGCAACAGTCAGGTTTAGCAACCACTGAACATACCTGCGCGATCGTGAACGTTTTGACCTTTTGTCTCTGGACTTAGATCTCCTACGGTCTCGATCACGACTTCTTGACCTCTTGTGAGGTGAATGAGATGATCTTCTTCTGTCCTTGTCTCTTTTTCTACTTGAATGTGATGAATTATCTTTAAAAAAACGGAGAGGGGAAAGGTGTTAAGAAAATGAAGCAATGAATTTAGGAAATTATCTCCACCTGATTTCAATTGCAAACAAGATCAAAGAAAACTAAAAGAATGTGGGAACAGCACTCTGTCACTTCCAAATCTGATCCTGCCACTAAATATAATTCATGCCACACACATGCAAAAAAAAAAAACATGTATATCAAGGAAGGTAATCTTGAATTTGTAACAACAACTTTCAAGTACCATTGTTGTGCCAATGCATGTTCATTATTCTCAGGTCTAAGACTTTAGTCTTTAAGCTGCCTAATCTGATTATCTCCTCATGTTTCACCCTATTGAATGCCTTTGTGTAGACGACTATAAAGCATAAGTATAGATCTGTTTTTACTTACAGCGATCTTTATATAAATGTTCTTATTTTGTGTGGGTGGATGTGTGTATATGCTCGTGGACACACACACACATGCATGCAGAGTCCACTTAATTTAAGCATGTTTACATCAATTTTTGCTAAACGGACAAACGTCTTCTTTGCCTTCGTTTTAAAAATTAGTTTAAGTCACTTTCTGTTAACAATAATTTTTTTGCAAGTAATCAGTATTAAGCAGCTGCGAGGCTATCACATCAAGGACGCATCATCCTCACAGTCAGTTATGGCTGGTGGAGGCTACTTTACAATACATGTTAAGTTCTGACATTACAGTTTAGGATTAAGAGATAAGTCGGACAGGACGCTGACACTTTCAAATGTTTTCAGTTTGCAACTATATTACTAGGAAATAACATGACAATATACTTAACACTTTGAGTACCACGGGCGCCTATTGGCGACAAGGCTTATTTTCCGTAGAGTACCAATGTCGCCTTTTGGCGTAAGTATAGTATCACCATAAAATGTTATCACGCCAAGTGTCTGAACATAACGTACATCAAGGGAAGTAACTCAATGTTATTGAGAAATGGTCAATGGTGGTCGGAAAATTTGTTCACTAGTTTTGATTAATCTTAGGTGGAAATTTCTTTAAAAATGAGTGAAACTAGTGAATGTTGCAATGATTTGGATTCTGGCTCTCAGCTGACCTTTGAAAGTGACAACAGTTGGTCTAGTTTTGATGCAGGGCAGCCTGAAATTACCGAAACAGACAGCAACAGCCCTAGTTCCAGCATTCGTGAAGCTGTCAGGTGTTGATAGCGATTTTCAGGGCCATAGTAAGAATCAGGGGCGTAGAAAAAGACTTGCTACTAGGAGGGGGTGTGACAGAGAAGCAGCTGATTAGTTTCAGAGGTACTTGTATGGCTTTGATGACCCCTATGTGAGCGTTATGATTAGGGTTCGACTGTTACAGACAGTAGAAGAGGGTTTCCTGTAATTTTGAGAAAAATAAAACATAACATGAAGCATGGCCGTCCATCTGTTTTTGCTAGGTCGGGAAACATGGTTGCTTGTACATGGCATTATAGAATTTGTTCAGCACAGTCCACGCAAACAATGTTACTGACAGCAGTATGAAGACAATTGACAGCGACCAAGATGCATTGTTTGTAATTCTGCTGGATTGAGAGTCCAGAAAAGATTCTTTTGTATTGAATGTGAAAAACCACTCTGCGTTGTGCCCTGCTTTTCATTTTTTTAATAAGTGTGAGGACAAGGCTGCCGCCAGGAAGGAAATAGGACCCAAGGCAAGAGAAAAAGCAACAATAATTGCATGTGACCATATTTTATGTTAGACTATCACACCCAGCTAAAGCCATCTGTGACCATATTTTATGTTAGACTATCACACCCAGCTAAAGCAAATTGATAAGTATGTATTTTTTAAAATTCTTTTTTCATGAAATCATGTCAGTACCTCATGAATATTTCTATTTTGCCATTACAGACCCTGGAAATTTTGTGTCCATTTCAAATAGCTTTTTAACCCCAATATCATTTTAAGAGCATATTATACTTTATTTTTTTAGAAAGAACGTACAATAATATATCTTAGAAAGTCTTATGACTTTTGAGTTGATTATAATATTTTTAATACATTTTTCAATAGTGCATGCCAATATTTGTCTATTGCCTCATTAATATTCAAAACGGCTGCCATGATCACATGACCTGAACACAAAACTAGGTCACCAGGCAACACCTTATCCATTTCCCATATCATCCTGAAAGTTTCATGTCAATCTGTTGACTCCTTCAGTCTCAGTGATTTTTTAAATTTCATCACCCCAAATGGGAAATTATTCCTAAAAACCCTTGGTACTTGAAGGTAATTGCCACTGAGAAGCCTTGGTACTCAAAGTGTTAATGTATTAACTAAACTGTTGTGGCAACTGGACAAGAAGATGTTAATTAAACATTGAACAGTTTCATATAAATGGTCAAATAATTACTCTATGCTTTAATTCTGCTTCTAAACGTGCCACCCTTGAGTCAACTTCTAAAAGATACCAATGTGCAGCTGATGGAAAGAACCAGACCAATTCCACTGGAACAAGAGGTGGGGGATAAGACACTGGCGTCTGATAAGACACATTGAGAAAACCAGCTGATAGTATTACAAGGCAGTCCTTATTCTGGAATACTCAGGGTAAGAGAGGTAGAGGGGGAAACAATTTACTGTACAGCATTGCTTTTACCTTTGTCATCTACACATTTGTACTGCTTCTGGTTTTTATTGTATTTGTCAACTGGGGCCTTCTGCCACAAGTATTACTGATGATAATTTACTGGTTGTCTTGATTATTTCATTTTGACCTTTCATCATCATATAGTTGTTCATTGATGCATTCAGTCGCCTATTTGTCATATTATCCTGATCAATTTTATACTAATTTCTTCTTTTGATTTCAAGCCATCAATGGCTGTGAACACTGCCTACTAACTCATTTTTTAAAGACTTTTTGCATGAAGTACTTGCCTATATAAAAAAATGCATTTAATATTTTGTGGTGTCACACAATACTATACTGGCTGCATACTAGTGTACATAATTTAAGACCACCTGATCTTCATATATTAGCTGCATTTCAAATCTATCTTGCTGAGTATCTCTAGGTTCCACTCATCACAGAGAGCTGAAACTTTGCACATATATATTAATAAATAAAACAGTATGGAATCAGTTTTACAAATTAATGGTACACAGGAAACATGGAACGTTTCGCGTTTCACCCTTCATCAGCCACAGTTACAAACAGGCAACAAGGACAAGAAATATATAGACAGGTTAAAGAAAAATACTATAGACATTACAAAAACGTAATATATATGAAATATAACAACACAGGTGAAGAGCAACAATAAAGCAAGGAAAATACAACACCGAAAAAAAATTATCAATACAAGAAATTCAACAATCAATGAAAATCAAAAAGCAGAAAATGGAATAACAAAACAAGAAGTCCTGCTATGATAATCTTCACTAAAAGATCCGGGGAAGCTATGAATACTAATGGCGTCAATCAGCATGAATGAAAGTAACGTCATAAAAATACACAAATAGGAAACAAACTACATATAAGAAAGATCGTGAAAATGCGATGGATGAAATAAAGAAGTCTGAAATAGAGAAAAGCCAATGAATAACAGTCAAGCAAAATGATGTTGGACATTTAGACCACCAGGAGAAAGGCAACCCATTTAGAAAATGAGACGATTCTCTAGAGAAAAGCGAGTACGGTCATCAAAAAAAAAAAATACTGAGGGCTTATGGAATTCCAAGCTGCATAGCGTCAATCATAAAAAGCCTCTATGCCAACTTTACATGCAACGTTGGGCAGAGCAACCTAACCTTTGAGGTGAAGACAGGACTACGACAGGGATGCTCATTATCAACCACTCTATTTTTAAGTCACAGACTGGGTGATGCGCCAGACAACAGAGGAATAAGATGGACTACATTTTCTACATTGGAAGATCTGGAATATGCAGATGACATTGCACTACTAGCACATTCACATCAACACATCCAGGAAAAAACGGATAGACCTAATAAGTATAGCCAGCAGGTGGGCTTGAACATCACTCTAAACAAGACAGGTCATGACGCTCAATGTGAGCAACCCTGAGCCAATATCAGTAAGGAATCAGCAACTGGAACAGACAGACACCTTCACATACCTAGGATGCATAGTAACACCAGACGGCGGAGCAAGCAAAGACATCAACATCAGAATGAATAAGGCAAGAACAGCCTTTTTTTAGCCTAAACAACATCTGGAAGTCCTCTCAGTACAGCACAAGCACAAAATTAAGATTATATCAGAGCTGTGTGCTTTCTGTGCTTCTCTATGGTGCGGAATGCTGGAGAGTTACTTAGAAGGAAATGTCGAAATTGTCATCTTTTCACACAACATGCCTAAGAAATATTCTCAGAATCTTTTGGCCGAATACCATCACCAACCAAGATCTGCTTACTCGGAGCAAGCAAGAGGACATGCACACCATCATCGCTGGTAGATGCTGGAGCTGGGTTGGCCATGTCCTCAGAAGAGACCCCGATGCCATCACAAGAACAGCTATGCTATGGACCCCTGAAGGAAAACGAAAGAGAGGCCATCCAAAAACAACATGGCGGAGAACTGTTGTCACGAAGTGGATTTATGTTTATAGAGTTTGCCTGAGTATAGGCAAGACCCTAGTATGAGAAAGTCTGAGAAGATAGAATTTAGATGAAAATGACAGTGACTGTGGACAGATGAGACTATTGGCTCAAGGGTGAGAACCTGGATTGACTCTCCCTTGCCACATGTGACTAAAATTATGCTATAACCTCACCCCCCTCTAACTACCTCTAACCACAAGGAGATAAGGTGTAAATAACGACCACAGACACCACTATACAGACAACATATAGGTACAGTATAGTATAGAAGCTGATCCAGTCTACAACATATATATATTTTATTTACACAATAAAACATTAAATGTCATCATACAGCAAAGAAATAAATATTGTGCACTGTTGCACAGACCTGAAAACTAAAGAACCAATTAAGTAGATAGACACATAAACCCCACAACCACATTCACTCTGTCAGTCACCGTGCTGGGGAACAAAATAGAATGATTAATGATTGAAACCACAATCTAACTGGTGGGCCATCAACTTTAGCCACCACTTCCTAATATTATAATATTTTCTACTGTCTCTGTCCTGCTGACTCTGCCTAAACGAATGTTTACACAGCTTCCAACTTGTTAGGTGATATGCGCCATTAACTAAAACATTAGACTGCTACCTAGTAGACTTTTGTAACATCTATTACTCAGAAACTATCCTCTAAGGATATCATCAGACCTTACTGGTCCCGGCTATCTTCTCTCCCTCTCTCTCTCTTTCTTTGCTTCAGTGTCTCTCTGACACTCTCGACCTCTGTTGCGGTGGCGTCTCCGTTACGCCTTCTCTCGTTGACTTTTTCAGAACCAGGAATGTTCACCCTCTCTCCTGTGTTCTGACTCCTGAAATGACGACTTGATTATCAAGCACGAGGTACTTGACTAAAATATAGAAGCTCCTCTTCTGCTGAATAGCTTCTCTGACTTGTCCCATTAACCCGCTCAGGATTTAGGGGAACACAGCATTGATCTCTGGCTGTATAACTCTAGACCAATCTCCCGGACATGTGCCGTTGTTGGAGTGGTATAACGAGCTAAGTGCTCTGGATTTATTTAACGATGAACACGTTCCCGCCGAAGCAAGGGGCTTCGCGGCATGTGAACTGCTATCGTATTTCTTTCGCCTCTAGCGATATCGAGCTCTCGGCTCCTGCAATGCCAACCTTGCCGTTGGAAATTTGTATAGGACAAACTCCACTCTTCCACTGTACCGTAAACCACAGTTTATCGCGTTTTCTTCTGCATGCAGAATGATAAATGCTAGATTCACGGTAGTGAATCTCATCAGACAAAGGGGGTCCGTTAAAAGACCGTTCGGGTTTATATACAAGAAAATCCCAGCGGACTTTCGGCCTACATCATAGCTATAGCATCTTACAAACCCAATGGAATCGCTTACAAAATTTATAACGGGGTCTACACCAAAAGATTTGAAAGCACGTCATGATCTGTTTATCCCGACCACGCGCGTTTCCCACTTACGTCATACTGCGTGAGCCAAACAATGGAAACTTTCCACCCCGTGAATATCTCACGCACTGTTAAACAAAGACTTGACCGTGATAATTCTTTAACAAAGAAACTGGAACTACGAGATCGCGATTAATTTAACAAAGAAAACCCTCGTGATCGCAAATTAACTTTAACCTTTAGCACGCTGCATTCTTTTCCCGAAAACTTGCCCTGCAGCTGCATTCTTTTTCACAACCCCCCGTTTTTATAGTGGGCGACTTGTAATGTCTATAGTTTTTGTGTTTCTTGGTCAATTGCTATCATTTTTGGAATTTATATAAATAAATGAATGGTGAATCTGATGATATAAAATTTGTTTGTGTACATGTTAGATGTGATAGGAAGAGAGGAAAGGAAAGATGAAAAAAACGATAAAAAATTAAAAAAAAAATTTTTTTTTTAAATTTTAAAATAAAAAAAATAAAATAACCAACAAACGAAGTGTCCATATCTAAATTATCTCTTACATCTCAATGAAAGTCATTTGACCAATACAAATCAAATGACGATCTTTTCGTTACACCCATCATCAGTAGCAAAGCAACAAACGCCCATGTCAGCAGTGACATTCGGCCGTAACCCTAAATCTTTCCGTTAAATCTAATCCTAACCCCTAAACTTTTACATACTAGCAATGACATTCTACTTTCGTTTCCATCTCTGTCATCAACCATATTCTGAGAACCGATATTAGCGCTTATAAAGACAAAAATCTCATCCCACCGCATGGCGTCAGAATCCAATAAAATTAGAGCGAAAATGGCCGCGTGTTCGATGCCGATTCATTTCGATTTAAAAAATTTACAAAAAATAAACACGGATACACCCATCACTTTTTTAAGATCGGAAACGGAAGCTAACTCTCTTGCAAATAACATTACAGCTTAACATCCGGGGCTGAAATCACGTGTACACAAGTCCTCATGCTAGAAACGGTGATATCCGTAAGGCGACACATGGCAGCTCCAGCGTGCAGAGCATAGGTTATCTTCGGCGACATGTGTCGCCCCCGCAGCGTGCTAAAGGTTAAAGAAAAGAAAACTGGTGCAAGTATAAACTAAACCTACTGTCATAAAACGCAATACTCGTTGCTACAGCAGTATTCAGGCTCTCCGGGCGGTTGATTTTATTTTTTTGTTTGTGTACGCCCGCTATTACTCGAGGCAAAATCTCAGGTTAGTATGTCTAACCTGAGACTGATTTTTACGTGAGTATCCCTTTTTTTCTTGTACAGAGACAGGTGTCGCTCGCCATTCAGGCAGATACTCGCCGATTTCGGAGGTACCCATTAAAGCTGGGTCGGCTCAGGAACTGCCTGTCCCTGGTCGACAACACTCCTTCAAATGTCATTGCCAGGGCTCGAGTTAATCCAGTCCAAATCCCGGTCGACGAAAAATCTTGAAATGTCCTCGCCCGGGTTTGATCCTGAATCACCCGCACAGTTTGGTAACCACTATACCAGCGCGGCTCCCGGCGGTCGATTTCAAGTGTTTTTAATGGACAAGGTTAAGCTGAAAGTGATAGAATTTGCAGAGAACCACAGAAATTCCAATGTAATGCGGGAATTCAGAACTGATGAAAAATTCATTTGTACTTAAAATTGAGTATTCCTTTTGGAAACTTTTTAAGCTTAAGTTTAGGTTACGTGTATGTCTGCATTTGTGTTTTTGACGGTATTTGGGAGGGGGGGGGGGGGCATTGGGGGGGGGGGTTGGTTAGGGTTGACTGCACGTGGGGGGGGGGGGCTTGGGGGTGGTGGTGGGGGGGGTGTGTTAGGCCTGCATTTTCGTTTTTGATGGTATTTTTTGGGTGGCACTGGGATGGGTGCAGGTTAGGGTGAGGTTGGCAGCACTTGGGGGGAGGGGAGAAGGTTTAAGGACTATTCTGCATTGTCGTTTCTAACAGTATTTGTAGGAGACTGGGAGGGTACAGGTAAGGGTTCAGGGGGGATAGATGTTGGCACTGGTGGTGGAGTGGGGGGGAGGAGGTTAGGGTTAGGTCTGTCTATGCATTTTCATTGCAAAGAAATTTGTAAGTGCAGAATGTAGGTTTTAGAGTTACATGTCTTCGTGTGATGTGTTTTCGATGTGGCGTGTTTGCACGTAACATAAATTGTCGAGAGCATGATTTATTATGAAATTAGAGGTATTGTGTAAATTATTTGTAACCTATCAGAGGCAGAAAGGGATATTTTTCGTTCATTAAACAAACAAAAAAGCCCCAACACTCAAACAAAAAAAGTAAAATGTTAACAAGTTGTGCTGTACTGTCTGCTGAAATATTTCTTTACGTAAGGAAACCGTGTCTGGAATTGCAGAATTGTGTTTCAATATGGATTTCTTTCACTCTCTAATTAAAGGGTAGTGCAACATTATGTGCTTTAGATTTTTTTCATGAAGGTAGGTTTGATTTCTAATAGTTATGGATGTCCCAAGTGTAACAAGTAGAAATTTGAATAACTAGAAGGAAGGGGATTGATGGGAACATATGGATTTGCAGATGTAGGGGATTGAATGCGCATAGTATTAAACGATCTGTGACAAAAAGGATCTTGGTTTGAGGGGGTATGTTACTATAAAATTTAATGAATTAATCCTGGTGATTCTTTTTTTTTTAATGCTTCTAGCTGATACAGCCCAAATAGTATTAATAATGGAACACTTCTGCTATCATTTTGACACACTATAATTTTGTCGCACTTCGCGCGCTAACCTTACGTAGAGTCAAGCAGAAATAGGGCGGGGGTGTTCAGTTTAGCAGAAATAGGGCGGGGGTGTTCAGTTTAGCATTAATAGAGGGTATTTTACATTGTGCCGAAGCGATAGTGTAACGTTTCAATAGTATTCAGGCAAAATGGCAGACCTTGTTCCACTATCCTTCCCATTTACTGTTTCTTATTTCTGGGAGTTTTTAGTTCCCTAGAAACCTGAAGTCTTTGTAGGAGCCTTGAACAACTCAAGTGCATGTCTGCTTTTCAGATTTCTATCCTACGCTGTTTTTTTTTTTACTTAATGAAAAAATATCCAGTTTAACCTCTGCTTGAGTTATAATTAGGATAGGCCTATACAGTGTAGCTAATTCAAGATAATAATTTTGTTGGTTGAAATGAAGAAAACTGGGACATGTTCTTGGATGTGATTCTATTAGCCTAGGCCATAAGTTGCTAGTGATTAGGGTTAGGATTAAGGTTTGATTTAGGATTCCTAACCTTAATACTAACCCTGACTACATGGGTGGCTTAGTTGGATGGCATAGAAGAAAACGTCCCACTGTTGTTCATTTCGATCAATTTTGTTTTCAGATATTTGAATATGGCAACATTTCGCCTCTCCAATCAGTCTATTATTTTAATAGCCTACAGCTTTTGATCTCTGCTACTCTCCTACTAGACATCTGTTCAAAAATTCGATGTCTAAAGCTAACTTAAAAGACTTGGGTAATTTCCTATTACTCGTAGGTTGTTGCTCCGCAGTGAATAGGCTATGTGTAGGCTAGTTATGTGTTCTTTCGTAGCAGTTAGGGTTTGTGTTAACCCTAACTGCTACGAAACAAGACATAACTACACATATTCACTGCGGAGCAAAAACCCACGAGTAATAGGAAATTATCAAGACTTGGATATGAATAGTTACGACCAGCATTTTTTTTTTTCAATTTATTCTTGTGCTCGTCTTCGCGACTTGACCTGCTTATCACAATGGTGCACACGATGTAGGCCTACAGTACAATAAGTGCATCCAAATTTGAGTAACATAAACTATGTATGCCTGATCTTATAGTTTTAATTCTGAGCAATTAAAACTGTTACCTAATTTCACATCTGCTTGGTCGTCACTCATTGTGGACAAATGAATGTTCGCATCTGATACAAAATGTCTAGACTTTTACACTTCTGTGTGAGCGAAAATGGCGTAGATGTAAAATGTGCCGGGTATTTTAGTGGAGATAAGCCAAATACAGATATTATGAGAGAAGTCAATGAATGATGAGGTGAAGGATTGAACGGGATATTTATTCTTTTTTAAAAATTGACGAGATTTATTGAAAGGGGGGGGGGGGGGGGGGAGAGGGGGGTTTCATTTAATTGTGCGTATTATATTAAAACTGACCAGCCTACAAGAAGTAGCGGCGGGCCAACTGGCGGCAGTCATGGAAAGCGAGATGGGAGAATGAATGGGACATTTTTTTTTCCTGCATAAAATGCCTCATGGTTATGATTATTATCGTCAGTTATGATTATTATCGTCAGTTATGATTATATTATCGTCAGTTATGATTATTATCGTCAGTTATGATTATTATCGTCAGTTCTTATCAAGTCCTCAACAGCTGCCGGCGTAGCTAGCAGTCTATTTCAGGACTAGCCTTTATTAGGGCTTCATCATGTTAGGTGAAAGGCGTTAAGACTAAATTACATGAACAAAGGTATATCTCACCGAGCATATACAGCTTTTACCAAATGTCAGCTAGCAACTCAGGTCAGTCCAAAGAATACCAATAGACACCCTACAGGATGGAAGTTTATGGAGGAAATTATCCACCTAGGTACTTTAATTATATCAATTAATAACAGTTGCAAATACAAGCCAGTGGTTCCACCCTGTGAGATCAAGAAGCCAGACACGGACAACCACCTTGTAGAAATACTTAAGAAAGCAAATACTATGGAAAATATAAAAAACACAGCCAAAAAACATATACAACAAATATCAAAGGACAGCATTACTGTATACACAGATGGATCCTAGGAAGAGGAAGGCAATATAATTATAATAGGAATATATATCCCTATATGGAAAATGGCAAAGACAACAGAGGGCAGTCCAAGAGGAATTAGGTGGACTGAATAAGTATAGCCAACAGTTGGGTCTATGACTCAAAAATAAAGTTGTGTTTCTCTGAGGTGCCCATCTTGTTTCCTGCCACTGTGCTATGGTGATGAGATTTCCTTGCTTGTCTCTTACTAACGTAATATTGTTTGCACCCCGTTTCCTGCTGATAGTTTTAGTTATTTTATATACTGTGCTAAACGTACAGGAACATTGGCTCCTAAATACCATCGCAATAAGGAAGCTGAAATTTTTCGGTCATATAAAAAGACATAATAGTCTGGAAAAAACAGTGATGGAAGGCATGGTCCCTGGAAAAAGGGGAAGGGGTCGACCTAGACGACGGTGGACCCAGGACATCACAGAGAGTCTGAACTTGTCTTTGGCTGATGCAGGTCGACTTGCCCAGAATCGTGATGCGTTCAGAGCAGCTGTAATGGAGACAACCTTCTGGAAAGAATACGTCACATGATGATGATATACTGTGCTTTGTTCATTTCTCAGTACTGTGCATCTGCTTCTCTTGCAAGATCGTCCATAGATTTCATTTTGTTGCCTCGGGTTTGACGTTTTACTTCCTTGTCCAGTTGACTGTACTGTTCGCTGTATATTTCCTTTAACCTGGGGGACTTCGCTTCTTTTTACTATTCTATATAATTTTTGCTTTTTAAACATTGACAAACGGTAATTTCCTATCTTTCGTACCTTTTTGCTCCGCAGTGAATATATGTAGTTAAGTGTTGTTTCGTAGCGCTTAGGGTTAGGATTAGGGTTAGAATTAGGGTTAGTATTATGGTTAACACTAACCCTAACACAAATCCTAATTCTAATCCTAACCCTAAGCGCTACGAAACAACACTTGACTATACATATTCACTGCGGAGCAAAAAGGTACGAAAGATAGGAAATTACCCAAACCATCACAGGGTGGGAGAGGGTTAATTTTTTAGAGCTTATTTGCAATATATAATTTTCGTTCTTATTATATTACCCGGTAAGCAATTCTTGATCCGAATTGCATGCCTGTGGGTAATATAATATTGGAATTCTCTGTTGTTGATATCATGGGCTATTTTAGATTAGAAGAACCTTACTGTGCAAAGTGTCTAGAGAAGAATAATATAGAGCATTTCCTATTAAAATGTAGGAAGTATGAACAACAGAGAGAACCAATATTAGATTATTTACAGGCATGCAATTCATCCACAACTGTGGAACAGGTGTTGAGAATAGAGAGACCTAGAGAATTGCACAAAATAGTAAAACAGTATATAACAAGAAATAAAATTAATACATGATCAATGATGGTGTGAGGAAAAGGGGTATTCTGATGGGGTGCTTATATGGCTGATGGCAGATAATTGGTGGATGTAATCTCAGACACCCCTGGGCTTTCTCACCCCTTTTCACCTTGTTAACAGGGCAGTTATGAGAGACTTCATTTTAGTTTTTTTTTTTTTTTAAATTCGTTTGTTTTTTTAAATTTTTATTGTCTGTTTATTTCTTGGAAAGGGGAGGTCACACACAAAAACATTCACATAAATTATGTTTTGATTGACCCCATTTGGACTGAGTGGAGGGGGAAGAAGTTACTATATTTGGAAATTGGAAATCTGACTTTATTTTTTTTTTATTAGTACACCATATGTCTTAATTATAACCCATCAAGGGTTATACTTTATTTTATTTTAAATTGCTGTTCCGCTGCCGCATTTCCCCATTACTTTTTCATTGACATATGCCATGGCGTTAAACAAGGCTGCGTTCTGGCTCCAACCTTCTTTGGGATCTTCTTTGTCTTGCTCTTGAAACATGCATTCGGAGATGCAACTGAAGGAATATGCCTTCACACTAGGTCAGATGGCCGACTGTTAAACCTTGCAAGGCTGAAGGCAAAAACAAAAATCAGAAGCGTCACTATAAGAGACTTGTTATTCACTAATGATGCTGCAGTCATCACTCAGTCAACAGAAGCTTCAGAGCTTGATGAATCGCTTCACTCAAGCATGCAAGGACTTTGGCCTCATACTAAGTCTAAAGAAAAGAAATGTATTGAGTCAGGATGTGGATGTTGCACCAATTATCACTTTTGATAACTATGAATTGGCAGGGTGCACCACTTCACATTCCCAGGGTCTTCCATCAACAGAAATTGACAGCCGCACTGGCAAAGATGCAGCCATCTTTGCCCGCCTCACAACACGTGTTTGGGGAAACTCCAAACTCACAACGAAGACCAAAGCTGCGGTATGTAACGCCTGCATCACCAGCACACTTCTATATGGCAGCAAGACATGGACAACCTATGCTAAGCAAGAAAGAAGGCTCAATACCTTCCATCTACGGTGTCTACGCCACATCCTCGGTATTTCGTGGAGTGACAAATGTCAAGATGTTGTCACGTGCTGGCCTTCAAAGCATATATACACTGCTTAGACAGTGCAGACGATGCTGGTTTGGCCCATGTCCGCCGCATGGAAGATGGTTGCATCTCGAAATATATCTTCTACGGACAACTGGCAGATGGCAAAAGAACAGTTGGGCGACCGCAGCTTAGGTTCAAAGATGTGTACAAGAGAGAAATGAGAGCACGGCATAAATCCAGAAACCTGGGAGGATAAAACTGCCGATCGCACAAAGTGGCAATACTCTCTACAGCGCCATCTCAGATTTGGCGAAAAGCTCTCACAGCAAGCAGAATAGAGGAGAAAACTGGAAAAGAACACCAGGAAAATAATCAGCTGTCACCTCAGGGGCGCATTCCCGTAGTCAGTTATGACTGAAAGGGCTATTATTATTATTATGTTAGAAGAAGGGGGAGAAGAGGGGAAACGGAGGTTGAGAAAAAGTAGCAGAAGATAAGTAATAAAGGGAAGAAGAGAAGAAGGATGAGATGGAAAATGAGAACACAGAAAAAGGAAGGAGAGGAGGACAAGAAAAAGCAAGACAGAATAAGGAAACGAAAAGGAGAAGACACAGTAAACTAAAACAGAATGAAGGAGGAGAAAGTAAACTAGAACAGAATGAAGGAGGAGACAGAGTAAACTAGAACAGAATGAAGGAGGAGACAGAGTAAACTAGAACAGAATGAAGGAGGAGAAAGAGTAAACTAGAACAGAATGAAGGAGGAGAAAGAGTAAACTAGAACAGAATGAAGGAGGAGAAAGTAAACTAGAACAGAATGAAGGAGGAGAAAGAGTAAACTAGAACAGAATGAAGGAGGAGAAAGAGTAAACTAGAACAGAATGAAGGAGGAGAAAGAGTAAACTAGAACAGAATGAAGGAGGAGAAAGAGTAAACTAGAACAGAATGAAGGAGGAGAAAGAGTAAACTAGAACAGAATGAAGGAGGAGAAAGAGTAAACTAGAACAGAATGAAGGAGGAGAAAGAGTAAACTAGAACAGAATGAAGGAGGAGAAAGAGTAAACTAGAACAGAATGAAGGAGGAGAAAGAGTAAACTAGAACAGAAGTGAAAGGAGAAAGAGTAAACTGAACAGAATGAAGGAGGAGAAAGAGTAAACTAGAACAGAAAGAAAAAAAAGAAAGAGTAAACTAGAACAGAATGAAAGAGGAGAAAGAGTAGTAAACTAAAACAGAATGAAGGAGGAGAAAGTAAACTAGAACAGAATGAAAGAGGAGATAGAGTAAACTAGGAAAGGATGAGGGAGGAGAAGTAGTAAACTACAAACTATTGAAGGAGGAGAAAGAGTAAACTAGAACAGAATGAAGGAGGAGAAAGAGTAAAACTAGAACAGAATGAAGGAGGAGTAGAAAGAATAAACTAGAACAGAATGAAGGAGAAGAAAGAGTAAACTAGAACAGAATGAAGGAGGAGGAAAAGAGTAAACTAGAACAGAATGAAGGAGTGAGAAAGAGTAAACTAGAAACAGAATGAAGGAGGAGAAAGAGTAAAACTAGAACAGAATGAAAGGAGGAGAAGAGAATTAAACTAGAACAGAATGAAGGAGGAGAAAGAATAAACTAGGAACAGTATAATGAAGGAGAGGAGAAAGAGTAAACTAGAACAGAATGAAGGAGGAGAAAGAGTAAACTAGAACAGAATGAAGGAGGAGAAAGAGTAAACTAGAACAGAATGAAGGAGGAGAAAGAGTAAACTAGAACAGAATGAAGGAGGAGAAAGAGTAAACTAGAACAGAGAATGAAGGAGGGAGAAAGAATAAGGATAAAAGTATACTAGAACAGAATGAAGGAGGAGAAAAGAGTAAACTAGAACAGAATGAAGGAGAAGAGAAAGAGTAAACTAGAACAGAAATGAAGGAGGAGACAGAGTAAACTAGAACAGAATGAAGGAGGGGAGAAAGAATAAACTAGAACAGAATGAAGGAGGAGAAAGATAAACTAGAACAGAATGAATGGAGAATGAAGGAGGGAAAAGAGAATCAGATAAAACTAGAACAGAATGAAGGGAGGAGAAAGAGTAAAAACTAGAACAGAATGAAGGAGGAGAAAGAGTAAACTAAAACAGAATGAAGGAGGAGAAAGTAAACTAGAACAGAATGAAGGAGGAGACAGAGTAAACTAGAACAGAATGAAAGGAAGAAGAACAGAGTAAAACTAGAAACAGAATGAAAGAAGAGGGAAAGAGTAAACTAGAACAGAATGAAGGAGGAGAAAGAGTAAACTAGAACAGAATGAAGGAGGAGAAAGAGTAAACTAGAACAGAATGAAGGAGGAGAAAGAGTAAACTAGAACAGAATGAAGGAGGAGACAGAGTAAACTAGAACAGAATGAAGGAGGAGACAGAGTAAACTAGAACAGAATGAAGGAGGAGACAGAGTAAACTAGAACAGAATGAAGGAGGAGAAAGTAAAGAAAAGAATAAAGAAAAGAACAGAATATGAAGGAGGAGAAAGAATTAAACTAGAAACAGAATGAAGGAGGAGAAATAATAAACTAGAACAGAATGAAGGAGGAGAGAGAATAAACTAGAAACAGATTGAAGGAGGAGAAAGAGTAAACTAGAACAGAATGAAGGAGGAGAAAAGAGTAAACTAGAACAGAATGAAGATAGAGGAGAAAAGAATGAAGGAAGAAAGAGTAAACAGAATGAAGGAGGAGAAAGAGTAAACTAGAACAGAATGAAGGAGGAGAAAGAATAAACTAGAACAGAATGAAGGAGGAGAAAGAGTAAACTAGAACAGAATGAAGGAGGAGAAAGAGTAAACTAGAACAGAATGAAGGAGGAGAAAGAGTAAACTAGAACAGAATGAAGGAGGAGAAAGAGTAAACTAGAACAGAATGAAGGAAGGAGAAAGAATTAATACTAGAACAGAATGAAGGAGGAGAAAGAGTAAACTAAAACAGAATGAAGGAGGAGAAAGAAAACAAGAACAGAATGAAGAAGGAGAAAGAGTAAAGAAACAAGAAATGGAAGGAGAAAAGAATAAATGAAGACTTAGAAGAAAGGAGAAAGATAAACTAGAACAGAATGAAGGAGGAGAAAGAGTAAACTAGAACAGAATGAAGGAGGAGAGAGAGTAAACTAGAGAAGGAGGCAGGAGGAGAAAGAGTAAACTAGAAGAGAATGAAGGAGGAGAAAGAAGAAACTAGAACAGAAGGAAGGAGGAGATAGAGTAAACTGGAACAGAGTGAAGGAGGAGAAAGAGTAACTAGAACAGAATGAAGGAGGAGAAAGAGTAAACTAGAACAGAATGAAGGAGGAGAAAGAATAAACTAGAACAGAATGAAGGAGGAGAAAGAATAAACTAGAACAGAATGAAGGAGGAGAAAGAGTAAACTAGAACAGAATGAAGGAGGAGAAAGAGTAAACTAGAACAGAATGAAGGAGGAGAAAGAGTAAACTAGAACAGAATGAAGGAGGAGAAAGAGTAAACTAGAACAGAATGAAGGAGGAGAAAGAGTAAACTAGAACAGAATGAAGGAGGAGAAAGAGTAAACTAGAACAAAATGAAGGAGGAGAAAGAGTAAACTAGAACAGAATGAAGGAGGAGAAAGAGTAAACTAGAACAGAATGAAGGAGGAGCAGAATGAAGGAGGAGAAAGAGTAAACTAGAACAGAATGAAGGAGGAGAAAGAGTAAACTAGAACAGAATGAAGGAGGAGAAAGAGTAAACTAGAACAGAATGAAGGAGGAGAAAGAATAAACTAGAACAGAATGAAGGAGGAGAAAGAGTAAACTAGAACAGAATGAAGGAGGAGAAAGAGTAAACTAGAACAGAATGAAGGAGGAGAAAGAGTAAACTAGAACAGAATGAAGGAGGAGAAAGAGTAAACTAGAACAGAATGAAGGAGGAGAAAGAGTAAACTAGAACAGAATGAAGGAGGAGAAAGAGTAAACTAGAACAGAATGAAGGAGGAGAAAGAATAAACTAGAACAGAAGAGGGGGAGGAGATGTTTCTCATTAACTGAACAAATATTTCTGTTCCTGGGTGTCTGTGACACGTTTCTGATTAACTGAACAAATACATGAATGAAGGAGGTTTCTGGGGAAAGAGTGATGTGTTTCTGAATTAACTGAAACAAATGTCTCTGTTCAAATGGGTGTCTGTGATGTGTTTCTGATTAACTGAGGAGAAAATGTCTCTGTTCCTGGGTGTCTGTGATGTGTTTTCTGATTAAAACTGAACAAATGTCTCTGTTCCTGGGTGTCTGTGATGTGTTTCTGATTAACTGAACAAATGTCTCTGTTCCTGGGTGTCTGTGACATGTTTCTGATTAACTGAAAAAATGTCTCTGTTCCTGGGTGTCTGTGATGTGTTTCTCATTAACTGAACAAATATTTCTGTTCCTGGGTGTCTGTGACACGTTTCTGATTAACTGAACAAATGTCTCTGTTCCTGGGTGTCTGTGGCGTGTTTCTGATTAACTGAACAAATGTCTCTGTTCCTGGGTGTCTGTGATGTGTTTCTGATTAACTGAACAAATGTCTCTGTTCCTGGGTGTCTGTGATGTGTTTCTGATTAACTGAACAAATGTCTCTGTTCCTGGGTGTCTGTGATGTGTTTCTGATTAACTGAACAAATGTCTCTGTTCCTGGGTGTCTGTGGCGTGTTTCTGATTAACTGAACAAATGTCTCTGTTCCTGGGTGTCTGTGATGTGTTTCTGATTAACTGAAAAAATGTCCCTGTTCCTGGGTGTCTGTGACGTGTTTCTGATTAACTGAACAAATGTCGCTGTTCCTGGATGTAATGTCACTGTTCCTGGATGTCTGTGACATGTTCCTGATTAACTGAACAAATGTCTCTGTTTTTGAGTGTCTGTGAGAAGTTTCTGATTAATTGAACAAATGTCTCTGTTCCTAGTGGCCGTGACGTGTTTCTGATTAACTGAACAAATGCCTCTGTTCCTGAGTGTCTGTGACATGTTGCTGATTAATTGAACAAACTTATCTATTCCTAGGTGGATGTGACGTTTCTGATTAACTGAACAAATGTCTCTGTTCCTGGGTGTCTGTGACATGTTTCTGATTAACTGACAAAATGTCTCTGTTCCTGGGTGTTTGTGATGTGTTTCTGATTAACTGAACAAATGTCTCTGTTCCTGGGTGTCTGTGACGTGTTTCTGATTAATTGAACAAATGTATCTGTTCCTGGGTGTGTGTGACGTATTTCTGATTACGTGAACAAACGTCTCTTCCTGGGTGTCTGGGACGTGTTTCTGATTAACTGAACAAATGTCTCTGTTCCTGGGTGCTTGTGACGTCTTCTTCTTTGATCCTTAGCCGCCGACCGTCAAAGCAGTCAGTGGCCATCACGCCTAGTGGCGTCTTGTAGGGCAACAACAAATTGATTCCACTTTGCTCGGTCGGCAGCCATCCTTCGTACAGTGCTCCAACTCTGGTTCATTCTTTGCATCTCAGATTCCGCAGTCCTCCGCCAGGTTGTTTTTGGTCGCCTCTCTTTCGTTTTCCTTCAGGGGTCCATAGCATAGCTGTTCTTGTGATGGCATCGGGGTCTCTTCTGAGGACATGGCCAACCCAGCTCCAGCGTCTGCCAGCTATGATGGTGTGCATGTCCTCTTGCTTGCTCCGAGTAAGCAGATCTTGGTTGGTGATGGTATTCGGCCAAAAGATTCGGTGAATTTTTCTTAGGCATGTTGTGTGAAAATAGGACAATTTCGACATTTCCTTCTCTGTAACTCTCCAGCATTCCGCACCATAGAGAAGCACAGAAAGCACACAGCTCTGATATAATCTTAATTTTGTGCTTGTGCTGTATTGAGAGGACTTCCAGATGTTGTTTAGGCTAAAAAAAGGCTGTTCTTGCCTTATTCATTCTGATGTTGATGTCTTTGCCTGCCCTGCCGTCTGGTGTTACTATGCATCCTAGGTATGTGAAGGTGTCTGTCTGTACCAGTTGCTGATTCCTTACTGATATGGGCTCAGGGTTGCTCACATTGAGCGTCATGACCTCTGACTTCTTTAAATTGATGTTCAAGCCCACCTGCTGGCTAAACTTATTAAGTCTATCCGTTTTTTCCTGGATGTGTTGATGTGAATGGGCTAGTAGTGCAATGCCATCTGCATATTCCAGATCCTCCAATGTAGAAAATGTAGTCCATCTTATTCCTCTTGGACTGCCCTCTGTTGTTTGGCGCATCACCCAATCTATGACTGTTAAAAAAAGAGTGGTTGATAAGGGGCATCCCTGTTGTACTCCTGTCTTCACCTCAAAGGTTAGGTTGCTCTGCCCAACACTACATGTAAAGTTGGCATAGAGGCTTGTTATGATTGACACAATGCAGCTTGGAATTCCATTGGGAACTGAGAGAAGAGTGATTCCTCTCCAATTATTGCAGTCTGCAAGATCTCCCTTCTTGGGCAGTTTAACAATTATTCCTTTGTTCCACTCTGATGGTGTTGTCCCATTTTTCCAGACTTGTGCAAATAGTGGTTCTAATAGTTCTGCTGCTAGCTCAGGGTCTGTCTTAAATAGCTCTGTATTTAAGTTATCATGGCCAGGAGCTTTTCCGTTCTTTAACCCTTTGATGATTTCTGCTTTTCGTGGAATGTCTGTATTTACATCTAGATCGTTTTCAGCCTCAGGAACATTCAATTGTGTCTTTGGTGGTTCCTTGTTCAGAGTTTCTCTGAAGTGCTCTGCTCATCTTGTTTCCTGTCCCTCTGCTGTCGTGATGAGATTTCCTTGCTTATCTCTTACTAATGTAATATTGTTTGCACCTCGTTTCCGCTGATGAATTTAGTTATTTTGTATACTGTGCTTTGTTCATTTCTCAGTGCTGCCTCTTCTGCCTGTCTTGCAAGATCGTCTAGGAAATTCCTTTTGTTGGCTCGGGTTTGGCGTTTAACTTCCTTGTCCAGCTGACTGTACTGTTCGCTATATAGTTGCTTTAACCTGGGGGACGTCGCTTCTGTTTTCTTTCTTTTCATTTCCTTTCTCAGTGTTATGGTGTTTAATGTTTCTGGTGTTATCCAGTCTTGCTTCTTCCTTTCCTGGAATCCCAAGCATGATTTGCTGCTTTCCTTATATATTGTTGAAATGGTGTTGAATTTCTGGTCTATATTATCAGTCAATGTCTTTTCCTGACTTTTTGGCAAATTGATATCGTTTCTTTATGTCAGCCGCAAAAGCTTTTCTGGTAAGGGGGTCCTTCAATTTGCTGATGTCAAACCTTTTCTGTGTAGTTACAGTTGGTCCAGCCCTTTTAGTTTCACTTTCAGTTTTGCTACTACTAAATGGTGATCACTTCCCACATCTGCACCTCTTCTTACCTTCACATCTTGTAAAGCATGTCTCCATCTACCGTTAATCATGATGTGGTCTATCTGGTTTCTGTCCCGACCATTTGGTGATTCCCATGTTAATTTGTGAATTTCTTTATGTGGGAGAAGTGTTCCTCCAATGACCAGGTTGTTAATACTACAGAAACTTATTAGTTTATCCCCATTTTCATTTGCTGTTCCGCATTTCCGCATTACTCTTTCATTATATGTATTGTGTGTACCAGCTTTTGCATTGAGGTCTCCCATTACTATAATAAGATCATATCTAAGTGTGTCTTCCATTTCTTTCTGCAGTTGTTGATAGAATTCATCCTTGACCTCTTCATCGCTGTCATTTGTTGGTGCGTAGCATTGTATTATTGTAGTATTGGTGAATCTACCTCTCAATCTTAATCTTATCAGTCTGTTGTTGATGGGTTTCCATTCCAGTAATGTCCTTTCTATTCCTTTCTGTAGAATAATGGCTTCACCTTCATTGTGCTGTTCATTCTCTCTTCCAGAGTAAAGTACTGTTTCTCCTGTTGCTGTTTTAACTTTTCCTGCCCGTCCATCTGCTCTTGCTTATCCCTAGAATGTGTAACCTACAGTTTCTCATTTCTGCCGTGACCTGTTTTAGTTTACCCATCTCATTCATTGTCCTGACATTCCAAAATCCTATTCTTGTATCATGTTTTTCGGTCAGGATGTCCGTTCTCATGTCAGTGGCTTCCTTTCGGCTTTCACCACTGACAGTCATACGAGCCTCAAGACTCCGGATGTCCGTCCCGCAGCAAAGTTTGTTTATTCGTTGTTGTTTCCGTAACTTCAATTTTTTTTTTTTTTACATAGACAGGGGTGTCAGCCCTATGCTAAAACCACCAACCAGGAGGACCAGGGTGTCTGCTTTAGTCTGACCCCTGCCCGCGCAAACCTGTCCAGCTTGGTAGAACCTTCCAGGAGTAAAACTCCCGCTGGCATAGCTCTGGGGGTAATCAGGATATGCAAGCCGCCATACCTCGACAAGGTTTCTGTGACGTGTTTCTGATTAACTAAACAAATATCTCTGTTCCTGGGTGTCTGTGACATGTTCCTGATTAACTGAACAAATGTCTCTTTTCTTGAGTGCCTGTGATGTGTTTCTGATTAACTGAACAAATGTCTCTGTTCTTGGGTGTCTGTGACATGTTTCTCATTAACTGAACAAATGTCTCTGTTCTTGGGTGTCTGTGATGTGTTTCTGATTAACTGAACAAATGTCTTTTTTCCCGGGTTTCTGTAACGTGTTTCTGATTAACTGAACAAATGTCTATATTCCTGGGTGTCTGTGAGATGTTTCTCATTAACTGGACAAATGTCTCTGTTCCTGTGTGTCTATGAGATGTTTCTCATTAACTGAACAAATGTCCCTGTTCCTGGGTGTCTGTGACGTGTTTCTGATTAACTGAACAAATGTCTCTGTTCTTGGGTGTCTGTGACGTGTTTTTGATCAACTGAACAAATGTTTCTGTTCCTGGGTGTCTGTGGCATGTTTCTCATTAATTGAACAAATGTCTCTGTTCCTGGGTGCTTGTGACATGTTCCTGATTAACTGAACAAATGTCTCTGTTCCTGGATGTCTGTAACATGTTTCTGATTAACTGAACAAATGTCTCTGTTCCTGGGTGTATGTGAGATGATGTTGATTAACTGAACAAATGTCTCTGTTCCTGGGTGTCTGTGACGTGTTTCTGATTAACTGAACAAATGTCTCTGTTCCTGGGTGTCTGTGACATGTTCCTGATTAACTGAACAAATGTCTGTTCCTGGATGTCTGTGACATGTCTGATTAACTGAACAAATGTCTGTTCCTGGGTGTATGTGAGATGATGTTGATTAACTGAACAAATGTCTCTGTTACTGGGTGTCTGTGATGTGTTTCTGATTAACTGACCCAGGATGTGAGATATTTCTGATTAACTGAACAAATGTCTCTGTTCCTGGGTGTGTGTGACATGTTTCTAATTCTGATTTAAAATCTGGTAAGTTTGTCTCCAGAAAACTATACTTAAATTTATCTGTATAGAATATTGTGTTGTTTGGCAGTGATGGTCACATGTCTCCACTTCTTATGGTCTCTAGCATCCAAAATCAGATGTATTTTCAATTTCTGCTATGCCAGTTTAAGGTGGTATTTCTCATTGCCTTCCCTTTCTTCTGTTGCAGTTAAAATTATGTTTTTTTATCAGTTCAACGTCCTTACAATCAGTTTGTTTACTGTTTTTATCAGTTCAACTTCCTTACAATCAGTTTGTTTACTGTTTTTATCAGTTCATCGTCCTTACAATCAGTTTGTTTACTGTTTTTATCAGTTCAACTTCCTGTCAATCAGTTTGTTTACTGTTTTTATCAGTTCAACGCCCTTACAATCAGTTTGTTTACTGTTTTTATCAGTTCATCGTCCTTACAATCAGTTTGTTTACTGTTCAGGTCTCACTTGCATAAAGAAATATAAGATGTATATAGCACCGTAAGACTATAACATAGGATGTATATAGCACTGTAAGACTATAATGTAGGATGTGTATAAATATATATATATATATCACTGTAAGACTATAATATAGGATGTACAGTAGAACTCCATTTATCCGAACCCCAATTATCCGAACATCCAATTATCCGAACACTTTTTCCAGAAAAAAAAAAATCAGTCTCCACCGGTCACGTTAGACTACAGTTCTGAATCTTTTGATGCGGCAAGCTTCAAATGTGTGCGAACAATTTGTAGACAATGAGATGGGCTAATGGACGGTCGCTTACGTACATGAAGTCAGTTAGATCATAAAGTCCGTTAATATCTGGTTTACCAATCCAGTGTACGTGTGCGTTCTAGGCAGAACACTGGCTAAACAGACAGTTCAACTTAAAATAATTGTGTCTGCTACTACAGCAGAATAATTTTGGTGTACACGTATTTCTCTGTGCGACCTGGCATCTTCCAGTAGGCCTAAAGCATATAAAAGGAACCGCAATGTTTTGTCAATTGAAACGAAAACAGAAATTATCAAGAGACTAGGAAAAGGTGAAACTGTGTCTTCATTTGCGAGGATTTTCAATGTTGAGAAAGCTACCGTCTCTGACATCAAAAGTAACAAGGATAAAATTATGAGTTTTGCATCGAAATTGGATAGTGAAAATGGGTCGAAGAAACATAAAACCATGAGAAATGCGAAAGATTTGAAATTGGAAGAGGCTTTGTATATATGGTTTGTGCAAAGAAGAAGCAAAGGGGAACCTATCTCTGGCTCTCTATTGTGTGAAAAGGCACTTCAGTTCAACAGTCAACTTGACGGTCCTCCTGACTTTAAGGCTAGCCAGGGATGGTTAAGAAACTTTAAATCTCGTCATGGCATACGAGAATTGGAGATTCAAGGGGAATCTTCATCTAGCGATGCAACTGCCGCTGAAAATTTTAAAGAAACATTCTTGGCTTTTTTGGAAGAAGAAGGTTATTTACTCGATGATGTGTATAATGCCGATGAGACTGGCTTATACTGGAAATCATTGCCTCAAAAATCATTTGCATCTCAGCGCGAAGCAGCTGCCCCTGGGTTTAAAAAGTGCAAAGAGAGAGTAACAATTTTGGTAGCCGCGAATGCCAGTGGAAGTCATCGTTTACCGGTGCTAATGATCGGCAAAGCCAAAAAAAACACGTTGTTTAAAGAATGTGACATGTCTCCCATTGTGCTACAAAGCACAGAAGAGTGCTTGGATGAATAGTGAAATATTTCTTGATTGGTATACAAATCAGTTCATCCCAAATGTGAAGAGGTTGAAAGAACAAGAAAAGAAAACTGGAAAAGTAATTCTTCTACTGGACAATGCACCATCTCATCCAGAGACGGATACATTGAATGCAGTTGATGCAAATTTTAAAGTAATTTTTCTGCTTCCCAATGTAACAGCACTGATTCAACCAATGGATCAGGGTGTTATAGCAAAGCTTAAAAAGATGTACAAGAAGGAAGTCCTGCGTCGTTTATTGTTGGCTGAAGATGAAGAAAGTGTGGTGGCGTTTTCAAAAAAAGCTTAATCTCAAAGACTGCTGCTATATGTAAGCTGATGCTTGGACCACCCTGTCACAAGATAATCTCAACAAGGCTTGGAAGAGATTGCTTGGGAAAAAAGGAGGAAATGAAACTACTGCAGTGGACACAAATGATGATTGTATAAATGAAGTTGTGGAACTGTTTCAAGCAATGCCCGGATTTTCGGACTGTGACAAAGATGATGCACACATGTGGCTAGAAGATGATAATGATTCTGGTTTTCAGTTTTTGAATGACGAAGAAATTTTGTCTTTTGTGCAAGAAGAAAACCAAATACATGTAGTGACCGATGATGAAGACTCCTCAGAAGTACATGATGTACTTGTAGATTATGAAGAAAACCCAAAACGTCGACCAAGTCCTGAAGAGGCCTTTATAGCACTAGAAACAGCGATGGCTTGGTACGAGCAAGAAGATGACAGCTGTCCTACACAGCTTCTGCTGTTGAAGAGAATGCGGGACTTAGCAGCCAAAAGCAGACTATCCAGTTTGGCGCAAAAGAGGATTCCTCATTATTTTAAATAGTGGGCTACATCTGTGCAAGTACATGTATACGTAAGTTGCGCCTGGTTTTGAATTGTTTGTAATGTTATTTTGAAAACATTTCTCTTTCTTAACAAAAATAATTAATACAAGTAGTACATGCACTGCAGTGTAATGAAAGATTTTGGTGATACAGTGATCTAATACAGTGTGGGTATTATTATTATAGTACAAGTAAATATGTTTTATAGTGTATTTTCCTTGTGATTGTTAATTATTTTTAGAAATATGTGTACATGTACTCGATACATCATGTAATCCAATTATCCGAACATTTGATTATCCGAACGATGCTCGGTCCCATGGGGTTCGGATAAATGGAGTTCTACTGTATATAGCACTGTAAGACTATAATGTAGGATGTGTATAAATATATATATATATCACTGTAAGATAGGGTTCCCATAATGTTTTGTTTAAAAACTGGGACATTTCCAAATTTTAACCTAAAAAACCTGGGACATTTTGTAAAAAAAACGGGACATGTTAAAAATTAAGGTAAAGCACAAATATATATATTATATGTTGCACTTAAAATAAGATACTGGTATAAAAATACACACATTAACTAACACAACTTCCACTTTAAAAAAGAATTCTGAATTACAAACATACTTAATTAGAAAAATCACACCTTTAAACATAGCTTTGAAACTTTTTAACTGTTATGTGTCCTTTTTCTAATTCTTGCAACTGATTTCTCACAGTAGTGGTAAGAAACGTTTCTGCCTTCCTGTAGTTATGCACCGCCGTGTGATAAGCGAAGGTTGCTTCCTGTGCTGCCAATGTTAACTGTTTTTCCATTTCCTTTTCACTCTGGGTTTTCACATTTAAGAAATGACTTACACTGCTGTTGGAAGCCTTACTTTCAACAGCACCTTTATGTTTTTTCATTTTCACGTGGTTGACTATGTCTGACCAACCACCATGTGAAATGCAAAATTTAGTGCTGCATAAAGTACATTCCAAAACCAAATGCAACAGAATGTTCAGACTTCAGAACAATCAGCCTGATGAGTCATGCAATTAAGATACTGCTCAAAATCATACAGGAAAGAATAAAAAGTAAAGTAGACAGCGAAATCCAAGAAGAACAGTTTGGTTTTAGACGGAACAGTGGAACAAGAGAGGCAATATTTTGCCTAAGAATATTAGCAGAAAATATACAGAGGTCCAAAAAAGTATGTATATGTGCTTCATTGACTATAAGAAGGCTTTTGACAGTCCATCATGAGAAAATAATTGAATGCCTCGAGGACATAGGTATTGATGGAAAGGATATAAGAATACTCAGTAACCTTTATTGGGAGCAAACTGCCACAGTAAGATCTGGAAGGAATTATTCACCAAACATAGACATAAAAAGAGGTGTCAGACAAGGTTGTGTGCTGTCCCCCTGCCTATTTAATTTATACACCGAAAAAATTTTCAAACAGATACAGGAAATACCAGGACTGAACATCAGTGGAGGTCAATAAACAACCTTAGATATGCAGATGATACCGTGTTGTTAGCTGAAAGCGAACAGGAGTTACAAGAACTAGTGAAGCAAGTGAACAGTATAAGTCATGAATATGGACTCGACATTAATATTGAGAAAACAAAAACTATGATAATTAGCAAAACAGACGATAAACCCACATTAAAGATAAGCGTAAATGGGAAAATCCTGGAACAAGTCAAGAGCTACGTATTTCTTGGTCATATAATAACAGAAGATGGTAGATGTGAAACAGAAATCAAGAAGAGAATAGGAATGGCCAAAGCTACATTCAACAACATGAAACATATACTGACATCCAAACAGTTATCTCACAAATTAAAACTGAGAATCATAAAGTGTTATATATATTCTGCATTTCTGTATGGTGCAGAAACATGGACGATGAATAAGCATTTGGAAGAAAGAATTGAGGCTCTTGAAATGTGGATATATAGAAGAATGGGGCGTATCTCATGGAAAGAGATGAAAACAAATGAGGTCCTAGAAAATCTAGGTATGAAAAGAGAACTAATGAGGGAGGTCAAAGTTCGGCAGCTAAAATACTTTGGCCACATAAAAAGGCATAACACCTTTCAGAAGACCATAACAGAAGGGAGAGTTGAAGGCAAACGTGCAAGGGGAAGACAGCGCTATAAGTGGGAAGATAACATCAAAAGATGGACAGGAAAGAGTCTATCAGAGTGCACCACCAAGACAAGAGACAGAAGACGTTGGAGATCCATTACAGCCAACCTTCATTGTGGAGATGGCAACTGATGATGATGATGATGAAAGTACATTCCACATTTTCATCTACACCTTTAATGAAGGGAAATTCTCTTGTAATGTTATCATTTATACTGCACTTACGTTTCGGCATTATGCGGAAGAAAAACGATAAAAATACTGTATAATAATGCTAAAACGCATTAAATCATTTGGTAGATGCTCACTGAACACTGTTTTGGTTGACTTTCGAATTTTTGTTCGAGATTCAAACAGAGGATCCACTGTAACTGGAAATTGATAAAGTAACACTACTAAAACACGGAATAAAATCTGTTACCCAAAGATTTTTTTGTCAGGAAGGACCCTTAAAAAGCGGGACATTTGGAATAAATTCGGGACACCGGGACATTTTATAAAAAAAATGGGACGAATAGGAACCCTACTGTAAGACTATAATATAGGATGTATAGCTCTGTAAGACTATCTTCCTCACTGTCAATGATAGGTTTGTTGAGGGTAAGGGATTTTTTTAATGCTATGGAAAGCTGATTTTTGCCATTTCAATTCTTGCTCTGATTCCATTTAGGCATCTGTCATCAGATGCTATGATAGACCAAAGACAGTTTAACTTTGTCACTTTCTTTAATGATTTCCCTTTTTGCAAATTATTATGGGGTTTCCTTACTTAAATTAATGGTGTACAATATTTAACAATACAAGAACAGAACAATAAAAGCATCTTGTCATTAAATATTTAGTTTATTTATTTGTTGTTTGTTTTTTTTAAATTTATTTACATGAACTAGGTTTATACAGTTATCTCCACCAGTCTAATAATATGTACAATAAGCCACAATAAAATGCTCACACAGTTTTGACATCAAAATAGCATTAATGTATTCCATTATTAGGCACAGTTCAATCTTAATTTTGAGTTTTTTCTTTTAACTGCCAAAGTCCTGATGCTAGTCACTTCTAAGATTCTGTCAGCCCAAAGCTGGTATAACCTCTGAGTGTCAGCCCCAAAGCTAGTCTAACATCTGAGAGTGTCAGCCCCAATGCTGGTCTAACCTTTGAGCGTCAGAATTAAAGCTGGCCTAACCTCTGTGAGTCTGTCAGCCCCAAAGCTGGACTAACCTCTGAGAGTCGTCAGCACAAAAGCTGGTCAAACCTTTGAGTGTCAGCCCTAAAGCTGGTCTAACCTCTGTGAGTCTGTCAGCCCAAAAGCTGGTCTAACCTCTGAGTCTGTCAGCCCTAAAGCTGGTCTAACTTCTAAGCTTCGTGAGTTTTCTTGATCTGAAGCTAGAACTTGGGCTGTATCATACCAACTGGCCAGGTACATGTTGTAAAGTTTGACCATGAACTGAAAGCTCCCAAAAACAGTGGTCTCTTGAACTGCCAACAATACTTACATCATTAGGAGCTTCACAATGTGGCCAACAGCAAAAACAACTAGTTAAAACTGTACAACAATAGAAGCAGTTAAAAACTAAGATGACAAAAATGAAACAACTGATACAGAATATTTATAACACCATTATATTATCAAATACAGCTCCTGGATGATACAGCAAATAACAAGAACAACAAAATGATACAACTGAGAAAAGCAGCTACAAAAATGTGAAAAGACCTATCCAGAAATGAAGACATCAGAGCCATCAATGAAACTGCAAAAGTGGAGGGAATACATTGAGATCAGAGCCATCTTTTAAACGGCAAAAAAAGAAGGGAACATTAAGATGAGAGCTATCATTGAAACAGCAACAGTCAAGGGAATGTGCTGAAAGCAGAGCCATGGGTGAAACAGCAGAAGTAAAAGGAATGTATTGAGAAACGAAGAAGTAGTTGACTCCAAGTGAGGATGACCCCATCAATCTGTAACCTAAACAAAATGGAATCAATCAGAAATAGAGGAAAACCCAGGAGAAGATGGATCAATGGGGTATCTCTAAAAACAACACATGACGACAGATCTGACAATGAATTTGAAATCTATAACAGAACTATTCTGTGGTGCTTGACAATGTCAGCAGTAGAAACAAATATCAGAGAAGACTGAGATGACAGTGTCCATGTCACAAGGTCTTGGGCTACATCTTCAACATGTTACTTTTCTATGCTCATGTTATAAGCAATGGCTGAAGTCTTAACAAGTTGGCAGTGGATAGGACACTTACTGACAAAACCAGCTAATAGCATCACAAGGTAGTTATTGTTCTAAAATCTCCAGGGTACAATAAAAAAGGAGACCCAAAAACATACAGACAAGACAACCTACCTGGAGACAGACAAGACAACCTGGAGACAGACAACATAACAAGGACAAAGAAAACATAGACAGAATGTGAACAGATGGTGCATGACAGGTAGCTTGACATCAACTAATTAATAACCTAGTCTCCACAGTGAGCATTCATGTAAGAAAGAAGAAGTGTCACCAAGGCATACTGCAAGTGTTTGTCAATCACGTACGTTTACCTTGTCAATCAAGTATGTTTACCAAACTTATTTATGTACCAAACTTATTTATGTCTGTTGAGTAATTTAGCACTGTAGTAGTACAATACCAGCTATGGGCGTTTACAATCCATCTGGAATAATCACACAGTGGGTGTGTCTTCCTCTCTCATAATTTTAACATGAATAATGTCACTGCTGTCATTTTTATCTGAGGTTATTAGTGCTAAACATGTATGAAAAATGTGGCACATTCTGGCCAGATCAATAACTTGTCAGCAAATTTAATCAGGATAAAAATACAGATGTTAAGATGTTTCTATTGAATGAAACCTTTCATGTAGTTGCCAGGGTCTGTGAAGAAAGAATAGAACTACTTCACACATGCATGTCATACATGGCTACTCATATGAGGTTGTGCATGGCACTGGTAACCTTATCATGTAAAATAAACTGCCATACAGAACCACTGCTGCAAAAACATATGACTGCTTGATGCTGGCTTCCTGCAAGGGACCAGCTGATTAACTGAACAAATGTCTCTGTTCCTGGGTGTCTGTGACGTGATGCTGGCTTCCTGCAAGGGACCAGCTGATTAACTGAACATATGTCCCTGTTGCTGGGTGTCTGTGACGTGATGCTGGCTTCCTGCAAGGGACCAGCTGATTAACTGAACAAATGTCCCTGTTCCTGGGTGTCTATGGTGTGATGCTGGCTTCCTGCAAGGGACCAGCTGATTAACTGAACATATGTCCCTGTTCCTGGGTGTCTATGACATGATGCTGGCTTCCTGCAAGGGACCAGCTAAAGTGGGGGGCCCCCATGCTCCATAAGGAATGAGAAAAGAAAATTATGATATTTTACGTAACATTGTATTCTGTTTCCATTCATTACTGTTGTTAAAAATCATACCCGACACATGTAACACACATTTGAAAATGCTGAACCACTCAGAAAAATCAAAATATCGGCCTTTTTGAGAACCCAATTTCCTAACCATTGACTCTCAGGAATACTGTCTTTAAAACAACATAACAATTAATTCAATGTTCCAATTTTAATATTTTCAGTCGCAAATGACGTGAGAGATAACAGCAATATCACACAACTTCAAATTGTTGACATGTTCTAGATTTTTGTTACATTTCTTCATAAATATCCATGATCTGTGTCTCTGGATGACTCGGTAGAAAACAAGACTGAGCTATCAGATAATGATTCCATGTGGTCAAGTACATTTGGAAGAAATAAAATGTTGACAGCAAACCTGCCTGGAATGTTTGCTGTCTTCTTGAAAGTGTTGTCTGAACAGTGGCAGCATTATGACAGCAACTGGTTAGACAGTGTTTACGAGCAGGATCGTAGCATGCACTTGTATGATAACTTCTGGTACGTACAAGTGACAGATTTCTGACAGAATCTATTCATCGACCAACTACAAACATGTTCAGAGATGCGGATGATTAAGTGCTAGCCACTGAATCCAGTGCAGCATGGGATATTATGCTGACATATACACACACACACACCTCCGTTGTTTTACTGCGGATCTATGAGGACATAATAATATAAACACACACACACTTCCGATGTTTTACTGCGGATCTATGAGGACATAATAATATAATATAGACACACACACACCTCCGTTGTTTTATGAGGACATAATGAAGGAACAGAACTTGATGTTGTTGTTTAACTAGGGCTGCCGTGCTTCTCGCTCTTTTGCAGCCAATACCAAGTTGGTATTATCTACCAAGTTGAAGACTCCTTGGTATTATCTACCACGCTGAAGACTCCTAGGTATTATCTACAGTGTAGATCTAGGCTTTTCTGCCATTCCGAAATGTGCTGAGTTGAAGTCATGAGTTTCATTTTCTCCAGCTTGGCTTGCATTTATAGGATCGTCACATTTGGTCCCAAACTATGAGTGTGGCATACTGTGCATTCCCTGCCATCCAAGAGGGCTCTCCAACTATGCAGAGCTAAAACGCTGTGCCCTGGTTCTGGACTTTCCCAAGAAAATGTCACACCTTGCACAGAGCCACTTCTCAGCTCCCCTTGCCTATCACTAGGTCCACAGTGAGATCCTCCTGCATGCAGTCAACCAGGTCAAAGCCAAAGAATCAAGTCTGGGGCTAAGTGACTTTTCAAACTGTGTGCAATGCTGGGTTCCCAACAAGTTTCCCCACAGGGGGAATTCCTGAAAGTGTGTGGGTGATTTCAAGAGTCAATGAGGGTGTAATTAGTCTCACAGACAGAGGTTCACTTCCACGTATGTGTATTGTAGCATTGTGCACAGGTAGTGGTCATTTAAAGATGACTTCAGATATGCCTCCATGCATAAGGAACTGCTACCACCTGGCGTGTCACAAGGGGTGACTAAGACAGGGGCGGGCTAGCGGCCTTATCATTTCAAATAAATTGCTGCAGAAACCAAATGTGCAAGAGCTCGGACAGTGTGCAAGGTGTAAGGTTCCAGCATGACTACAGCTTATTATGTACAAAATGATGGACTCTTGCTTAATTAGGGGTATCATAAAAACATTCTTGATGACTCATGAGCAACAGATGAGGGAAACAATCATCTCATCACAAATAATTAATTTATGCCCTCAACAATAAATCCAAGGTCAAGGTTATCATATTTCTTGTACGTTCTGTTGCTTGATCAACTTCTTGCAACATAGAAAAAAAAAACAGTTCAAGAATACATTACAAACTTAATATAAAGTAGATGGCAGAGTCCAAAATTTGGCGCGTGTTATAAGTGAATCAGCATTTTATCGAATGTCCTTATGTTGACGTAAATTTATCAACATGTGACAGAAATTAGTAACCTAAAGAGTGTCTAGTGCAAGTACAAAAAACTGTCATCACAAGCGAATGAGCAAAAATAAGTTCAAGATATATTACTCATGTACATCTTTTACTGTGGATTCTGAAAATAAAGATTTTAATAAAGTGCTTTGTGTCTTTATTGCTCAACGAAAACAGTTTATGTATGTGAGAAGAGGGCAATAGGCATCCAGCCTCTGACTGTGGTATAAGCAATCCAGTGTTACATCAAGCTGTGTTACATCAAGTCTACAGTGTGTTATAAATGAGCTGTATAATATCCTATAAATAATGACTATAAACCTGTAGGGAGAAATCACTTATGAAGTCAGCTGATAAGGTCATGCTGTAGTATCCATCCTGAATGACTTGCCAGGGTAGAAGTCTTATCTACTTTTGTCCTAACATGAGGACTGTTCTACAAACTGGCACTGCCACAGGAATAATGAATGTTGATACTGGCTGATGAACAACACATCTGAGTCACCCATAGTAAACAACATATCTGTGTCACCCATATCATAAACAACATATCTGCGCCACCCATATCATAAACAACAGATCTGCATCATCCATATCATAAACAACAGATCTGTGTTACCCATATCATAAACAACAGATCTGCATCACCCATATCATAAATAGTAAACAACAGATCTGCATCACCCATAGTAAACAACAGATCTGCATCACCCATAGTAAACAACAGATCTGTGTCACCCATAGTAAACTACAGATCTATGTCACCCATTCTTCCAATAGTGTCATATATGTTCACTCTATCAGTGTCATATATGTTCACTCTATCAGTGTCCGTGTCATCCATGTTCACTCTATCAGTGTCATCCATGTTCACTCTGTCAGTGTCATCCATGTTCACTCTATCAGTGTTGGTGTAGTCCATGTTCACTGTCAGTGTCATCTATGTTCACTCTGTCAGTGTCATCCATGTTCACTCTATCAGTGTCAGTGTCATCTATGTTCACTCTGTCAGTGTCATCCATGTTCACTCTATCAGTGTCAGTGTCATCTATGTTCACTCTATCAGTGTCATCTATGTTCACTCTGTCAGTGTCATCCATGTTCACTGTCAGTGTCATCTATGTTCACTCTATCAGTGTAATCCATGTTCACTCTATCAGTGTCTGTGTCATCTATGTTCACTCTATCAGTGTCTGTCATCTATGTTCACTCTATCAGTGTCATCTATGTTCACCATATCAGTGTCATAGTCATCTATGTTCACCCTATCAGTGTCATAGTCATCTATGTTCACCCTATCAGTGTCATAGTCATCTATGTTCACCCTATCAGTGTCCGTGTCATCTATGTTCACTCTATCAGTGTCATCCATGTTCATGCTATCAGTGTCATCTATGTTCACTCTATCAGTGTCTGTCATCTATGTTCACTCTATCAGTGTCATCTATGTTCACCCTGTCCATGTCATCTATGTTCACTCTATCAGTGTCCGTGTCATCTATGTTCACTGTCGGTGTCATCTATGTTCACTCTATCAGTTTCTGTGTCATCCATGTTCACTCTATCAGTGTCAGCTATGTTCACTCTATCAGTGTCATCTATGTTCACTCTATCAGTGTCATCCATGTTCACTCTATCAGTGTCATCTATGTTCACTCTATCAGTGTCATCTATGTTCACTCTATCAGTGTCATCTATGTTCACTCTATCAGTGTCATTTATGTTCACCCTATCAGTGTCATCTATGTTCACCCTATCAGTGTCATTTATGTTCACTCTATCAGTGTCATTTATGTTCACCCTATCAGTGTCATCTATGTTCACCCTATCAGTGTCAGTTATATTCACGTCATCTATGTTCACTCTATCAGTGTCATCTATGTTCACTCTATCAGTGTCATCTATGTTCACCCTATCAGTGTCAGCTATGTTCACTCTATCAGTGTCATCCATGTTCACTCTATCAGTGTCATCCATGTTCACTATCTGTGTCAGTGTCATCTATGTTCACTATCAGTGTCATCTATGTTCACTCTATCAGTGTCATAGTCATCTATGTTCACCCTATCAGTGTCATCCATGTTCACTCTATCAGTGTCAGCTATGCTCACTCTGTCAGTGTCATCCATGTTCACTCTGTCAGTGTCATCCATGTTCACTCTGTCAGTGTCATCTATGTTCACTCTATCAGTGTCATCCATGTTCACTCTATCAGTGTCATCCATGTTCACTCTATCAGTGTCATCTATGTTCACTCTATCAGAGTCCACGTCATCTATGTTCACCCTATCAGTGTCAGTTATGTTCACTCTATCAGTGTCAGTTATGTTCACTATATCAGTGTCATCTATGTTCACTCTATCAGTGTCATCTATGTTCACTCTATCAGTGTCATCTATGTTCACCCTATCAGTGTCATCTATGTTCACCCTATCAGTGTCATCTATGTTCACTCTATCAGTGTCATTTATGTTCACTCTATCAGTGTCATCTATGTTCACGCTGTCAGTGTCATCTATGTTCACCCTATCAGTGTCATCTATGTTCACTCTATCAGTGTCATCTATGTTCACTCTATCAGTGTCCATGTCATCTATGTTCACTCTATCATAACACAAAAGTTGTTAAATTATATTAATACAGTTCAAGAATGATTATGCATGCCTATAGTTTTACAGTGCTGAGAATGTTCTACACATCCCTTTTTCTACAGTTCACAGAATGTTGTATATGTCCATAGTCCTACAGTGCTGAGAACTGTTGTGTGTCCATATTTCTACAGTTCACAGAATGTTGTGCACGTCCATAGTTCTACAGTTCACAGAATGTTGTACATGTCCATAGTTCTGCAGTTCACAGAATGTTGTGCACATCCATTTTTCTGCAGTTCACAGAATGTTGTGCAGGTCCATTGTTCTGCAGTTCACAGTGTTACAATGGCCTACTTGGCAGAAGAAGAGAGCTGGGTCTGTTACAACATACATGTCCATATTTCTACAGTACAGATAAATATCCATACATCTACAGTACAGATAAATATCCATATCTCTACAGTACATATAAATATCCATACATCTACAGTACAGATAAATATCCATACATCTATAGTACAGATAATTATCCATATTTCTACAGGACGAGTTGTTTCATATCAAAGATAAGAAACAGATGACATAAACAGTCTTATATGTAACACAAACATTTATACATGTAACACAAACAGTTGCTCCTCACAATTTTTATTCCGATTCACACAGACTAACTTGGTGCTGAGTCTCTTCAACATCTGACCATATTTTTCTTTGCAGGAAAAAAAAATTAAATTATCGGGTAAGAAAAGCAATTATTTCTACTGTGAAAATTGATACACTAAATAAAACATTTCTTGCATTAACATTTCAAATGAAAAGTTGCAATGAAAGAAACAAAAGAACAAATGTAATATATCTACATAATGGGATATAAGCATTAATAATAAATGATCATCTGATACTCATGACATGCAGGCAATATCTCAGACACATGCATCATTAGATATTTAGCTAACCTGTCAAGTCAGCAATCTCTTTGTGTGTGTGTGTGTTAGACAAGGTCAAGTCAGCAGTCTCTTTGTGTGTGTGTGTTAGACAAGGTCAAGTCAGCAGTCTCTTTGTGTGTGTGTGTGTTAGACAAGGTCAAGTCAGCAGTCTCTTTGTGTGTGTGTGTTAGACAAGGTCAAGTCAGCAGTCTCTTTGTGTGTGTGTTAGACAAGGTCAAGTCAGCAGTCTCTTTGTGTGTGTGTGTTAGACAAGGTCAAGTCAGCAATCTCTTTGTGTGTGTGTGTGTGCAGGCAATATCTCAGACACATGCATCATTAGATTATTTAGCTAACCTGACAAGTCACAAGTGTGTGGTGTGTGTGTTAGACAAGGTCAAGTCAGCAATCTCTTTGTGTGTGTGTGTGTGTGTGTTAGACAAGGTCAAGTCAGCAATCTCTTTGTGTGTGTGTGTTAGACAAGATACAGAACATACTAGAAAATAAAATATGGCATCTAATGTTCTGTTTTTAAAACTGTCCTCTTATCAGCTCAAGTTCTTTGTTTTCAGGCTGCTGATCTCAGATCCCATACACACACACTTGACTGATCTCAGATCCCATACACACACACTTGACTGATGGGGGCATCCACTTCTAATTCTAAAGGTACCGAGTTCGATCCCAGAACAGGGAATATAATTGATGGAAATTTTATCAGAACCAGTGATTCCTAATGATGTCATACTCCCTCCTGATCTCCTGGGTAGTAAGATCGGATGCCTAGCCTTCTCGGATAAGGGCAAGTTGCACACGTTAAAAATACCTCGGCAGTTGGAAATCATAAAGAGTAGGTCATGCGGTTGCTGCCCTGGCAAAATTTAAAAATTAGGAAACCTACCAACCACAAAAATATGTTCTAGATGTGTGATTCCTGTATAAACTCACTGGGATCCTTGTTGGTGCTACAGAGTTCGAGCACTGTGCTGAGATCCTCCTTGCGTGATCTAAGAGAGGAGATCTGTGAACTGATGGAGTTGTCCGTGTGCAATGAACATGGTCCTTAAAACCAAACCAAACACTTGACTGAGACATACAAGTAAAGGTTGTCCTGCTGTAGGGGAGTGAAGTGTTAGAGACTTCACTAACTCGGCTTTATCAGATGGCGGTGACAAGTTCGCTTTCTCACTGCCTTTGCCTTCCCTAACTCAAGAGAAGAGTCAGGGACACATTGATTTAAAAATTTGGCCTCATGCATCAAAACAAAAGCTATAAGGTAGGATGCCAATATGAATATAATAGCAACCATAACTCAGTCTACAGTGGTTCAGTCATTTAATAATGATGTGTGTTTGTGTGTGAGGAAAATGTCAAGTGGGGGAGAGAGGGGCCAATAAATGAGGGTAATATTATTATAGCAAGCTGAACTCATTCTAAATTTGTTCAATCATATGATAATGGGGGGGGGGGGGGGGGGCGGGGGCGGGGGGGGGGCGCACCCACAAAGTAGGTAGATGATATATAAGGGTGGAAAAAAAAAAGCACAGAACGTGAATCACAAATAAATATGTACTACAGTACTTGAACATTTTCTACAAATTTCAAAAACAAAATCTGCATATATATATATATATTTGTGTGTATGTGTTTTACATGTTAAATTAGTTGTGACAAGACAAACATTATGCACACGTGACTACTACTGCAACAGATCACGGTGTAACAAAGCTTGTCGTGTAACAAAGCTTGATATACAAATTGCAAGCATAAATTAAACTTTCATATGCTCCCCAAGTTCTCTTCTCCATGTCCCTTTACTCAGGTGATTCCAGAATAATGACAGTCTTGTAATGCTATCCACAGGTTTCTTTCATGTGTGCCTATCCTTGACCAGCACTATTCTCTCATTTCTGGTTGCACTGACACTTGTCTGGTTCATGTCATCAGTCCCACATTAGTGACCTTGTCATACCACCTCAATCCTTCTATTCTATGCAAACACCAATTTATGAAAGTAAGTAATTTAATGGTTGTTCTTCTTGTGTTTCTCAGCCATACAACAGGACTGACTTCACACTTGAGCTGAATATTCTGATTATTTAGCGTTGGACCTGATTTCCATATATTTGCTAACTGAATGCCTTCTGCATTCTTATTTTGAAATCACTGTCTGTTCTTATAACTTTGTCTTTATTGCTGCCAAATTACATGTATTTGATTTTACATCTTATAGGGGTTTTTCCAAGAGCAATCTTGATATCATTAGCTGCATCCATTCTCATAATTGTTTTCCTTTGACAAAGAGCAGATGCCAACTAACATATTAGCAATGCCATTACTTGAGCTGAATGGTGCACTAATCTTCTGTTTTACAATACGTGTACTTATGGATCAAAGTATGCCGGCACATCCTCAAGTACTTCATTGTATAAGGAGTTTATGATAAGATTACAAGTGACATTACCACTTGTAAACAAGTTAAACTATCTCAAATTTGATTGTGAAAACTTTGGTCTACTCTGGATTACCTCATGAAATACACTACGGCAACTGTGGACTTGTACTGAGCCTACCTCATGCTTACATTAAAATGTTTGATATGCCAGGATTTAAAACAACATGATATAAATAAGTATTTTATAACATTTAACATAACAAATACTGGAAGATGTGTTACAACAACTGGATCTGAAAACCCACAGACAACAGACAAAAAAACCAATGACATTTGTAAGATGTGTTGTTAACACAGTCTAGAATGGTGGTCAGTAGCAGAAAGACAGATAAAAGAAATTTAAAAAAAATATGTTCTAAAGTCTTCTGTATCATACCACAGACAAAAATGTTTTAAAACTGTGTAATAAAAATGACTAAAACATATGGGCTGATTCAAATACTTGTCTGTCTGCTCGTATGTGGGTAATAGAAAACAAAAGTTTATTATTGCTCAGATTTTAACATTCAATTTGTCATCAGTTTCAACAATAAACACTTGACCATAAACGCAAGCTCAAGTTACAATCTTCTTCCCAAAATCTATCCACAGAAAATCTGTATAAAATAGTTTTTTTTTCTTACCACGCAGTTACAAAAACCATGTAAATTAATGCTGTTTAATTTGTCTCTGACCACAAGGTTGTACAATAATACAATTCTTTAATTTCTCTGACCACAATGTTCCTGGACAAAACAGCACTGTCATTTCTCTTGCTGCGGTGTTATTACGTAACAGCATAACAACAGCAGTCAAACCACTTTTGAGCTACATTAACAAACGAGATGCATCATGAAGGCAACACACAACTGGAATAATGTTCACTTGTCCACAACATTATGTCTTGAAGTGCTACTTTTGGACCTAAACTATTGTATAGATTGCATATTAGTGACCTAGCTGTGAATAGACCATAAGTAGCACATCAATGACCTAGCTGTGTGTAGATCTCAAGCAGCACATCAAGGACCTATCTCTCTAGAAACCATGTCAAGCACATCAAGGACCTATCTCTCTAAAATCCTCAAGTAGCACTTTCATTGAGGGGTCCATATTTGTTTATAACCCCAGTCACGTATCCTGCCATATCTACATCCTGCTGAGCTGCTTGTTGTATAAATGGATGCTCCAGCAGCTGAATGTAGTTCCATCGTTCTCTGTAGTTTTTCTTCAAGCTGAAACATAAGACTTCTCTTTGTCACTTCAACACTTTATTAAAATTAGGGTGAATTTATTATAATTCTTTATCAATAAATGATGAATTTATAATGACAATTTATACATAAACTTTACTGATTCTAATACATGCTTAATGCTTCTCTATTCACAAAATAATAATTACAGTATAGAAAATATGGTTATCATAAAATCTATCAAACTACAGCCATTTCAAGTCAAATAAAGCTGCTCAAAAAACTCTTCAACACATCAAACATATACGATTTTTGCTGAATCTGTGGCCTGCTTATAACTTTAAATAAATATGTTTTTTGTCTTATCTGTAGCTTGCTCATAACTTTAAACAAATATGATTTTTGTCTTATCTGTAGCTTGCTTATACTTTAAAAGAAACACAAGAAATTAGGTCTGAAAATCCACAGAAAAAAAAAAGAGAAAAACAGTTGAGACTTGCTGTGAATAAAAAGTCAGATTGTACAGATGAAAAAATGTGGACTCATATCATGGCAGCAACAGAGATCTAATTGGAGGAGTGGGCAGTGGTATCAAAATAAGAATACAGAAGGCAAGAGAAGCTGTCACTGAGTATTCAACAGAAATCTAAAGAAACCAAGTCCAACATATAAAAATGAATTTTCAACCTGAATGTCAACTTGCCTGTTTGGCTATGAAGTCCAATATTTAAAAATGAATTTTCAACTTGAATGTCAACTCGCCTGTTTGGCTATGAAGAATGCAGATCAATTAAAAAAAACAATAAGATTAAGAAGTTACAGACTTCCATAAATGGGGGCATGTACAGAACTGAAGGATTCTAATGGTATGGCAGGATCACTGTCATGGAACTGATGGAGATAAAAATCAATGGAGCAAAACGGGAGGACAATATGTTGGTGTTGATGAGGATAAATAGGAGGAAAACATGTTGGCGGTGAAGATGATAAATGGGAGGAATAAATGTTGGTGTTGAAGAGGATAAATGGGAGGAAAACATGTTGGTGTTGAAGAGGATAAATGGGAGGAAAACATGGCGTTGAAAAGGATAAATGGGAGAAACAAATGTTGGTGTTGAAGAGGATGAATGGGGGGAACAAATGTTGGTGTTGATAAGGATAAATGGGAGGAAAACATGTTGGTGTTGAAGAGGATAAATGGGAGAAACAAATGTTGGTGTTGAAGAGGATGAATGGGAGGAACAAATGTTGGTGTTGAAGAGGATAAATGGGAGGAAAACAAGTTGGTGGTGAAGATGATAAATCTTTCTTCTTTGATGCTTTGCCGCCGACTGTCAAAGCAGTCTGTGGCCATTATGCCTGGTGGCGTCTTGTAGGGCAGCAACAAATTGCTTCCACTTTGCTCGGTTGGCGGCCATCTTTCGTACAGTGCCCCAACTCTGGTTCATTCTTTGCATCTCAGCCTCCACAGTTCTCCGCCAAGTTGTTTTTGGTAGGCCCCTCTTTCGCTTTCCTTCGGGGGTCCATAGCATAGCTGTTCTTGTAATGGCATCAGGGTCCCTTCTGACGTGGCCAACCCAACTCAGCATCTGCCAGCTATGATGGTGTGCATGTCCGCTTGGTTACTCCGAATAAGTACCAAAAGATTCAGTGAATATTCCTCAGGCACATTGTGTGGAAAGAGGACAGTTTCGACATTTCCTTCTCTGTTACTCTCCAGCTTTCTGCACCATAGAGAAGCACAGAAAGTACACAGCTCTCATATAATCTTAATTTGGTGTTTATGCTGTACTGGGAAGACTTCCAGATGTTGTTGAGACTAGCAAAGGCTGTTCCCGCTTTATTCATTCTGTTGTTGATGTCCTTGCTTGTTCCGCCGTCTGGTGCTACTATGCAACCTAAGAATGTAAATGTGCCTGTCTGTTCTAGCTTCTGGTTCCTTATTGTTATTGGCTCAGGATTGCCCACATTGAGTGTCATGACCTCTGTCTTCTTCAGATTGATGTTTAGACCCACCTGCTGGCTATACTTATTCAGTCTATCAGTTTTTTTCTTGGATGTGTTGATGTGAATGTGCGAGTAGTGCAATGTCATCTGCATATTCCAGGTCTTCCAGTGTAGAAAATGTTGTCCATCTAATTCCTCTTGGACTGTCCTGTGTTGTCTGGCGCATCACCCAATCTATGACTGTCAAAAATAAAGTTGTTGATAAGGGGCATCCCTGTTGTACTCCTTTCTTCACCTCGAAAGTTAGGTTGTTCAACCCAACACTGCATGTAAAGTTAAAATAGAGGATTTTTATAATGGAAACAATGCAGCTTGGAATTCCATAAGCCCTCAGTATTTTCCATAGGCTGCCCCTGTGTATGCTGTCAAAAGCCTTTTCAAAATCAACAAAGTTAATGTATAGAAGATGATAAATGGGAGGAACAAATGTTGGTGTTCAAGAGGATAAATGAGAGGAAAACAAGTTGGTGGTGAAGATGATAAGTGGGAGGAAAACAAGTTGGTGATGAAGAGAATAAACACTAAGGAAACCAGCTGATAGCATTACAAGGCAGTTCTTATTCTAAAATCCTCAAAGTAAAAGAAATTGAGACATAAGACCAAATGGAGACATAAGACCAAATGGAGACACAAAACCAAATGGAGACATAAGACCAAATAGACACAAAACCAAGTGGAGACACAAAACCAAGTGGAGACATAAGACCAAGTGGAGACATAAGACCAAATGGAGACATAAGACCAAATGAAGACATAAGACTAAATGGAGACACAAAACCAAGTGGAGACGCAAAACCAAATGGAGACATAAAACCTAATGGAGACATAAGACCAAATGGAGACATAAGATCAAATGGAGACATAAAACCAAATGGAGACATAAGATCAAATGGAGACATAAAACCAAATGGAGATAGAAAACCAAATGAATACAAACTAAATATACATACTAATAAAAAAATGCAAACTAAACAAAACACACTAATAAACAAATACAAAATAAAATATCCCACTAGAAAGTATAAAGAGAACTACAAGGCCAGATGATCAGCACACAGAAATCCTACCATTTTTCAATGAAGTCGCAGAATTCTGGAGAGAACTGATTGGCTGGCAGTTTTGGTGAATCCTCCATGACAACCTGTTTGATTTGCTGGAAGGGATTCTCCCATTTTGAATAAGGGAACTCTCCAGTGGCCAGTTCCATCTGAAAAATACAAGTGTTTATTAATAGACTAGGAAACACACCATGTCCATCCACTATGTTAATTCATATGCTCTAACATCTTCTATCAAGTCTTGTTGATATGTTATATGGCTCATATACAGCTTATCATTACACAAATCTCACATTACAGGCTTGTTACAAGGTCAGCAGGTCATAAATCACAGCTCACACTACAGGTTTGTTACAAGGTCAGCAGGTCATAAATCACAGCTCACACTACAGGTTTGTTACAAGGTTAGCAGACCACAACATATTTCACACTAACAAAACTGCTGAATTCAGAGGCAGATTTTTCCTGTGACCTAGTAAGACTTGACTTATCTATTGTCATCCAATGCCTGGTGGGAGGCTGGGCTAAAAAATTATTATATTACTTCAGTAATGGGACTCAATAAAACTGCTATTCAGAAACCCATTCCACCTGCCTCTTAATGGCCCTGCCAGATTAAGAGAGTTAAAAAATGCATGTGGTCAAAGACTTACCATCGTAATTCCCAAACTCCATACATCTGATTTGATGTCATACCCTTCACCTGATATATCTGGGTTGATTCTCTCTGGCTGTTGATAAAACAGAGAATTTTATCATAATACAACATAAGGAAACTTCATAAGTATGCAAAGATAAACGATACTTCTAACTAATTTAGGATATATCATATGATATACGAGGGGCGTTCAGAAAGTAATGCACCACATCGTTTTTCCCAGGAGCTGTTTATTCAAAAAGCATGAAATTTATACACAATATACATGAATATGTCATGTAAACATCGGTATTATTCAGCATTCATTCATTCATAACCCTCAACTCCCAAAGGAGCATAGGCCTTCAACAAACACATGCCAAGTCCTCCTATCCCGTGCCATCATCTCAAGTTCTTTCCATGTTCTCATCATTTTCACCTCTGTTTCCAACTCTCTTCTCCATGTACACCTTGGTCTTCCTCTGCCTCTCTTGCCCTGGGGGTTCCAGAACAAGGACTGCCTTGTAATACTATCAACAGGTTTCCTCAGCGTGTGTCCTATCCATCGCCATCGTCTTCTTCTTATCTCTTGTTCCACTGGCACTTGTCTAGTTCTTGTCATCAGTTCCACGTTGGTAACCTTGTCATACCATTTTAATCCCTCTATTCTACGCAAGCACCCATTTATGAAAGTCTGTAGCTTTTTGGTTGTTGTCTTTGTTGTTCTCCATGTCTCCGAGCCATACAATAGGACTGACTTCACATTTGAGTTGAAGATTCTTATTTTCGTGTTGGATCCGATTTCTCTTGATCTCCATATATTTCCCAATGCAATGAAAGCTCCTCTTGCCTTTTGTATTCTTATTTTGATATCACTGTCTGTCCCTCCAACTTTGTCTATATTACTGCCAAGATATGTGTATGATTCTACATCTTGAATTGGTGTTTCTTCAAGTTCAACCCTGTTATCATTACCTGCAGTTATTCTCATTATTTTTTGTCTTTTCCCTGTGTATTTTCAGACCCAATTGCTGTGACCTCTCATCGAGTGTTTTCAATGTGTCCTGCATCTGATTACGGTTATGGGACAGAAGAGCCAAGTCATCAGCAAAATCCAGATCATCCAACTGCTTAGTCAGAGTCCACTGGATTCCATTTCTGTTGTGTGTTGTCGATGATCTCATAACCCAATCTATTGCCAGCAAGAAAAGAAATGGAGACAAGAGGCATCCCTGTCGCACTCCTGTTCTTATCCCAAACGGTTCTGTAAGCTGTCCTTCGTGAAGAACTCTACATGTCATGTCTTCATATGTTTTCTTTATTAAATTAATGATCTTCAGGGGAACTCCATAATGCCTCATCAATTTCCAAAGTGATTCTCTGTCTACACTGTCAAATGCCTTTTCGTAGTCCACAAATCCGATGTATAGTGGTGAATTCCATTCCAGACTTTGTTCAACTATTATTCTCAAAGTGGCTATCTGGTCTGTACATGATCTGTTTTTGTCGAAAACCTGCTTGTTCATCTCTCAGTTTCTTGTCTATGGACTCTTTTAATCTCTCAAGGATAATCCTGTTTAATACTTTTCCTGGCACTGATAGTAACATTATTTCTCTATAATTTGTGCACTCTTGTAAATTTCCCTTCTTAGGCAACTTAACCAGATATCCTTCCTTCCATTCTGCTGGTATCTCTTCCTTTTCCCAGACTTTACCAAGTAATTTATATAACATCTCTGTAGCCGTGTCGATATCTGCTTTGATGGCCTTTGCTGGAATGCCATCAGGTCCAGACGCTTTTCCCTCTCTTAGAAGCTTTATGGCTTTCTTTATTTCTTCCTTCGTTGGTCTTTCACCGTTAATTTGTAGCTCTTCTTCTGCTGGCTGGATGTCCGGCGGGTTTTGTGGAGCTGGTCTATTGAGAAGGTCCCCAAAATATTCTGTCCACCTCTTCATTTGCTCTTGTATATTGCTGAGCAGTTTCCCATTCTTGTCTTTTATGAGGCAACTTGTTTGCTTGTATTTCCCTGTTAGCTTCTTTGTGCTGCTATACAGTTCTCTCATATTTCCTTTGGCTGCAGCATCTTCTGCCTCTCTTGCCAACTCCTCAATATATTTCCTCTTGTCTCTTTTGATACTTCTTTTTACTTCTTTGTTTGCTTCTGTGTACACTTCTTGAGCCTTGGCTTTGGAGCTTCTAGTTTTGCTTGTGTTTAACTCTGCTTTCTTGTTTTTTCTGTCTTTTATCTTATTGATGGTTTCTGTTGTTATCCATGCTTTTTGTTGTCTTTCCCTTTTCCCCAGTATTTCTTCACATGTCTCCTTCCATACTGTTTTGACCTGCTGCCAATAGTCTTCTGTATTCTCTACCTCTTCCAGCTGTTGGAGCACTTGGAATTTGTTGGATACTGTGACCGCAAATTTGTCTCTTGTTTCTTGATTTCTTAGCTGTCCTACATTAAACTGTTGTCTATAATTTTGCATTGTTGCATATCTCTTGAGTTTCATTTTTTTTACTTTGGCTATCAGAAGATGGTGATCTGATGCCACATCTGCTCCTCTATATACCTTTACATCCTGCAATGATGATCTAAACTTCTTGTTTATGCATATATGATCAATCTGATTTTCTGTTCTATGGTCTGGTGATATCCATGTTGCCTTGTGTATTCTCTTATGTGGAAACATGCTTCCTCCTATAGCCAGTTGATATGAAGCACAGAAGTTTGCGAATAGCTCTCCATTTTCATTCATCACTCCTAGCCCATGTTTTCCCATGACTTCTTCAAATCCAGTGTTGACTGTACCTATCTTTGCATTCATGTCACCCATCAAAATTGTGATGTCTCTTCTTTTTACTTTTTCCATAATTTCCTGTAGTTTAGTATAAAATGCTTCTTTCACAGACTCTTCTTTGCCATTAGTTGGTGCATAACACTGGATGACATTTACATGAATTTTCTTTTTAGCTGTTTTGAAAGAAGCTGTTATTATTCTGGGTCCAACAGCTTCCCATTCAATTAGTGCTTTCTGTGCTTCTTTAGATAACATAAGAGCTACCCCTTCACTGTGGTGTGAACTTTCGTCTTCATGTCCTGAGGACAGCACCAATTCACCTGTGATGAGTTTCTTCCTGTCTACCCCCTTCCACTTTGTTTCACACATTCCCAGAACCTCGATTTTGTATTCCCTCATTTCTGCTGCTACTTGCGCCACTTTCCCTTGTTCGTTTAATGTCCGAACATTCCAGGTGCCAAATCTGGAAGTTCTCCTAGAAGAAAGAAGGTTAGTCAGCAACACAGACTCCTTTCGGCTTTCTCTGTGTTGCATCATACGCCTCCCAGCGAGAGGACCTTCCCCTGTCTTGGATGGCTGTGTTTTATTTTCTTTATTTGACTTGTCCATATTTGTTGAAGTTTTTTGTGGTTTAAATTTTTTTACAGGATGGTGTAACCGGCCCCATGCCCAACCCTCCTTAGTCGCTTTTTACGACATGCTTGGTAGGGGACAGTGTTACTATTCTTTGCTCCCCTTTCGGGCCCCGGTAACACACGGGTGATTATTCAGCATAATCCCCATCAACTTGTACGGCTTTATGCCAGCGCGAAACAAGTGCATGTATTCCTAGCCCGTACCAGATTTTGTCTTGATCATGTAGCCATTTCTTCGCTGCATGAATCACTCCTTCATCAACTTCAAACCTTGTCCCACGGAGTGCATCTTTAAGTGGACCAAATAGATGAAAATCAGAGGGTGCTAAATCGGGACTATAGGGTGGATGGGGTAGTACGGTCCAACCCAATTTGGTGATTGCTTCCCGTGTTGCCAGACTTGTGTGAGGGTGCGCATTGTCTTGAAGGAGAAGCAGGTCTGCTGAATTCTTGTGCGGCCGAACTCTGCGAAAATGTTGATTGAGTTTTTTCAATGTCTTAACTCTTACTATACGTGAGCTAACATCGCATTTTTACGTGCTAGTTTAGCTATCGTTACCGTCGCACGCCATTTCACGGGGCGAGCCGTAAAATTGGTACTAAACGCACGCCACTTCACGGGGCTTGCCGGATAGTAAGAGTTAATGTAAGCTTGCGAATTGATTGTCTCTCCTCTTGGCATAACGTCCACAAGAATCACACCTTCAATGTCCCAAAAGACAGTGATCATGACCTTTCCAGCTGAAGTGCTTGGTGATTGCGGATGATGCCACTCCATTGACTGTCTTTTTGTCTCAGGTTCAAAATGATGTGCCCAGGTTTCGTCACCTGTAACGATCTTAGCCAAAAAGTTCTCTCCATCAGCATTGAAACGCTCCAACAATTCAGAAGAAATTGCTTTCCTTTGCAATCGGTGGTCATTTGTGAGACTTCGAGGAACCCATCTTGCGCAAACCTTAGAAAATCCGAGTTTTTATAACTGCATTTGCACTACCAATGCTGACTGACAGCTGTAAGGCCAATTGTTGAGTAGTGATTCGCCTATCAGTAAGAATAATGCCCTCAGCGCATTTCAACATTTCTGCGTTGATGGCTGTGGCAGGACGTCCACAGCGCGGCCGATCAAGCAGCTCCGTATGATTCTTTGATTCTCTTAACCCAACGACTGACTGTACTCCTGTTGACTGCAAAACTTCCATACACATCACATAGACACTTGTGAATATTCACAACAGTTTCCTTCTCTGCAACGAGAAATTCTATCACAATTCGCTGTTTATAACGCAAGTTGCTAACATGCTCCATTTCAACGGTTTAGGGCAGCCGTATTATTTGGCCGGTTGCGGTGCAATTTGGTGCACACAATTGGCACATGCCATATTTGAAGTGTGCAAAATTTCATGCTTCTATCTTCATTATTAGCTGAGAAAAACGATGTGGTGCATTACTTTCTGAACGCCCCTCGTATAAATAAACTAGACAGAGTTGGAGGGACAGACAATGATTTTCAAAATAAGAATACAAAAAGCAAAAGGAGCTTTCATTGCATTGGGAAACATATGGAGAACAAGAGAAATCAAGTCCAACATGAAAATAAGAATCTTCAACTCAAATGTGAAGTCAGTCCTATTGTATGGCTCTGAGACATGGAGAACAACAAAAACAACAACCAAAAAGCTAGACTTTTATAAACGGGTGCTTGCGTAGAATAGAAGGACTGAAATGGTATGACAAAGTCACAAATGTGGAACTGATGACAAGAACCAGTGGAACAAGAGTTGAGAAGAAGACGCTGGCGATGGATAGGACACATTGAGGAAACCTGTTGATAGCATTACAAGGCAGTCCTTGTTCTGGAATCCACAGGGAAAGAGAGGCAGAGGTAGACCAAAAAACACATGGAGAAGAGAACTGGAAACAGAGGTGAAAATGATGAGGAAAACATGGAAAGAACTTGAGCAGATGGCACAGGACAGGAAGACTTGGCATGTGTTTGTTGAAGGCCTATGCTCCTCGGGGAGCTAAAGGGTATTGATTGAAATAAATAAACCAATTATGAACACTGATGATAAACTCAACACAAATGCTAACTTGAACCCTGACACTGACGTTAATTTGAACACTGACGCTAAATTCATCACTAATGTCAACTAGAACAATGAAGCAACTAAATTGACAATATTTATGACACATAAATCTGGTATTTACAAAATGTATCCTTTCAATTCCCGACTGTCAAACTTGAAAACAGCTCATGCAGAATTAGGAAGAAAAAAAAACAGTCATAATTCTGGCACTGAAAAGATGAGACAGAAGGAAATAGGAAGGAGTGGCTTAGCAAACCAAGACAAGAAAAGTGCTCCACAAGCAGAACAAAGTGGAGGTATGACTTATACTGTCAACAGAGGTACACACATCCTGAAAGACTGTAAAGCCATGGGTTCAAGAATTATATCAAAACTTCCAAAAATGTCCATAAAGAAAATGCTGTTATGTAAGACATGCCATCAAATGGTGATGAAGAAGCAAGGAAAGAATATTTTATGCCCAGACTTCAAGAGCCGTGGGTAAAATAAACAATACACCTTCCTGGATGGACAGTCTAATATTGAGGTCAGAAATTATAACAAGGGTTGTGAGCAGGGCATGAGCAAACAAAGACGACTTGAGAAGATGGTGAAATGTTTACAAATCTTTGCACAACAAATCAACTCATTACAGTAATGAATAAAGATGTGCCCCTTGATAGCACGTAACCATCACTGCAACAATCACACATTTCACTTCTGTAATACTTTGAATCTTCACCAGTTAATACATGACAGCTCCATCAACAAACTAAACTATCTGGACATTTGTAACTACATTAAACTTCATACAAACTTTTTAAAGCAAAACTCTCTCTCTCTCTCTCCATAATGAAATAATGACTAGTGGGGGTATGGTGGGTAAGTGAAAGTCAAGTGAAGTTCTTGTTAACATATATTGATAACAACAAATAAATAGTGACTTAGTATCACAACAAACACCCCAGACTTTCACACCCTACTCCTCCTTATGAATACCATGGCAGATATAGGGTGACATACACACATACTGACACTTTCAATTTACTCTATTTACAATAATCGGAAAGGAGAAATGATGCCACGTTCAATTATCAATCACTTTAACGTATATCTGCAATCAGAAGTTTTACATATCCTAGTTATAACCCATCAGAGGTTGAACAGAATATTTTTTTCCCACCAATTTAAATAAAATAAATCCCTCAGAGCTATCCAGAAGACTGAGAACTGTCAAGAAGTCATGAATCATGTGAACAAACCTGTACTAAGACTGAAAATAACCATCCAGAAGTCATGTATCATGTGAACAAACCTGTACTAAGACTGACAACAACCATCCAGAAGTCATGAATCATGTGAACAAACTTGTACTAAGACTGACAACATCCGTCCAGAAGTCATGAATCATATGAACAAACTTGTACTAAGACTGACAACATCCATCCAGAAGTCATGAATCATATGAACAAACTTGTACTAAGACTGACAACCATCCAGAAGTCATGAATCATGTGAACAAACTTGTACTAAGACTGACAACATCCGTCCAGAAGTCATGAATCATGTGGACAAACTTGCACTCAACAAAACTTATTCCACACTTAACTTGTTATCACTGAACACATAAAAAAATCACTATCTCCTAAATGTGCTGCAGATAAATTTTTGCTGGCTTGACGTGTACATACTCTGTTCATCCAAGCAATGGCCCTAGGGAACACAACTCTTCTCTTAATCAAGACAGAAAAACTTTCAACGTTTCCTCTATGATTTACATTATTTCCCTTAGATTTAAAAAAGAAAACATCTTGATATGGAATTAGCCTGTGAACAGAAATGACCTACAGTCATCAAACAGATAATCTCACCGCCATGTAAGGCCTGCAGCCAGCATCTTTCGTTCTGGCTATAGAATCCACAAGGTAACCACTGATGCCAAAGTCACAAATTTTCACTGCACCAGCTTTGTTGATGAGAATATTGGAAGGTTTGACATCTCGATGGATGACGTGAAGCTCGCTGTGTAGATAGTGTAGGGCTTGGACCACCTGACGAGGAAAGAAACATTTTAAAGTGATTAATAGTTAGTTCTTATGACAAGAAAGTAATTTACTCAACATTTCAAGGTAAAACTCAAGGTTATGACACGAAATTGAATGTTATTTTTTGAAATAAAACAAAATTACTTAATTGTGAGAATATTGTGCATCTATTAGCTTTAAAATTGTTATTATTGTTATTGTTAATAATAAACGACCTCACTGCACTCTGGGCAAACCCATAGGTGCTCAGTCTCCCTCAGCAAATGTCGAAGAGTATGAATGGTAATTGTACCTGTAGCACGCTGGTTGTACATACGACGGATACATTCTCTCTCACATCCATTTCTACTAGTCCCACGTTTGATGCCAAATCTAACAGTCTCAGCCTTGTTGATTCATCCATTGCAGTGTCATTATCCAGCAGGCGATAATTATTTGCCCTTAGTAACTCTCCCTTATCCATGTCCAGTGTCCCCACTATGGGTGCTTTCGAGGCCAGTCTGTCAGCTCTCTCATTGCCACATACCCCTGCAATGACCAGGACAGTAGATCCACACCAGTTCTTGAAGACTTGAGGATTCTATTGATGTTTTCCATTCCTGCTGCAGCCATCCATTCTGAACTTTCCGAAGCATGGCTTGAGAGTCTGACAATATAACTGCCCTGGTTGATGGAGTTTCAGACAGCCACCTCAGTGCTGCAGTAACTGCCTCTACCTCCATTCTCATGCTCGAGGTTGTTGTCATGTAGGCTCCACTCTGTTCAGCGACGATCCTGCCCTTTATTCTTGTAGAGAAGCCCCATCCTGATTTCTCACCACACACTACAGACCCATCAGTGTACACAATGGCGTCATCCTCCCCAACATGATCACTTATCAGCTGATTAACTTCCAGCTCTGCTTTTGCATTGCCCCAAGATCTGCACTCTCTGCCAAGGCCTAATGATGACCTGCTGGTAGTTTATCCAGTTCTCCCCTGACTTACTCCACTCTTCCCCTTTGGATACATTTTCAACCCTGGTCACCTGACCAATTGTAGCCTCTGCCTGTGCCATCCATGACATCCCCCTCTTGATTCTTGCTCCTTTGATTTCAGCTACATTCTCATGTAGGGGGTGTCTTTTGTCTGTGTTACCCGCATATAGGTTTTACCTGGGCCATCGCATATCTGGATCTAATCGACAGCAATCCAAGCATGTATCTCATTGTCACAATGGGGGTATCACGCGTACAGCCCAAAACTAGTCGAATCCCTTCATTTTTAATGCGTTCCAGTCGTTAACACTTTAGCTTTAAAATATGATAAAGAAAATAAAAATTGCATATGTTCATGAAATATAAATTTTTCAAGTATGTATACATAATTTTGAAACACCCTGTATATGAAAATATACATGCCAATAATTAATATACAAATCTTTTATGTCATTTTCATGGTATAATGGGATGAATAGTTGTATCTTTTGGAACAGAAAAAACATAACTAATTAACCGTACATGTATGTGATATGGTGCTGTGCAAAATAAAAAGTGGCAAATGAACAAGAAATAGTAACAAAAAAAAAAAAAAAAAAAACTACTTATTACATCAAACTTCTCACCCCGTCCATTAATAAGCTTCTATGCTTAGCCCTTACTCTGTTCATCTTTGAGGATACCTCCACTGACTCTTCGCTCGACCATTTCCATGCTCTGATGCAATTGGATAAATCTATGCATATGTAAATTGGTGCTGCCATCTTAGTGCAATGACTCACTCACTTCCTGCAATGTGCTGGATTCTGAAAGTGGAGCTAAAGGCCCTCATATGCGATAAAGCAGGAGGCGTAAATAAAGCATGTCAGATCATCATCAAATTTCCAAGTACATCATTGTCAGTTGCGTCTCGCACTGCTACCAGCCATCTGTGTCTGCTGCTCTCAGGTATTTTTCTAATTTTGTGTGATTTTAATTCCATTGTGAATATATCAAAAGAGCTCCAGATATCTCTACAAGTAATAATGAGAAGGAGAAAAGGAAACATCTCTAATTATCGATAGTGGGCAGCTAGCAAACTGTACAAATGTGTCATATTGGAAGATAGAGCTGTGCAGAGCAGATTCATGTGGCAGATGACAGTCCAGTGGGTCGCCTACCAACAAGATGTGCCCTTAGTCAGAAAAGACAGCAGAAAGTGACACTACCATACTGACTCCCAACCCAAGGCTCACTGCGACAGCGGGGCTATCTTCGAGGCCTCTGTCAATCCACCCTATGGTGTTACCATAAAATATGGTACATTTACCGCATTACTGTTCTGAAATCCCAAAAAAATTGCCAAACAAATTTGGTTTCAGGTAAAAGGTTGCACACCTGTACATGGCAGTTCTTGTTCTGGAATGCTTTGAGTGAGAGAAATTGAGACTTCTAATTCTGCTGTTTATGCCTCTGTTGGCAAGAAATGGAGACTTCTAATTCTGCTGTTTATGCCTTTGTTGGCAAGAAAGTACGAGCGTACATTACAAAACAAACAAAAATTAACACAGCAGCACATAGGACATGGCTCACTTACAGACTTTGCTATTTTCCCCATGACATTTTCAGGAATTCTCTCCCCATGTGCCTTCAGTTTTTTGTAAAGCTGATCTAATGAGGCTTCCATAACTTCCATGCAGATCCAGACATCGCCCTGATCAGATCAAAAACAAATTAACATACCTATTCACATCTGTAACAATTTTATACTATAACTTCTGCTAGGTCTCAAGAGTTTAGACCAATGTTTCCCAAATTGTTTATCAAATTGAAGCCCCTATAGTAACTTGTAATCTGCGGAACCATACCTACAAAAACATTTACAGGCTAGAAAAATGATAGCAAGGACTGCCTTCCAATTATTGAAATAAATAATGAAGGAAACCCGAGTCCTGTGGATAGTAAATAAATAAAGAAAGGTAATTAACAGGTACTCGTTAGACATAAAGGGTGACACTAGACAACAGAAAAGAAAATATAAGTGATAGCCTTACCGGGAATCGAACCTAGGACCAACCAGGGTGCAAAATTGGCTCAGTGTCCATTCATGATGTACTGTCACAGTATTTACTTCCAATTATTGCTATATTCTTTAATTGACTTGTCCATGTTTGTTGAAGTTTTTTGTGGTTTAAATTTTTTACAGGATGGGGTAACCGGCCCCATGCCCAACCCTCCTTAGTCGTTTTCTATGACATGCTTGGCAGGGAACAGTGTTACTATTCTTTGCTCCCCTTTCGGGCCCCGGTAACACACGGGTGTTTGGCATGTGTTTCTGATGTATGGAGGACTTGGCATGTGTTTGTTGAAGGCCTATGCTCCTTTGGGAGTGGAGGGTTATGATGATGATTGCTATATTCACATAAAGGAAATGATTATGCCAGGCACTTGTTATACATAAGAAAGCTTGTTCACAAGAGTATACGGTGATGATGGTTAGGGACAAAAATTCATGCAATATTTCAAGGAATAGTTCAAAGTAACTTTTTGCTGAATCCTTACAGGTGCTTTGTGGGAAGGCTAGGATTCCAGAGAATCATCATTAGAAGACACTGGTTTACAAAGTAATATTACGAGAGGAAAGAGGGTATCAGATGAGCTGGGAGAACAGGTCCTGGAGGAGTAGGTCAAGCACTTTAAATAACTCGGAGCTGTAATAGACTGGAAGGGAGGCATCAAAGAAGACTTGGCTACCTGAAGAGCAGCAGCTGGGAGACTTTTTCAGGCCATTAATTGAGGATTCCTCAGCAAAAGAGAAGGCAAGAAGACAAAGATGGCTGTATACTGCGCCACCAATGTCCCAGTCTTGACGCATGGATGCGAGTCATGGGCAATTGACTACAACCCACAAAACCCAATTCCATAAACAGTGACAAAGTTATCTTTCATGAACACGCTGTAAATAGAAGCAATGTGAACTTTCATGGGTGCATCATACATAGTGGCAAAGTGACCTTCCATGAGGATATAAATAGTTAAAGAATATTTTAACTTTGTAAATAACAAGCCTCCTTAGCTCTCTAAATACTAAAGCTCATAAACTCTCCATAAAGGTTCTATACGTCTTTAAAAAAAAAGGATCTACTATACATCTTTAAAGACGGCTCTATACCTCTGTAAACAAAGCTTCAAATCCCTCTAGATAATGTCCCTCACCTCTTCAGACAAGGATTTATATGGTCCTAAACTAAGGAACTCACACTGCTTTTGCAAGAATTCCAGGTTTAGACGTATAAGACCCTGAGGCACACCCACATGGTGCATCCCAGAAACCGGCAACTTCTGATTTGCCTGAACAACACTTCAGGGATAGAGTAGCCACACCAGAGTAACCTAACATCACAATTCCCCCTGTGGTGAAATATGTGCTGAGAACCCAGAATTGCACATTAAGCGTGGGGGAGTCACTTGAACCCCAGACTTAATACAGGCTTTTACCCAGTTGGCTGCATGCATGAGGATCTCATAATGAACAGATGACAGGCAGGGGGAACTGTAAAACAGCTCTGAGCAGGATGTGACAATTCCTAGGAAGAGTCCAGAACCAGAATTTTGAAACCAGATGTAAGGCTCTCTTAAATGAGAGCCAAGCCAGAACAGAATACCCAGGAAAGAAACAGCAGCTGGTGACTCCAACTCAACAAGTTTCTGAACATCAGAAAATGCACAGGAGAGCTTAGCACAAGCTTCTGAAATTAATGCCAAGCATTCCTCAACTCGAGACTGGCTGTGAAAGAGCGACAAACTCGGCAGCCCTAGTTTATCAACATGCCCCAAAACAAAATGCTCCATAATTCACTCATTAAAGCTCCATGGCAGTGAGCTATACATTTCTAAATAATTCTCCTTACCTCTTTAAGCAATTCTCCATACCTCTTTAAGCAACCTTGGACACATCTTTATGCAACTCTTCTTACCTCTTTCACAGGTTTGCTAGCTCTGTGGTTTGATCCCCAGTTGAGGTAAGATTTTATTAGACCATAAATGGCTCCGGGGTCGACCCAGTCTCATGAATTGGGTACCAGAGAAACTCTGGGAAGGTTAAGGCGGCCAGCGTGATGCTGACCACATCACCCCTAGTGTGCAGATGGTCAAGAAAATATGGGCCTAACACCATATTCCCAATATGCCTCAATGGGTATGTAACGGGATCCTTTCCTTCCTTACCTCTTTAAACAACTTGCCAAGCCTCTGTACACAAAACTACTTATCACTCTCAAAACACTCTTTAAGAAAAGTTTAACTTACACTGCTGCTCATCTTTGGAATAATCTTCCACATAACTTAAAAAGCACACCCTATCCGTATTCAGACAATCATAGACTTTTTGACTTCATGAGTTCAGATTACTTGCTTTTCCCTTTCCCCCAAATCTAATTATGTTCTCAAATCCTTTTATACTATTGTATGTAGGTTTTGATGAAATTTTTTTTCTTTTCTATATATTTTATTCCTTGATTATAACTAGATACTGTAAATGTGAGTATACTGTTACTGTACTTTTACAATGAGTTAAAAAATATATTAATATTTAAAAATGCGTATGAGAATAAATGGACATAGTATAAAAATTGAGTGAAAGGAAGGGCAGAATGTTAGACAAGCCTGCGTGCCAAATTCTCAACCCTTTGAAAATTAAGTTCATTGGATCCATACCTCTCTAAACAAGGCTCCATAAAACTCTACTGTGTATTCACACGACCCACTTCTCATGTTGATATCCAAGTCCATGAGCAGACGCTTCTGTTCCTGGTTGTTGACGGTTGCATTCAGCCTCTGTGTGTGAACAAAAAATCAATCTTCATTACTTTATCATGCCAACATCTACTATAGACATGTCATTATCTGTGTATCATTAATTTGCTTCTTAACTGTTTAAAGTGACTAATTTTCAACCGGTGATCACTAATATTGCTGAGAGTTGTCAGAAACATTTAATGTTAAGACCATGTGCTCTATCTACAAAAATATGAACCATCTAGTTTATTATGGTAGCTGGTAGTTTGGCAGTGTTTCAATGTTATCAACAAACCACATTCACCAGAACTTAGTCACCTTGTTACTCAAGTGCCTCCTTCACCACTTCATTAAACAATCATTGATTACCCTTTCAGCTCCCCATGGAGCATGGAACTTCAACAAATGTATGCCAAGTCAATCTGTCGTGTGCCACCAGCTCATAGTCTTGACAAGTCATCCTGTCGTGTGCCACCAGCTCATAGTCTTGACAAGTCATCCTGTCGTGTACCACCAGCTCATAGTCTTGACAAGTCATCCTGTCGTGTACCACCAGCTCATAGTTTTGACAAGTCATCCTGTCGTGTACCACCAGCTCATAGTCTTGACAAGTTTTCCTGTTGTGTACCACCAGCTCATAGTCTTGACAAGTTTTCCTGTCATGTGCCACCAGCTCATAGTCTTGACAAGTCTTCCTGTCATGTGCCACCAGCTCATAGTCTTGACAAGTTTTCCTTCTTGACAAGTTTTCCTGTCGTGTGCCACCAGCTCATAGTCTTGACAAGTTTTCCTGTCGTGTACCACCAGCTCATAGTCTTGACAAGTTTTCCTGTCGTGTACCACCAGCTCATAGTCTTGACAAGTTTTCCTGTCGTGTGCCACCAGCTCATAGTCTTGACAAGTTTTCCTGTCGTGTGCCACCAGCTCATAGTCTTGACAAGTTTTCCTGTCGTGTGCCACCAGCTCATAGTCTTGACAAGTTTTCCTGTCGTGTGCCACCAGCTCATAGTCTTGACAAGTTTTCCTGTCGTGTGCCACCAGCTCATAGTCTTGACAAGTTTTCCTGTCGTGTGCCACCAGCTCATAGTCTTGACAAGTTTTCCTGTCGTGTGCCACCAGCTCATAGTCTTGACAAGTTTTCCTGTCGTGTGCCACCAGCTCATAGTCTTGACAAGTTTTCCTGTCGTGTGCCACCAGCTCATAGTCTTGACAAGTTTTCCTGTTTTGTTCATGCTGCTCATACTATCGACAAGTTTTCCTGTCGTGTGCCACCAGCTCATAGTCTTGACAAGTTTTCCTGTCGTGTGCCACCAGCTCATAGTCTTGACAAGTTTTCCTGTCGTGTGCCACCTGTTGTGTGCCACCAGCTCATAGTCTTGACAAGTTTTCCTGTCGTGTGCCACCAGCTCATAGTCTTGACAAGTTTTCCTGTCGTGTGCCACCAGCTCATAGTCTTGACAAGTTTTCCTGTCGTGTGCCACCAGCTCATAGTCTTGACAAGTTTTCCTGTCGTGTGCCACCAGCTCATAGTCTTGACAAGTTTTCCTGTCGTGTGCCACCAGCTCATAGTCTCTTGACAAGTTTTCCTGTCGTGTGCCACCAGCTCATAGTCTTGACAAGTTTTCCTGTCGTGTGCCACCAGCTCATAGTCTTGACAAGTTTTCCTGTCGTGTGCCACCAGCTCATAGTCTTGACAAGTTTTCCTTTCGTGTGCCACCAGCTCATAGACTTTACAAGTTTGCCTGTCGTGTGCCACCAGTCTCATAGTCTTGACAAGCTTTCTTGTTTTCTGTCGTGCCACCAGCTCATAGTCTTGACAAGTTTTCCTGTCGTGTGCCACCAGCTCATAGTCTTGACAAGTTTTCCTGTCGTGTGCCACCAGCTCATAGTCTTGACAAGTTTTCCTGTCGTGTGCCACCAGCTCATAGTCTTGACAAGTTTTCCTGTCGTGTGCCACCAGCTCATAGTCTTGACAAGTTTTCCTGTCGTGTGCCACCAGCTCATAGTCTTGACAAGTTTTCCTGTCATGTACCACCAGCTCATAGTCTTGACAAGTTTTCCTGTCATGTACCACCAGCTCATAGTCTTGACAAGTTTTCCTGTCATGTGCCACCAGCTCATAGTCTTGACAAGTTTTCCTGTCATGTGCCACCAGCTCATAGTCTTGACAAGTTTTCCTGTCATGTACCACCAGCTCATTGTCTTGACAAGTTTTCCTGTCGTGTACCACCAGCTCATAGTCTTGACAAGTTTTCCTGTCATGTACCACCAGCTCATTGTCTTGACAAGTTTTCCTGTCGTGTACCACCAGCTCATAGTCTTGACAAGTGTTCCTGTCGTGTACCACCAGCTCATAGTCTTGACAAGTTTTCCTGTCATGTGCCACCAGCTCATAGTCTTGACAAGTCTTCCTGTCATGTGCCACCAGCTCATAGTCTTGACAAGTTTTCCTGTTGTGTGCCACCAGCTCATAGTCTTGACAAGTTTTCCTGTTGTGTGCCACCAGCTCATAGTCTTGACAAGTTTTCCTGTCGTGTGCCACCAGCTCATAGTCTTGACAAGTTTTCCTGTCATGTGCCACCAGCTCATAGTCTTGACAAGTTTTCCTGTCATGTACCACCAGCTCATAGTCTTGACAAGTTTTCCTGTCGTGTACCACCAGCTCATAGTCTTGACAAGTTTTCCTGTCATGTACCACCAGCTCATAGTCTTGACAAGTTTTCCTGTCATGTGCCACCAGCTCATAGTCTTGACAAGTTTTCCTGTCGTGTGCCACCAGCTCATAGTCTTGACAAGTTTTCCTGTCATGTGCCACCAGCTCATAGTCTTGACAAGTTTTCCTGTCGTGTGCCACCAGCTCATAGTCTTGACAAGTTTTCCTGTCGTGTGCCACCAGCTCAGTCTTGACAAGTCTTCCTGTCGTGTACCACCAGCTCATAGTCTTGACAAGTTTTCCTGTCGTGTACCACCAGCTCATTGTCTTGACAAGTCTTCCTGTCGTGTACCACCAGCTCATAGTCTTGACAAGTTTTCCTGTCGTGTACCACCAGCTCATAGTCTTGACAAGTTTTCCTGTCGTGTACCACCAGCTCATTGTCTTGACAAGTTTTCCTGTCGTGTACCACCAGCTCATAGTCTTGACAAGTTTTCCTGTCGTGTACCACCAGCTCATAGTCTTGACAAGTTTTCCTGTCGTGTACCACCAGCTCATAGTCTTGACAAGTTTTCCTGTCGTGTACCACCAGCTCATAGTCTTGACAAGTTTTCCTGTCGTGTACCACCAGCTCATAGTCTTGACAAGTTTCCTGTCGTGTACCACCAGCTCATAGCTCATAGTCTTGACAAGTTTTCCTGTCGTGTACCACCAGCTCATAGTCTTGACAAGTTTTCCTGTCGTGTACCACCAGCTCATAGTCTTGACAAGTTTTCCTGTCGTGTACCACCAGCTCATAGTCTTGACAAGTTTTCCTGTCGTGTACCACCAGCTCATAGTCTTGACAAGTCTTCCTGTCGTGTACCACCAGCTCATAGTCTTGACAAGTTTTCCTGTCGTGTACCACCAGCTCATAGTCTTGACAAGTCTTCCTGTCGTGTACCACCAGCTCATAGTCTTGACAAGTTTTCCTGTCGTGTACCACCAGCTCATTGTCTTGACAAGTCTTCCTGTCGTGTACCACCAGCTCATAGTCTTGACAAGTTTTCCTGTCATGTACCACCAGCTCATTGTCTTGACAAGTTTTCCTGTCATGTACCACCAGCTCATTGTCTTGACAAGTTTTCCTGTCGTGTACCACCAGCTCATTGTCTTGACAAGTCTTCCTGTCGTGTACCACCAGCTCATTGTCTTGACAAGTTTTCCTGTCATGTACCACCAGCTCATTGTCTTGACAAGTTTTCCTGTCGTGTACCACCAGCTCATTGTCTTGACAAGTCTTCCTGTCGTGTGCCACCAGCTCATAGTCTTGACAAGTTTTCCTGTCGTGTGCCACCAGCTCATTGTCTTGACAAGTCTTCCTGTCGTGTGCCACCAGCTCATAGTCTTGACAAGTTTTCCTGTCGTGTGCCACCAGCTCATTGTCTTGACAAGTCTTCCTGTCGTGTGCCACCAGCTCATAGTCTTGACAAGTTTTCCTGTCGTGTGCCACCAGCTCATTGTCTTGACAAGTCTTCCTGTCGTGTGCCACCAGCTCATAGTCTTGACAAGTCTTCCTGTCGTGTACCACCAGCTCATAGTCTAGACAAGTTTTCCTGTCGTGTGCCACCAGCTCATTGTCTTGACAAGTCTTCCTGTCGTCTTCCTGTCGTGTGCCACCAGCTCATAGTCTTGACAAGTCTTCCTGTCGTGTACCACCAGCTCATAGTCTAGACAAGTTTTCCTGTCGTGTGCCACCAGCTCATTGTCTTGACAAATAATCCTTATCCTTTTCATTTCTGTTTCGTTCTGTCTATCATGTGTGTGTGTGTGTTTTTTTTTTTTGGGTTGACTACTACTTCTTTTATACCCTCGGGCTTTCAGAACAAGGACTGCCTGGTATCAACAGGTTTCCTCAATGTGTGTCCTATCCATCATCAGCATCTTCTTTACAGAAGCAAGAAGAGATCAGGTGATAATTTTCAGACTCTGAACCGGCCAATGTTGACTTAAATACCATCTGTTCAACAAATTAAATATTGGCCAGACAGAAATATGTCTATGTTGGGAAGACAAACTGTAGAACATCACTAAGAATGTTGACTCCATGACAGGAGCAGATCGGCAGCATTGCCTTCACCAGCTTCACTGATGGGAAAACTGTGTGATGATAAGGGAAGCCTGAGACAGACTGACAACTTTATGAAAGAAATAGATACGGTTATGTGACAGCAATGAGAGAAGCCTGAGATAGACTGACAACTTTATGACTGATGTGGATGTGGTTATGTGACAGCAATGAGAGAAGCCTGAGATAGACTGACAACTTTATGAAAGAAATAGATACGGTTATGTGACAGCAATGAGAGAAGCCTGAGACAGACTGACAACTTTATGAAAGAAATAGATACGGTTATGTGACAGCAATGAGAGAAGCCTGAGACAGACTGACAACTTTATGAAAGAAATAGATACGGTTATGTGACAGCAATGAGAGAAGCCTGAGATAGACTGACAACTTTATGAAAGAAATAGATACGGTTATGTGACAGCAATGAGAGAAGCCTGAGACAGACTGACAACTTTATGAAAGAAATAGATACGGTTATGTGACAGCAATGAGAGAAGCCTGAGATAGACTGACAACTTTATGACTGATGTGGATGTGGTTATGTGACAGCAATGAGAGAAGCCTGAGATAGACTGACAACTTTATGACTGATGTGGATGTGGTTAAGTGACAGCAATGAGAGAAGCCTGAGATAGATTGACAACTTTATGACTGATGTAGATGTAGTTATGTGACAGCAATGAGAGAAGCCTGAGATAGACTGACAACTTTATGACTGATGTGGATGTGGTTAATAATAGCCCCTTCAGTCATAACTGACTATGGGAATGCGCCCCTGAGGTGGCAGCCCTCAGCTGCTTATTTTCCTGGTGCTCCTTTCGACGTTTTCTCCTCACCTCTGCTTCTTGTGTGAGCCTCTCTTCGCCCAATCTGAGGTGGTGCCGTAAATAGCATCGCCACTTATTGCGATCGGCAGCTTCATCCTCCCATGTTGCTGGATCCATGTCCAGTGCCCTCATATCTCTCTTGCACACATCTTTGAACCTCAGCTGTGGTCGCCCAACTGTTCTCTTGCCATCTGCTAATTGTCCGTAGAAGATATCTTTTGGGATGCGACCATCTTCCATGCGGCGATCATGGCCAAGCCAGCGAAGTCTGCGCTGTCTAAGCAGCGTATACATACTTTGAAGGCCAGCACGTGACAACACCTCGACATTTGTCACTTTATCTTTCCACGAGATGCCGAGGATGCGGCGTAGACACCGCAAATGGAAGGTATTGAGTCTTCTTTCTTGCTTAGCATAGGTCGTCCAGGTCTCGCTGCCATATAGGAGTGTGCTGGTGACGCAGGCATTATATACCGCAGCTTTGGTCTTCATTGTGAGTTTAGAGTTTCCCCAAACACGCGGTGTGAGGCGGGCAAAGGTAGCTGCAGCTTTGCCAATGCGGCTGTCGATTTCTGTATCCAGTGAGAGTTTGTCATTGATGGTAGACCCTAGGTATGTGAAGTGGTGCACCACTGCCAATTCATAATTATCAATAGTGATAACTGGTGGATTCATCAAGCTCTGAAGCTCCTGTTGGCTTTGAGTGACGACTGCAGCATCATCAGCGAACAACAAGTCTCTTATAGTGACCCTTCTGATTTTTGTTTTTGCCTTCAGCCTTGAAAGATTAAACAGACGGCCATCTGACCTAGTGTGAAGGCATATTCCTTCAGTTGCATCTCTGAATGCATGTTTCAAGAGTAAGGCAAAGAAGATTCCGAAGAGGGTCGGAGCCAGAACACAGCCTTGTTTAACGCCACTTCGTATATCAAAGGGCTGTGACGTGCTTCCAGCATATTGGACTGTTCCCTTCATGTTGTCATGGAATGACTTTATCATTTCCAGCATTTTAGAAGGGCAGCCTATTTTCAGGAGGATTTTAAAGAGTCCATCCCTACTAACCAGGTCGAATGCTTTTGTGAGGTCTATAAAGGCGATATATAATGGTCTTTTCTGCTCTCTTGATTTTTCCTGAAGCTGGCGGAGAGAGAAGATCATGTCTGTTGTTGATCTGCCAGCTCGGAATCCACACTGTGCCTCTGGATATATGCGCTCAGCTAACTTGTGTAGTCGCATTAAGATGACTTTGGCAAAAACCTTACCAACAATACTAAGAAGAGAGATGCCTCTGTAGTTATTGCAATCACTTCTGTCTCCTTTATTTTTATACAGTGTTACAATCTTGGCATCTCGCATGTCTTGAGGAATAGTTGTCTCTTCCCAGCACTGGCACAGCATCCTATGCATGGGGATGTAATAGCGTGCTCTTACAGCATTTGATTAAATCAGGAGGAATCCCATCACTGCCTGGTGCTTTGCCAGAGGCCAAGCTATCAATGGCCTTACTGAGTTCCTCTAATGTTGGTTCGGCATCCAGCTCCTCCATAGTTGGCAGACTATTGACAGCATCAAGGGCTGCAGGCGTAACGGTATTGTCTCTAGCGTAAAGCTCAGAGTAGTGCTCGACCCACCTCTCCATCTGCTTACCCTTATCGGTTAGCTTCTCTCCGCTGATGGTTTTTAGCGGTGCCGTCTTACTTTTATGGGGGCCAAGTGCTTTCTTTATACCGTCATACATTTGTCTAATGTTGCCTGTTTGCGCTGCGATCTGGATGCTCTCACTGAGCTGGAGCCAATAGTCATTTGCACAGCGTCGAGCAGTTTGTTGAACTTTGCTTCTCGTAGCCCTCAGGATCTGTAGGGTTCTGGCACTCGGTGAACGTTTGTATTCATTCATAGCACTGCGCTTAGCTTCAATAACAGGTGCCATCACATCTGATGAAGCGTCAAACCAGTCATTTGACTTTGCTGTTTTCTTACCAAAGGTGGCAAGTGCAGTACTTTGAATGGTGTTCCGTAGATGCTCCCAGTTCTCTGTAATAGTATCACCATGCTGAGGGCTACTGAGCACTTTCTTGAAGGTCTCAGTGAATTGAGCGATCATGAAAGGGTCTGACATCTTGCTGGTATCAATGCGTGGTTTCCCTTCATGTCTGACATGATAGAGTTTTCTTGGTTGTGCTCTGATTTTGCAGCAAACCAAGGAGTGATCTGTGTCACAGTCTGCACTATGGTACGAGCGCGTGGAGAGCACAGACCTGAGGAGTGGCCTTCTGACGAGAATCAGGTCAATTTGGTGCCAGTGCTTGGATCGTGGGTGTCTCCATGACACCTTATGCTGGGGTTTTGTCTGAAAGTAGGTGTTGGTCACGCAGAGGTCATGGTGGACGCACAACTCTAAGAGCCGTTGTCCATTTTCATTCATCTTGCCAATACCAAACCTGCCCAGACATGATGTGGTTATGTGACAGCAATGAGAGAAGCCTGAGACAGACCACCAACTTTATGACTGATGTGGATGTGGTTAAGTGACAGCAATGAGAGAAGCCTGAGATAGACTGACAACTTTATGACTGATGTGGATGTGGTTAAGTGACAGCAATGAGAGAAGCCTGACATAGACTGACAACTTTATGACTGATGTGGATGTGGTTATGTGACAGCAATGAGAGAAGCCTGAGACAGACCACCAACTTTATGACTGATGTGGATGCGGTTAAGTGACAGCAATGAGAGAAGCCTGAGATAGACTGACAACTTTATGACTGATGTGGATGTGGTTATGTGACAGCAATGAGAGAAGCCTGAGATAGACTGACAACTTTATGACTGATGTGGATGTGGTTATGTGACAGCAATGAGAGAAGCCTGAGACAGACCATCAACTTTATGACTGATGTGGATGTGGTTAAGTGACAGCAATGAGAGAAGCCTGAGACAGACAACCAACTTTATGACTGATGTGGATGTGGTTAAGTGACAGCAATGAGAGAAGCCTGAGACAGACCATCAACTTTATGACTGATGTGGATGTGGTTAAGTGACAGCAATGAGAGAAGCCTGAGACAGACCATCAACTTTATGACTGACGTGGATGTGATTAAGTGACAGCAATGAGAGAAGCCTGAGATAGACCATCAATTTTATGACTGATGCAACCAACTTCAAGAAAGAAGTAGATGCAGTTATATGCAGGGATTTGGAACAATCACATTTTTAAATTGCTACACTCCAGCACCAATAGTGACTGCTCTGATTCCACACCATTTCCAAACTCAACCTAAATTTTTTAAAGTGAAGTTTGTAAAGAATTGTAACTTTGAAAAAGAACATTTTGATTCAAGAATTTAAATGTCACCAATCTTATATTCAATATTCTTTCTGTAAAATATTATTGCTGCAAAAAAGTGGTCTGCCATAGCCCGTCATAGATCATTGACAATTAAAGTTACAGCTGAAAATAGTCGTCTACACTATCGTGACTTGTTGGTATGCTCAAAGAGACTCTACAAGCAGCCAGAATGTGGTGCAGGCAGCTGTGAAATGACCTCAACAACAGAATGTGGTGCAGGCAGCTGTGAAATGACCTCAACAACAGAATGTGGTGCAGGCAGCTGTGAAATGACCTCAACAACAGAATGTGGTGCAGGCAGCTGTGAAATGACCTCAACAACAGAATGTGGTGCAGGCAGCTGTGAATGACCTTATCAACAGAATGTGGTGCAGGCAGCTGTGAAATGACCTCAACAACAGAATGTGGTGCAGGCAGCTGTGAAATGACCTCAACAACAGAATGTGTTGCAGGCAGCTGTGAAATGACCTCAACAACAGAATGTGGTGCAGGCAGCTGTGAAATGACCTCAACAACAGAATGTGGTGCAGGCAGCTGTGAAATGACCTCAACAACAGAATGTGGTGCAGGCAGCTGTGAAATGACCTCAACAACAGAATGTGGTGCAGGCAGCTGTGAAATGACCTCAACAACAGAATGTGGTGCAGGCAGCTGTGAATGCTCCAGCTCCGGGCAAAGCCCCCCTTCTCCAAAGCCTTGGTTATGTGAGAGCAATAATAGAAGCTTTAGACAATACAGCCAACTTCAAGAAAGAAGTAGATATTATATGAGAGCAAAACAAAGAAGACAACTCATCCAAAGAAATGACAGAATACAAATAATCCTCCATTGGTAATTTCTGTCACTTTAAGGAGATCAGAAATAGTCACAAAGTACAATATACACAAGCCAATAACAGACCTCAATAACCATTTTCTACAAGAGCTGGATTATTTTAACAACAAGAAGGTCACAAACAGTGAGAATACCTTCACTGCCAGGATGGTGTTACTCGGTCTGTGGATCATCTCTTCTACAACACCATATGCTCCACGTCCCAGAAACCGCCGGTGCTCCAGATCACTGGCATCACATTCAAACTTGCGGCCACCAATAGTAAGAGTGGCTTTAGAGTCCAAGTCAGGTCGTGGAGGTCTAGTGATAAACATTAAACATTATTGCCTACATTGATCATGTCATCTCTCCACAGAAACAATCATACAAATATTCCTGACCAACTTTATTAAAGTGTAAAATTAAAACATGGCTTGGAATCAATAGTGACAGAAAAAAACATTCCACAGAAAATATAAGAACAACTGTCAATAAACAATGAGACACATAAACAAAATTATCTCCAGGCTGGGTTTTCGTTTTTTAACCAGGTAACAGCCTAATAAAGAAGAAACAATGTGAATAGGTTCATTTCGTGGTTTGTTTTGTAACATATCTTAACATGAAGCTTTCTGTGAAAGTTATTTTGCTGTTTAGGCACTTAAAAAATTGGAGGCAGCGGAAATGTGGTTTTTGAGAAGGATACTGAGAATATCGTGGACAGAGAAGAAAACAAATGCTGAGGTATTGACAGCTGCGGGTGTTAACAGATCGCTCATCAAAACCATCAGGAAAAGACAAATGAAATTTTTGGGACATATTAACAGAAGAGGAGGAGTGGAGGAATTAGTCTTGTGGGAAAATACCAGGTAGGAGAGGAAGAGGAAGGCAGAGAAAGATGTATGTGGAAAGCTTAAACAACTGGGCAACAAACAACAGCATGGGCAACAACAACCTCATTAGACTATCAAAAGACAGAGAAGATTGGAGGGTGATAATCGCCAATGTCTGTTCCAGACATGGCACCTGAAGAAGAAGAAATCTCATTCTCAATATCTGACTGTACAAATTATACTAAATATACTATTTAGTTATTGTTATTCAGAATCGACCTCACTGCACTCTGGGCCAACCCATAGGTGCTCAGTCTCTCTCAGCAAATGTCGAAGAGTATGAATGCTAATTGTACCTGCAGCCTGCTGGTTGTACATAAGACGGATACATCCTCTCTCACATCCATTTCTGCTAGTCCCACATTTGATGCCAAATCTAACAGTCTCAGCCTTGTTGATTCATCCATTGCAGTGTCATTATCCAGCAAGCGATCATTAATTGCCCTTAGTATATCTCCCTTATCCATGTCCAGTGTCCCCACTATGGGTGCTCTCGAGGTCAGTCTGTCAGCTGTCTCATTGCCACGTACCCCTGCATGACCAGGACAGTAGATCCACACCAGTTCTTGAAGACTTGAGGATTCTATTGATGTTTTCCATTCCTGCTGCAGCCATCCATTCTGAACTTTCCGAAGCATGGCTTGAGAGTCGGACAATATAACTGCCCTGGTTGATGGAGTTTCAGACAGCCATCTCAGTGCTGCAGTAACTGCCTCTACATCCATTCTCATGCTGGAGGTTGTTGTCATGTAGGCTCCACTCTGTTCAGCGACGAACCTGCCCTTTATTCTTGCAGAGAAGCCCCCATCCTGATTTCTCAGCATGCACTACAGACCCATCAGTGTACACCCTAGCATGATCATTTATCAGCTGATTAATCTCCAGCTCTGCTTTTCCATTGTCCCAAGGTCTGTACTCTCTGCCAAGGCTAATGATGACCTGCTGGTAGTTTATCCAGTTCTCCCCTGACTTACTCCACTCTTCCCCTCTGGATACATTTTCAACCATGGTCACCTGACCAATTGTAGCCTCTGCCTGTGCCATCCATGACATTCCCCTCTTGATTCTTGCTCCTTTGATGTCAGCTACGTTCTCGTGTAGGGGGTGTCTTTTGTCTGTGGTTACCAGCATATAGGCTTTTGCATGGGCCATTGCATATCTGGATCTAATCGATAGCAATCCGAGATGTATCTCATTGTCACATTGGGGGTATCACGCGTACAGCCCAAAACTAGTCGCATTCCTTCATTCTGAATGCGTTCCAGTCGTCCACATTGTGACACTGACAACGTGAGTATTCCTAGTCCGTACCCGATTACTGAAATCACGAGCTGATGATACAGGAGAAACAAAAGTCTCTGTTCCAAGCATGCAGCAGCCATTGTTGTTAAGGTTGCCAGTCCTCGTTTGCACTTCTGTATGATCAGTTCGACATGATACTTGAATGATAGCCCACGAATAAATGTTACTCCCAGATACTTCAGCCTGTCTTGTCTTTCAATGTTCTGCCCATTGAAAGTGATGGTTGGAAGGTCTGCTTTCACTATGGAGTTGTTCAAAGAGCACCACATCATACAGGCCTTGTTGGGATTGACCTTTGATCCGCTTTAGTCACACCATTTAGAAACCGCCTGTAGTATGCCTTGGACCATTTCCTGTTTGTCTGAGCCAGTTCTGTACATGAGTATGCCACCTGCGAAAGTTAATGTTCGTCCCAGTCCTGTTGGTTAAAAGGTTGCTACTTTTGCTGTGTAGATGTTAAACAGCACTGGTGGGAGCCGCGCTAGCGTAGTGGTTACAACACCGCTCTGGCGACCGGGTGATACAGGATCAAACCCGGGCGACGGCATTTGAGGATTTTTCGTCGACCGGGATTTGGACTGGATTAACTCGAGACCTGGCGAGGACATTTGAAGAAGTGTCGTCGACCAGGGACTGGCGGCTCCTGAGCCGACCCAGCTGCAATGGGTACCTCCGAAATCGGCGAGTATTTGCCTGAATGGCGAGGGACACATGTCTCTGTACAAGAAATAAAGGGATACTCACGTAAAATCAATGTCAGGTTAGACATTTAAAAAAAAATAATAATAATAATAACCTGAGATTTCGCCTCGAGTATTAGCGGGCGAACGCAAGAAAAAAAAAAAAAAGAGAAACAGCACTGGTGATAGTGGAGAACCCTGGGGTAGTCCCGGGCAAATGTGCATTGGTTCTGATGTCCAAGTTCCCAAGCGAAATGCAACTGATCTCTCCATTAAGTCAGCTGTTATCCACCTTGTTAGCCAAGGGTTTACACCACATGCCATTATACAGCCTATTAGGGTTCCAAAGTCCACATTGTTATAAGCATCCTCTAGGTCAATTGCAACAGCCACCGTTTCTCTTTTACCCTGGAATCCCCCGTACACATCAGGGTGTGTACATTTTCAAGGTGGCTCATTACTTGTCTTGCAACTATCTTTTCAAGTAATTTACCATGGACATTCTGTAGTGTGATAATTCAATAGCTGCTGAGCAGTGCGGGGTCCTTGCCAGGTTTAGGAAGTGGCCGAAGGTAACTGTGTAGCCAGTCCTCCGACACCTCAGCATTCTGTATGCTGGTGTTGAAATCACTCACCATATTTATAATGGCTGTGTCATCGAGCTGTTTAATGTGATGGTATTGTACACCATCAGGACATGGAGCAGGGTTTCTGCTGGTTCTCAATGTGTACACCACGTCCACTTCAGAAATGAGATCGAAGTATACCTGGCCCCTTAGGGCATTTTCCAGAATTCATTCATTCATAACCCTCCACTCCCAAAGGAGCAAAGGCCTTCAACAAACACATGCCAAGTCCTCTTGTCACGTGCCATCATCTCAAGTTCTTTCCACGTTCTCCTTATCATTTTCACCTCTGTTTCCAGCTCTCTTCTCCATGTGCTTCTTGGTCTACCTCTGCTTCTCTTGCCCTGGGGATTTCAGAACAAGGACTGCCTTGTAATGCTATCAACAGGTTTCCTCAGTGTGTGTCCTATCCATCGCCATCGTCTGCTTCTCATCTCTTGTTCCACTGGCACTTGTCTAGTTCTTGTCATCAGTTCCACGTTGGTAACCTTGTCATACCATTTTAATCCCTCTATTCTATGCAAGCACCCATTTATGAAAGTCTGTTGCTTTTTGGTAGTTGTCTTTGTTGTTCTCCATGTCTCAGAGCCATACAATAGGACTGACTTCACATTTGAGTTGAAGATTCTTATTTTCGTGTTGGATCCGATTTCTCTTGATCTCCATATATTTCCCAATGCAATGAAAGCTCCTCTTGCTTTTTGTATTCTTATTTTGATATCACTGTCTGTCCCTCCAACTTTGTCTATATTGCTGCCAGAATACTGTCCTTTATTTTCAGGCGGGCATTTTTGTCACCTTTATCCGAATGCTCCACATATCGACTGAATAATGCTCTGCCCTTCTCTTCGTCCGTCTTCAGGCTTAGTCCTGTACAGCTTTTGATATTAGAAATGGGTTGGCTTGCATTTTTCCTATTAATTCTTCGATGTAAGAACCAGAATTTCTGTAGGGTTTTTTCTGTGCCCACACGGGTCACAAAGTCCTCCACTTTATCCTTGGCCTCCCTTGCCAAGCTCTTGAATCTATTAACGGCTCTTTGCTTTTTTCCCTTCATCTCTTCAACCTCTCCCTCATTCATCATTCTTCTGTTTCATGCTTTACGCCATTCTTTTGTTGCTCTTTCCTTTACTATCCATGCTTCCTCCACTGTCTTATTCCACCAGGGAGGTTGGGTGAAAGGTGTTCTCGCTGTCTTTTGTTTGGCATTTTGACGCAATGTGTGTAAAAGGTTGTTACAGTCAAGAGGGCCTGTAGGACATTTGAAGATATGTTTAGGTTTCCTGTGTCTAGTGGTCCTACCCTTTGCAATGAGTATGACGCAAGGTAGGTGATCACTTTCCTGTGCACCTAATACATCCCAACGTGCCATGGTTGTGGCAGCACTAGAGATGAATGCCAGATCTATGACACCATTTGTATCCCCAGGTTTAGTTGCCAGTCTAGTTGGGCGTCCATCATTCAAGATGATAAGGTTCATGTTAAGTAATGCCTGGCTTCTCTGCTGTAAGATGATCGACATGGGCATATAAATTGTAGACTCGCCACTTCTGACTGCCTATATTCACAGCAATCCCCTACAATTCCGCATCCTCACCGAGTCACTAGTTTGGGAACTTGTATCCAGCCACATATGAGGGAGCTCATGTTTTACATATATTGCTTGCCCTTGTCTACCAGGCCCACATGGAATGGAGTAACATCTGTTCCCTGGGCAGTTGATAACACTATTGGCTTTTAAATTTGTCTCCTGGATCTGAGGATATCGAAACTGTAGATGATTGTATGTATAATGGCTGCAAATTGATTGGCACTTCGACAATTCCAGTATCCTATATGCACATATTTCATCGAGATGCGATCTTTCTTTCTGAACCTTCTCTTTCCTGCCCTTCTTTTTCTCTCTCTCCTCTTCTCTCCCCTATCTCTCCTTCTGCATGTGTATTTCCTCATTTTATTTGCTGCAGGTATCAACGACAGAGCATGATCTCTGTAGCTCCCGCGATGATTCTGGATAGTTAAAATTCTCAAGGTGTATTTGCAATAAATGGTGGAAATATTCGGTCAACCTGGTAGAGCCATCATACCAGGGAAGAGGCAAGGGATGTCCTTACGGAGTCCATCTGCCTAGTGCCTCCCCGCTCGTATTCCAGACAGCCAATGTTCGTGACTGCTTACCCAGCAGCCATTTAGTCTCTCGGCACATTGGTCCACCTTAGACTTGGGGTCATTCAATGATGGCTCAGTTATCATTTGACCCATGATTTGGGAGTGGATTGATGGATGTCAGAGCATATACCACTCATCGGCGAGTTCTGCACACCACATCTTTAGGGATCCACTGACTTCAAGATCCTCTGCCAGTTTAGTTTAGACCCTGAGAGGGGCCGTTATCTGTGGCACAAAACGAGAACGTATGGCAAAAGCCTTGCTTGAAATTCCGTTGAAACCAGCACTAAATAAACTATTTAGTTGAAGTTTATATTGTTTTACTGTTAAAAAAAAATGATATTGTTTATACTGGTAAGCATTTAATGTTGATTGGAGGATTATTTAAAGTCAATCCGTATTTATCTAGGGGGAATCTACCACCACTGTAGACTTCTGGTCCGCATCCTTATTTATTTATTTTTAAAATATATTAACTTTTGTTTTTGTAATATGTTTTATTAACTTTTGTATTTCTGGTGGGGTCTTAATGACTATGAGATATTCTACACTCATTTCTATCTTGTGGTTATTGCAGTACGTCTTAATGTTTTGCCTTTGCTGGTCATATTTTTTGCAGTCCACCAGTTCTCAGCCTTGTCTTTCTTCATGAGCAGCTACGGCCTAATTAACACATGAAAGCTTAGTGAAACAAGTTGTTGACTTACTTTGTCAGCTTCTCATCTTTTTCTTCTGGCAGGGTAAAACCAGTTCCTTTAAATTTCCCTGAAGAAAAAAAAAAAAAATTAGACACCTCATATAATGATAACAGCTCATTTTGTCAAAATACCAGAATTGAGAACATTTGGTTTTTCACAGTACATAAACTCAAGTAAAATAAGACAGTTTTTATGCATGCATAACTCAATAACCTTGTGTACCTCACAGAATCAGTTAAAATAAGACAGCTTGTATGCATACATAACTCAATAACCTTGTGTAGCTCACAGAATCAGGTAAAATAAGAGTTTTTATGCATGCAGTAACTCAGAAATCTTGTGTAGCTCACAGAATCAAACATAACTCAGTAACCTTGTGTAGCTCACAGAATCAAACATAACTCAGAAACCTTGCGTAGCTCACAGAATCAAACATAACTCAGTAACCTTGCGTAGCTCACAGAATCAAACATAACTCAGTAACCTTGCGTAGCTCACAGAAACAAACATAACTCAGAAACCTTGCGTAGCTCACAGAATCAAACATAACTCAGAAACCTTGCGTAGCTCACAGAATCAAACATAACTCAGTAACCTTGCATAGCTCACAGAATCAAACATAACTCAGTAACCTTGCGTAGCTCACAGAATCAAACATAACTCAGTGACCTTGTGTAGCTCACAGAATCGAACATAACTCAGTGACCTTGCGTAGCTCACAGAATCGAACATAACTCAGTAACCTTGCGTAGCTCACAGAATCAAACATAACTCAGTAACCTTGCGTAGCTCACAGAATCAAACATAACTCAGTAACCTTGCGTAGCTCACAGAATCAAACATAACTCAGTAACCTTGCGTAGCTCACAGAATCAAACATAACTCAGTAACCTTGCGTAGCTCACAGAATCAAACATAACTCAGTAACCTTGCGTAGCTCACAGAATCAAACATAACTCAGTAACCTTGCGTAGCTTACAGAATCAAACATAACTCAGTAACCTTGCGTAGCTCACAGAATCAAACATAACTCAGTAACCTTGCGTAGCTCACAGAATCAAACATAACTCAGTAACCTTGCGTAGCTCACAGAATCAAACATAACTCAGTGACCTTGCGTAGCTCACAGAATCAAACATAACTCAGTGACCTTGCGTAGCTCACAGAATCAAACATAACTCAGTGACCTTGCGTAGCTCAAAGAATCAATCATAACTCAGAAACCTTGCGTAGCTCACAGAATCAAACATAACTCAGTGACCTTGCGTAGCTCACAGAATCAAACATAACCCAGTGACCTTGCGTAGCTCACAGAATCAAACATAACTCAGTGACCTTGCGTAGCTCACAGAATCAAACATAACTCAGTAACCTTGCATAGCTCACAGAATCAAACATAACTCAGTAACCTTGCGTATCTCACAGAATCAAACATAACTCAGTAACCTTGTGTAACTCACAGAATCAAACATAACTCACTCAGTAACCTTGTGTAACTCAGTGACCTTGTGTAACTCACAAAGATCTCCTCTAAGGAAGCAATAAACGAATAAGACCACTGCTTCCATGTCATAAAGGTCAAAGGTCAGACTGTCCATGATCCTCACCATGTACAATAAAAGCGCAAAGCCACAAGATGTGCTTTGACACAGGCTTCATGAAACGTGACCAACTGTAGTGGATTCATTAACTCCCATGATGGGATATTCATTAATTAACTCAACTCCCATGATGGGATATTCATTAATTAACTCAACTCCCATGATGGGATATTCATTAATTAACTCAACTGTCATGATGGGGACATTCATTTATTAACTCAACTCCCATGATGGGACATTCATTAATTAACTCAACTCCCATCATGGGGACATTCATTCATTCACTGAACTCCCAAAATGGGACTGTTGCGTAATGCTTTTGCACACAGGCGTATGCGATTATCTTCAGAGATACAACTGTATGCATTATAAGTTTATAAACTAATAAAACGGTATTGAATCAGTTTTACAAATAACAGTTCACATGAGACAAGGGACGTTTCGGGTTTTACCCTTCGTCAGCCACAAACAGGTGACAAAGACAAAAATTACATATAGGTACTACAAAACTATACGATGATGAGAAATATACAACAAATGGGTGATACAAGCAGATGGAAAAAGTAAACAACAACAGTGATGAGAGAAAATGAATAGGTGATAAAAGAATTCAGTATTTCTTTTAGATTTTACGGTTTTCTTGTATTGTTATTGTTCTTTTTTTCTCTCATCACTGTTGTTGTTTACTTTTTCCATCTGCTTGTATCACCCATTTGTTGTATATTTCTCATCATCGTATAGTTTTGTAGTACCTATATGTAATTTTTGTCTTTGTCACCTGTTTGTGGCTGACGAAGGGTAAAACCCGAAACCTTGTCTCATGTGAACTGTTATTTGTAAAACTGATTCAATACCGTTTTATTAGTTTATAAACTTATATTCCTTACCAGTTTTACAGCAGCCCCTTAATTTATTTACTTATACTGTATGCATTAGCAACATTTTTTGTACAATAAAACATTATTACTGAACGTCGCAGTTTTTGGTAACGATATGACGTAATTGTAACTGTGACATAAGCGTCATCTGCTGGTAAAGGCCAACTGTTAGTTTTCTGGGCCTTTCTCTAGTATTCGTTGAATTGTGAGGACATACTTATTTGATGCTCCCAAGCAGTGGAGATTTTTCAAGATAATGCCGTGGCTATTTGTTTGAGACTGGTCGCCACTATATTATTTGGCCATTATGATTTGCAGCTTCTCAAGTAAGTCATGCAATCGATTATTATAAATCAAGACGAAGATGTCTTCAATGTTTAACCTGCCATAGGACTTCGATCAAGTCAAAACGTGGAATGATCTAAAGTTGAAACGGTCAAGCTTATTCATCTATAATATGCATGCTATTGCTTTTGACGGACAAAGAATTGCATTCTACGCACCAATATATATTATTGCATATCAAAGAATATGGAGTACGTTAATAAATATGATGAAATGAGGACAGGCCTTCAATTGCATCCTGATATTACTTGTTGGATTTACCTATGTTAATGATGGTCCGTTTGGACTTGTTTAATCGTTACATGTCAGAACCTAAACCATTCGCGTTATGTCACCAACTCTACAACAACTGAAATTCCACCATAACAGGGACTTTAATTAATTAACTCAACTCCCATGATGGAGACATTCATTCATTAACTCAACTCCCATGATGGGGACATTCATTCATTAACTCAACTCCCATGATGGAACATTCATTAATTAACTCAACTCCCATGATGGGGACATTCATTCATTCACTGAACTCCCAAAATGGGACATTCATCCATTCACTCACTGAACTCCCAAAATGGGACACTCGTTCATTAACTCAACTCCAATGATGGGGACATTCATTCATTCATTGAACTCTCAAAATGAGACTCTCATTAAAACATTCATTCATTAACTCAATTCTCACAATGGGATGTACCAAACTAAACAGCAACAAGGAAAACATTGTACTGCATAAAAGAATATTTCAGCAAATTAGGCAACAATGAAACTCTAGATCATTAAGGTGTTCTGTCACAGTCCACTGTTGGCTGATGATGACGTTTTCATAACCCAGTCTATAGCCAGTCAAAAGAGAAAAGGTGACAAGATGCATTCCTGTCACACTCTAGTTCTTATCTTAAACAGTTACAGAACTGTCCTTCATGAAGACTTCTGCATTTCATATCTTCATGTTTTCTTTGTTAGGCTAATGATCTTCAGGGAGACTCCACATTGCCTCATCTGTTTTCAAAGTGATCCTATGCCTAAATTGTCAAATGCCTTTCCAGTCCACAAATCCAATGTTAAAAGATAGTTCATTTCCAAGCTTTGTTCAAGTGTACATGCCGTATGACTATCTGGTCTGTACTGAATCCGTTACTTGTTTATCTCTCAGTTGTCCATCTATGCTTGTGGACTCACAGATTTTATATGTGTGTTGAGTAGCCTAATTTCCTTTGTTCTTACAGTATATTTTAATTCTTTACACAACATTTGTGTACAATCTAGAAGTGTCGTTGGATTCCTTTTTCTTACAGCACCTTCCACAGCATATTTGTCAGAAACTTTCTGCTGGTCTATAGGGGACAACCTGAAGTTTTTGTTGGGACTTTCTGAAGTTTTCTCACATAGCTGCTTTAATGTGAATATCGAGGTCAAATATTCCCTTCCTTCTCTCAATTCAAACACTGCTTGGCTAAATACTGGTTCCATTATTGGAATTACATTACAAGGAAGCCACCTGAAGGTCAGGAAGGCAAGAACGACAAAATTAGCATTAACTTTTTCCAAGTAGCTTCCATTTGTGCTGACCTATATCAATATGTGTCAATCATGAAGGCTGTCAAACTAATAACAGAAAGATAAAAACCATGACCAAATGGTTTCGGAGTTGAAAATACACTAGAAACACCAGATTCTGGTTTACCCTTCATCAGCAACAGCCACAAACATGAAACAAAGATGAGAAATACAGAAAGGATATGACTACATGGCAAAAATATCATCATTAATTAACAAATAAAACAACAAATAAGAAATATCAACTGCTCTAACACAGCAAATAATATCCACTACAAAAACAAAACATGTTTAAATATTCTTTGCTGTGTTATTATAATTCATTTCTTTGTGTTATATTTCTTTCTTATTTAATATTTTTATTTCTCAATTATCTGTTCCATCTCTTTGCTGTGTATTTTGTCATAATCTTTATAATTTTCTCATCCAGATTTTGCAACAAATGTGGAGGACAAGCCAAATTTAAACAGAGCTGAACACACAAACTGCAAACTTGCTGTCAGGTCATGTGTACTTACAAAGGCTGCATACTTTCAATGTCCTGCCTAGTCCTTTGTTATCTCCCCTGGTTTATTTAGGCACAATGACCTTTACTCTAACACCAAGGGTCATCAACTTTGTTCACTAAACCAGGTCACACTAGAAATCTCAGTGAGGATTTTTTTTTTAAATGTGTTTGCTTTGATTCCTAGCTACTCTTTCAACCATTAACCATATGCATGGAAGTATTATTGGTTATTATCAGGATGCCCTCCTTAAGAATTGTTTATTTCCTGATTGTGCCTACTTTTTTTTGTAGTGTGCTGTATTAATTTTTTATGATTTAATTCTCTTTATGATAAGGTTGTTTTATTACTAATATTGGTGTTGTAAGAAAATTAGTGTAGGTGCTTAATATTTTTGCTTTCATCCTGTCCTCTTTTAAATTTTTGTTTAAATTTTTCCTTTTGTTTTTGAGGTGTACTGTGTTTACTAATGTGTGTAGTGCTTGTAGGGGCTTGGTGCCAATTACATTTTCTACATTTAGTTCTATTTTGCAGAAATCTTTGCTTTTGTATGTATTGGTCATATTTGTTGCATTCCAGCAAGAGGTATTCAATCGTATTAGGTTTATTACATTCTTCACAGATCATCATCTCATCTCAGCCCGTAACCCGTCATGGGTCGTAGGGGTGCCATGGTGGAAGCATCAGCAGACAGGGTCCTCCACTGCTCTCTATCCTCAGCAATGCGTACAAGTGTGGAAAAACCGTGTCCTGCCCATTCTTTGATGTTATCAGCCCAGGATTTTCTTTGCCTTCCTCTTCTCCGTTTACCTTCGACTGTCCCCTGAAGGATCGTTTTCGAAAGGGAGTCATGACGAGTTACATGCCCAAACCAGGCAAGCTTTCGATGTTTCACTATTGACAAAAGTGGTTCTTGGTGGCCTGCATAGGTGTTTATCTTCTCTCTAACATAGACATTTGTTTTGTGCTCTTTATAGCAAATGCGCAAAATTCTTCTATAACATTTATGCTCGAAAGCCTGAATCCTTCGCTCCGTATCTGCAGTGAGTGTCCAGCTCTCACACCCATACAAGAGAATAGATAATACAAGTGATTTGTATAATTTGATCTTCACAGGAAAACTGATGTTACTTTTCCAGATCACATTCAACTTTGTCATGGCAGCTGAGGCCATCTCAAGTCTTGTCTTGATTTCTTTACTTGATCTTCCATCACTACATATAGTGGACCCGAGATATTTAAAGGTGTTAACTTCTTCTAACGTTTGCCCATTTAGCGTAATGTTGGTCGGAACATGTTTCTTATGGCTATTCACCAATATCTTGCTTTTTTCTATATTAATTTCCATCCCATACGTTCTTGTTACTTTCTCCAGTCTAGAGGTAAGGTCTTGAAGTTCTGATTCTGATCCAGCTATCAGATCAATATCATCAGCAAAACGTAGGTTGCACAGAGGTCGGCCTCCAATCGATATGGTTGATTTATAATCGTAGAGAGCCTCCTGCATAATATGTTCTAGATAAATATTAAAGAGCACTGGGGACAGGATACATCCCTGCCGAACTCCTACAGTTGTTTCGAAAAATTCTCCAATGACGTTGCTTGCAAAAACAGCACTGCTTGCGTCCTTGTATAGTGCTTCAATGATATCTATGATGTTGGTATCAAAATTGAATTTTCTCATTACTTGCCATAAGCCTTCATGCCAGACTCGATCGAAGGCTTTTGTGAAATCGATGAAGTTATGGTATAAATCGTGTTGATGTTGGAGATGTTTTTCGATAAGTACTCTAATATTGAAGATTTGTTCTGAGGTACTTCTTTTTGGTCTAAAGCCAGCCTGTTCCTCTGACAAGATTTCTTCTGATTTCTGTTTTATTCTGTTCAAAAGTATCCTTAACATCACCTTACTTGGATGACTAATAAGGCTAATGGTTCTGTAGTTCTTGCACATTTTTAGATTTCCTTTCTTTGGAAGCGGTATTACTAATGACTGCGTCCATTCTTTTGGCCATTTTTTTGTACTCCATATCTTCTGGCAAATTGTTGTCATGATTTTTACTATATCTGGTCCTCCATATTTCAAGAGCTCTGCTGGGATATTATCCACACCCGGTGACTTCCCTCCTTTCATCGAACATATAGCCTCTTCCACTTCTTCCCGTAATATTGCTGCATTTCCGAGTTCCCTGTTTTCGCACTTAATGTTGTTTAATATGCCTAAGTCAGTATCAAGTTTACAGTTATATAATTCTTTACAATATTCTGTCCACCTTCTCATTACAGCTGTTTTTTCATTGAGCAGAGCCCCATTGCTATCTTCTATGACAGTTACCCTGGGCTGTTGGGGTTTTGATAGTTTTCTTAATGTGTCAAAAGCTGCCTTGCTGTTACCTTTTATTAGCCCCGTATTAATGGACTCACATTGATCAGCTACCCATTTTTCTTTGGCCTGTTTCATTTTCTTCCTAATATTTTTATTCACCATACTGTATTGCCATGCTGCTTCAGGAACCTCTTTCTTAACCTTTTTCATTTCCCGCCGTGTATCACATAACTTCAGAATGTCATCTGTAACCCATGGTTTGTTTATTTTCTTTCTTTTACCAAGTATTTCTGTTGCTGATTCAATGAGCACGTCTTTCATGTTCTCTGTGATTGAGTTGATATCATCCTCCAAAAAATTGAGAGCTGCGAATTTTCCTCCAACAGTTGCCTCAAAGATTCCCGCGATTTCTGGATCTTTCAGTTTGTCTAAATTGAATCTTAACTGAGAACATCTGTTTTGATTATAGTTCTTTTTAAGTTTAAGCTTGAGCGTCATCAATACCATGTCGTGATCACTACCAATGTCGGCGCCAGGAAAAGTCCTAGTCTTGGCTTTATTAATACTAGACTTGAATCTTTTGGATACAAGAATAAAATCAATTTGGCCATGTATCTCAGTTTTTGGGGCATGCCACGTTGTTCTTCTTGATAACTTATGAGGAAATAGTGTATTTGCAATGGTTAGTTTATAGTTGCTGGCAAATTCTAGTAGCCTTAGTCCTCGATCGTTGGTTTCACCTGTCCCAAATCTCCCCACTGTACCAGCCCAGTGGCCGTATGCATCTGGCCCTATTTTAGCATTCCAATCACCTAACACGATGAGAAGATCTTTCTTTGGAATTTTCTTAATTGCTTCATCCAGATTGTCATAAAATGTATCAATTGCCTCATCCTCATAGTCAGTAGTGGGGGCATATACCTGTATAATGGAGATGTTCTTTGGATGTGCTGCAATACGAATGGTGATAAGCCTGCTATTTATTGGGGTGCAGCTGATGACAGAGTTCAATCTATCTTTATGTACGATAAAACCTACTCCATGCTGATGTTTAGACTCATCTCCACTAAACCAAATTTTGTGACCATCATCCGTTATTGATTCACCTAATCCTGTCCATCTGACTTCTGCTAGGCCCAGGATGTCCCACGAGTATCTAACAAGTTCATGTGTGTTCTTTGACTTTTCCACACGCATATAGCGTGCGTACATTCCAAGTTCCAACAACAAAACTTTCTCTTGGAAGTTTCAAAACAGGTGTTTTTACCCCATTCGCTGACTTATCACTCTCAAGGGGCAATGAGAGCGCGGTCGTTGTTAATCCGGGCATCGGCCGATCCGGCAAATTATTACTGAGTTGACTTTCCATCATAGCATTTCAGTGGGCAAGAGGTTTGCTTGGCGGTGCCCATCTCCTCTCCAAGTATCCTTGCAGGTACATACAAAAATGTACCTGGAGCAGTAACAATAATAATAATAATAATAAATTCTTTAAGCGCCAAACACGGCGCATAAGGCAGAAACCAGTGCTCTCCAGGTTGTTCGTTGTGACGCCACTCCTCTTAGCTCTTGCACATTATTTAGGCCCAACGTTCTTCCTTCTCTTATTATTGTTCTTCTGAGTGTTTCTTTTGGTCTTCCTTTTTTCCTCTTACCCTCAGGAACCCAAGTGAGCGCCTGTAGTGGTATTCTGTTGTTTTGCATTCGTAGGACATGACCGATATATGACCATCGTCTTTTCCTTATATAGTCGGAGACATATTTCTGCCTAGAGTCTTCTCTTATTTGTCGATTAGTCTTGAATTCTTGAATTCCAACTGATGTTCATGAGTTTTCTAAGACATTTGTTCTCGAATGTATTCAGCTTGTTCTCCAATGATTTTGTTATTTTCCAACTCTCACAGCCGTATGTTAACACTGAGATAACATTTGAATTAAACAGACGAAGCTTGGTATGTATATTCAATGATCGTAATTTCCAAATGTTAGATAATCTATTGAAGGCGCTAGCTGCCAAAGCAATTCTAGTATGGATTTCTCTTGTTGTGTCACCATCCTGAGTCATTTTACTGCCTAAATAATTGAAACTTTCAACTTTCTGTAGTTTTTCCCCGTTCAAGATGATATCAAAGGTCTCGTTAGAAAAGTTCATAGCTTTAGTTTTAGAGGCATTTATTTGGAGACCTATTTTAACCGAGAGATGACACAAATTATTTATTGCTTCTTGGGATTGTCTTGGTGTTGAACTTAAGAATGCTACATCATCTGCGAAATCCAGGTCCCCCAGGAATTTTCCATTTGTCCATTTTATACCCAATTGTTCATTGTTGGTATAGTTTCTCATAACCCAATCAATAGCTATTCCAAAAAGTAGTGGTGACATAATACAGCCTTGTTTAACCCCTGTTTCTACTGTAAACCATTCTGTATTCCCTTTATTTGTTCTAACACAACATCTTGCATTGTCATATAGCGCTTTGATTATATTCACATATTTTGTTGGAAAACCATAGATTGTAAGTATCTTCCACAATGATGGGCGGTGTAGACTATCAAAGGCTTTTTAAAAATCGACGAAGGTGATAATAAGTGGCGATTGCCTTTCTACTGATTCTTCTATAATTGTTCTTAGTGTGAATATTTGATCAATACATGATCGTTTCGGCCTGAAACCCGCTTGTTCTTCTCTGATCTTTTCGTCAGCATGCAATTTAAGTCTTTCTAACATCATGCAACATAATAATTTTCCAGGTACTGATAATAGAGATATACCACGCCAGTTATTACAGTCTGATAGATCACCTTTCTTCGGTAACTTTACAATAATACTGTCTTTCCATTGTTGTGGTGGTTGTTCTTCTCTCCATACTTCATTTATAATATCTAAAATTCTCAAGAGGTTGTTGTCATTAACTGCTTTAATCATTTCCCCTGAAATTTCGTCAACTCCAGCAGCTTTAAAATTTTTTAATCTTTTAACGGCTTGTTTGATCTCGTCCAGCGTGAATTCATCGCAAGTTATTGGCAAGGTGGTTGTGAGTGTTTCATTATTAAAATCAGGTGTTACTGTTTTCGAATCGGTCGGTTGGATCGGAGGGTTGATCAGTGAGTTAACAATTCACTATCGTAAAACAAGCTATTGTTACCGAAACAGAACCAGGCTCGACAGTAAACATGACTCACTCTAATATCTTGGGGGCTAAGGAGATTTTTAAAATTGGATACTGGAATGTAAGGACTATGTATCAAGACGGAAAATTGGAAGAAGTAATTAAAGAAATGGATAATTATAAGTTGGACTTATTGGGTGTCAGCGAGTGTAGATGGACGGGGAAGGGCATAAAATATATTTCAGAAGAAAAAAAGCAAATTATATACTCTGGTAGTAATGATAATCGTCACACAGAGGGAGTAGCCATCCTAATGACACAGAAAGCAGCAGCATCGCTTATCAGCTGGGTACCTATCAATGAGAGGCTAATATTAGCTAGATTTCAGACACGATTTTTCAAGCTCTCAATTGTACAATGTTATGCACCAACTAACGACGCTCTTGATACCACAAAAGATGACTTCTATGAAGCACTTCTAAGTACCATCAACACAATACCCAAGCATGACATAATAGCAGTCATGGGTGATTTTAACGCCAAAGTAGGTGACAACAACGATGGAGTACAAAGATATCTCGGTACTCATGGCATAGGCTGTATGAATCAAAATGGCGAAAGACTTCTAGAACTTTGTGAAATATCAAACCTCGTTGTGGCAGACACCATCTTTCCACATAAGAATATCCACAAGATAACATGGAATTCACCTGATGGCAGAACTAAGAACCAGATAGATCACTTCTGCATAAGCGCTAAATTTCGCTCATCAGTTCAAGACGTCAGAGCATACAGAGGTGCAGAGATCGGAAGCGATCATAACCTCTGCATAGCTAAACTGAGAATTAAACTGAAGAAGTTATACCAACAGAATAAAAATAGAAGAATAGATGTACACAGACTGCAATCAAATGATATAAAGGAGGAATATAATGTCAAAATGAACAACTATTTCGATGCTTTAGGCAAAATTGACAACGATATCACCACCAAGACAATCGATACTAAATGGGAACAACTGAGAACAGCAATGACAGAAGCAGCAGTAGCGACCACAGGATACCTAGTACATAAAAAGAAAAAATGGATGAGAGAAGATACTTGGGATAAAATACAAGAAAGGAAAACAGCAAAACTTAAACTACTAGCGGCAAGTACACATAATGCAGTTGAATCTTGCAAACTATCTTATAACTTGTTAAATAAAGAAGTGAAGACAAAAACTCGAAGAGATAAAAGACATTTCATCAATGAACTGGCCGTAGAAGCTGAAAATGCTGCAAGAACTGGTAATAGTAGGTGCCTTTATCAAATTACAAAACAACTATGTCACCAGCCTACTGCTATGGAAACACCTGTTAAAGGTAAATTAGGGAATTCAATACCAACAGAAAAAGAACAAATGAAGAGATGGGCTGAGCACTTCATGGAGGTGCTAAACAGACCACCACCAACAGTAACAATAGCCCTCAATAAATCTGTAATGTTTTGAAACACTGTCCGATCGACACATCACAAAACCGCCATCTTGGCTACTTGTATCAACACAAACAGCGAACTCACATGATAGGCAAACTTGATGTTTTCATCTTTAAAATACTTAGCAACATAATCCAGAAATAGCCAAACACACTACAAACTCATACAGCCTTAATGAGGGCTGTTACCACTGATGCAGACTCCAAAACGACGACATGAAATGCACAACACAGATAGATTCCTCTATTTAGAGTCAGTTCCCAATTTGAGCTGGAGTAGATTTTTTTAATTTACTGGTATTTTTAGTTCGTCTTGTATTTGGCATTTTTATTTGGTTTTTTTTTGTGTGTAACTGGTATGCATGCCTTCCTTTTGTGCTCTGGTCTCATGCTTTGCTCCATTCTTTGGATATTATCTCTAGTACTAAACTTTTGAATTTGAATCTCCTTAACCCCGTTTACCACCCGTGTGTTACCGGGGCCCGAAAGGGGAGCAAAGAATAGCAACACTGTTCCCTTCCATGCATGTCGTAGAAAGCGACTAAGGAGGGTTGGGCATGGGGCTGGTTACCCCATCCTGTAAAAAATTTAAACCACAAAAAACTTCAACAAATATGGACAAGTCAAATAAGGAAAATAAAACACAGCCATCCAAGACAGGGGAAGTTCCTCTCGCAGGGAGGCGTATGATGCAACACAGAGAAAGCCGAAAGGAGTCTGTGTTGCTGACTAACCTTCTTTCTTCTAAGAGAACTTCCAGATTTGGCACCTGGAATGTTCGGACATTAAACGAACAAGGGAAAGTGGCACAAGTAGCAGCAGAAATGAGGGAATATAAAATCGAGGTTCTGGGAATGTGTGAAACAAAGTGGAAGGGGGTAGACAGGAAGAAACTTATCACAGGTGAATTGGTGCGGTCCTCAGGACATGAAGATGAAAGTTCACACCACAGTGAAGGGGTAGCTCTTATGTTATCTAAAGAAGCACAGAAAGCACTCATTGAATGGGAAGCTGTTGGACCCAGAATAATAACAGCCACTTTTAAAACAGCTAAAAAGAAAATACATGTAAATGTCATCCAATGTTATGCACCAACTAATGACAAAGAAGAGTCGGTGAAAGAAGCATTTTATACTAGACTACAGGAAATTATGGATAAAGTAAAAAGAAGAGACATCACAATTTTGATGGGTGACATGAATGCAAAGATAGGTACAGTCAATACCGGATTTGAAGAAGTCATAAGAAAACATGGGCTAGGAATAATGAATGAAAATGGGGAACTATTCTCAAACTTCTGTGCTTCAAATCAACTGGCTATAGGGGGAAGCATGTTTCCACATAAGAGAATACACAAGGCAACATGGATATCACCAGACCATAGAACAGAAAATCAGATTGATCATATATGCATAAACAAGAAGTTTAGATCATCATTGCAGGATGTAAAGGTATATAGAGGAGCAGATGTGGCATCAGATCACCACCTTCTGATAGCCAAAGTAAAAATGAAACTCAAGAGATATGCAACAATGCAAAATTATAGACAACAATTTAATGTAGGACATCTAAGAAATCAAGAAACAAGAGACAAATTTGCGGTCACAGTATCCAACAAATTCCAAGTGCTCCAACAGCTGGAAGATGTAGAGAATACAGAAGACTATTGGCAGCAGGTCAAAACTGAATGGAATGAGACATGTGAAGAAATACTGGGGAAAAGGGAAAGACAACCAAAAACATGGATAACAACAGAAACCATCAATAAGATAAAAGACAGAAAAAACAAGAAAGCAGATTTAAACACAAGCAAAACCAGAAGTTCAAAAGCCAAGGCTCAAGAAGTGTACACAGAAGCAAACAAAGAAGTAAAAAGAAGTATCAAAAGAGACAAGAGGAAGTATATTGAGGAGTTGGCAAGAGAGGCAGAAGATGCTGCAGCCAAAGGAAATATGAGAGAACTGTATAGCAGCACAAAGAAGCTAACAGGGAAATCCAAGCAAACAAGTTGCCTCATAAAAGACAAGAATGGGAAACTGCTCAGCAATATACAGGAGCAAATGAAGAGGTGGACAGAATATTTTGGTGACCTTCTCAATAGACCAGCTCCACAAAACCCCCCGGACATCCAGCCAGCAGAAGAAGAGCTACAAATTAACAGTGAAAGACCAACGAAGGAAGAAATAAAGAAAGCCTGAATCCTTCGCTCCGTAACTGCAGTGAGTGTCCAGCTCTCACACCCATTAAAAGATTACTTTCTGATAAAGTAATAATTTGTAAATAAATATTAGACAAACATAAAGGTATGTTTTCAGGCACTCGTAAGAAATAAAGAAGTAGAAAACTAGACAACAGAAAAACAACAGACGTGAGTTACATCTGAAACACAGTTTACAGATGTGTCTGTGAGTTCGTCTGCCAGGCAATCGGATGTTTACAGCCCATTTTCAGACAAGTAATGTTTGAAATTTTGCACTAGATGAGTCATGCAAAATATTCAAATCAGATTGGCTGATCATTTGAGTTCCATAACAGAGCGGGGTAGGACAGTGAATATAACCTGACGCTTCAGTCAGTCTAGGTCACTGTGAGATTCATGCTGTCAAAGACACCAGACTTGCCAGAAGATAGAAGCCAGAATTTCCATTTATCACACCAGACACCTTTTATTGGAGTATTCATCAGGACTTATAATTCAGCCCAGGAAAACTCTAACAATTTAAATAAGGAAAACCGGAATATCTGAGGAAACTGAAACACATGGAGTCATAGAGGGAATTATCTTATTAAAGAAACGACACCCCAGACGCGTGTAAGAGGCCGATTCAAGTCTCTTTTATTCATCTGAGCAAAACGTCTGTGAGCCAGGATTGGCGTAAGTTGTGATTTTACATTCTATATTTTATTACTAACATGTGAACTAACATATATATGTATATGGCCATGTGAATTTTAATATGTGAAGATCGCTAGTGGATGTCCTAGTTATTTGAGGCTGGCAACCTCAGCGTATAGAATGATGATTCACGAACCACCACTGCACGGGCTGGTGATTGCTTTATTGCTAGTTTCTTAAAGAGAACTAAACGCATAAAGAGTCCCAGGTTCCATATGGAGCAGGGAGGAAAAGATGGAAGAAATGATGTACATTCTTACAGTTTCAAACCAGTGTAAATGTCGATGTTAACATATGCACTTTAAAATTAATGGAAATTTCAAACTTTTCAAATCAGTGTAAACATAAATGAAAACATTTAATTTATATTATGAACACTTTTCAATCAGTGGAAATGTAAATGTAAACATATTCTATCTGTAATATAAACCTTTTCGTTTAAATGTAATAATGTAAAGCTGCTAGCTATCGTTTTCAAAATAATTATATACTCTACCTATAAGGCCTTTTTTCTTAACCTCAGTGAGGATAAAATGTACAAGACAATAAATATTTCAGATACTAGGTCAGATCTTCTTTCTCTCAGCAATGAAATACTTGTCTGCTTCAATCTGTTCTTCCCCCCCCCCCCCTTTTTTTTTTACAGAGTATGGAACCACCACAGCAGCCAGCTCCATGTTTGAAGCCTGGTCTAAAACACATCATGTGTTCTTTTTGCGGTAGTTCTTTTTGTGGTAGTTTCTATTGCAATTTGTCAGGAGTAGGCAGGACTATGGAGGTTTGCGAATATTATTATGTAAAACAAATGGGATAACAATCTGAAAGGCAGACATGCATATAAGCCATTGAAAGCTCCTACAAGAACATGTCAAGCATCCAGGGAACTAAGTTCTCAGCAGTAAGAAACTACTTAGACTACAACTGGGAATGGCTATTTTAGAACAGAAGAACCTTACTGTGTAGAATGTATAATGACAATCAGGAGGCATGAACAACAGAGAATACCAATATTCAATTATTTAAGGGCATAAAGTTCACCCATAACTATAGAACAGGTGTAGAGAGTAGACAGGCCTAGAGAACTACACAATATAGTAGTACAATACATAAGAACACAAATTAATATTTAATGATTAGTGGGGGTATGGTGGAAAAGTGAGTGCCTAGCGAGGTTCTAATAATACATTTTCACATTGACAAATAAATAGTATCTTGAACATCACCCCAAGCTTTCACACCCTCTTTTTTCACACCATGACAAGTATGAAGCGACTTTCATTTTAGGACAAAGTAAAAAGCTGTACACAGTTTGAAACTTTTAATTTACTCTATTCACAATAACTGGACATGAGGAATGATGCCACTCTCAGGTATCGGTAACTGAAATTATTATAGACACTAGATATCCTAACTATAAATAACCCTTCACAGGTTGAACAGGATATTTATCTTCATAAACAAACAAATAAAAATTTTAAACAAATAGCTACTGAAACAACTACTGCCTGAAGATCTGAATTTCTCTGGGCTGGTGAAGCTGGATCAAGGGGCATTCATTCATTGACCGGCCAAATGGGTGTGGGAATATACAGGGCCAGGATAATGAGAATAAATGCAGGATTGGACACACACTGGTGAAACCGTCTGATGGCATTGCAGTGCAGTCTTCATTCTGAAATCCCCATGGTAAGAGACAGAGGTAGACCAAACACGGAGAAACACACAGAGAAGAGAAACAGAGAAGAGAAACACACGGAGAAGAGAAACAGAGAAGAGAAACAGAGAAGAGAAACAGAGAAGAGAAATGGAGAAGAGAAAGAGAGAAGAGAAACACACGGAGAAGAGAAACAGAGAAGAGAAACAGAGAAGAGAAACACATGGAGAAGAGAAACACATGGAGAAGAGAAACAGAGAAGAGAAACACACGGAGAAGAGAAACAGAGAAGAGAAACACACGGAGAAGAGAAACAGAGAAGAGAAACACACGGAGAAGAGAAACAGAGAAGAGAAACAGAGAAGAGAAGAGAAACAGAGAAGAGAAACAGAGAAGAGAAACACACGGAGAAGAGAAACAGAGAAGAGAAACACATGGAGAAGAGAAACAGAGAAGAGAAACAGAGAAGAGAAACAGAGAAGAGAAACGGAGAAGAGAAACAGAGAAGAGAAACAGAGAAGAGAAACACACGGAGAAGAGAAACAGAGACAGTATTGAAAATGATGAGGAAGATATGGAAAGACAGGAGAACGTGGCATGTGTTTGTTGAAGACCAATGCTCCTTGGGGAGCTAAAGGGCATTGATTCATTCGTTGACCGAGGTTAGCCAGCGACTGACAAATCACGGATAAAGTTACTTTACTCAATGATTATACTTAGACCTACATTCGACTGCAGCATGTGACAATCTGATTTATCTCCCTCTATAAAGGGAACTCTTGTTTGTGATCTTTCTGTTTTTATGAAGAAAAAATATGCAGTTCAACCTGTCAATCAATCAATTCCCTTTAGCTCCCCAAGGAGTATAGGCCTTATTCTCTTGCATGATGTGTGAGTTCAACCTGTGAGGGGTTATAATTAGGATATGTAGTGTTGTTAATTCCAGATAAGAATTCTGATTTCATGGTATCATTTCACACTTTCCAGTTAGTGTAAACAGAATAACAGCTGATAGAATGGTCTGGCGCTCTCTCTTCCAAACCTCTACACCTCACGGTAGAAGGGGAACGACTAAGTAAGTAAGTAAGAAAACAGAATAGATTAAAAGTATCTCACTTGCCCGCTATTCCCTCATCAATCCTTATACTTGAACTTTTCTTCTTGTTATATTCTAGTCAAGCATGAATATTTGTTCCACAGCAACAAAAAACCCTGTCTGTAGTTTTTATCTTCATTATAATCTTTATATTATCTACCCTTCCAAGATGGAGGTGAAATTCGTTTCTCACCTTAGACGCCGAAAGAAAAACATCAGGAATGTGTATATTTCGATGGATATCACCATGTTATGTTAAATTATAGAATAAGAGATACACCAGAGTATCTAGTGGTGTAGATATTTTCCTATAACTGACCTCGAAACCCTTGAATCGGTCGGTTGGATCGGAGGGTTGATCAGTGAGTTAACAATTCACTATCGTAAAACAAGCTATTGTTACCGAAACAGAACCAGGCTCGACAGTAAACATGACTCACTCTAATATCTTGGGGGCTAAGGAGATTTCTAAAATTGGATACTGGAATGTAAGAACTATGTATCAAGACGGAAAATTGGAAGAAGTAATTAAAGAAATGGATAATTATAAGTTGGACTTATTGGGTGTCAGCGAGTGTAGATGGACGGGGAAGGGCATAAAATATATTTCAGAAGAAAAAAAGCAAATTATATACTCTGGTAGTAATGATAATCGTCACACAGAGGGAGTAGCCATCCTAATGACACAGAAAGCAGCAGCATCGCTTATCAGCTGGGTACCTATCAATGAGAGGCTAATATTAGCTAGATTTCAGACACGATTTTTCAAGCTCTCAATTGTACAATGTTATGCACCAACTAACGACGCTCTTGATACCACAAAAGATGACTTCTATGAAGCACTTCTAAGTACCATCAACACAATACCCAAGCATGACATAATAGCAGTCATGGGTGATTTTAACGCCAAAGTAGGTGACAACAACGATGGAGTACAAAGATATCTCGGTACTCATGGCATAGGCTGTATGAATCAAAATGGCGAAAGACTTCTAGAACTTTGTGAAATATCAAACCTCGTTGTGGCAGACACCATCTTTCCACATAAGAATATCCACAAGATAACATGGAATTCACCTGATGGCAGAACTAAGAACCAGATAGATCACTTCTGCATAAGCGCTAAATTTCGCTCATCAGTTCAAGACGTCAGAGCATACAGAGGTGCAGAGATCGGAAGCGATCATAACCTCTGCATAGCTAAAATGAGAATTAAACTGAAGAAGTTATACCAACCGAATAAAAATAGAAGAATAGATGTACACAGACTGCAATCAAATGATATAAAGAAGGAATATAATGTCAAAATGAACAACTATTTCGATGCTTTAGGCAAAATTGACAACGATATCACCACCAAGACAATCGATACTAAATGGGAACAACTGAGAACAGCAATGACAGAAGCAGCTGTAGCGACCACCGGATACCTAGTACATAAAAAGAAAAAATGGATGAGAGAAGATACTTGGGATAAAATACAAGAAAGGAAAACAGCAAAACTTAAACTACTAGCGGCAAGTACACATAATGCAGTTGAATCTTGCAAACTAACTTATAACTTGTTAAATAAAGAAGTGAAGACAAAAACTCGAAGAGATAAAAGACATTTCATCAATGAACTGGCCGTAGAAGCTGAAAATGCTGCAAGAACTGGTAATAGTAGGTGCCTTTATCAAATTACAAAACAACTATGTCACCAGCCTACTGCTATGGAAACACCTGTTAAAGGTAAATTAGGGAATTCAATACCAACAGAAAAAGAACAAATGAAGAGATGGGCTGAGCACTTCATGGAGGTGCTAAACAGACCACCACCAACAGTAACACCTGATTTTAATAATGAAACATCCACAACCACTTTGCCAATAACTTGCGATGAATTCACGCTGGACGAGATCAAACAAGCCGTTAAAAGATTAAAAAATTTTAAAGCTGCTGGAGTTGACGAAATTTCAGGGGAAATGATTAAAGCAGTTAATGACAACAACCTCTTGAGAATTTTAGATATTATAAATGAAGTATGGAGAGAAGAACAACCACCACAACAATGGAAAGACAGTATTATTGTAAAGTTACCGAAGAAAGGTGATTTATCAGACTGTAATAACTGGCGTGGTATATCTCTATTATCAGTACCTGGAAAATTATTATGTTGCATGATGTTAGAAAGACTTAAATTGCATGCTGACGAAAAGATCAGAGAAGAACAAGCGGGTTTCAGGCCGAAACGATCATGTATTGATCAAATATTCACACTAAGAACAATTATAGAAGAATCAGTGGAAAGGCAATCGCCACTTATTATCACCTTCGTCGATTTTCAAAAAGCCTTTGATAGTCTACACCGCCCATCATTGTGGAAGATACTTACAATCTATGGTTTTCCAACAAAATATGTGAATATAATCAAAGCGCTAGATGACAATGCAAGATGTTGTGTTAGAACAAATAAAGGGAATACAGAATGGTTTACAGTAGAAACAGGGGTGAAACAAGGCTGTATTATGTCACCACTACTTTTTGGAATAGCTATTGATTGGGTTATGAGAAACTATACCCACAATGAACAATTGGGTATAAAATGGACAAATGGAAAATTCCTGGGGGACCTGGATTTCGCAGATGATGTAGCATTCTTAAGTTCAACACCAAGACAATCCCAAGAAGCAATAAATAATTTGTGTCATCTCTCGGTTAAAATTGGTCTCCAAATAAATGCCTCTAAAACTAAAGCTATGAACTTTTCTAACGAGACCTTTGATATCATCTTGAACGGGGAAAAACTACAGAAAGTTGAAAGATTCAATTATTTAGGCAGTAAAATGACTCAGGATGGTGACACAACAAGAGAAATCCATACTAGAATTGCTTTGGCAGCTAGCGCCTTCAATAGATTATCTAACATTTGGAAATTACGATCATTGAATATACATACCAAGCTTCGTCTGTTTAATTCAAATGTTATCTCAGTGTTAACATACGGCTGTGAGAGTTGGAAAATAACAAAATCATTGGAGAACAAGCTGAATACATTCGAGAACAAATGTCTTAGAAAACTCATGAACATCAGTTGGAAAGAATTCAAGACTAATCGACAAATAAGAGAAGACTCTAGGCAGAAATATGTCTCCGACTATATAAGGAAAAGACGATGGTCATATATCGGTCATGTCCTACGAATGCAAAACAACAGAATACCACTACAGGCGCTCACTTGGGTTCCTGAGGGTAAGAGGAAAAAAGGAAGACCAAAAGAAACACTCAGAAGAACAATAATAAGAGAAGGAAGAACGTTGGGCCTAAATAATGTGCAAGAGCTAAGAGGAGTGGCGTCACAACGAACAACCTGGAGAGCACTGGTTTCTGCCTTATGCGCCGTGTTTGGCACTTAAAGAATTTATTATTATTATTATTACTGCAGTAAACGTTTATTACTAATTTAATGTCTGTTCCTAGGTAGATGCTCTGTTTTCTGTTACACCGTGCTACAATTTGTGCCTAATAACTGCAGACAGACAGTTAATAAATGTAGGGATGAGTAAATCAAGAGATTAAAAGCTTAATTAAAGAAATAATAACAGATGAATGGAAAGCAGAGTGGGATAAAAATCTGAAAGGAAGACATGCAAATAAGATGTTCAAGGCTCCAACAAGAAAATGTCAGATATCTAGGGAATTGAAAATTCCCAGTAATAAGAAACTTCTCAGACTACAGCTGGGAAAAGGCTATTTCAGAATAGAAGAACCTTACTGTGCAGAATGTCTTCAAGACAATAATATAGAACATTTCTTGTTAACATGCACGAGGTGTAAACAAATGAGAATTAGATTATTTGCTGACATCAAATTTACCACTTAAAGTCAATGGAACAGTTTTAAAACAAGTCAATAAATTCAAATACCTAGGCACATTAATAACAACGGATGGAAGATACATCTCAGAAGTGAAGTGCAAAACAGCTCAGGCAAAAGCAGCATTCTATAAAATGAAGAGTATTTTATGCAACAATTCTTTGTCATTGGAAGTAAGAAAGGGAGTTCTTCATTGTTATATAGAACCAATCCTGACATATGGGAGTGAGTCATGGACAATTAGTAAACAAGTAGGGAAGGCACTAGAGACCACAGAGATGTGGTTTTACAGAAGAATGTTAAAAATACCAACCAAAAAGAGTAATGAGGATGTCCTGAAAGAGGCCAATGCACAAAGGAAATTTATTTCACAAGTTAGAAAGAAACAATCCACTTTTTTGGGTCATGTTATGAGAACAGGAAAGCTGGGATATATCATAACAACAGGTAAGAATGAAGGAAAAAGAGATAGAGGAAGACAAAGAGGGCAAATACTGGACAGTTTGACATCATGGTATGGAAAGAAGTCAACAGCAGAATTGATAAATTGTACTGGAGACAGGAAGTTGTGAAGAGACACGATCTCCTACGCCACTAGGCATGGTACTTGACGAAGAGGAAATTTACCTATAAATATAGAAAGAAGTGTTAACAATATACAGACCTAGGGAAATGCATAATATAGTCAAACAGTATTTAACAAGAACAAAAGTTAACATACAGTAATTGGGAAGGTCTGATGATGTTCTTACAATACATATGACTTGTGGCAAGTGAAAGTCAGTTAAATATCTAACTGGAAACACCATACCTTTACACCCCTCCACCAGAATATTATGGAAGGAGTATATAGGGCCGAAACACTTGTCGGACGGGGGGACTTCTTCTGATGATCAGATTGCTTCCTGTTGTATCGCTCTGTAAAGAGTTTCCTATCATCTTAGCCTATTGTTTGGTGTTTTTGTTTGGTTTTGTCTTGTCTCGTTTTTGTTTGTTTGGTTTTTTTTTTACAATGGCCCCCAACACGCAAAACTGATAATTCTGATTTGCCAAATTTACAGAGATTTGACAGATGTTCATATTATTGTATTTGGAATTGAAAACAATATATATCCTAATTATAACCCATCAGAGGCTGAACGGGATATTTTTCTTAATTAAATTTTAAAAGAAAAAAGTGATGCCACTTTCTCTATCGGCAGTTATTCACATTAATTGGTACTGAAAACAATATACAGTAGAACTCCATTTATCCGAACCCCATGGGACCGAGCATCGTTCGGATAATCAAATGTTCGGATAATTGGATTACATAATGTATCGAGTACATGTACACATATTTCTAAAAATAATTAACCATCACAAGGAAATTACACTATAAAACATATTTACTTGTACTGTAATAATAATACCCACACTGTATTAGATCACTGTATCACCAAAATCTTTCATTACACTGCAGTGCATGTACTACTTGTATTAATTATTTTTTTTTAAGAAAGAGAAATGTTTTCAAAATAACATTACAAACGATTCAAAACCAGGCGCAACTTACGTATACATGTACTTGCACAGATGTAACCCACTATTTAAATTAATGAGGAATCCTCTTTTGCACCAAACTGGATAGTCTCCTTTTGGCTGCTAAGTCCCGCATTCTCTTCAACAGCAGAAGCTGTATAGGACAGCTGTCATCTTCTTGCTCGTACCAAGCCATCGCTGTTTCTGTGCTATAAAGGCCTCTTCAGGACTTGGTCGACGTTTTGGGTTTTCTTCATAATCTACAAGTACATCATGTACTTCTGAGGAGTCTTCATCATCGGTCACTACATGTATTTGGTTTTCTTCTTGCACAAAAGACAAAATTTCTTCGTCATTCAAAAACTGAAAACCAGAATCATTATCATCTTCTAGCCACATGTGTGCATCATCTTTGTCACAGGCCGAAAATCCGGGCATTGCTTGAAACAGTTCCACAACTTCATTTATACAATCATCATTTGTGTCCACTACAGTAGTTTCATTTCCTCCTTTTTTTCCCAAGCAATCTATTCCAAGCCTTGTTGAGATTATCTTGTGACAGGGTGGTCCAAGCATCAGCTAACATATATCAGCAGTCTTTGAGATTAAGCTTTTTGGAAAACGCCACCACACTTTCTTCATCTTCAGCCAACAATAAACGACGCATGACTTCCTTCTTGTACATCGTTTTAAGCTTTGCTATAACACCCTGATCCATTGGTTGAATCAGTGCTGTTACATTGGGAGGCAGAAAAATTACTTTAAAATTTGCATCAACTGCATTCAATGTATCCGTCTCTGGATGAGATGGTGCATTGTCCAGTAGAAGAATTACTTTTCCAGTTTTCTTTTCTTGTTCTCTCAACCTCTTCACATTTGGGATGAACTGATTTGTATACCAATCAAGAAATATTTCACTATTCATCCAAGCACTCTTCTGTGCTTTGTAGCACAATGGGAGACATGTCACATTCTTTAAACAACGTGGTTTTTTTTGGCTTTAACGATCATTAGCACCGGTAAACGATGACTTCCACTGGCATTCGCGGCTACCAAAATTGTTACTCTCTCTTTGCACTTTTTAAACACAGGGGAAGCTGCTTCGCGCTGAGATGCAAGTGATTTTTGAGGCAATGATTTCCAGCATAAGCCAGTCTCATCGGCATTATACACATCGAGTGAATAATCTTCTTCTTCCAAAAAAGCCAAGAATGTTTCTTTAAAATTTTTCAGCGGCAGTTGCATCTCCAATTCTCGTATGCCATGACGAGATTTAAAGTTTCTTAACCATCCCTGGCTAGCCTTAAAGTCAGGAGGACAGTCAAGTTGATTGTTGAACTGAAGTGCCTTTTCACACAATAGAGAACCAGAGATAGTTTCCCCTTTGCTTCTTCTTTGCACAAACCATATATACAAAGCCTCTTCCAATTTCAAATCTTTCGCATGTCTCATGGTTTACGTTTCTTCGACCCATTTTCACTATCCAATTTCGGTGCAAAACTCATAATTTTATCCTTGTTACTTTTGATGTCAGAGACGGTAGCTTTCCCAACATTGGAAATCCTCGCAAGTGAAGACACAGTTTCACCTTTTCCTAGTCTCTTGATAATTTCTGTTTTCGTTTCAATTGACAAAACATTGCGGTTCCTTTTATATGCTTTAGGCCTTCTGGAAGATTCCATATCGCACAGAGAAATACTTGCACACCAAAATTATTCTGCTGTAGTAGCAGACACAATTATTTTAAGTTGAACTGTCTGTTTAGCCAGTGTTCTGCCTAGAACGCATACGTACACTAGATTGGTAAACCAGATATTAACTGACTTTATGATCTGACTGACTTCCTGTACGTAAGCGACTGACCATTAGCCCATTCCATCCTCTACAAATTGTTCGCACACATTTGAAGCTTGCAGCATCAAAAGATTCAAAAATAAAGTCTAACATGACTGGTGGCGCCTGATTTTTTTTTTCTCGAAAAAGTGTTCGGATAATTGGATGTTCGGATAATTGGGGTTCGGATAAATGGAGTTCTACTGTATATCCCAATTATAACCCATCAGAGGTTGAACGGGATATTTCTCATCATCAAATTAAAAAAAAAAAAAAAAGAAGTCCCGTAACAGACAAAATGTGAAATCCGTTAAACAGTAGTGCCCGCTGCTCGGTTCGAACAAACCCAGTGACCTAAAATCATCTTGCGTTCACATTAAATACACTTCATGTCTGTGTGTGAGGTCAACGATCTAACGATAAAACTGATACGAAGCCTGCTTTGTGTCAGACCTGGCTGCTCCTTTATACTGCAAGCAGCAACCATCGATTCGTAAAATGCGTGAAGTCAACAGACCTGTAGGCCGGTGTAACTTTTAGCATTACTAGCTTCCTGTGCGCATTGACAGGGGGTAAAAGTATGTCATTCAATTCTCGACGTCGCCACACGTCACCATTAGTGACCCTGATATCTCCACAGGTCACCAACAGTAAAGGGCGTTCACAATCCGCAGTATCTAATTCAAAGTCCCATGCTATTACAAGCAAGGCTGCTGTAACAACTGAGTAACGACTTTTATGCAACCAACATGATTTAAATCGTGTAGGCCTACGTCGATGATCTTGTCGAAGCCGACTTATTGGGAGTGCAAACTCAACAAATGTGCCATACAATCCAGGTCGTACAAGGCAGTAAGAACGGTTGTGTAGGCTATAGGTCTAACAACTCTATCATGTAAACTACTGCACATTAAGTGCTCTAGGGCAGTCGTGTTGCAAGAATGCCAGCTGAAGTGGTGGCCTCGTGCGAGATAAAAGTGACGAATATAAAGATAATGTTAAGATATAAACGAAGATACGTAAGGGCTGGCAGGCGTAGTGACATTTGCCTGGGAATTCGCATAAAGGAACTGTTACATAATTCTCACCTTTCTTTGCGGTCATTTTCTTGTCTCGTGGGTGGCTCTGTGAAAAGTTGATATTGCACAAGCTGTTCGTAATCTCTTCCATTGATAGGTTCAAAGTCCAGTTTTTTTAATCAAAGAAAGATAACCATCCTAGAACGCGGGACATAATACAGTCTCCATGAATGCGGACCGTAAGCAACCAATGCTGAGATCAAACAAGTGTTGGTGAAACGTTCTGTAAAATCACTGGAAGAATGTTTACTAGATAGGTATCACACAAACACATGACTACTGGCAATCGTGTCCTCATGTCGCCTCTATTTGATTGGTCGGAGCTAGCCAATGCTAAGGCAGCTCATTCCAAGCTCTGGATGACAAACTGTAAGCTTGACGATGATTGGATGACACGAGTTCATGAGTCACTTCTGGCCCAGGCCTGGGGATTCCCTAATATTTCCGTGACTTACGTCTACATCACGCTGTCATGTGCACGATAAACAACGCGTCATTCATATCCAGAAGACGGTGGTTTACAAACGCTTGCATGCTATTTAATTTCGTTTCTCTCAGGAGAAATAAGCACACACCGGACTGCAATCTCGCATGCACTGAGTGTGACCGACGGCCGGATAACTATGATATAGTACCGCGAGAAGAGGAAAGGTTCACTACAGTATTTTGTGGATGAAACTGAAACAGGCAGTGGAAACCTGGTTAAGAGAAAAGTTTGCTGCTAGTGCAACAAGGTTAATAATAATGAGTAAGTTATTTCTGGTTTGACTCGGTTCTTACACGATTTACTCAGATTTCGCAGTTTTTATGGTTAATACAGTATACAGAAGGTGTGAATTACTGTTTGTGCTTTCGGAAAGACAAACAGTGGTCATTGCAACATTTGTCCAAGCAATCTTCTTCAAATGCCACGCTGGCTGGAACAGACAACCATGTCACCCCATAACTTCCTGTCCGCACTGCAGCTGATCATTTCTGTTGTTGACTTATTTCCAAGACGTGATATTAATTATTATATTGCCCAGTATTTTTTCTTCTGTCTCTCGCTCATAATAATTTTCCATCAATATTTGCTGTTGTCACAATGTACTTGAGCTTCTCTTGTCGTAACATGCCCAAAGGAAGTCAACTACTTCCGTCTAATATGACCAATAGACTTTCGTTGCGCACTAGCTTCTTTTAGTAACACCTAGTTACTCTTTTAGCGGTCAATGACTTGTTTAACATACTTCTGTCAAACGACACCTCTCCGGCTTGGGACCCCAAGATGCAGCAATAGTGAATGCAGTCAGCGACTCATAGCTTGACTGCCTGCGTCAGGACCAGCGAACCAGAGCTGGTCAAGACCGTGCTCCACCTCCACGTGGTGGTCCTGGAAACAGTCTGCAGCAGTGCAGGCTGGCTGAGCGAGCATGGATCGAAATGGAAAGGCAAACCCGGTCCTTAAAAAATGCCGTGCAGAAGTCGGATGTGTCGACCGAAAGGTGCAGATATCACAGCTTAGGCGCAAACAGACACAACGCAACCACCGTCCTTTTCAGGACGAACGAAGAAGAAGAAGAAGAAACGACACCTCTCCGGCTTCATAGAATCCATCTGCTTGTTTACTGATTGTACATGACTCGCTTCAACAAGACGGATCGATCTATGTAATTGTAACTCTGGAGACCTCTCTTTCTTACTTCCATCGACTAAGATTTTTTGTTGTTCCAGGAAATACTTGTTATTTTATTGAACGCTACTTTTGTTTGATCTATTCAACTCCTCGCCTCTGTGATACATCTTCCATGTGCTATTATAACGCACTGTGACGACATAACCTGGATCGTCACATTTTCCTGTGCCATCCTGTAATTCATTCGGTGCTCTTCCCTTTCTTGTTCCCGCCTCTAACACACTGACAGTAGTTGTGATTTTCGATTCATGCTTTACACTTTCTTCCATCAATTCTAGACATGTCGGGGCTTCATCGATCATCTGTACTGATTATTGTAATCACTCATTTGCATTTCTTTTCAACAGGGAACATCTTCCACACAATTGATAGACAAGTGATTGATCAGCTAGCTGGTAGCGACCACAAACCAATAAAGATGGTCATAAATATAGAATACGTTCCCCAGGAACTAAAACTACGCCTCGATGGAACTACAAACGAGCTGACAGAGACAGCTTTGCAATGTTGACAGATAGGTTTTGTGAGACCATTGTCACAGAATGGATTGGGGCGACCCCTTCTTCCTAATCTCTGTTTCACTACGGCAGTAATCGGTACATTTGTGGTACAGATTTTATTGCGTGCTTTCAATTGTCGCACTTTCTTTCTTTCTCTGCTAAGTAGCAGATATTTGACATTGTCAAATCATTTTGACACTCCTTGTTGGTGATAATACATCTCATTTGCCAGGGTGCGGCAAAGCTTTGCTAAGATTAGGCCCAGGTCCGCGACAGATAAGAGATTAATCGTCTGTGCGACACATTCTGGACAGTCAAGCATGACATAATCGTTTCCAGTACACCTTGTTACAAAGAGATTCATCATCATCTCAACCTATAACTCGCCATGGGTCGTAGAGGTGCCAAGGTGGAAGCATCAGCAGACAGGGTCCTCCACTGCTCTCTATCCTCATCAATGCGTACAAGTGTGGAAAAACTGTGCCCTGCCCATTCTTTGATATTATCATCCCTGGATTTTCTTTGCCTTCCTCTTCTCCGTTTACCTTCGACTGTTCCCTGGAGGATCGTTTTCGAAAGGGAGTCATGACGAGTTACAGGCCCAAACCAGGCAAGCTTTCGACGTTTCACTACTGACAAAAGTGGTTCTTGGTGGCCTGCAAACGTGTTTATTTTCTCTCTAACATAGACATTTGTTTTGTGCTCTTTATAGCAAATGCGCCAAATTCTTCTATAACATTTATACTCGAAAGCCTGAATCCTTCGCTCCATAACTGCAGTGAGTGTCCAGCTTTCACACCCATTAAAAGATTACTTTCTGATAAAGTAATAATTTGTAAATAAATATTAGACAAACATAAAGGTATGTTTTCAGGCACTCGTAAGAAATAAAGAAGTAGAAAACTAGAAAACAGAAAAACAACAGACGTGAGTTACATCTGAAACACAGTTTACAGATGTGTCTGCGAGTTCGTCTGCCAGGCAATCGGATGTTTACAGCCCATTTTCAGAAAAGTAATGTTTGAAATTTTGCACTAGATAAGTCATGCAAAATATTCAAATCAGATTGGCTGATCATTTGAGTTCCATAACAAACAGAGCGGGGTAGGACAGTGAATATAACCTGGCGCTTCAGTCAGTCTAGTTCACTGTGAGATTCATGCTGTCAAAGACACCACACTTGCCAGAAGTTAGAAGCCATAATTTCCATTTATCACACCGGACACCTTTTATTGGAGTATTCATCAGGACTTATAATTCAGCCCAGGAAAACTCTAACAATTTAAATAAGAAAAACCGGAATATCTGAGGAAACTGAAACACATGGAGTCATAGAGGGAATTATCTTATTAAAGATACGACACCCCAGACGAGTGTAAGAGGCCGATTCAAGTCTCTTTTATTCATCTGAGCAAAATGTCTGTGAGCCAGGATTGGCGTAAGTTGTGATTTTACATTCTATATTTTATTGCTAACATGTGAACCAACATATATATGTATATGGCCATGTGAATTTTAATATGTGAAGATCGCTAGTGGATGTCCTAGTTATTTGAGGCTGGCAACCTCAGCATATAGAATGATGATTCACGAAACACCACTGCACGGGCTGGTGATTGCTTTATTGCTAGTTTGTTAAAAATAACTAAACGCATAAAGAGTCCCAGGTTCCAAATGGAGCAGGGAGGAAAAGATGGAAGAAATGATGTACATTCTTACTGTTTCAAACTAGTGTAAATGTCGATGTTAACATATGCACTTTAAAATTAATGGAAATTTCAAACTTTTCAAATCAGTGTAAACATAAATGAAAACATATTTAATTTACATTATGAACACTTTTCAATCAGTGGAAATGTAAATGTAAACATATTCTATCTGTAATATAAACCTTTTCGTTTAAATGTAATGTAAAGCTAATAGGTATCGTTTTAAATGTAAAGAAAGTTTTATCCCGAGGGATTAAATTTAATTCTCATCGAGGGTAAATTCTGAGATAAATGGGATGGTAGAATAGAAGAAAGGGGACATATAAGTATGTGTTGGGAAATGCAATACTCAGAAGAGCGTTTCATTTCTATTCTTTATCATAGTTATTGGTGGTACTAGCAGAAAGTACTATCTCTGGAACAAGAAGGGACAAGTGGCCTACTCTTTAAGATGAAGGACCAACTTTGTAGACTCTCCTTGACATTTCTAGGAAACGAGCTACACCCGGCAACCTTGACCAGCGACAAGCGTGAGCAGTGTAAAAAGAACCCATCAGCGGGAGCAGAACTACTATTGGCAGCTAAGTGCAAAATCTACGCTGCCAAAGTGAACTTTTTTCCCATCGACTCTACTATCAGTGATGAAACTTTTCTTCTAAACTGTTCAATTATTTTCAAACTGTTAAAACTTAAGTGATTATTAAATTTTGTTATTTGTAGTTTTACAAATTTAACTTCGATTTAATCATTTTAAAGTTACTGCATGTTTGTCTCAGTCAATTTACCATACACACTCTAAACAGAGCTACACCAGAATAATAAGAATTTTACTGAGTAAATCAGAGGTGGGGGCTTAAACGAGCTAACATAAACCATTGCTTAATCCTTCACAAAAGTGGTTGCAGATACTAGAATTAACGTGCTCATTCAAATGCAGCATTGTTTTCGCTTATCTGAATAGCTTGTGAATACCCCTTTGTGGTAGAAGCGTCATTAACCTTCTATTTACATATCTGCCAAGAGTAATCTTGTGCGAAGGTAGACACATTTGAAGCCCATATTAGATACTCTTGAGTTTTGGCCACTGCTGGACCACTACTGCAAAACTGGGGAGGCAATACCGTCACAACCATTAACACGAGTAAAAGGTAAGGTAAAGGATCCCGTTACAACCCCATTGAGGCCTATTGAGAATATGGTATTAGGCCCATATTTTCTTGACCATCGGCACACTAGGGGTGATGTGGTCAGCATCACGCCGGCCGCCTTAACCTTCCCAGAGCTGCTCTGGTACCCAATTGGGGCTGGGTCGACCTAGGAGCCGTTTGCGGCCTAAAAAAATTCCACCTCATCTGGGAACAGATAGGATGAAAACACAAAGTCACTGGCAAAGAAAAAGAAGTTACCAGGAAGAGATGATGGGATAATCAATGAAATGTTAATAGGTCTAGGCACAAAGGCAAAAAAGAAGCTTCTGACAGTCCTAAACAGCTGTTGGAAAAGAGGATATGTACCACATGCATAGAAGGAAGCCATGCTGATACCTGTTCCAAAGAAAGACAAAGACCTGACAGAACCAAATAGCTGCAGATCAATCAGCCTACTTGTGACGAAACGGGGCGACCTCTATCGATTTTCGGTTCTCTCCGGCAGTATCGGTACATTTGTGGTACTGATTTTTATTAGGTGCTGTCAATTATTGCACTTTTCTTTCTTTCTTTCTTTGTCTGCTAAGTAGCAGATATGTGATTTTATCACATCACCCTGTAGGTGATAACTATCACAGCTGTGACACTCCTTGCAAATATGTCACCGGTTTGTTACCTGGTCATCCCAGCCTACGAAGATAGTCGCCGGCGCGTTTAGATTGAACAGCTGATAAGACGACATTACCGTCTGTGTAACACAGGTGGGCAGACAAATGTTATGTAACTGCTTCCGGTCCTTGGTTAAAAATAATCATGGATTTATTACATTTTAGACAATATGAGTCTACAAATGTGTTTGTAAGAGTGTATACAAGGCATCAGATGTCCATATATGGTAATACGTGACCTTTGGAGGCACGCACCTTATTTCACGTGGGACCGTTTGGAAATATCACAGCCTTTCCTGCATGATTTGAAATGATTGGATCTTTCTGATTAGATTCATAACATCACTGGAGGGAATATAGGCTGACAATTTCACAGTTTTATTTCTATGTGATTTGCACGCTCGCCAAGACATCAGACCTTCGCCAGAGGAAGAACTAGATTTATAATTCCTAATTGTTATCAGGACCTTTTATTGGAGAACCAGATAAGACTTATAAAGCCCAGGAAATCTCTTTCAAATTTTAATAAGAAACACGGAGTCAGAAGGGGCAATCTATGTTAAAACAAAAAGAAATCCCAGACACGTGTTGTAAGAGAACGATTCGTCTCTTTTATTCATCTGTGCGACAAGTCTGTAGCCAGGATTGGCGTAAGTTGGATTTACATTACATATTTTATTACTAACATGTGAACTAACATATATATGTATATATTACCATGTGAATTTTATTGTGTGAAACTCGCTATTAGATGTCAGAGTCATTTGAGGCTTGCAACCTCAGCGTATAGAATGATGATTCATAAACCACCACTGCACGGGCTGGTGATTGCTTTATTGATAGTTTCGTAAAGAGAACTAAAAGCATAAAGTAGTTCCAGGTTCCCTATAGAGCCGGGAGGGAAAGATGAAAGACACGATGTACATTCTAAGCATAAGACTTACATTTTCATAGCAGTGTAAATGTCCCTATAAACATATTCACTTAAAAAATTGTAAGGTTTCACGCTTTAAACCAGTGTAAATGTCCATGGGAAAATATTCATTTTAATTAATAGAAGTTTCAAACTTTTCCACAAGTGTAAATGTAAATGAAACACGAATGAATTTATATTGTGAACACTTTTCAAACAGTGGAGATGTAAATGTAAAACATATTATATCTGTACGTTTAACCTTTTTCATTTAAATGCAATGTAAAGCTAAAGCTATTCAGTTTAAATGTAAAGGAAGTTTTATCCCGAGGGATAAAATTTAATTCTCATCGAGGGTGAACTCTGAGTTACGTGGGATGGTGAAATAGAAGAGGGGGGACACATAACTATGTGTCAGAGAACGCCATACTCAGAAGAGCGTTCTTTTCTATTCTTCTATCACAGTTATTGGTGGTACCAGCAGAACATACTATTTCTGGAACAAGACGGGATCAGTGGCCTACGCTTTAAGACAAAGAACACTGTGTAGACTTTCCTTGAAGTTTCTCGGAGACGAGCTACACCCGACAACCTTGACCAGACAAGTGATCAGTGTGAAAAGACAGAACCGTCATTGGCAGCTAAGTTCAAATATATGCTGCCATCTGAACTTTCTTACCCTTTTTGCAATCCCCAAATACGAGGATGAGAGTTTTTCTTTATCCAAAACTATTCAAATTATTTTCAAACTGTTACAACTAAAGTGATTATTAAATTTTGTTATTTGTAATGTTACAAATTTAACTTCACTTTGATCATTTTAAAGTTACTGCACGTTTGTCTCAGTCACTTACTACACACATTCTAAACAGAGCTATACTTGAATAAGAGAATTCCACTGAGTAAATCAGGGGTGGGGGCTTAACGAGCTGATAAATAAGTGCTTGAATTCTTCACAAAAGTGGTAGGCAGGTTACAGAATTAACGTGCTTAGCGACAGCAAGCATCGTTTTTGCTTACCTGAATTTCTTGTGAAGACTCCCATGTGATAGAAGCTTTACTACTCTCCTATCTACATTTCTACCAAGAGTAATCTTGTGTACAAATAGACTCCACTGAAGCCTATATTAGATACTCTTGAGTTTTGGCCATCGTTAGACCACTACTGCAAAGCAGGGGAGGCAATACCGTCACACTACTTAATTGTGTAAGTAAACTGATGGAGCGCATGATAAATACCAGACTGATGTAGCACCTAGATAGAAGAAAAACACCTTCCAACCCCACACCAAGCAGGATTCAGACAACACAGATCCACTGAACATCAGATCACCTATATAGCTCAGGAAATTGAAGATGTCTACCAAGAGAAAAAGCATACGGTCGTGGTTTGGGTAGATTTGGAGAAAGCAATTGACAAAGTGTGGAAAGAGGGACTGAAAATCAAGATGCAAAGAAGTGGAGTGTGTAGGAGAATGAACAAATGGATTGGCACTACCTTGAGAATAGAACCGCCAGAGTACAGCTACAAGGGCAGACTAGTAGGAAGTTTATATTGGTGCAGGGTGTCCCCTAAGGAGGAGTCATGTCGCCTACACTATTCCTTGCATTCATAAATGACATAACAGACAATATTCCAAGAAGAATACACAATGCGTCATTTGCAGACGACTTAGCCCTATGGATCTCTAAAGAGTATATCACTGCGGCAAGCATTCGGATGCAGCAAACCCTAATATCACTGTGACGAAATTAGTCGTGCTTTTTTATAACTCTCATTCACTCCGGCATTATCTCTTCATTTCTTGATTTTTCTCATTCATCATCCTATTATTTGGGATATTTATTGCCCTTACATTCTTTTGCTGTGACCACTCCTCAGACTTATTTACGCTCCGCTATGTGAACTGTGGTATTATCGTAACAATACCCGGTCATTATCACCGGTCAGCGGTAATACGTTTATCGCTTTGAGTCGCCTGACACCTTTTATAGGAGACGATCCTCGTTAGACATAATATGAGCTCGTACGAGGATGAATAGGAAGCCAATTTTGTTTTTCTGAGCTGTCGGCGACCCTTTTGTTTGATTGTCTGAAGAAGGCACGAAAACACGGGCGATAATGAGATAAATCGTTTCACGGGACCATCCCGGTGTAAGATTATTACCGAGAATCTGTCTGGAGAGACAATATTGGCGATAGCATCTGGGCAGGAAGTGAGTCACAGATTTGTTTGTGTGCAATCGGAAGTCTTACGAATTATTAGATAGAGGTCACGAGTTGGAATATTAAATGTAATATTTTAATTACGCGGGGGAGATTATGAATTTTAACACCCCAACCCACATAGTGCAAAAGAGCTTACGATTGGATTGAAGTGAGAGCCGGAATAAACTATGAATTTCATTGGAAAATTCGGCGGAAACACAATCTGTGATATGAACTGGAAACTGAAAATGTAATCTAGAGAAAATCAGAGACACAGAACGTTACACTAGCAACTCCCAAAAATCAAGAAACAGAAGGATCGGACCTAGAATTCCATACTTATAAGTGACAGATCGAAGTATTTGGGAATTTTAAAACCTTAAAAAGTAAGCCCGCCGTTATACTGCAAACTTAAGGGGCCAGGACTTTAAATACCCAGACTGGAACCTCACCCTCATAAGAGAAACTGTCCCAGACCAAGGATATCGCAGAACACCCGTCGAAGAGGAATTCCTAGTTTCCCAGGCCAAGTGTTTCGCAGATTCACCCTTCAAAAAAGGGATTCAAAATTTCCAGACCAAGTGGTTCGAGATCATATAACCTAAATTGCTCGTGTCCATCTTAACCTGCGCGAGGAGATTGTGTATTCCTAGATCTTTGGGGTAAGTGTAACAATTATTTTACAAAAGTAAATTTGATATGTTTTCTTGCTAAGTGGTTATATATGAGGCTGGCAACCTCAACATATGAAACTAGCATATTCATCACCCACTACAGCAAGCGCTGGTGATTTCTTCTAGCTAGTCGTGCGGAAAGCCGACAGCAGAGGTGACCCCAGACTCCGAATGGAGCTGTGATGACTGATGATTACATCACATGTGCCTCAAGTGTATAATATTTTGTAAGATATAAGCACTTTGTTAATTGTAACTCAGGCAACTCATTATTTGCACCGTCCAGACACATTTGCCCAGTTAATACCCAGAGGAATATGGTGATTTTTAAATCATCTTTCCTGAGCTACACTGTGTACTCGGGAATTTAATTCTTCTGATAGATTAACATTGGTGGGTGGACGGCGAGAATGCGCCTGTTAATTAGTAGCCCACAAATGTACTTAGCAGATGCATTTGTTTTCTAATTTGTCTAAAAACGTTCGTGGTACAAGACTACTTGTAAGGTTACAAGCTTTCAGACGGTTCGAAGTACTGAAGCTACTACGCCACTCGTGTGAGAGAAGTACACTCATCACCAAGAAGTGACGAAAACCACGGCGACAGGACTCACCTAGAGTTTAGTTTTCTTGTAAAAAATGCGAAAGCAACGGACTTCGATAAATCCTCACCTACGTCTCCGTGACAAAAACTTGTATTTACAGCAAAATTCACCATTCCCTTCTTATTTTAACTGTTAAAGACTAATTCATTATTAAATTTATTATACGTTGTTTTGAAACGAAAAGAAATCATAGCTGGGGGTCGAATTCGCCGAAAGCATGGCTATGAAGATAAATGAAAGAAAACAACAAACACAGTTGTCTCCCTCTCAAATAAAACCACTGAGCTACAAACTAGTGCTAAATGGGAAGAACACGCCAGGATAAACATGCGAACTACCTAGGCATTACCTTTGATCGTCGTTTGACTTGGAAGAACCAGATGGAAAGAAACCGGATAAAGGCAAGACAAAGAATGGCAGTCATAAAAAAAAAACTTGCTGGAACAGCTTTGGGGGCAGATGAGCGTGTGCTAAAGAAGCTGTACACAGGGCGAGTGAGACCAGTCCTAGAATATGGCATTGCTGCATGGGCAACAGCAGCTGAGTCAAATTACGATAAAATTAATAGATTCCAAAATCAAGCAATGAGAATCATAACTGGAGGCATAAAGACAACATCTATTAAAGTACTCGAAAGATTACATACCTTCAACCAATGGAGGATAGAAGAAAGAGCAGGGTCCAGAAAGAAGCCGAGAAATTAAGGAGACTACCAGACCACCCAATGTACCGTAGAATAAATGGTCTCGGAAGTGGAAGACTCAAACGAAGCAACTTTGTAGAATCAGCCAAAACAAAGATGAGAGCAGATCCCACAAATGATATATCAACAGCTAAACCCATCTATACTACACACCAGCTCCCAGCTTGGAAACAACAACGCTTCTCAGAAATTATAGAAAGCATTCCTGGTATTGAGAGAACGAAGAGCCAGACTGCAACAGAGAGAAGAGCCAAAACCACAGAATACATACAGAAACATTACCTAAGCAACACCTGGACCCATGCCTACACAGATGGATCAGCAACAAATGCAACAGAAGATGGAGGCTGAGGAGTGTTGCTGAACTTAAGAACTGTTACACAAAAAAGGCTGTCAGAGCACAAGAAGAGGCCTTGAAAACTGCAGCAGAGGTTCTAATGACACAGGAAAGCCCCGAGAGACAAGTTGCTTTCTTTACAGATGCGCTGTCAGTAATTGCAACACTGAAGAGACAGAACAATGCAGATCTAGATGATCTAAGAGTAGTACTCCACAAACTTGAGCCACTAATTCAAATGAGTTGTAGTAAAGTGGATCCCATCTCATTGCAACATCTCCGGCAATGAAGAAGCTGACAGACTGGTAAAGGAAGGTGGAAAGCTACCACAGCCTGATACAAGCAGAAGTTTTGAAGAGGCCAAGAATTTTATCAGAAGCAGATACAGGATCAAATGGGAAGCAGAACATCCAGGACACACAAAAAATGATGCATACTACCAGCTCAACAGAACAGAACAAGTGATAATCTTCAGACTCCGCACTGGCCACAACAGATTGAGATACCATCTATTCAACAAGCTAAAGATAGGAACTACTGATGAGTGTGACTGTGGCACCGATAAAATGACTGCTGAACATCTGCTTCAATGATGCCCAACATATGAGGAACAGAGAAAGCACATGTGGTCATCACCAGTACCATTCCTGGAAAAGCTCTATGGAGAGCTCTATAGAAATAGCCTCAAGCTGACACTGCTTTCTTTGAACATATTCAAGTTGACGTCTGAGAGTGTACGAAGAAAATGACTCACTTGCATTTGAACCTTTATTGACTCTTTGGTCGGTAGAAGTGAAATGTTATTTCCGAATGCGTAACACATTTCCGACGAGACAATGAATTAATACGTAAACAACCTTGAGATGGCCACAGTAAGTGTCTTATCACTGATAATATTTTTTGTCTGGCTGGTTTGCTGCTTGATAGTTGTTTGCTTGCACAGGAAATATCAATCTGGTGATAGATTATATTCACACACTTGCGATAACTCATGGGATTTGTAGCAGGTAAATGATATAATCATTTCCGGGCAAGACTGGTTGTAGGCAATAGTTACAATAAGTTGTCCATCTGGGAAGATGTTGTCTGTAATAGGTCGTGAGTGCAAACATGATTGATATTGTTTTTTATAGGTGTTAGCTACTTTTCTTTGTAGCACGCCCCTTTCAACCATCTACCATATACATGGAGCTGTTGGTTATATTAGGACGCGTTTTATTTTTGTAATATGCTTTAGTTTGTATTTATTTGATACTATATTATCTCTAGTAGGTTTTTTATTTTAAACTATTGTATTTATAGTTCAATGTGGTTTTATTATCAAAAATATGATATTGTCTATGCTGGTATGTGTTTATTTTTCACTGGAGGGTTATTGGTCAATCCGTATTTATCTGTGGGGGAGTCTTTCACTAGTGTAGACTACTGGCTTGCATCCTTATTTATTTATTTGTATATGTTAGCTTTTGTTTTTAAAATATAGTGTTTTATTAACTTTTGTATTTCTGATGGGGTCTTAGTGCCTAGGAGATTTTCTACACTCATTTCTTTTTTTTTTATTGGTCATTCTTCCACTTTACAAAAACAGGTACATGTCACATGAAATACAAGAAAAAATACATTGTATATTACATATGGAACCTTTTGCGCACTTTCACTTCCATAGTGTCCTTAAACAGGTTGAACAATAAGAGGATAATTTGATGAACAAAATACATTTTTTTAGAAAAATTAATTAATAAATGATTTAGATTTTTTATAGATTAGATGAATAATTTAATTTTAAAAAGTATTTCGGAGTGTCTAAACAGTAGCTCAGGTGTACATGTGTGAGCAAGTGTAAGTTTCTGTATATAAAATACTATGAACTAAACGGGATTTGATTAGCTATAAACCATATTAATTATTTTTCTACACTCATTTCACTCATTTTTTTTTTTTTTTTTTTTTAATATTCCTCGCATGAGGTTGCATATTTTTTCCTCGCATGAGGTTGCATTTGCCCCACCCATACCCAGCCCTGGTCAAGACCACATGTCCCAACACAAGAAGATCCAATGACAACATGTGTCATTGTAGTGATCCTCTGTGTTCTCACACTAGGTACCTCATGACATGAATGTCACTACTGTTTCCCGTGTGTAGACACATGATCCCAGCCAAAAGCCAGGATACTTTTTTTTTTTTTTCCTCGCTTGAGGTCGCATATTTTTTCCTCGCATGAGGTCGCATTATCCCCGCCCAAATCCGGCCCTGGTCAAGACCACATGTCCCAACACAAGAAGACCCAATGACAACATGTGTCACCGTAGTGATCCTCTGTGTTCTCACACAAGAGACCTAATGACACATGAATGTCACTGTACCGGTCCCTGTGTGTAGACACATGATCCTAGCCAAAAGCCAGGATACTAGGTATTGGGTTGTACAGCGTAAAATACGCTGCAGTTCTCATTTCACTCATTGTTTGTAATCACCAGTACCAGAGTGTAATCACTGATATTGTGACCGGTAGCTTGGGACTTTAAGGGTGAAAGAGAGTACAGAAAAATGGTTTAAGAAAGTTAAATAGAGTTGTTAAATAGACTATATGTCTTTGTTAAGGGGAAGTAAAATGAGCAGAAGAGTGTTTTGAGGGAAGGGAGGTAACTCCGTAAATCCCCTATTGGGAGATGTAGCATAGTGTTTTGGTTTAGTGTTTCATGTGAGTTCTAAATTATGGTGTAACTGATTTGCATAGAAATGTTTTAGTAATAAGATTAAAGAAGATTGTATGGGTTTTGAGCTTAATCAGCAAAGGGAGATGACTTTAAATTACGTCCCTTGAAAGGTTTTGGTGAGTGATAAAAATAAAAACGCACGAGAAAGTGTTGCGTAGGTGAACACATTTTAGCAGAGAACGGGGGGGGGGGGAACTATTAAATCGAGAATAAGATTAAGTCAGCCTGATTTTGGAACGAGGATAGCGAAGTAGCCACCTTTTGATAGATGTAGGTGCAGGTTTCTGTTACAGTGTTTGGTTATTGATGGAGCAAGAAAGGCAGTGTTGCTGTCAAGTATTTTGATATTCAGCCCAAGGCAAGAATTTACAGGTATGTCAAAATCTAGCAAGTAAATATACAATCGTGTAGAATAAGGGAAACTTTTATACAGCACAGAAGATAAGAGACGGTAGAAATATTACTTTTTATGATGAAAACAATGCAGCTGGGAATCCCATAAGCTCTCAGTATTTTCCATAGGATGTCCCTGTGCATGCTTCAAAAGCCTTTTCAAAATCAACAAAGTTAATGTATAGCTGTCTCTGCCATTCTGAGCACTGCTCTATAATGTTCCTGAGGGTGAATATATGATCTGCATATCTTCTTTCTTAATCCTGCTTGTCCTTTCCTCAGTTTGTGGTCTACTGCTTTTGAAATGCTCTGGATGATTTTACTGGGAACTGAGAGAAGAGTAATTCCTCTCCAGCTGTTGCAGTCTTTAAGGTCGCCCTTCTTGGGTGATTTGACAATTAATCCTTTACTCCACTCCACTGGTGTTGTCTGTTTTCTAGACTTGTGTAAATAGTGGTTCTAATAGTCTGCTGCTAGTTCAGGGTCTGTCTTAAATAACTCTGCATTTAAATTGTAGTGACCAGGAGCTTGTTCATTCTTTGACTCTTTGATAGCTGTGATGATTTCTTCCCTTCGTGGAAAGTCTCTGTTTACGTCTAGATCATTTTCAGCCTCAGGAACATTTAGCTGCATCTCTGGTTGTTCCTTATTCGGTGTTTCTCTGAAGTGCTCTGCCCATCTTGTTTCTTGCCCAAACATTGAGACATATTTCAGGAGAGTCCCATTTACTTTGATGGTGCAATCGTGGGCGCTACTTGAAGATTCCGTGTCTTCGAGATGACCATTACTTCGGTCTTTGTGTTATTCAGTCTAAGGTTTTTATTTTGACTTTCTGTAACTATCAACTCAGTCATTCGTCGTTATGTTTCACATTTCACTATTAAGACGGTATCATCAGCATATCGCAAACTGATTACATTATGTCCATTAGCTGACATTCCTGGCAAATCCTCTATGGATTCCATTATATTTTCACTGTGCAGAAAGATCAGGTAACAGCCCACATCCCCTGTTTTATCTGTTGAAGCTCTCTTATTCTGGCAGCTATTTCGTATAGCAGCTGTTGACTGGCACATCCATGTTTTAGCATTTCAAGTTTAACATTCTGATAATTCCATTCCAACTAACATAATTACCGATGTATGTTACGTCGGTCGGTCTCACTCAAAATAGTAACTCGCGCCAGAAAAAAAAGTGCGCAACGCACGGTGTGCAACTTGCGCGGCGTGGGTGTTATATAAAACAAATACTTTGGTTTTTTTTTTTTTTTTTTTTTTATTCTTTCACGAAATTAGTCGCGCTCGACAAAGAAAAAGTGCGTAAAAATTGGTGTGCATGAGCCCTCACCCGATGTACAAATCATGAAAACTTGAAAGTTTTTGTTAAAACCACTTATTATCAGGGAACACTCTTTGTAAATTTAATCCCTCGGGATAAAACTTTCTTTACATTTAAATAGAATAGCTTTCATAGTTACTTTATATTCAAATGAAAAGGTTAATAATACAGATACAGTCTGTTTACATATACTGTTCAAAAAAAAAGAAACGCAACTTTTTTGGTGTTACTTTTATAAAAGATATTCGCTGATTGGACATCAGTCAACCTATCGACTGTGTCCACCTGGTCATTAACTTCTCGTGGTTACCTGAATTGTACTCACCTCATGATTCGTGAGGTCATGAAAGAGGTCAAGATCAAAACAACATTTTTTGACAATAACTCGTGACAGGTTCATGAGAATCCCGTGAAACTTACTGAACACAAAACTCTCTGACCATATTATTGAATGCCTATAAAAGATTGACGCTCCTCGAATAAATTCAGTTGAAAATTCAATGCGCAAGCATGGATTTGAGACTTTAGCTGCAGTAGCATAGGTTTGGATTTACTTGTCCTTTCTACTCGGATTTCTCGTGCTGATTTTTGTGCGAGTGTGTGTGTTTTCTTTCCTAGTGGATATTGGTTTAGACAAATAACAATCCAACATGGAAATTCCAGAAATTACTCTAAATATGGATGAGGCTTTTGAGGGTGGTTTACTCCACAGACCTGGTACGCTGGTGTTAACAACCTCCGGTCCACAGGCAGCAAGGGCGTCGTACTCTTTTATTTCAAGTATTTTGACTGGACCAGCAGGAGTTGGCCCAAGAGGCATCGCAGCCCTTTATCGCTTTGCTGACCCCTTAAAGTGGTACGCGACTTTAACCACTTCGGCGCATATCACCCACTATAAGAATTTACATGGCAAAAAGTTCGAGTGGGACAACCCAAAAATGTCCATCATCATTGAACACCAAGAAAAGGAGAAAGCAAAGGGTGTGTTGAACTGGCTACCCCCAACGATTAAAAAAAGAAGCAGTACTTTCAATCGTTGCCTCTATCACGGGGGATAAAGAGGCCGCGGCCTTTCAAATTCAAAATGCGTCAGATAAGTGGGCTTTTCTGTATAACCCAACAAGAGACATTCCCCATTATATAAACATGAAATTACAATCACAAGGCCAGGAGAAAAAACCTGAAAGTCTTCGTCACTATCCCAGGTCGACGCACACCATGTGCGATGTGTGGACAAGATAATCACTGGGTTAACCAATGCCCCCGGAAAAAAACCCAGGTAGCGACTCTCAATGCAGCTCCTGTCAAGGAACAAACTACAGAACAGGTACAACCTGTACCACCGACACAGGAGACCCAAACAACCATCCTGCCAGTTGTCAACAACTCTTCAGAAAACATAAATAACGTTATGTTGTCAGAATCGGATTCTGAAAGCAATACCAATGACAGGTTCACATTATTTGTCAACAAGAGAAAACAAAAACAAAAAGAAAACTACACAGACGAAAATCAGGAGAACAACACAGCCATCTCCTCAACCCACGCCAGGGACCAGCATAAGTCACCCCAGCATACAGAAATAAAAGAATAGTTCAAGTGATTCGGCTCAGACACGCCTTTCAAGCATTACACCCCTCCCCTCCCTGGGCTACCCTCACAGCTGAAGAAGGTTACTACGACCCAAATTGTGATGAAACTGCCTTAAGGATGGATGACAACGAAAACGCACTTATACAAACTCAGACTTTTTGAAACATACAAAATGAACTCCCACTTAAGAACGTGGTGTGGTAAAGGGACGATGCGAACGGACAGAAAGGGAACTCGTGAATATTTAAAAACATTACTGATCTATCTTTATAAATTAACCAGTCCCTCTTGGGCACACTCAAGTTGTGTAGATATAAGTATGAATAGATACATAGTTAAATATATAAGCACAGGTGTATATGCAAGTGTCTGTATGGATTTCATGAAGGTAATGTTTGTTTTTCATACCCTTATAACTTCGAAACTGTGTATTATATTATGTACTAGAGAATTCGGGTTAAAATAAAACAAAACAAAAATTAATTCTTCCCAACAATGACAAGCATTCTAACCGTTTATGGACCCTCAATGTGAGAGGTCTCGCAAATAAGACAGATAAAATTGTAGCCCTAATACAAACATACAAACCAGACTTTGTTTTTTCTACAAGAAACCCTTGTAAATGATGAATCACGTGCAAACCGCATCACAACAATCCTAGTTTACGAGATACACATTTTAGCCTAGGAACATCACACACAGGAGTAGCTATCTTACAGACTTCACATCAATGGGAAATAACACATGAAAAATAAAGATAGAGAAGGTAGATTTGCAATAATACAAATAAGAAATTCAAACGATCACACAGATACACACACATTAATAAACGTTTATGCCCCAGCAGTCAGGACACGACAATTTCACTTCTACCAAACACTATCTGATACGGTAACTCAACATTATAAAGGAAATCGAGTCATAATAGGAGGAGATTTTAACATTAGTATTACAATGAAATGGATAGAGTAGGAGCGAAAAATACAGTCAAGGAACAAGAAAGAAAGACAGAACATAAACAAATAGACATACTACAAGACATCTTAGAGGAACTCGACTTATCAGACGCATACAGGAAAAAATACCCAAAAGGAACAGAAACAACATACACAGATAGAACACGCCCCTTTGGAAGTTCTTCGAGGCTGGACAGATTTTATATAACAATAGTAGTTATTACCATTAATAAAAATAAGAAATATAAATCATACTACCAACTTTTCGGATCACAAAGCAGTCCTTCTAACGGTCAACGGAAAAGAACATATAACCTTACGAAAAGATCTCCCCACTGGAAGTTTAACAATTCACTATTACAAAATGAATTTTATGTTAAAACTGTGGCAAAACTCATTCAAGACTACGACAGTAAATGTACCAATCAGAAAACATAACACAATACTGGGATTTGCTAAAAGGAACAATCAAAGAAGTAACACAGTCTATAGCAACGTTCATACAAAAAAAGTATTAAAAAAACAAAAACAGATGCCTAGAAAAAGCACTTTTTCTAACTGAAAAGTTAGACAGAAACGCCCCACAAATTTTTTCACTACAAGAAGAAATAACAAAGTATGACCAATACACATTTAACGGGGCTCAAGGAAGAACCAGACCATACGTCCCAATACAAGAGACACCGAGTAAAAAAATTCAAGAAAAAAAAAAAAAAATAAAAAAAAGCAGACAAATACACAAAATTGCTGATAAAGAAAACAAAGAATTAACAACCACCCCGGAAATAACCCAAGCCTTTCACGAGATTTATTCGCAATTATACACTCAGGACCCTAGTTACAGTTCACCAACAAACAATTCTCCCCAGCCTACAGCTCACGGTTTGAATGACTACGAGAAAAACATTTATGGATGAGCCTCTCACAATAAACAACCTACACTGTCCGCCTTAAACACACTACAAAAAAAAAAAAACCCCTGGTCCTGACGGTCTATCAGTGGAATTCTACTTGAAATTTTTTCACCTACTCGGACCTCTCCTTTTAAAAACACTTCACGAAGCTTTTAAGAAAGAAGAACTCCCCCGCTAGTTTAAAACCAGTCCTACATAACATTAATACACAAAGTAAGTACAGACAAGAAATACATGCAAAATTACAGACCAATCTCTCTTCCTTAATACAGATTACAAAATTCTTGCCAAAGCCTATTAACATTAAAACTACAACCCCTTTATGCAATAAACTCATCCATCAGGATCAACAATGTGGAGTTTAAAAACAGAAACGTAAACAAACATACACATTTCATTCGGGATATCATTCAATACACGCATGACAAAAACACACCTGCAGCAATAATGTCCATAGATCAAGAAAAAGCCTTTGATAGGGTTTCACATGCCTTCTTGCACAAAATTTTAACAAGAAAATAATTTTTTCGGCCAGTATTCATATCTTGGATAAAAATCATATACAAAGCACCGAAAAGCAGAATGCTGATAAATCACACTCTATCTGAAACAATTCCTCTCACTCGATCAGTCAGACAAGGTTGCCCAATGTCTCCTTTACTATATGTACTTGTGTTGGAACCTTTATTAGAGAGCATCAGGAAAAATACAAGTGTTTAAAGGCGTCCATGTGCCAGGTATAGGTGAAAAGAAACTAAATAGCATACGCGGATGACACAATCTTCTTCCCCTCAAGCAGATTATCAATAAAAAACATTTCAGATACTTTTCGATACATTTTAGCATAACTAGCGGTTCAAAAATCAACATTAAAAAATCACAAAATAATGGGCATAGGACATTGGGCTAAACAAAACAGACTTTTCCCTACAGCTAACACAAACTAACAACATGAAAGAAGTATATGGAGTAAATTGCATGTCTATACCATATAAAACAACCAAAGAAATGTGGAAAAACGTAATCTTAAAAACTGAAAAGAAATTAGAATGTTACAAATATAAAAACACTACAATATTCGGTAGGGGTATCATAGTAAACACATACGTTATTCCAAAGCTACTATATATATCCAATATTTTTAACCCTCCAAAAAGAACTCTAATAAAAATAAATTCTTTAATCAGACATTTCATTTTCCGTCACACAATACATAACCATAAAACGTAAAACATTAATACAGAACAAAGCAAGAGGAGGAATATCCCTACAAGATATATCCACCAAAATTCAAGCTATGAGAATCAAATTTTATAAGTAGTATAATAAATGAACCACAGGGATATCCTTTTAGGCACACTACTATGTTTGGACTACCATTAGCAAAATTATGTAAATTTAACAATACAGCACCGCACCATTCCGGAGTCTTACCTAATTTCTATAAACAATGCGTCGCATGCATACAAGGAAAAGAAAAAAAACAATACACCGAACAACTAAAGAGATATATCAAGATTTAGTGTTAGCACAGGAACCTCCGCTTTACCAAAGAATAAAAAGAGGATATAAATATGGTATATCAGACTACTCGCCAGGTTTTCTTTCAGTTACATAAAACAAACCCATCACCAACGGTATAATATATAACTTATAGATTATTATTTAATTCAACACCAATCATGTATAGAGAAAAGAAAAAAATCACAGTACGAATAAAATGTAAACTCTGTAGATTAAACTTCGTGGAGACAGAGGAACACATTTTCCTTTTATTGCGACACAGTGAAACAAACTGTGAAACACTTTTGAAACAGATATTACAAAAGTATGCAACAACCAAAGTAGATATGTATAAAGCAGTTATGCTCTGCATCCTTCCAAGGATGACTCCATACATTGAATTACATTTACAAACATTACTTAGAATAATATAGACATCTGGCATGGATGTGTAGAAAATAAAGCCCTCTACGAGCAAAGGGTCTTTAATGCAAAACTGTTTTCTACATATTTTTCACCCAGAAAACAAAGCATTTAACCCAGCTGACGTAATCTCCAAAAAAAGACAAACACTATACTTTTTTTTGCATATACTGCAATTGTATTTTAAGGGAAATGTATAAGTAGTGTACGTGTTAAAAAAAAACGGAAAGTAATTTCAACCCAGAATTGACTGTACATATGTTAAAAAATGATAGCCATTTTTGGCTTTATGGGTGAAATTTCCAATGTGTTTGTGAACGGGTTTTATATGGAAACTTTCTTTTAAGTGGGCCAGTGAGTGCGAGTACGAGTGAGTGGTTATATGTACTAAAAAATTGTACTGGTTTTTAGTTTAAATCGAAAAAGAAATATAAATTAAGAATAAACAGAACGAATGTATGTATGTGTGTGTACGTATATATCGGTATATAGGTGCAAGATTCCAGGCTTCTTCTCTCTTCTTCAGTTTCCTTCTTAAATGCTTTGGCTCTTTTCGGAGTGTCTAATCAGTAGTTTCAAGTGTACATGTAAAATACAAGGAACTATATAGGGATTTTACTTAGCTCTAAACCAATTAAAATTTTCGTTCTTCTTTAAAATTAAATCAACTTTTTTTTATTGCACTTTACTCTTTAAGCCTATATAAAATCTATATTACTTAATATCTTAATTTGTTTTTCTAAGTATTTGTTTTTTTCAGTTATTCTTTTATTTTTTTTTACTTGTAACTTGTGTAAGTACATAATGGAAGTGTGAGTGCACACGAGGTTTCATATGTAAAAAAAAAAAAAAAAAAAAAAAAAAAAAAAAAAAAAAAAAAAAAAAAAAAAGCTGCAGTAGCATAGGTTTGGATTTACTTGTCCTTTCTACTCGGATTTCTCGTGCTGATTTTTGTGCGAGTGTGTGTGTTTTCTTTCCTAGTGGATATTGGTTTAGACAAATAACAATCCAACATGGAAATTCCAGAAATTACTCTAAATATGGATGAGGCTTTTTTGAGGGTTTTTACTCCACAGACCTGGTACGCTGGTGTTTAACAACCTCCGGTCCACAGGCAGCAAGGGCGTCGTACTCTTTTATTTCAAGTATTTTTGACTGGACCAGCAAGGAGTTGAGGCCCAAGAGGCATCGCAGCCCTTTTAATCGCTTTGCTGACCCCTTAAAGTGGTACGCGACTTTAACCACTTCGGCGCATATCACCCACTATAAGAATTTACATGGCAAAAAGTTCGAGTGGACAACCCAAAAAATGTCCATCATCATTGAACACCAAGAAAAGGAGAAAGCAAAGGGTGTGTTGAACTGGCTACCCCCCAACGATTAAAAAAGAAGCAGTACTTTCAATCGTTGCCTCTATCACGGGGGATAAAGAGGCCGCGGCCTTTCAAATTCAAAATGCGTCAGATAAGTGGGGCTTTTCTGTATAACCCAACAAGAAGACATTCTTCCCCATTATATAAACATGAAATTACAATCACAAGGCCAGGAGAAAAACCTGAAAGTCTTCGTCACTATCCCAGGTCGACGCACCAATGTGCGATGTTGGGAGAAGATAATAACAGGGTTAACCAACGCCCCCGGAAAAAACCCAGGTAGCGACTCTCAATACAGCTCCGGTCAAGGAACAAACTACAGAACAGGTACAACCTGTAGCACCGACACAGGAGACCCAAACATCCATCCTGCCAGTTGTCAACAACTCTCTCAGAAAAACATAAATAACGTTATTTTTGTCAGAATCGGGATTCTGAAAGCAATACCAATGACAGGTTCACATTATTTGTCAACAAGAGAAAACAAAACAAAAAGAAAACTACACAGACGAAAAATCAGGAGAAACAACACAGCCATCTCCTCAACCCACGCCAGGGACCAGCATAAGTCACCCCAGCATACAGAAAGAAAAGAATAGTTCAAGTGATTCGGCTCCATACAACGCCTTTCAAGCATTACACCTCCCCTCCCTGGGCTACCCTCACAGCTGAAGAAGGGTACTACGACCCAAATTGTGATGAACCGGCCTTAAGGATGGATGACAACGAAAACGCACTTATACAAACCTAGACTTTTTGAAACATACAAAATGAACTCCCACTTAAGAACGTGGTGTGGTAAAGGGACGAATGCGAACGGACAGAAAGGGAACTCGTGAATATTTAAAAACATTACTGATCTATCTTTATATCCATTCACAAGTTCCCTCTTGGGCACACTCAAGTTGATGTAGATATAATATGAATAGATACATAGTTAAATATATAAGCACAGGTTGTGTATATGCAAGTGTCTGTATAGATTTCATGAAGGTAATGTTTTTGTTTTTCCATACCCTTATAACTTCGAAACTGTGTATTTATACTATGTACTAGAGAATTCGGTTTAAATAAACACAACAAAATTAATTCTTCCCAACAATGACAAGCATTCTAACCGTTATGACCCTCAATGTGAGAGGTCTCGCAAATAAGACAGATAAAATTGTAGCCCTAAAACAAACATACAAACCAGACTTTGTTTTTCTACAAGAAACCCTTGTAAATGATGAATCACGTGCAAACCGCATCACAACAATCCTAGGTTTACGAGTGCGATACACATTTTAAGCCTAGGAACATCACACACAGGAGTATCTATCTATCAGACTGTTCAGATCAATGGGAAATAACACATAAAAATAAAGATAGAGAAGTGTAGATTTGCAATAATACAAATACGAAATTCAAAACGATCACACAGATACACACACACAGTTAATAAACGTTTAATGCCCCAGCAGTCAGGACACGACAATTTCACTACTACCAAAACACTATCTGATACGGTAACTCAACATTATATAAAGGAAATCGAGTCATAATAGGAAGGAGATTTTAAACATAGTATTTACATGAAATGGATAGAGTAGGAGCGAAAATACAGTCCAAGGAACAAAGAAAGAAAGACAGAACATAAACAAATAGACATACTACAAGACATCTTAGAGGAACTCGTACTTATCAGACGCATACAGGAAAAAATGAACCCAAAAGGAACAGAAAACAACATACACAGATAGAACACGCCCCCTTTGGAAGTTCTTTCGAGGCTGGACAGATTTTTAAAACATAGTAGTTATACCATTAATAAAATAAGAAATATAAATCATACTACCAACTTTTCGGATCACAAAGCAGTCCTTCTAACGGTCAACGGAAAAGAACATATAAACCTTACGAAAAGTATCTCCCCACTGAAGTTTAACAATTTCACTATTAACAAAATGAATTTTATGTTTAAAACTGGTGGCAAAACTCATTCAAGACTATACGACAGTAATGTATCCAACAGAAAACATCAAAACACAATACTGGGATTTTGTCCTAAAAGGAACAATCAAAGAAGTAACACAGTCTATTGCAACGTTCATACAAAAAAGTATTAAAAAAACAAAAAAACAGATTGCTAGAAAAAAGCACTATTTCTAACTGAAAAGTTAGACAGAAAACGCCCCACAAATTTTTTTCACTACAAGAAATAAAATAACAAAGTATGACCAATACACATTTAACGGGGCTCAAGTAAGAACCAGACCATACGTCCCAATACAAGAGACACCGAGTAAACAATTTCTAGCAATAGAACAAAATATACAAAAAAGCAGACAAATACACAAAATTGCTGATAAAGAAAACAAAGAATTAACAACCACCCCGGAAATAACCCAAGCCTTTCACGAGTTTTATTCGCAAATTATACACTCAGGACCCTATACAGTCACCAACAGAACAATTCTCCCCAGCCTACAGCTCACGGTTGAATGACTACGAGAAAAACATTATGGATGAGCCTCTCACAATAAACAACCTACAGTCCGCCTTAAACACACTACAAAAACAAAAAACCCCTGGTCCTGACGGTCTATCAGTGGAATTCTACTTGAAATTTTTTTCACCTACTCGGACCATCCTTTTTTTAAAAACACTTCACGAAGCTTTTAAGAAAGAAGAACTCCCCGCTAGTTTAAACCAGTCCTACATAACATTAATACACAAAGTAAGTACAGACAAGAAATACATGCAAAATTACAGACCAATCTCTCTCCTTAATACAGATTACAAAATTCTTGCCAAAGCCTTAACATTAAAACTACAACCCTTTATGCATAAACTCATCCATCAGGATCAACAATGTGGAGTTAAAAACAGAAACGTAAACAAACATACACATTTCATTCGGGATATCATTCAATACACGCATGACAAAAACACACCTGCAGCAATAATGTCCATAGATCAAGAAAAAGCCTTTGATAGGGTTTCACATGCCTTCTTGCACAAAAAATTTTACAAGAAAACAATTTTCGGCCAGTATTTCAGATCTTGGATAAAAATCATATACAAAGCACCGGAAAGCAGATTGCTGATAAATCACAATATATCTGAAACAATTCCTCTCACTCGATCAGTCAGACAAGGTTGCCCAATGTCTCCTTTACTATATGTACTTGTGTTGGAACCTTTATTAGAGAGCATCAGGAAAAAATACAAGTATTAAAGGCGTCCATGTGCCAGGTATAGGTGAAAAGAAACTAATAGCATACGCGGATGACACAATCTTCTTCCCCTCAAGCAGATTATCAATAAAAAACATTTTAGATACTTTCGATACATTTAGCATAACTAGCGGTTCAAAAATCAACATTAAAAAATCACAAATAATGGGCATAGGACATTGGGCTAACAAAACAGACTTTCCCCTACAGCTAACACAAACTAACAACATGAAAGTATTATGGAGTAAATTTCATGTCTATACCATATAAAACAAACAAAGAAATGTGGCAAAGCGTAATCTTAAAAACAGAAAAGACATTCGCATGTTACAAACATAAACACGCCACCATATTCGGTAGGGGCATCATAGTAAACACATATGTTATTCCAAAGCTACTATATATATCCAATATTTTAACCCTCCAAAAAGAACTCTAATAAAAATAAATTCTTTAATCAGACATTTCATTTTCCGTCACACAATACATAACACATAAAACATAAAACATTAATACAGAACAAAGCAAGAGGAGGAATATCCCTACAAGATATATCCACCAAAATTCAAGCTATGAGAATCAAATTTATAAGTAGTATAATAAATGAACCACAGGGATATCCTTTAGCACACTACTATGTTGGACTACCATTAGCAAAATTATGTAAATTTAACAATACAGCACCGCACCATTCCGGAGTCTTACCTAATTTCTATAAACAATGCGTCGCATGCATACAAGGAAAAGAAAAAAAAAAACAATACACCGAACAACTAAAGAGATATATCAAGATTTAGTGTTAGCACAGGAACCTCCGCTTTACCAAAGAATAAAAAGAGGATATAAATATGGTATATCAGACTACTCGCAGGTTTTCTTTCAGTTACATAAAACAAACACATCACCAAGGGTAAAAGAAATAACTTATAGATTATTATTTAATTCAACACCAATCATGTATAGAGAAAAGAAAAAAATCACAGTACGAATAAAATGTAAACTCTGTAGATTAAACTTCATGGAGACAGAGGAACACATTTTCTTTTATTGCGACACAGTGACACAAACTGTGAACACTTTGAAACAGATATTACAAAAGTATGCAACAACAGAAGTAGATATGTATAAAGCAGTTATGCTCTGCATCCTTCCAAGGATGACTCCACACATTGAATTACATTTACAAACATTTCTAGCAGAATATAGACATCTGGCATGGATGTGTAGAAATAAAGCCCTCTACGAGCAAAGGGTCTTTAATGCAAAACTGTTTCTACATATTTTCACCCAGAAAACAAAAGCATTTAACCCAGCTGACGTAATCTTCAAAAAAAAAAGACAAACACTATACTTTTTTTGCATATACTGCAATTGTATTTTAAGGGAAATGTATAAGTAGTGTACGTGTTAAAAAAAACGGAAAGTAATTTCAACCCAGAATTGACTGTACATATGTTAAAAATGATAGCCATTTTTGGCTTTATGGGTGAAATTTCCAATGTGTTTGTGAGCGAGTTTATATGGAAACTTTCTTTTAAGTGGGCCAGTGAGTGCGAGTACGAGTGAGTGGTTATATGTACTATAAAATTGTACTGGTTTTTAGTTTTAATTGAAAAAGAAATATAAATTAGGAATAAAACAGAACGAATGTATGTATGTGTGTGTACGTATATATCGGTATATAGGTGCAGATTCCAGGCTTCTTCTCTTCTTCAGTTTCCTTCTTAAATGCTTTGGCTCTTTTCGGAGTAATTAAATCAACTTTTTTTATTCCACTTTACTCTTTAAGCCTATATAAAATCTATATTACTTAATATCTTAATTTGTTTTTCTAAGTATTTGTTTTTTTCAGTTATTCTTTTATTTTTTTTTACTTGTAACTTGTGTAAGTACATAATGGAAGTGTGAGTGCACACGAGGTTTCATATGTAACAAGCAATGTTTTTTTTTTTTTTTTGTTTTGCATTTCTTTTGTACTTCATGCAAAATGTACCTTTATTGTAAAGTGGAAAGAAAGATAAATAAAAAAATAAAAAAAAAAAAAAAAAAAAAAAAAAAAAAAAAAAAAAAAAAAAAAAAAAAAAAAAAAAAAAAAACAGAACAACGACTCATCATCATTGGACGTTTGCAGACTGGACAGTCACAAAGTGTAGTGGCCAGACAATTTAATGTGGTTAGAAGCACCATTAGTCGCCTTTGGAGGCGATTTCAAGAAACTGGCTCAGTGGTAGACCGGCCGCGCAGTGGAAGACCCAGAGTCACAACTCCTGCCGAAGACCGCTTCATACGGCTGCGTCACCTCAGGAATCGACTTGCATCTGCGTCCTCCACAGTCCAGTCAATGTCAGCAGCTCGTCGAATTTCAGATCAAACGGTCAGGAACCGGCTGCACGACTCTGGTCTTTGGGCTAGAAGACCCTACAGAGGTCCTGTTCTTACGGACCGGCATCGCCAGAACCGACTGCAGTGGGCGAACCAGCATCGTCAATGGACCGTTGGGAATGACTGGAGACGGGTTTGGTTTAGTGATGAATCATTTTTTGTGCTCCAGCGACACGATAGACGGAGAAGAGTTTACCGCAGAGTCCATGAGAGCTACGCCCAGAACAGCGTTGATGAGGCTCCTCCACATGGTGGTGGAGGTGTACTGATGTGGGGGGCGATCAACTTCATGGGAAGAAGTGACCTGGTGCAAATTGAAGGACGCCTGAATGCCTAACGATACGTCGCTGAAATTCTTCGTCCTCACGTCCTTCCACTTCTGGCTGCACGAGAGGAGTGTCGAATGATTTGATCAAATCAAATATCTGCTACTTAGCAGAAAAATAACGACGAAAGAAATAAAGAAAAGTGCGATACTTGAGAGCACATAATAAAAATCAGTACCACAAATGTACCGATACTGCCGGAGAGAAACAAAGATCGATAGGGGGCGCCCCGTTTTGTCACAGCAAGAAAAGACAAAGTAACGAAAAAACACAAAACAAGACTTAAAAAGAAGAAATACTAATATAAATTAAAAACATCAACTGCAAAAGACAATAGTTAAATACAAAACCCAAAATAAAATTACATTAAATACCCTAATTATAACCAAATCTTAGGTTGAACAAGGTAGACCAAGATGGTGGAAGAGTAGAGGCAATAACGGTCAGCTGTTAAGTGCACTCTGATCTTCCTCATCACCTTTAAAAAAAAAAAACCCTTTTCATCACTTGACAGGCACGGACTAACGCGCAAGCGCACAACCATGGCACCTGCCAAGAAGGAAACAAAATACTGATGATAGGTGGAGCTGGAGGAGCGGCTTAAGGATTGCTTCAGACTGTCAACTGGGGATTATAATGGAACGCAGGGTTTAATATAGTTACGTTCTTACATATTCGTGGTGTTAAGTAGTTGCCTTGATTTCCAGTGTTGGATACGTTCTAAGTCCTGTTTCACGTAGTTTCGCAAAGGAAAAGGTTGGTAGACATTATACAAGTGATGTACAATTTTCCTCTTTCATTGCATGTGAATACTTTTCGCAATTAGCTTCATGGCTTATCGCAAAACAGTATTTGCAAAATGAGTTCTCATTACTTATGTTTACTAATTGTTAGTTGAATCATATATTCTTCATCTCAATTAATTTTATTACTAACTAGAAGGAAGTATATTCAAGCCCATGTGTCTTCACGTCAGTGGTACCAGCATTTTTATTCGTCTATGTATCAAGTTCATTCACACAATGTGTCTTGTATGAAGTAAGTTCATTCACTCAACGTGTCATGAATGAAATAAGTTCATTCATTCAAAGATTATTGCCCGAACCCAGTCCAGTTACTCAACACGTATTGCCTGAATAGAGTTCATTCACATAACGCTCATTGCCTGAACCAATTTATTCACCGAACAATGCATTGCATTGTTCAAGTTTGTTGCACGGAGCAAATTCAGTCAAGATTCACGATTCACTGCACGAAGCCTAATTCAACAAGATCATTTTATGAAGAATTAACAGTGCTATCTTCAAGACCAGACAGCTGTCAGTTTCATGAGGCAAGTGTCAACAGTCCGTCTACGCTTGAAGGATTTCAAACTGATTAAAGACATTACATCTAACAAGTATCTGAACTGCTACACGGGCGATATATACAGCAATGCTTACTCATCTTTGAGATAACCCACTGTGAAACAGACTTCTGCACTGAACAGTGCATAATATTATATGATCAATACAGTCGAGGATATTCAGCGGATAACGGACTCTGTAGAGTATTGTCATCAGTGTGGTAACACTTAATTTATTTCATTATTACTTCATTCTTTACATTGTTTCACTATCATATTTCATTATGGTTTTACATTTCAGGGGTGTATTTCCTTCTACACTTATCCTTTTTTACTTTCTACTAACCCTATATGTGTGTATATTTAACAAATAAACGTATACAGCCTTGTTGATCGCTAACCCCTTAGTGATTAACTTGTATCACTCATGCTTTCTATTTCGGCATGCCTGATAAAAGATATCGGTGAAAAAGATGAGGACCTACTTCAAAGACAGAGAAAAAATGCAAAAAATTCTATCTAGATGTGTATTATTTTTTAACATGCGTCCTAAAGAAATTTTAAGTCTGAGCTCTTTGAAGTTCACAAGTTTTATAGATGAAACTAGACTGGTATATCAAGCTGACACGTTTTACAGATGAAATGAACTCAAAAGGTTGGTAGATTGTAAACATTACCCGTACATTGACAAACCACACACAAGTCATACAGGAACACCTATCTAGTGCACGCACAGTTTCCATCCTGATTTTACCTTGAACATTTCTACACCAGGATGTACAAAAACATGATCAATTCAAGGAAATGTTTCAATCCTGACTTGTGACTTCCATGAACTGCTGACTTCACATTGGTTTGCTGATGATTTGTATCAAGGCCGGATTAGGCTACCACGACAAACGTTGGAAACCAAGTATCCAGACCTCCAGAACGACACAGAGTTCGCTGGGAGGACAACGTCAGACAATCTCTGAAGGACCAAGGACTGGACTGAACCACGCCTAAATGTGAACAGCCGATATTATAACATGGCGCTCCCTCTGGCTAACCTCTACACCCTAAGGTAGAACAGGAACGACTAAGTAAGTATAAAGGCCGGATTATTCATTAAACACACTAACCACGTGCTTAGGGCACCTACACAAAATGTACACACACACACAATTATAGTTAATTGTTGATAATAGTCGTTAGTTCGATAATAGCTTAGAAGCGCATGCAATGCAAACAAACGAAATTATATTAAAACGATTGTGTATGTCTTAAACTGCATCGCCGAAGACCAGTCACAAACAAGGAGAAACCAAACAAGAGCCAGAAAACATTATAAACAAAAGCCAAAAGCTCCAGCTTGAACTGATGTTGACTTTTTGGAATGGCATTTTACAAAGCTTTCGCCGCACACGTCAAGTTCTTCAAGAAGACGAACTGGGTTTAAGTCACGTGCTGATCTCAACCAATCATTAGCAGATCACTTGCAAACACAGACATAAGTTTCAAAGATGTAATGACCTCACAGAAAACGGATTTCCAGATACTGACTTTAAAGAAGCCATATCCAGAAAACGTCTTTCCAGATACTGACTTTAAAGAAGCCAAATCCAGAAATCGTCTTTCCTGATACTGACTTTAAAGAAGCCAAATCCAGAAGATACTGACTTTCTTCTTCTTTGATCCTTAGCCGCCGACCGTCAAAGCAGTCAGTGGCCATTACGCCTAGTGGCGTCTTGTAGGGCAACAACAAATTGATTCCACTTTGCTCGGTCGGAGGCCATCCTTCGTACAGTGCCCCAACTCTGGTTCATTCTTTGCATCTCAGCCTCCACATTCCTCCGCCAAGTTGTTTTTGGTCGGCCTCTCTTTCATTTTCCTTCAGGGGTCCATAGCATAGCTGTTCTTGTGATGGCATCGGGGTCTCTTCTGAGGACATGGCCAACCCAGCTCCAGCATCTGCCAGCTATGATGGTGTGCATGTCCTCTTGCTTGCTCCGAGTAAGCAGATCTTGGTTGGTGATGGTATTCGGCCAAAATATTCGGAGAATTTTTCTTAGGCATGTTGTGTGAAAAGAGGACAATTTCGACATTTCCTTCTCTGTAACTCTCCAGCTCTCCGTGCCACAGAGAAGCACAGAAAGCACACAGCTCTGATATAATCCTAATTTTGTGCTTGTGCTGTACTGAGAGGACTTCCAGATGTTGTTTAGACTAAAAAAGGCTGTTCTTGCTTTGTTCATTCTGATGTTGATGTCTTTGCTTGCACCGCCGTCTGGTGTTACTATGCATCCTAGGTATGTGAAGGTATCTGTCTGTTCCAGTTGCTGATTCCTTACTGATATGGGCTCAGGGTTGCTCACATTGAGCGTCATGACCTCTTGTCTTCTTTAGGTTGATGTTTAAGCCCACCTGCTGGCTATACTTATTAAGTCTATCCGTTTTTTCCTGGATGTGTTGATGTGAATGTGCTAGCAGATATAACAAGTAGGACAGGAAACGCTTATGTCATAAGTTTCCGCCGCGTGCACGAGATCTTGTGCTAATCTTAGCAAAGCTGTGCCGCGCCCTTGCGACTGTGATGTATTATATCCGCCGCTCCTGCGAGTAATTATCTCAGCAAATCTGGGTAGCGTCAAGCAAATGTGATTATTATCACCTACAGGGAGTGTCAAACAATTCGACAAACTCAAATATGTGCTACTTAGCAGAAAAAGAAAGAAAGAAAAGTGCGACAATTAAAAGCACGCAAAGTAATCAGTATATAACAATGTAACAGATTACTGACGGAGTGAGATCGAGGCTGATCGCCCCATTTTGTGACTGAAGCAGATGTTCAGCAGTCATTTTCTCGGTGACACATCGGTAGTTCCTATCTTTAGCTTGTTGAATAGGTGGTATCTCAATATACTGTGGCCCGTGCGGAGACTGAAGATTATCTCTTTTTCTCTTCTGTTGAGCTGGTAATATGCATCATTTCAAAATCTGAAATGAAGACTTGCATAAAAGCTGTTCAAGGCTCCAACAAGAGAATGCCAGATTACCCAGGGAACAGAAAATTCCCAGTAAGAAGAAACTTCTCAGACTACAGCTCGGAAAGGGTTATTTCAGAATAGAAGAATCTTACTGGGCAGAATGTCTTCAAGACGATAATACAGCGCATTTTTTGGTTAAAATGTAAGAAGTATGAACAACAGAAAACCCTGATATTAAATTAATGGCAGGCGGCAAATTAACGCATAACGTGCGTTAAGAACAGACATAACTAGAGAAATGCACATTACAGTCAAACAGTCTTTCACGAGAACAAAAATTAACATATAATGATTGGGGGGGGGGGGGGGGGGGGGGGGGCGGAGGGGAGGGGGGGGTGGGGGGGGGGGGGGGGGGGGGGGGTGGGTGGGGGGGGACTGAGGAAAGTGAAGGTGTCGTGCGGTAATTGTAAAACATTACTAACAACAAATAAAAGTCAAACCGAAACACCATTTTAACATAAAGGAAAGACGCGCGCGTACACATACAATTTGGACATTTTAATTTACTCTAATTACAATAATTGGGGTGCAGATGAGAAAGTGCTTAAGACGTTGTACACAGGGCGAGTGAGGCCAGTTCTTGAATATGGCATGGCAGCATGAGCAACAGCAGCTAACACAAACTTCGATAAAATTAGCAGACTCCAAAATCAAGCAATGAGAATTATAACGGGAGGCATGAAGTCAACACTTATAAAAGAACTCGAAAAGATTACATGTCTCCAGCCAATGACAGATAGAAGAGACTGCAGGGCTCAGCAACAGGCCGAAAAATTCAAAAGACTAACAGACCACCCAATGTGCCATAGAATAAATGCTCTTAGAAGGCAAAGACTCAAACGAAGTAATTTTGTAGAATCAACCAAACCACAAATGAGAGCAGTATCCATAGATGAAATAGCCACTGTCAAACCCATCTACACTGCACACAAGCTTCCTGTTTGGAAACAAAATCGTTTCCCTAAAATACGCAACACCTGGACCCATGCATACACAGATGGATCAGCAACAAATGCAACAGAAAATGGAGGTGGGGGTGTCTTTCTGACCTTAAGCACTGGGGCAGAAAAAAGGCTGTCAGTGGCGACAGGACGATTCTCCAGCAACTTCAGAGCAGAGGCAGAGGCCTTGAAAACTGCAGCAGAGGTTATATTGACAGAAGAAAGGGCAGAGAGACAAGTTGCTTTCTTTGCTGATGCCAGTCAGTAATTGCAACGTTGAAAAGCCAAAATAATACAGACCTGGATGATCTCAGAGTAGTGCTCCACAAACTTTGTCAACGATTCAAAAGTGTTGTGATCCAATGGATCCCATCTCATTGTAACATCCCCGGCAATGCAGAGGCTGACAGAATGGCAAAAGAAGGTTCACATCTACCTCAGCCTGATGCAAGCATAACTTTTGAGGAGGCAAAGAGTTTTATCAGAATCAGATACAGAAACAAATGTAATGTAGAACATCCAGGGCACACACAGAATGATGCTTACTACCAGCTCCACAGAAGAGAACAAGTGGTAATCTTCAGACTACGCACTGGCCACAACAGATTGAGATACCATCTATTCAACAAGCTCAAGATAGGAACTACCGATCAGTGTAACTGTGGCACTGATAAAATGACTGCTGAACATCTGCTTCAAAGTTGCCCCTTATATGTGGTACAGAGAAAGTGCATATGGCCGACGCCAGCTCCTTTCGTGGAAAAGCTTTACGGGGATTCAAATAGCCTCAAACTGACTGCTTTCTTTGAGAACATTCAAGTGGACGTCTGAGAGTGTACGAAGAAGAAGAAGAAGAAGAAGGACAGGATATGTGATGCCACGTCCGCGTATTGAGAACAGAACTTATTGTATGGACATAAGACACTAAAAAAAAAAAAGGACAATACAATAAAAAAGAAGACGTAATAATTTCAATCTATTAATGAATGATTGTCGTGATGACTAGAGATAGTTCTAGTGTTTTATATAGGTTAGAAATGACTGTCCATCACAGGATTGTGATGACTAGAGATAGTTCTAGTGTTTTATATAGGTTAGAAATGACTGTCCATCACAGGATTGTGATGACTAGAGATAGTTCTAGTGTTTTATATAGGTTAGAAATGACTGTCCATCACAGGATTGATCGGGATATTTTTCTTCACCTATTAAATACAAATATCTTCATACTTTGTGGTGGTGGTGGTGGTAGGGCGCGGAGATAAGACGATGAGAGAGAGAGAGAGAGAGAGAGAGAGAGAGTGGAAGAAGAGGGGGGAGGGCGCTTGTGTGAATGCTTTGGTTTGCACAGGATGATATTTAAGTGAAATGGCAGTCAATTATTGTACTGCACACCCAGGGGTTTGTATAGCTAATTCTCACTTGAGAGAAGCTTTACCAGTAGCTTCTGCTGCTACATGGCATGGTAATAATAGATCAAGAGCTCAAAGCCTTGATAGAAATTGTACCCATAATAGATATAATGACAATAACTATCATAAACAAAATAATTACAACAAGAATGATCATTTCAACCGAGGTAGACAGCAATTCAGGCATCAGTCACCTCAAAACAGAAATAACAACAACGTTAAACAAAATTCAAACTGGAAGAAACCATATAACTTCACTGCGAGTAATAATAGTAACAATAACTGGAATAATAATAATCAAAATTATAGATCCAGAAACTATAGTTATAATGGTAGACAACTAAATAATTCCGGTGATCGTCACCGACAACGGTCTTATTCACTGCCAAAAATGCTTAACTATTTTGCAGAAGGACATCCCAACTGTGTTGAAGTGTGTACATCCTATCCCGGCAGTTAGTCTCGCTGCTAACGACGGTACCGGCACCTTGATCTTCAACAGAGGATTGGTCAACGGGACAGTGATATCCGTGCTGAGATATTCCGGGTCAACTACCATCGGCATTAGGCAGTCATTAGTCCATCCTAGTTGCTCCACTAATGAATTTGTTAAATGCATTATTTTGGTTGGACTATCGAGTACTACCCCACTGCCATAATAAATATTAACACACCGTTCTTTACAGGTAATGTCAAGGTTTGCATGTTGCAAAATCCAGTCGCTGATCTTATGTTGGGACGCATCCATGGTAGCAAGGATTGCTCTCCAAAGGAAATTGAGGATTGGGAACGGCGACACTGTTGCACTAATAACTCGGTCATTGCTATGGCTCGATTGCGTGCTAGCAAATTAGCCGCAGTTGGCACAGTATTTTCTAATTTTGGTCTTAGAAAATGATGAGGATGACGAATGTACCCATCATGATGAGAATTTCAATAACAAAATCATATATGATTTGTCCTTCGTTGAGGGCCCGAATACAAAATGTACAGCAATTGTCAATAAACTTGACAATGTTGTTACTACATCTTATGATGTATCTTTATATATTTCCAACAATGTCAATGTTACAACTCGTCCTACAATTTTTTTCTTTTCTACGTCGTTTCTTATCACTGGTTTATTTTTAACAGTCTACGTGACATGTTATCATGTTATTAAACGACTAGGTACTTTTAACTACCTACGTGGCCTTCACAATTTATTTGTGGTCTTACTGGTCATTTTTCTTTTCATGACCATGGTTTTTGCTCATGACTGTGATCATTTGCCAGTGAGTAATCACTTCATCAATGACATGTCTATGACTTTTATGTCACGATCTAAGACGACTCAGGAAACCCAGTCATCATACGAATACGTCATCAACTTGCGTAAAAAAATTGTGGACGCTTGCCAGTTGGCGACAGCTTCTTCAGAGGCTGCTAAATTTAAAGCAAGATTATTTCAGAATAAGAATAGACGCTTACGCCAGCTATTTCCAGGCGATGAGGCTTTCGTGTTACTTCCACGAAAAGAATATAAGCTATTAATTGCATGGAATGGTCCTAACAAAGTTCTGGACAGAATTTCTGACGTTGACTATGTTTTAGACATTAAGGGTCATAAGAAAATATACCACATCAATATGCTTAAGGAGTTTCACACTCGCCCTGAACATCTACAATCTCTATTCCATGATCTAGATGACAAATCTATTGGTTCTTGTCAATATTCTAGTCTATCCGTAATTCAGGAGGAAGAATCTTCTTTTCCTGAAATACATATGTCTCTACCTGTACCTGCTTTACAGGCTACAGAATCTTGGCGAGACGTGTCCATTTCTTCTTCGGTTAACCTCAACATCGCCAAATTTTTAATCTGTTAGAATCTTTTTCTGATGTATTGACTGACTTGTCTGGTCGTACATCAGTTATCTGTCATGATATAATACTCAAAGATAATACATCTATCTGATTACGTCCATATTCAGTTCCATTACATTATCAGAGTAAGACAGCTCAGGAACTTGAACAGATGTTGGCTTTAGGAATTATAGAGATTAGTAATTCTCCATTTTCTTCACTTTTGGTTATTGTTAGAAAGAAAGACAATAACATTCGTTTATGTGTCGACTATAGAAAACTAAATGCTCAGACAGTCGCTGACAGTGAACCACATCCACTTCTTGACGACTTACTTACTCGTCTATCGACAGCTAAATTTTTCACGAAAATAGATTTAACTAAGGGATATTGGCAGATTCCCTTAACAGAACAAGCCAAATATTTTACTGCGTTTTCTACTCCACAAGGTCTATACCAGTGGAATGTCATGCCGTTTGGGCTCATGAACGCACCGGCAACATTTATTCGCATGATGCGAAAAATTTTATCCCATAGACCAGACATTATCACATACATAGACGATATCTGTTTATTCAGTTCCTCATTTGAGGAACATTTTTCAGGACTTAGTCCTTGTTAGAGATCTTGAGATCTAATAATTTGACTGCTAAACCTACTAAGATCCAAATTGCTTTCCGTGAAATAACTTTTCTTTGACGTATTATAGGGGCTGGTTGTATTCAAACCATTCCCCAAAATGTATCTAAAATTTTGAAATTATCTATCCCTCAAACAAAAAAACAAGTTAGAAGTTTACTAGGTCTCGTCCAATACTACAGTAGATTCATACCAAATTTATCATCCATCACAGCTGTCTTGTCTTCCCTCTTGAGGAAAGGCATGCCTGTGAAAGTTAAGTGGACTGAAGACTGTGACAAAACGTTTAATCAAATACTCACCATTTTTTCCAGGCCACCTATTTTAAGGTTGCCAGATATATAAAAAAATGTTTATTCTTCGAACAGATGCCAGCAATTACGGATTAGGCAGTAGTCTGCTCCAAGAACATGAAGGCGCACTTCACCCAACTTTGTTCATATCACGAAAACTCACCGAGACAGAACGAAACTATTCTGTGATAGACAAAGAATTATTGGCAGTCGTGTGGGCAATTCAAAAACTAGAAAAATTTCTTCTTGGATCTCCTTTCGTAGTACATACTGATCAAAAATCAGTAGCTGCACTCAGACGAGCCAACCACAAGAGCCCGAAACTAGCCAGGTTTTCTATATTATTACAACCATTCCAGTTCACCATTGAATCCATTCCAGGGACGGAAAACGTCATTGCGGACACATTGTCTCGGCACCCGTCATCATCAATAGACAATAATTGATGACACATTTCGACTTAACCATGGACGGTTATGTATTTCTTCACCAGGTGATGATGGTATGGATAATTGGATACATACCTCCAATAACATTAAAGATGATCTACGAATATTGATGAGATAGTAATTCATCAATATTAACGTATCCAGTCGTATACGACCTTATACGGACCTTCAACTCGGTACTTCGAACTCAAATCTTTTGTATACATACATTTGAACTTTAATGGACAGCTATACGAATTTATCGCGCATACTATGCTTATGCTATCTTAGGATATTTCCACAAAAATCGAATTTGATGTTCAAATTACGACACAAGTCAAGCCAGTCATTACGAACTACATATACTACTGGACAAAAGTTAAGGGCAACCAAGAAAAACTCCTCTATGGACCAATTAAATGCAACCAGGTGTAAACAATTTATTACAAAATAAAGTTGATCCATCCGTGGAAAAGATCAGTCAAGTGCTTTTTAATAATGCGTGACTTACTAACAAAAAGAAATTCAACTCACTTTTTCACCTTTTGAACTAGCGGGGCGTGTTGCAAAAACCACGAGTTTTTGCAGCGACAATGGCAATTTTCACGTGCGGGTTAAAGTGACCCAGTTTTTGGACATTTAAAAAAAAATTAACCTAGTGCACAAAGAAATGTATTCTGTGTGCACTAGGTTAATTTTTTTTAAATGTCCAAATACTGGGTCACTTTAACCCGCACGTGAAAATTGGCATTGTCGCTGCAAAAACTCGTGATTTTTGCAACACGCCCCACTAGTTCAAAAGGTGAAAAAGTGAGTTTAATTTCTTTTTGTTAGTAAGTCGCGCATTATTAAAAAAACACTTGACTGATCTTTTCCACGGATGAATCAACTTTATTTTGTAATAAATTGTTTACACCTGGTTGCATTTAATTGGTCCAAAGAGGAGTTTTTCTTGGTGGTCCTTAACTTTTGTCCAGTAGTATATATTCCGATGCAAGTGTTGGATTAAAGTAATGATCTTTAATCAGGTTCACGACAAGAAACGTTCGAGATATGTACAATATACTTAATTACCTCTCAAGCATCCGCATGGATCTTTCAAATATACTTCAATTTCGTTGATCTTTCAACTACAGGATGATGGACTTTGGTTAGTGTCCATACGTCTATCACTCGTCGTGATGCGGTTTACAATCAATATGCGCTCGAACTTATGAATGGATGGATTGATACGTACACTTCCGCAGTATCGTTTGAACACTCATGATCAACTTCCGCTGAATAAACTTTTTCAGATGGCGTATTATACTTTACATTGAATACAGATAGGAACTAATAACAGAGTACTTATCATGATCGACACTTCTGTTCTTAATACTATTACACGAATAAATAAAAATAGAAAGTTTGAAAAGAAACATTATTACACAAATAAGTAATTAAGTACTATAATTAGGTAACTATTAAATATTATGTATATTTACATTACTCATTTTAACGTACATGTTTTATACAATGCTATGTATAATTATTTATTAGTGAATATATTAATTTAATTTAGTTTTAAATGAGATAGATATCTCACATGTAAGTTTCTTGATACATATTACTTAATTTACTCTATTAATTTTATTCCTTACTACTTCCTTTCATTTCTTTTCTTTCATGTATACTTTCTCATGTGTTCTTAGTGTTTTCTTTGTCTTGGTTAACTTTAATACAATACTTTATTAGTTTAATTAATTAGATTTAATTCTATAACATTCTACACACATTACATTCATACTATACTTGATTACATTAATTACTTAACTATATTTAATTAGTTATCTCTTAGGACTTTGAGTAATTCACCACATCTTAAGTTAACAACATTTAGTTAATTATATAATAGTTCACTTTCCTTTCTTGACCGTTGACGTTTCTTTTAGTTAACTTAGTATTATTTCCATGTATTATGTGACATTTAGGATATTGACGACGACCTTCGACACTGTTTTATTCAAAACATCGTGGGCAGTATGTCGTAAATTTTTAATTTTTGATATAAATAAGCGCGTTATGAGTTTTAAAAATCTATAGAATAGATTTTTTTAACCCGGTCGGTCAGGGGAATGTTACGACACGTTGACCACTACAATTGTGAGCACTTTAAAGTTACGCGTTAATATATTGGGATGCTATAAATATAAGATGTTTTGCGCTTAAAGATAATTTATTGAACGCGAATTTGTACGGTTGTCTAGGGTTAGACATGACGTGATTAGTTGTTAAGCTACCGCATGGTAACGATCTATATACACCCTTCATTGTCTGAACTTTGTTCAAGTCGGACGCGTTATGCTTTGCTCCCGAGATATATCGTGCAGAGGTTCTCCTTTAACTATAAGCCAAGGGGTCGGCTTTTATTATATATGGATGCAGTATCAAGTCATCCCATTGTGATGTGTAGTCTTCATTTCAGAAACAATACAGGGAGTATTATAATTTAATTGTCAGAATATTGCGTCGCCAAATCTATGGCTGTTCGTTACCGGATGACCGACATACGGCATCGCGTGTAAACAGTCAGACCTTTTGACGATAGAGAAATTTATACAGGAGACGATCTTAGAATGCACGAGATGAATTGAATGTATATTGTTATTGATGCCATGAACCCAATGACTTCGTATTCGTAAATAAAATGTATATATATGTGGACTCTCAAGAAGTACATCGTTGTCAACTCACTTGAATTGAACTTGGTCAAACTACTCACCAATCGCAAATACCATCAATTAGCACTACTGCTCGATTACGAACAATTTCCAAAGTCAAGGAAAATATAGGCGGAGAAATAATATAAAACCAGTCTTATTATTCAACAAGCAATGTGAAAAGGACAATGTTACAAAGAGAAATGACGCAACAAATATAGTAATCCACTTCGTGTGTCCGGTTTTCGTTGATGATAGGAAACTCTTTACAGAGCGATACAACAGGAAGCAATCTGATCATCAGAAGAAGTCCCCCCATCTGACAAGTGTTTCGGCCCAATTACTCCTTTACACTCTAAGAGGGGCGGGCCCACTTGGGTCATGACTCCCAAGCGTCTCAGCTTCCTGTTGTCTTGTATCGAAAATGAACCCATTTCACTTACGGTAGCAACTTTTAATCCACAACGCCAGCCGTGGGGGCAATTGTGAAAGTAACAAAGAGAAGACAAATTATTCCGTTCGTTCCGTCGCCCTTCACAACTAAGGACACACACTGAGACACGAGCGCGCAGCCGACGAACCTTAGCCACTGCGCGCCGCACGCCACTGAAATTCTGTACCTGACACACTCCCTATGGTATACATCGCCTGTTGCCCCAGAGTCGCAGCCCCCTCACTAGTACACCATATAAACTCAGCGCTGTGGACTTAGAAAAATTTTGGTGTTTTCTGTACCGCAGCGTTTACCGTCACGATCTCCATTGCCCACTGCGGTTGTTCCACAGCCAGCCTGATGCCTTTTCGGCAGTTTCGCTAAGTCTCTTCAGTGCCCTTGTTCTAGACTGTCCCTTCAACCCCAACAGTTTCAATAAATCCTACATTGATGCAGCCACAAGCCCTCTTGCGCCCACTTCAACCGCCATGACCCTTGCACTGAATCCATCGTGTCTCAGATCCGCGGCTAGATCGCTATACTTGGCCGCTTTGAATGAATGTTGCTCGTCTAATCTGGATTCAAATGGCACGGTCAGTTCAATCAGTATGACCTGAAGCGTTGCTGAAGAATGAAGCACTATATCCGGCCGTCTCCGCGATTTTCTTATACTCTCTGGATATGCCCCCCGTCCAGGTAGGTCTACCGCCATCTCCCAGTCGTTTGCACAGTCAAGAAGAGATGGTAAACTGCTACCAGGTTTACTCGGTTTGGGGTGTGCTGACTTTCCTGCCCTCAGAAAGTATGTGTTTGTGGTGTCTGGCCGGACTTTGCTATTCGCTTTCATTCTTGCCTGATCTATTGTCGCAGCAAGCTCATTTAGCACTTTGTTATGGCGCCAAGTGTAACGGATGGATTTAAGAACTTACTTATATACCCAAACTATTGCCCCAACTTCGCTTCTGAAGTGACTCGTGTATTGTGCAGGTAGGCACGACTAGCGGCGAAAGTAGCCCGCGACAAAGGCGTTGGAGACTCCGCTTTTTTCTCGATATAACAGGATAAAAGAGTTCCCGTCTCTCAGTTGACTGGGAGATTTCTACGGCGCGGCTGGGCCTCAAAGGGTTACTCCGCGCGAGCCAGCGGACAAAAACAAGGCGTTGCTTGACCTGCGCGGTCTGACTTCTTTCGTCCATTTCAAACGGCCGTAGGAATAACTAGCCGACCGACATCACAGAATATTTTGTCGGCTAATGTAGAAGGAAAAAGAGTCCGCGTGTGGAGGCGTCCTCCAGCGGGTGTCAAGATGAGGACTGACACTCAGAAAATGTGCGACAATGCGCTTAAGTGTCAAGACAATTAAAATAGGGCGCTGACAAAAACGTGAACTAACAGGCCGGTTGACCGAATAATTCAAATCAACTCAGCACACTATATTACAATGCCAACTGGCCAGGTTTGCTGCAGCTGTGTTCCTCGCGTGGCTTGAACCCTGACCTCCTGCATAAAAAATATTGGGCCCGTATAGATAAATTAGGCAAATACAAAGGGTGAATGAGCCAATGAAGACACCAAACAACGTTCATGCATGCATTACACATTAACTCCTTGAGGAGGATACGCCGTAAACATGCCAAACCAAGAGTGACCTGTGCTGTCCGTTCTAAATACTTCCATGTCTTCTTGACTCCTTTCATATCTGTCTCCAGTTCACTTCTGCGTGTGTGATTTATTTTGGAGAGGTTTCTCTCTACATCTCTTCTCCTGAAGATTCCAGAACAGCCTTGTAATGCTATCACAAGTGTCACAAAATGACCGTGCACTCCATTTTATCTGTGTTCTACTTGTCTTTTTCTCTATCCTGTGCCTTCCATTCATTTTTTCCCCGTATCGTATCTTATAGATCTGAACGCTTGACTCAGATTTCGTATTGTTATTTTGTCTGATCTACCCTGCGTGGAGATAACATTAACAGCCCAGCTGGGAGCGGTCAGAAAACACTGTCCTACCTTGTTTAAAGCAAGCACAGGCGTGAACGTATCTCGCTTACATCAAGCTTGGCACCCATACTTCTCGTATGGTTAATCGAAAGATAATCTGCAAATGTGCTTTTGGTGTGCAGAAATGTTATGCAACATTACTGTCACGGGTTGCCTCCCTTAGCTCTGCAGCAGTGGTCCAACAGTGGCCAAAACTCAAGAGTAACTAATGTGGGTCTTCAAATGTGTCAACCTTCGCACAAGATTACTCTTGTCAGAGTTGTAGATAGAAGGATAACGATGCTTCTACCCCAAGGAGTTTTCACAAGATATTTAGAAAGCGAGAAAAATGCTGCATGAGGCTGAGAAAATGTTAACTCTAGTATCTGCCGTCAACTTTTGTGAAGGATAGGGTTATCTTATAATTCGTTAGCTCGTTCAAGCCCCCAGCTGAGTTAATTCAGCGAAATTCCTCTTATTATTATTGTATAGCTCTGTTTAAGTGTATTTAAGAAATTGTCTGAGACATACGGATGTATTCCATTTACAATTATTAAATTAACTTTAGATTTGTCTTTATACAAATAACAAATTTAATAATCAATTATGTTTTAACAGTTATAAAAATGAATAATTCCTTATAGAACAAGTTATCACCACTGGGTATGTTATGGCGTTAAAAATCGGATAGTTCACTTGGCAGCTTTTATGTTTCTACTTAGCTGCCAATGAGTTTGTCTGTTCTGCTCCAGCTGATGTTTGGTTCTTTGTAGATGGATGCCTGATTCACACTCGTCACTGGTCAAGTTTGAAAGTTGTAGCACGTTCCAAGAAGTGTCATGGAGTAACTACCAAGCTGGTCTCTAAGACCCGTCTAATGATACTGTCTAGCGTCGACTTTAGGCTACTCTCACTTGTTCCAGAGATAGTACTCTCAACTGATAACACCGACCCAAAATATTTTTGGGATCACTGACTGACTTCTGGCTCAGAGAAATAGTTAAGGCAGCTTGCTGAAGATTCCTCTTAAACGTGTTCTGGGGTGTTACTTTATAATAAGCTCCCACTATGACTCCGTGTTTCAGATTCCTCAGATTCCGGTTTTCCTTGCTAATAATATAGTTTTCCTGGGCTTTTAAGTCCTTAAGAGGCTCAAACAAGTCCGGCCCGATAAATGAATTCGGATTCTATTATTTACTCTGGCTGGTCTAGTTGTCTCTTGACGAGTTGAATTTCACAGTGTTTTAAACTGCAAAAGTGTTAAGTTATACTCCCCCTTTCGTTCCTGGCACGTGTTGTTTACTATTAGGCAAGGGTCCAATCGGAAATGTTGTTATGTTTACATCTGGAATAGTTACAATCATGCGTGGTTTGATGGCGTCTATTCAAAATATTTCCTCATAGGAAAATTCTGCATGTAATAGAAAAGGTCACGCCTCCCAAATATGGACGTGAAACCTCCGAATATTTTCGTCAGTGATTACAAATAACTTCTTACTTTTATCTCAAGTAATATCTTTGTAATAATTCTGTCGGAAGCTTATTGCAACATTCCGACTGTCAAGTGCATGTCTGTAATCTGTTCGCAAGCGGATGATTTATTGCCTGGAACGCCTTGGGTAAACACAACACTTGGTCACTATGTGAAAACAGACTGTGCCCATCTGGGGGTTTTACCTGTGCCTAATCTTAGCAAAGCCGAGAAGCTTAAAGAAAACATGACGAATTATCACCAAAAGGAGTGTAAAATTGATTCGAAAAAAGTTAATTAACTGGGAGAAGGTAGGGAAAGAAAATGTGCCGACCACTGAAATTTCACGTAATCAGTACGCACAACAAATGTAACAGAATACGGCCAGAGAGGACAAGAGATCGATCCAAATTCCGTGACAATTACCACGGGCAAACTCCTGTTTGTCAGCATTTATGATAACAAATGAAATTGAGGGTTTGCTTTGAGTTACAGACATGAGTCATCTAAAAAGCGGTAGCATTAATACCTCATATGGGAGGATTTTGAAATTACCAGTGTCATGCTGAATTTCGTGGGGTGGGGGGAAGAGAAGATATATTTTAAAGCCAAACATTTGAATTTTTTTGGTCTAGACAAAATACATTAAACCAGACTATGTTTGATTGGCGACTTTCACCGCGAAGGAAGCTGGGAGAGCGTGGGCGAAAAGTCCCTTATATTGTAGCACAAGTTTAGACTCCGGAAATGTGTTCCGCTGAGCCACTACGACACCTTCAGACAAGCCAGGACCGAATGAAAGTAGAATTTCAATAAAGAGGATTGGACCAAGTATTGAGGATCTTCTGAAATTAACCAGCAAGAAAACTCAACTTTGTAGTACTGGAAACCACAACGTCCACGGAACCGATATACAGGAAAAATGTGGGATTATCATTAAAGTAATACTCGACTACCTGTAAGACGGCCTCAAAACCTTTGGGCCGACATTATTCGGAAGTCTGTGCCTAGTCCTCTGTAAATTATAACCCGATTGGGGTGAGTAGTACATCTTATCATTTTATATTTGACATGTTTAAACTTGCTGGTGGTTGTACAGTTTATATGAGGCAGGTAACCTCAGCATATGAAAATGATGAGTCATGAACCACTACAGCAAGCGCTGGTGACTGCTTCATGCTGGTTCTCTCACAGGGAACCAAAAGCAGAGGTAGCCTCAGGCTCCAAGTGGAGCAGGGAGTGGATGATGATGACATCATGGAGTACATATTGTGACGACACACCTGAACGTGTCCTTTTGTGTGATCTCTCACCCCTTCAGCCCTCCGGCAGTATCCTTTCTTTTTCTTCATTTTTCTCACTAATTGCTTTTAATTGGCATAAATCATGCCTTTTCATTCGTTATTTTCACTATTTTGCTCTATGCTGGACATAGCATGGTTAATTCTCTAACACGTCACTCCCCTATGGCAGTATTACGGGAGTAATGCGTATCTTATTGTTTCACACTCCACTCCCAGACTGTTGTTACGATTCGCCAGTTTGGTGACCCAGCCAGCGATAATATTTTATCGCCTAAACTGTCTGACCACCTATGGAAACGTGGCGGTCAAACATTTGACCCCATTGGAAAGCTGTTGATCATATTGACACAAGCCGGTATGTGATACGATGAAAGAAATCAATATGGTTTGACCAGACATCTGTCTGGCGGAGGCACGCAGATAAAGGTGATAAGCAGAGGTGCGCCGGAAGTCTTAGGTAACGATATGACATCACTGTGTAAGAGGCCACGCGTGTATATTAAATTTACTATTTTCAAATACGCGTGGGATGAGTAATGATAAACTTCCCCACCCAAACAGTGCTAGATGGATTTGATTGGTTCGCCAGAAGCTACAATGAATTGATTGGAACATTCAGCAGGAAACACAGCTGGGATTTGAAACTAAGGATTGTGAGATATAATCTAACAAACTCGGAGTCACAGCACACAGACAGACTGCATCGCAGCGGCAACTAAACACCTCCTACAAGCCAGAGGAAAGAGGATAGGAATTATCATTCCACAACTATAAGTACCAGATCGAGTATTGGGCAACTTTGGAAGTACAAGTAAACCCGCAATTTTAATACAAGACTGGAAACTTGGGAATTTTATCACAAGGAGTCATAAGAGGAATTATAGATTTCCAGACCAAGTGTTTCACCTGTCATAAGAGGAATTATAGATTTCCAGACCAAGTGTTTCACCCATCATAAGAGGAATTATAGATTTCCAGACCAAGTGTTTCACCCGTCATAAGATGAATTTCTCAGACTTAAGTGATACGAATAGCATCTAAATACAGTGCTGTGGGTCCATTCTAATCTGCGCCAGGAGAAGTGTGTATTCCCAAACTTTTTGGGTAAGTGTAAACAATTTATTTACTAATGTAAATTTTACAGGTTTCTTGCTAAGTGTGCTCGGGAATTTAATTCTTCTGAGAGGTTAACATTCGTGGGTGGAGCGCATGACAATGGGCCTGTTAGTTTGCGGAGCACAAATGTACTGAGGTATTTGTTTCTTTCTAATCTGTCACAGTTCGTGGTTACAAGACATCAGACTTGAGTTCCTACGCCACTAGTGTGAGAGAAGAGTGTCACCACCAACCGCCTACAGTGGACGCATTATGTGGAGAAGTGTACTCATCACCAAAAAGAAGTGACGGAAACCACAGCTGCAGGACGCATATGGAGCTAAGTTTTATATAACAGGCTACAGCAAAAATACGGACATTATTATTATTATTAACGCCCTACCAAAACCTCAATGAGGAAACTTTAATTTCAATTTTCACCCAATTTTCCATATTTATTTTCCCATGTTAAAGACTAATTGACTATTAAATTTGTTGTTATTTTAAACTAAACAATAATAGTTGATTCAAATTATTTGTATGAAAGCAAACGTATGAGTTTTTCTTTATATATATATATATATATATATATATATATATATATATATATATATATATATATATATATATAGAGAGAGAGAGAGAGAGAGAGAGAGAGAGAGAGAGAGAGCCATTACTTATAAGAGGGCATTCGTTGGATTACTCCAACTGGGGGCTTGACGGGCCAGAATCATTGCATAACCCCTTCACAAAAGGCGACGGACCAGATAATAAGATAACAAATTTGCTCAGCCCTTAAGCAGCGTTTGTTCTTGACTTCTGGGAATTTCTTGTGAAGGCTCCCCTAAGATAGAATCGCCATTCATCTTCTATCTATATCTTTGTCAAGAGTAATCTTGTGTGAAGATAGATACCTTGGACGACCTACTTTTAGATACACTTGCGTTGTGACCATTAGTGGACCACTACTGCAAAGCAAGGGGAGGCAATCCCGTGACACATATTTATTATATAAACATTTCAATAAGTTTATATGTATATTTAAACATGTGTAAACCAGGCAAAAGTCATTTTCGCTGTCCAGTCACATTTTTTCATCAAATTAACTGACAATGTATTTACAAATTCAAAGTTGGTTTAATTATTACAGGGAAAAGTGCACAAGTATGAATCAGTTACCTTAAATATAAATACAACAGAGCTACTTAAGGAATATTTTACTGAATAATCCAGTTCGGGGCTCAGAAACGAGCAAATATATCTTTATCTTCATAACAGGGGCGGGCAGATTCAAAGTTCACGACAGCCTTGACATATTCAGCATTGTGCTTGATTTCTGAAATATCCTATGAAGACTTCCTAAAATAGAAGCACCATCCTTCTATTTACAGCTCTGCCAAGAGTAACCTTGAGCGAAAGCAGGTACCTTTAAAGACCTTCTTGTATATTCTAAATTTTGGCCATTGCTGGACCATCACTGCACAGCAGGGGAGGCAATCCCGTTTCAACAAGGTTCCTAAGGGTGTGTCCTATCCAGTGTCAGCATCATCTTATTACCTGGTTCTTTTCATCATTTTTACATTGTTAATCTTGTCATTTCATTCCAGGCAAGCATACATTTGTGAAAGTCTAACTTCTTGGTTGTTTTAATTTGTATCCATGTTTCCGAGTCATTCAGTAGGACTGCCTACATATTTAAGTTGAAGATTCTTATTTTTGTGTTGGACATGATTTCATCTGATTCCCAAAATATATTTCTCAATTCAATGAAAGCTCCTCTTGCTTTTCTGTATTCTTATTTTGATATGACTGTCTGTCGCTCCAATTTTGTCTATATTGCTGTCAGGATATCTCTGCATCTTATAGTGGTGTTTCTTCAAGTGCAATGTTATTTTCTGCTGCATGTATTCTTGTCATCTTTCTTTGCATTTTCTTAGTGAATTGCTGTGACCTCTCATCAAGTATAGGTTATGATCTAAGAGAGTACAGCCAGGTAATTGGCGCAAAATCTACATCAAGCAGTTTAGTCAGAGCCCACTGAATTCTATTTCTGTTGGCTGATGCCAGTGTTTTCATAACCCAACCTACAGCCAGTAAGAAGAGAAATGGTGACAAGCTGCTCACGGCCAAAAACGGTCACATAAGACCCTTGCTACCAGCTGTGCTCATCACTTGTTTTATGAATAATGAGCAGCACAATTCTGAAATGTGTGGCAGTAAAAGATTAGCTACATAAGTCATTACAATTTTGGTTCCAAAATAATTACTAGGAATAAATATTTCATTATTCAGCATGTTGTGTATTCAACCTTTTCCCCTCTCAGGACTTGTTTACTTCTAGCTGTTTTGACCCTTCATGTTTCTTACTAAGCATAGAGCCATGCACAGACAATGAACGAATCATGATTGTACTGATTATATCTCAGAATCTCCAACTACCAGCCAGAGACCAGTCTATATTCAGACTTAAGTGAAAGAACACAATTTGGTACACAACAATATGTGCTTTGAATATTTTCTATTAGGTATACTATCATACATGGACTACTAGTGCATATTCATCATGGACTACATTGTCACTTTATCTCAAGACCTGTTCGCCATCAGTATGGAATTATCTATTATTCATAAGTGATTGTAGACAGCCGTGCACAGCCAGACCAGAAACTGCCATATAAGACCTGTTACTAGCTGCACTCATCATTAGTTTTCTGAATAATGATGAGCTCATTACCATAATGAGTTTCTGACCTGTTGACGAAAGTAACACAACAGCTTGCATATCAAGGCCAGTTCTATCTACTTATTGCTATCATCACTATCATTATCATACAACAAAACTTTCTGTATTGTCAAATAGACAAACGTAAAGAATAGATTACTGGACATCCTCTGCTTTTTTTCCCATCAGTTCTACATTATATTAAAGTAATGACATAGATACTCCGACCACGTGCCAAACAATAGGAAAACAATAAAATGTAAGAAATTGAAGAATGGCTTCAACAATAGCATGGTTCATTTATGTGTGTTTAAATCAGATTAAGAAATGAATTAGAAATATAACAGCCAGCACCATGTAGTATGAATACAAAAGTGCAGAAATAACAAATGGAGAAAGTAGCAATGACTGAGGAATACTAGAGGAATCAAGATATCAAACATCAAAGGGCATTTTACTAGTAATAAACAGGTGTCCACAGAAACAATTAATGACAGAAAAAATGTTAGACTGGACACAGGAAGAAATACAGCAAGCAAGGAGATAAAGAAACCAGGCTAAGTCAAGAGTGCAGCATAAAAAAACACATTAGGCAGCAGCCAGCTACGTGCAAGCAAATAAATAAGTTAAACTAGCTATGTACATGGAAATAAGTGAGTTAAACTAGCTATGTACAAGGAAAAAAATAATTTAAACCAGCTACATAAGTAAAAAGTTAGTTAAACCAGCCATGTACATACATAAAATTGAGTTAAACCAGCTATTTACATGCCTAAAATTGAGTTAAACTGGCTATTTAAAAAAATAGGTCGAAAAATGCAAAAAGACCCTGTAAGTTTGATATCAACAGAAATAAATAGTGGTGAGAATATTACAAAAAAGATGGACAGGACACACCCATAAATGCACAATCCCATGCAGACATTTTACAGAATAAACTTACAAATACCATGGACAGCTAAAATTAGAAATGAGGATATCCTGAAAGAAGCCAGCAGGCAAAGTAAGATTATTTTCATATTGCCAGGAAGCAATCCACTTTTTCTTTGGGCATGTTTTGAGAAGAGAACAGCTAGAATACACTTTGACAAGAAGAAAGACAATGGATAAAGACAGTGGAAGATGAGAGAGGGTACTCAACAGTTTTACATGATGTGACAGCATGGAAAGAAGTCAACAGCAGAACTGACACTCAGCACTGGGGTCTGGATGCTGTTGAGAGACATGCCAGCTGGCACTGCTCTTGAAGAAACAGAACATGGTGAGAGATTCACCTCTTGATTAAACATTCAAGACAACAAAAAAGAATGGCCGATAATTATTGAGGTAATTAAGGACACCATATATCACATGACATGGGCCAATGGCACTGAACATGATAATGATAACAGAACTTCTGTCTTTTATCAACTGTTTATCCTGTCAAGTGTTCAAGATGGGAGTAATTGATGGTTTCCAATTAGTCACCCCTTGATCCATCTCCATGTGACCTGACATTGTTATATTGTGTTGCATTTAGTCACCTCTTGATCCATCTCCACCTGGGGCATCCATTATGCCTGGTCTCTTTCATTATGTTGTTATATGTCCATGCTGCTTGTTGATCATATAAAATGGTAGATGAAACTGGAGCTTTGGCAGAATGTAGAATAAAAGTGTTAACAAAACTATTGAATAAGACCTAGAATGTGGATACATTGGGAGATTTTAGAATAGAAGTTAAACAAAACTATTGAATGAGGCCTGGAATGTGGATACATTGGGAGAATTTAGAAATAAAAGTGTTAACAAAACTATTGAATAAGACCTAGAATGTGGATACATTGGGAGAATTTAGAAATAAAAGTGTTAACAAAACTATTGAATAAGACCTAGAATGTGGATACATTGGGAGATTTTAGAATAGAAGTTAAACAAAACTATTGAATGAGGCCTGGAATGTGCATACATTGGGAGAATTTAGAAATAAAAGTGTTAACAAAACTATTGAATAAGACCTAGAATGTGGATACATTGGGAGAATTTAGAATAGAAGTTAAACAAAACTATTGAATGAGGCCTGGAATGTGGATACATTGGGAGAATTTAGAAATAAAAGTGTTAACAAAACTATTGAATAAGACCTAGAATGTGGATACATTGGGAGATATTAGAAATAAAAGTGTTAACAAAACTATTGAATAAGACCTAGAATGTGGATACATTGGGAGATGTTAGAAATAAAAGTGTTAACAAAACTATTGAATAAGACCTAGAATGTGGATACATTGGGAGATGTTAGAAATAAAAGTGTTAACAAAACTATTGAATAAGACCTAGAATGTTGATACGTTGGGAGATGTTAGAAATAAAATTGTTAACAAAACTATTGAATAAGACCTAGAATGTGGATACATTGGGAGATGTTAGAAATAAAAGTGTTAACAAAACTATTGAATAAGACCTAGAATGTGGATACATTGGGAGATGTTAGAAATAAAAGTGTTAACAAAACTATTGAATAAGACCTAGAATGTGGATACATTGGGAGATGTTAGAAATAAAAGTGTTAACAAAACTATTGAATAAGACCTAGAATGTGGATACGTTGGGAGATGTTAGAAATAAAATTGTTAACAAAACTTTTGAATGAGACTTAGAATGTGGATACTGCAATCCATGCTCACAGCCAGAACCCACCCTAAGGAGTTTTTAACCTAGTGTGATGTCACCCCTACCCCACCATGGCTTATTGAATGTTCACTTATGACGCTAATTAGTAAGGATCACACTGTAGTTTAAGCAAGTTATGTTTACTATAGCATTTTACAATAAAACATAATTTAGTTGTTTTTTTAAAAACATTTTATTGCAGATATTTTTTTTCTTCATTCATGTAGAATTAATTACAGGCGCTCAGTGCGGTTTATTTTGAAAAAGGTATAATATAGATATTAAGGAAAATCATCAGATTCGAGTAAGCAAATAATTTGTTTACTTTGAAATTTTCTTCTTCTTTTACAATTTTAATGATTTTTAATAAAATGTGGTGCCTCCTAAAAGTAAGCACCTGCTGCGGCTGCACCACACAAAAGCACAGCTAATAGTACTACCACAGAAACCAGAATCCACATCAGAGAATGCTAACAGCTAATAGTACTACCACAGAAACCAGAATCCGCATCAGAGAATGCTACTGTAAAATTAATCTGATGAGTCAAATGACCAGATATTTTTAGCAACAGTAAGAGTTTTGTCGTGATTTGGTCTGTCTTACACCACAGTCATATTTACCGCACGCAATACTATAGGAAAACGGACCGATACAATAACCAATGAAAACGCTCCATTCTCTAGTGTTTATAATGAAACCTTTTAGACTTAACATAGAGGCCCATTTTGTGTAAATGATAGTAAGAATTTATTTAATTTCTTAAGAACTAAAGATGTTTAAACGGAAAAGTATAAATATTTCAACAACTGGAATGTTACTTGAGAGGTAGGTGCAAAGACTTCCTCGAATAGTAGTTCAATTATAGAGAAAAATCGTTTAAAATGACATCTATACATCAGGGTAGTCCCCAATTTAGTTAGTTAAAGTCTGCATAGATTTAAATGCATTTTGCTAACTAAACCATTATTAGATATAAAGGTAGAGATAAATTCCCAGTATAATTCTAACTTTACATGATCAAAATCGGCCCAGAATTAAGAGAGATATTAAATATTAAAAATTTTGCACATTGAACAAGAAGGCAAAAATTACTTCAATTTTAGATTCCTAACGCCGTATTTACCCCATGCCATCCGAGAGGTAGGGTGCGGTACTATAAAAGTCCTTGAACTTGGCTGATTTTAAACACAAGCTGAACAGAAGAGAGCGGCAAAACGTGTGCTGTCAAATACTTTGCCACTGTATCTGCATAGCAGACCTAGATACCTATAGACAGCCTGTTACAGCTTATGTGTATTTCCTGAGGGTAAGAAAGAATATATACTACTGGACAAAAGTTAAGGGCCGCCATTCAGTTTAGACAAGGTTTATATAATTCTTCGTGAGCAGGGTCGATTTTCCAAATGTCCGGTAGCTTGAAATCTCTCAAGAAATCTTTGAATGGTAGAGTGGGACACTGCTAAACGTCTTGCAACATCACGAACAGATTGACCATCCTGAATCCATGCCATGGCTCAACCACGGTCTACAGTGCTGAGACTTCTCCTTGGTGGCATGGCTAATGCAGTGATCATTTCGACCACTTGTCATACTGATTTATTGCATACCAACGGTGAACACTCTTTACCGATGATCATTTTCCACGTGCATTCAAATTCAACTCACTATTTCACTGTTTGAACTAGTGGGGCATGTTGCAAAAACCACGAGTTTTTGCAGCAACAATATCAATTTTCACTTGCGAGTTAAAGTGACCCAGTTTTTGGACATTTAAAAACAATTAACCTAGTGCACACAGAAATGTATACACATTTCTCTGAGCTCAGTTTTAATGACATTTTCACTTGTCTTTACAGTTTGCCAATCAATTATATAAACCTTGTCTAAACTGAATGGTGGCCCTTAACTTTTGTCCAGTAGTATATATATATATATATATATATATATATATATATAATTAAGTAATGTTCCTGTGATTAATCCACTTGTGTGTTATGAAGTGTGTTGAATGTGTTAAGAAAAAAATTACAGGACGAGTGTGCTGCCGGCTTGAACGCAAGCATGTGTTGACTTTTAGAGACGAAAGCCAGCATTGTGAAATGTGTAGTATAATTGAGAATTATGGCAAAAATATGACTGTAAGTTTAATAATGCATTTGAAGGAGTATTTCTTAAAGGAACGACACACTGATCAGGAACATAAGAAAGGATGACAGGATTTGTTAACATGTATTAATCAAGGTGTCAATTAGTAATTTGTACTAAACCAAATCATTGTATGGAAGTAGATCATGGACAAATGGATCTAACGTAGGATTTATAAGGAAAGTGGGTTCTTGTGTCTTTGTTCACCCATTCTGAAATTAAATGACCACACCGTATTCCGTACATTTGCGTGCGAACAGTTAGTCTAATTGCAATTCGCAGGTAGGGGTGGCAGGACGAGCGCGGGGTTAGTCTATTATGCATTTAGCAGGTAGGGGTGGCAGCATGGCACAAGAATGTATTAAGCATAGCTTTATGATGCATTGGAGTGAAGTGTTAGAGACTTCACTACAGTAAGACCAGCTTTATGATGCATTGAAGTGAAGTGTTACAGACTTCACTACAGTAAGACCAGCTTTATGATGCACTGGAGTGAAGTGTTACCGACTTCACTACAGTAAGACCAGCTTTATGATACAGGGGAGTGAAGTGTTAGAGACTTCACTACAGTAAGACCAGCTGTATGATACAGGGGAGTGAAGTGTTAGAGACCTCACCACAGTAAGACCAGCTTTATGATACAGGTGAGTGAAGTGTTAGAGACTTCACTACAGTAAGACCAGCTGTATGATGCAGGGGAGTGAAGTGTTAGAGACTTCACTACAGTAAAACCAGCTTTATGATACAGGGGAGTGAAGTGTTAGAGACTTCACTACAGTAAGACCAGCTGTATGATGCACGGGAGTGAAGTGTTAGAGACTTCACTACATGTGTGACTTTTTGTGGCGACATATCGGAATAAAGTTCTTCAGTCAGACCCGTTTGACAGTATCCTTCATGACATTACAGAATTTCGGCCTCCTCTTTAAATTGTGCTGCTACGAACGAACATGTGTATGTCCTGATATGTGCATAGCTTCAGCAATCCGTGGTGATCTGTTCCCCTCACAGTCCTTTTTAGGGCCTAGAAAACCTACAAAACTGTACCACGGTCCTTTTTAGGGCCCAGAAAACTGCACCCCGGTCCTTTTTGGGGCCCTCAAAACTGAACCACGGTCCTGTTAGGGCCAACAAAACCAACAAAACTGTACCCTGGCAAGAAATCAACTGCATAGCTTGAATATACCCCCGCAGGGATTCATAGAGTGCACAAGCTGTATTCAAATCTTGGTCAGAAGATTGCAAAGAAGCACTGGTCATTTGAAAACGCTGTAATACTTGTTCCCACAGTATGATCATTATTCCTGTTTCTAACTTCATCATGGTTGAAAGTAGACCACGAGCCTGTTGACGACACTCTGCCTTCTGATCATTGTTATCTGAAATATCATCCAAGACTTGTTTTATTGCAGAAAAGATGTGTAAAAGTGCTTTTGTTGCATCTGCCCGAGCGGACCCCCTGGTATCTGACAGTCTTTTCACAAAGGGCAAATGGGACTTGTTATGAGTACCGCCAGCACTTAATGCAGTAGAAAGGAGACCCCACCTGTAGGTAGAAGCAGAAAAGGAGGTGTACAGGCTTTCAACAAATCCAAAGAAAATGACTGCTTCCGTCCGCAAACAGTTAAGACAAAAATAATGAAGAGTCACACTGAGTCACCCTCTTATGCTCTTTCTCTCACAATTTCGTGACACCAAAAGAAAAGGCGCTAAAGATGGCATAAATCACAAGATCATTGGTTTAACGCTCATATTAGAAGATGACCAAAAAATTATGTACATATTTATTGGCGTGGGGCCCCAAAAAGCGCAGGGCTCGTAGCAAATGCTACTTTTGCTACTACGTTAATCCGGCTCTGATTGTGTCAATATTTGACATGGATCAGTGCGTAGCGAGGGGGACCCCCCCCCCCCCCCACCCTTCCCAACCCAGCCCTGTCCACCCAGCGGCGAAAACAAATAAAGGATTTCTTGCCAGAGTACAGTTTTGTTGGTTTTGTGGGCCCTAAACAGGACCGTGGGGCAGTTTTGTGGGCCCTAAAAAGGACCGTGGTGGGTGCAGTTTTGTGGGTTTTCTGGGCCCTAAAAAGGACCATGGTGCAGTTTTGTGAGTTTTCTGGGCCCAACAAAGACACAATACCCAGCACAGTTTCTCCAGAGGTCGTCCAATGCAGGGAAACGGATTTGGCACGCGTTAGGAGGGATCTCTAGCCGTGTCCGAAGCAGGGGTAGCAACAACAAAAGCTCCAACCATAGGTCCCATATACAACATGAAAAGAGAGAAAAACTGAATGAACTCCACACAATAACAAAAGAACCACCATTAGTTCACAATAATAGCACTCAAAATGAAGTCACCATACATCCCGACCCAAGTTCCTGTCTAATCACCATTGAGAACAGGAATTACAGAGCGCTCATACATACAGGAGCATCTGTAAGCCTCATAAGGGAACAACTTTATAAGCAAATAAAGAAATACGCACAGTTCCAGCATTCCAGAACATATATGGCCTCTGTAACTGGGGAAGAATTGAAATCCTTAGGCATTGCCCATGTCACATTTAAGATTGGCAGCCAGACAATCACATGTGCATTCGTTATCACTAGAGGCATGAGCAGAAATTTTATCCTAGGAAGAGATTTTCTGTCAAAACACCAAGCCCGGATATATTTTGATCTACGGAAAATAAGAATAAATGAAGAATATGAAGAACTCCAAGATGACATCCATATTGCATCATTGATTCGTTTAACAGCCCCGGTTACCCTCTTACCAAATTCATTAGTCATAGCCAAGGGTAGGATCAAAGCGTCACAATATATAAAACCTGGACAAACTATTCACGTGGAACCCATATCGGGAGAAGATATAAATGAAGACCCAATGCTATTTATTACGGAAGGAATAGCAGAAGTCACAACAAACAGAGACTTCCCGGTTATGATAGTCAACACATCTGGTAAAATGACAACCATTGCTAGAGGTGCTATCATAGCTCAAGTACAATCATCCTCCATACGAGACACCTACAAAACTAAACAAGGTAACACTGACCGACATAATGCAGGCGAGAGTCATACCCATCAATCGCCACCCTCGCATCAGACCACACAATACACCCCCCGCCACCCCATTGACTCTGCTGCATGGCACGTTAGGTCTAGAGGTAAGACTGATCGAGATAGGAGGTTTCATAAACAAAACATCACTTCGCAGAACCATACCCATCAGTCCCCGCGTCAGACAACACAATACACCCCCCGCCGCCCCCAAGGTTCAGTGCAAGTGCTTCGACACACCATAATACCCCCATGGAGAAAGATGGAGAGTTCAAAACAAGCTAAACAATTGACCGGAGGATACCTGGAAGCACCGAAAAGAGAAATGGTATACACGGATGGCACAGAATATTATCGGAACACCCGCAAATATCAAACACGAAGACAACCAGAAATCGATTATCAGTTTAAATACCCAGATATGGTTGATCAAGAGATCATTATAGAAGCCTATCGGAGTACACAGTCTCCTAAGCCTAAGGAAAAACGTAGTCCCACGAGGGACACTGGCGAACTGTGAGAGAGATTTGGCGCGATGACATTTTTTGCGCGAATGTAAGAAAAAAAATGTAAGAAAAAGTACGGTGCTCCGTTTGGCTTTGAAATTTCAACAATTTTAATCTGTGGGTGAATAAAGACACAAGTGCCGGAAAGTGTAATCACATTGAACTGGCTGAGAGTGGTACTGAGGTAAATTGTCCTGTGCAACTGTTAGCACCATGTCTGAAACTGTTTGTTACATCCATTGTCTGTGTGGATAGAATAGTGCTAGACCATACAAGGGCTGTGATTATTTGTATTACAGGTTTTATCCTGCAACTACTAAGATTGTACGAGACATTCACTTCTGAGGGACTCTGTGGTGCAAACGTTCTCAAGATACATAGAACTAGACACCCTGTTTTCCCAGCCTGGAGATTCAGACATTGTGTGATCCTGGCTATAGTTGGATGCTTCTCATTTTACCAGATAAAAGGTAAAGGAACCCATTACACGCCCATTGAGGCATATTGGGAATATGGTGTTAGGCCCATATTTTCTTGACCGTCGGCACCCTAGGGGTGATTTGGTCGGCATCACGCCGTCCGCCTTAACCTTCCCAGAGTTGCTCTGGTACCCATTTGGGGCTGGGTCGACCCAGGAGCCGTTTGTGGCCTAAAAATATTCCCACCTCATCTGGGGATCGAACCATAGACCACTGCGCTAGGAAGCCAGTGCACTAACCACTATGCTACTGCGGCTCCCTTTTACCAGATAAGTGGAAACATAATTCCACTGGTCAGCATATCCAGAAACATTCTAGCACAAATAAAATACCAATAACAAAAACAGTTAGAGTGATGACTCATGAAGGACTTTATTAAACTAAAATACATCACTTCACAGTCCAGCGAAAGTGATAACTATATATATGTTAAATACATAATTGACATTTGAAATATAACTTTATCATATTGAAGTATTGTAGAAATGACATTCCATGTGTATTTAATTTTATTTTGTAAAAACCTTTGAAATTCTTTATCATTTTCCTAACCAAAAAGAGAAACGGTATAGGATCAATAAATTGTAAATATATTTATATAATCAGTCGTGCTTAATTATTTAAATTTGAGTTAAGGTTCTGGTTGTTGGATATATTACATATTTAATTAATTAATTAATCCCCTAGCAGAGTCAATACAAAAAAATATAACCATTATTCAAGGGAGGATCTTGAGAGGTAGCACTTAGACCTTCAGGAACAATGATGATAGGAAACTCTTTACAGAGCGAACGAACGAACGAACGAACGAACGAACTTTATTTTCAAAGGGTTGAGAATTGGGCACGCAGGCCCGTCTGACATTCTGCCCTTCCTTTCTCTCACCTTTCATACTGAATTCATTTATTCTCATATGCATTTTACATATCAAATTCAAGGAATTCAACGTTGTAAAGTAAAATAATAATATAGCACACTCATATTAACATTAATTACTTATAAGCATGACATAACATATGTTGAAAAGTACAAACATTATCAGAGATAGATAGATAGATAGATAGATAGATAGATAGATAGATAGATAGATAGATAGATAGATAGATAGATAGATAGATAGATAGATAGATGGATAGATAGATAGATAGGTAGATAGATAGATAGATAGATAGATAGATAGATAGATAGATAGATAGATAGATAGATAGATAGATAGATAGATAGATAGATAGATAGATAGATAGATAGATAGATAGATAGATAGATAGATAGATAGATAGATAGATAGATAGATAGATAGATAGATAGATAGATAGATAGATAGATAGATAGATAGATAGATAGATAGATAGATAGATAGATAGATAGATAGATAGATAGATAGATAGATAGATAGATGAAGAAGTCCCCCCGTCCGACAAGTGTTTCGGCCCGATATACTCCTTTGTGTATCATCATACTTGAAGTTTTATACAGCTTGACCCTACCTTTGATTGTCGATACACCCTTGCTCTTTTCAGAGAAGGGGGTATTTCTTATAAGACCAGTCTCTTATCTGGCACTATCCTGGTATCATCTGATACATCTTTTTGTCCAGGATATCTTAAATTTTAATAACATCTGAACCTCTCGCGACACGTTTGAAGTGATATAAAGTCTGATACTGGAAATGAGCAGCGTTGGTTTCTCTAAGATATAGGTACAAAGACTGCCATATGTGAGAACATAAGCTTTAATGCAAACAAAAAACACACACACAAAAACTAAGCTTTATTCTTGCACTTTATAGAATTTGAAAAGCCAGTCAACAAGGTGAAAAATGAGGAAATTCTTAATAAATAAATAAAACAGGCTTGAAAGCTTAAATGTCAATAGCAAAAGCCTGAATGAATGAATGAAAATCTGTATTATATAAGGTGAAGAAAAGAACTATTCAGACTTTTCAGTATCTTCCCTAAATTACAAACAAATTAATGCATACAATATTGATATGTCCAATATTAGTTTATGTTAAGGGTTCACTATGTATCTGTAATTTTGAATTATATCAATATAACTGCGAATGATTAAATGTGTGTATGTCAGAAAACAACGTTTATAAAAACTTGACACTAGATAGAACATTCCAGAAAGAAACTAAAACAAAACATGGTAACTAGGCAGGGATGATTACTGACGTCTGATTTGTTGCAGACTATGTCCCACACAACATACAGTTCACCCCACACAGGCAAAGCAACATTCCAGAAAATTAAAAACATCCTGCATAATGAATCTTTGTTAATTGAAACAGGAAAAGTTCAGTACAAACCAGAACCCATTTTTTCATATGGAAGTAAATCATGGACAAGCAATAAGTTGTTCTAGGTTTCAACAAAAACGTGCCAAGTATCTAGAGAACTAAAAACTCTCAGCAATAAGAAATTTCTTAGACTTCACATGAGAAAAGGCTATTTTAGAATAGAAGAACCTTAATGTGCAGAATGTCTACAAGAAAATAATATGGAACATTTCCTACTTAAATGTAAAAAGTATTAACAATAGAGAATACCAATATTAGATTATTTAAGGCCTGCTATTCACCCATAACTCTAGAACAGGTGTTAAGAATAGACAGACCTTGAGAACATAGTAAGACAGCATATAACAAGAACAAAAATTAATATATAAGGATTGGTGGGAAAGTGAGAGACTATCATCAGTCATCAGTTGCCATCTCCACAATGAAGGTTGGCTGTAATGGATCTCCAACGTCTTCTGTCTCTTGTCTTGGTGGTGCACTCTGATAGACTCTTTCCTGTCCATCTCTTGATGTTATCTTCCCACTTATAGTGCTGTCTTCCCCTTGCACGTTTGCCTTCAGCTCTCCCTTCTGTTATGGTCTTCTGCAAGGTGTTATGCCTTTTTATGTGGCCAAAGTATTTTAGCTGCCGAACCTTGATCTCCCTCATTAGTTATTCTCTTCTTGATTTCTGTTTCACATCTGCCATCTTCTGTTATTATATGACCAAGATATACGTAGCTTTTGACTTGTTCTAGGATTTTTCCATTTACGCTTATCTTTAATGTGGGTTTATCGTCTGTTTTGCTAATTATCATAGTTTTTGTTTTCTCAATATTAATGTCGAGTCCATATTAATGACTTATGCTGTTCACTTGCTTCACTAGTTCTTGTAACTCCTGTTCGCTTTCAGCTAACAACATGGCATCATCTGCATATCTAAGGTTGTTTATTGACCTTCCACTGATGTTCAGTCCTGGTATTTCCTGTATCTGTTTGAAAATTTTTTCGGTGTATAAATTAAATAGGCAGGGGGACAGCACACAACCTTGTCTGACACCTCTTTTTATGTCTATGTTTGGTGAATAATTCCTTCCAGATCTTACTGTGGCAGTTTGCTCCCAATAAAGGTTACTGAGTATTCTTATATCTTTTCCATCAATACCTATGTCTTTGAGGCATTCAATTATTTTCTCATGATGGACTCTGTCAAAAGGATTCTTATAGTCAATGAAGCACATGTACATACATTGGTGGGACCAGTGAGAGACTAGAGAGGTTCAAATATTGATGGTGACAGATAAATAGTAAATTGGGTGACATGACAGGTATGACAGACATGTCATTTTGGGACAAGAGAAAACACACACACAAACACACACACACAGGTGCACATAATCTGACATTTTAAATCTATTCTTTTGACACTAATTCATCATCATCATGTTACTTTCAGCTCCTTATGGAACATGGAGCCACCACTACAGCTGGTCCCCCCCCCCCCCACCCAGGATGCCTGTACCAAACATTGACATATTCTTGTAGTAGTGGTTTCTATGGCAATTTGTTTAACATGATGAGGTTGCCAGCCACAGGTACAACCTCACATTAGTCACCTCGTACAACATAATGAGGTTGTAAGCCACAGGTACAACCTCACATTAGTCACCTCGTACAACATAATGAGGTTGTCAGCAACAGGTACAACCTCACATTAGTCACCTCGTACAACATAATGAGGTTGTCAGCCACAGGTACAACCTCACATTAGTCACCTCGTACAACATAATGAGGTTGTCAGCCACAGGTACAACCTCACATTAGTCACCTCGTACAACATAATGAGGTTGTCAGCCACAGGTACAACCTCACATTAGTCACCTCGTACAACATAATGAGGTTGTCAGCCACAGGTACAACCTCACATTAGTCACCTCGTACAACTTGCCTGAGGGTGAAGTGGTCCTGTTCTTACTTTATCTCATCAGAGGCCACCCCCCCGGGAACTACACGGGACATTTACACTAACTGGAAAGATGGCATGATGCGATGATCAGGTGACATGATCAGGTGTCATGATGCCATGATCAGGTGTAATTATGTCATGATCAGGTGTCATGATGCCATGATCAGGTGTCATGATGCCATGATCCAGGTGGCATGATGCCATGATCATATGACATGATGCCATGATCAAGTGTCAGCAATGAACATTATTATCTGGGATTAGGGACACTATATATCCTAATTTTAACCCATCAGAGGTTTAACATGGTATTTTATCTTCATAAATTAAAACAAAAGGCAAAAAACAAGAAAGAATGTGAAGAGAGGGGGGCCACAGAGATGTGGTTTTGCAGGAAAATGTTGAGAACTCAATGAACAAACAAGGATGTCCTGAATCAAACCAGTGCGCAAAGGAAGTTCATTACAAACATCTACTTTTGGACACAATCAGGAAAGTTATATGCAAAACTGACAGTAACAGTGGTAGGGTGCTTCAAAGATAAACAAAAAATGCTGGACACTTTAACAGCATGACATAGAAGATAAGAAGATTAACCAACAACAGAATAAATCAATATCAAAAGTGCATGCGACGAGAAGTTGTGGACAGACATGGTCGCTAACACCAGTCGACACGACATTCGAACCAGGACAGTAGTTTACACTGCAGTGTCACAGGTTTCAAGATAGTACATGTCACTGGGTGCAAGTACACATCAGTAATAAGGTACACAAGAGGACAAAAGTTTAATAAGATTAACTCAGAGCCATATTATCTTGTACAAGTAAGAAGTCTCTCCCTCCCCTTTTCTCTTTATAAGCAAGGGGAGTTAACTAAGGTAACCGACCGGCGTGAAAATAGGACACAATTTGACCTCTTTTTACGCGATTCTTCATCTTCATCAAATGCAAGTTTGGCTGCTCTTTTGCACTGAACCCCCACATTTTAGAACAATTAGTCAGTTAAACGTCTCGTTGATGATAACAATGCAAGCTGCAACAACTTTTCTAACTAACATTTACTTACGTCCTCTCTGCATTCTTTCTTTTTTCGAAAGTAATGGCCACCTGTGACAGGCTGCAGACAGAAAACTCCAGTAGCAAAGTTCAGTAAACTCTTACAACACACTCCGAGCTGCAGAAAAAACTGTTTTGGCAAGTTTTGACTTTACACATGTAGATGCATCACTAGTTGCAGTACGGTTGGCAGCGCTGAATGCACAATTGAGAATAATGTCACAGAAAGCTACAGTTAGCGAGACTGGGTCCTGTCGTTGCTCTGAAAACTAAATTGTCGGGGAAGCCCTTGTGACGTCATTGGACACAGTGCACACGTTAAGTAGGCTTCCTTATTTCGCCCTCTTCGTGGTCTCCGATAATTCACATATCACGGGGAATCTATTTTATTGTTATATTTTTTATTTTATTTTACATTATTGAAGCAATGTCGCATCAATTTAACTGAACATAGAAATACTGTTATTACTCCACGTAGCAGTAAGCAATGTTTTTTTAAGCTATAAAGTTCCTTGTCTACAACTAGTCATATCAAGAGATTGCCAGGGCTGACACGACCCTTAGAATTGGTTATGATATCGTGATAAGTTTTTTGATACTTCGTTTTTCACTTCCGCATAAGTATATGGATTAAAATAACATGTCAAGATCACCAATGTTGAATTGATGGACAGAACCAGATGAATGCAAGTGAAATATGTCAAACAAACAAACAAACAATCTAACTAGGCCTAACAAAACAAATAGGTAAAAGTGGTCCCATAACAGATACTGTCGTAGGGGAGAGAAGTGTTAGAAACTTGACAATACTAGTTGTTGATGCGGGGTGACCAGATACCCTCCTCGCTTATATTGCCTTCTCTGGCTCAAGAGCACAGTCAGGTACTTATTTACAGCTGGGTAGACTTGAGCATGAATCAACAGGTTTTGTTCCCGGAACCTCGTAACCGTGCTACGAGAGGTGATGATAAAATGTTGGTGTGGGATAGGATCTCGTAACCGTGCTCGTGAGGTGATGATAAAATGTTGGTATGGGATAGGATCTCGTAACCGTGCAACGTGAGGTGATGATAAAATGTTGGTGTGGGATAGGATCTCGTAACCGTGCTCGTGAGGTGATGATAAAATGTTGGTGTGGGATAGGATCTCGTAACCGTGCTACGTGAGGTGATGATAAAATGTTGGTATGGGATAGGATCTCGTAACCGTGCTACGTGAGGTGATGATAAAATGTTGGTATGGGATAGGATCTCGTAACCGTGCTACGTGAGGTGATGATAAAATGTTGGTGTGGGATAAGGATACACATTTAGGAAACTAGTCAATAGCATTAAAAGGCAGTTCTTGGTCTGGTATCCTCATGGTAAACGATAATTGAGAGACACATAGAAGAGAACTGGTGACACAAGGGGCAGGGAGGAGAGAGATGACATGGAAGAACCGATGGCACACAGCATCAGTCTTAGTAATTGTCAGGTCCGAAAGTGACCATTCCGGTGGGGCCCCCCTGGAGATACGATTATAGTATTGTTGTAACCAGGGCTAGGGAGGCGGAGTCGTGGAGTCGGTCATTTTTAGTGGAGTCGGTACAAAATGGCCCGACTTTATAAATTTGACGAGACTTAAGTTAAGGCAGATCCACCTTTGATCCATGCAAAAGGGGGGGGGGGCGCTTTACAAATTTGACGAGACTTAAGTTAAGGCAGATCCACCTTTGATCCATGCAAAGGAAGGGGGCGCTTCATAAATTAGACGAGACTTAAGTTAAGGCAGATCCACCTTTGATCCATGCAAAAGGGGGGGGGGGGCGCTTTACAAATTTGACGAGACTTAAGTTAAGGCAGATCCACCTTTGATCCATGCAAAGGAAGGGGGCGCTTTATAAATTAGACGAGACTTAAGTTAAGGCAGATCCACCTTTGATCCATGCGGGGGGGGGGCACTTTATAAATTTGACGAGACTTAAGTTAAGGCAGATCCACCTTTGATCCATGAAAAGGAGGGGGGCGCTTTATAAATTTGAAAAACATTGAAAATAGTAGAACTACTAAAATCACTTTCCTGTTAAAGTACATCCATTTTTACAAAATGCAGGAAAATGTCAGTTGCTTCTGGTCATAAAGAAAGTTTTTATCACAACTGGAAATGTGTTGGCACATTAAGAAAAAACACACAAGAAATTAAAATAAACTCTATACACTGTTACATTTCCTTTCATGGTTAAAATGAAACTATTTTGCTTCATGATGTTTGGCAAAGTAGTCATTTGTGTGCAGGTGTGGATGATTTGATTTTTTGTATTACTGTATGAGCGAATCAATATTTTAAAATGTAGTCTACGAAAGCCACGTATTCACACACATACCATACTTATACATACAACTCCATATAAGTGCATAATTTTATGCAATATCACTAGTTTAAAAAACAGTAGTCGGTCAGAATCGGAGTCGGACTTTTAAAATTCCCTGAGTTGGAAAACGTTTTGACCGACTCCACAACCCTGGTTGTAACACGCTGTATGTCAAAATATAGGTAATAAATATAGGTATAATTACACTGACTAACAAAAAAAAAATTTTTTTTCTTTCTCTAACATTTCTATGTTTTTCTGGTCAATTTTAATGCGCTGTTTTTAAATCTGCAAACCGTTTTTCTCTATCAGGTCGGGATCTCTAGAAATACGCAATTGAAGTTTTTTAACAACGCATACAGTATTACATCATTTGTACAAGAAGTATAACAGTTATGTAGGCTTGAATTTCTTTGAAGTCGACTTTCGTCGGTGAATGGCATGTGGTACATCGCGATGAAGCATCCAACAATAATCGGCAAGCATCGTCACACTCCACCGTCCTAGATAACGTGACTCCATTACGGCGATATCTTGATGGAATCGTTCTCCATGTTCATCGCTGACTTCGCCAAGGTTGTCAGGAAAAAAGTCAAGATGCGAATCGAGCAAATGGATTTTGAGGGACATGTTACAACCCATAATTCTGTATGCATATATGCACTGCTTAACAATATGCACATAGTCGACAGATTTGTGATTTCCCAGAAAGTTATCGACGATCTATTTGAATGCCATCCATGCGCGAAGTTCACTACCATGTAACAAGTTCTCGAATTGTTTGTCTGCAATAACTTTCCTAATCTGAGGTCCTACAAAGATACCTTCCTTTATCTTTGCATCGCTAATTTGCGGAAACTTTTCTCGAAGATAAGTGAAAGCTTTGCTCGTTTTATCTAACGCTTTTACGAAATTCTTCATGAGCCCCAACTTTATATGTAACGGTGATTAAATGATGCTGTCTTTGTTAACTAATGGCTCGTGTATTACATTTTTATGCCCGAGCTGCATAAGATCCCTGATAGGCCACACCTTTCTTGCATAATGTTCCTGTCTGTTGCGGCTGTCCCATTCACATAGGAAGCAACAAAATTTAGTATACCCAGTCTGCATGCCCGTGAGAATTGCAATGACCTTTAGGTCTCCCCAAATCCGCCATTGGTAGTCATTGTACTTTATTTTTGCCAAAAGTATAGCCATATTGTCATAAGTTTGTTTCATATGAACAGAGTAGGCGACTGGAATTGATGAAAATAAATTTTCATTATGCAATAACACGGCTTTTAGACTAGTCTTGGAAGAGTCGATGAAAAGTCGCCATTCGTTGACTATGTGCTCATGACCGAGGTGCACCATTAGACCTTTTACATCTTTGCAATAGCAAATGTCATCATCCATCTCAAAGTATTGAACAATTTCTCTCTGTCTATGACGAAATTTAGATATCGGAGTATTGGGCGCTAAAAGATTCCATTCTTTGAGTCGCGAACCGAGTAATTCTGCTTGTCCTTTGGTGAGAGCGAGATCACGTATTAGATCTGAAAGTTCTGAATGGTTAATTAAGTGAACACCATCATTCACCGGTACATAATCCGAGTCAGAATTAGTTTCTAAAGCAGGTAAACTATCACTTTCTGATGGTTCATTCACGTCCAACGGATATTGTTCTGGTGGAACTGGGATCGGACACGTGATTGGATCATGAGGCACTGGTTTCGAAACCGATTCAATATTTGGATAAACCACAGACTTTCTAGTTTTAAAAGTGAAACCATAGATATTTGTCAAGCAGAAGTAACAATCAGTAGCGTGATTTGTCGGTTCACGCCATATTACTGGCACTCCAAAAGGCATCGACTTATGCTTCGACGATTTTCGTAACCAACCTGCCAATGTATTTGCACAAGTCGAACAAACTGCATTTGGCTTCCAAGATTTATTTGCATCATCAACTTTCGAATCGAAATAAAGTTCATATGCTTTCTTTAGCAATGGTGTAAAGTTTTTCTGGTGAACACGATCGGTAAAATATCCGCACACGTAACAGAACAGATGAGCCGAATTTCTACAACTTCTAGAAGCCATATTTCACTCAGAATTATTTCAAAATACAGTAACTATTTGAAATATAACGTAACATATGTCATGCATCTTTTAGCAGTATAAAAAGTAGAATTATTTTGCATTTTATTAATTTTTAAAAAGTTATATAGTAAAAATGAAACGGAGCAAATAACGGTTTCCCAAAAATATATTTATTCACAAATATCTTAAGAACCCGACGTGATAGAGATAAACGGATTTCAAATTTGAAATCAGCGCAAGAAACTGACCTAAGAACACTTATTCTTATATAAGAAAGAAAAATGTTGTTTGTCAGTGTTATTGGTATTTGTTTTTAACAGTTTAATATCATATATTCTTGGTAATTTAAAATAATCTTCGTTCCTTTTTTTTTTTTTTTCAAAGCTTGAGGTGAGTGCAGGGCCCCCTATGAGCACAGGGCCCGATTGGGTCAAATAGGTTAAATCGACCGAAGGAGGCTCTAATGACAAGTAGCAGGTGAGCTTGACATGCACTGATTACAGGTTTATACTACATGTGTAGCTGTAGTGTATAGATGATGATGATGATGATTGCCTTCCCGGGTGGTTTCATGGAGTCTCTCTGGAGGTGAACAACTTCTACTCCCTTCTCGTGCTTGCAGAAGTAGATGATTAATACGAGTGAACAACCACCATCTCAATAAGATCAGCTAATAAGATCAGCTAATAAGATCAGCTACTAAGATCAACTACTAAGATCAGAAACTAAGATCAGCTACTACGATCAACTACTAAGATCAGCTAATAAGATCAGCTACTAAGATCAGCTACTAAGATCAGCTAATAAGATCAGCTAATAAGATCAGCTACTAAGATCAGCTACTAGCAACCATTGTAAATACGACACTGAAGTTTTCTTTGGAAAACCTCAAGCTATATAGCCCCAACTATGACTTGGTTTATGAATGACATATGCTCTATGTATCAAGTTATCAAACTGGAATATTAAGTTATCAAACTGGAACATGAAAGTAACATCAGCATTTTAAAAAGAAAGATAAAAAAAAAAAACAATTGCCTTATTCCTAGGGGTAGCTAGGACGTATGATGAATGATAGAGAGAAGGTGCTCTCTTTAAGATAAAGAAGATAGGACCAGGAGAACAAAATCTCATATTGTGAGATCAGATGCTCAAGAAAAGTCATTAATAACACCAGGAGAGACAGAATGAGAAATGATATATAGTAGAGTCCATTTTTGATACTGGTGCCAAATAGTTTACAAGAATATAATATGTATCAGCTGCCGTTTAGTTTCCATAATGATATTTGGATGTGTAGTAGAGGCGACAATTGGTCAGTCACTGCACTGGCTTTTTGACATCTTATTTCAATGTCTCTGTCACGTGACCCAAGTCCTTTATTTTCTGTCAAAATTCCTTATAGTTATTTGGACTCTTAAACCTGTTTAAGCTTGATGTTGTTGACATGTACGCGTATATTAAGAAGGTCAGGTGATCTGGTGACCTTTATGAGTTTATGTCTTTTATGTGCTGATCTTGATGTTGTATTTCCGCATGTTGAATTAAATGCATTAGCATAATTTTGCAACTTCTTTTCACCTTCATTCATTAGACTTTGATCCCCTACATTGGTAACTCATTCAGTGGGTTGTAGTCTTGACCGTCTGGTTTTACTTCGACTTCAGGGCTGCTTCTGTGTTTACTTTCTGTTGTTATTTTGTCCATATTGTGGTGGATTTGATGTTATGTATTGTTGTTATGTATTATTATTGTAATAAATGAGATTAGCTATGAAGGTCCCTGAATTTACTCAATAATATTGTGAACTTTTCAGGGTGCCTTTCCGCTACCACCCCTTTTATCTCATTCAAAATGTATTTATATTAGTATATCAAATGACTTCGTGTTGTGTCTAGGGTTATGAATGGAGAGTGTGATGCACAATAATTAACAAACATACAAACAAATAGTTTATTATTCACAACAGCACACAGTACTACCACAATAACATACAAACGACACTCTAAAAGGCTATCTTATTTAAGACTGTGGTTGAATTTTGTGTAAATAAGTTTTGTACAGTTTTATTATCCTGATTCAAATTTATTTGTAATCAGGACAGACAATTTAAAAGTGAAATCACAATAATCAATTACATCAGTCAAATAGCACAATAAATCCTTTGTCCATATATAAAATTATTAATCGAATATATTTATGTAGTGTTCTCCTACATTTAAGGTAATCCAAAACTGGTGGTAATACTATGTTGTTGTTTTTAATCATGTCCTTCTGGAAATGTTTGTTTCTATTTTGTCACTTGTGGAACTATTAAATATTTGTCCCAGTTTTATTCACTGTTATTAGATCGTTCTTTTAAAGTTCTGTAGTTGAGCTCTCAGGTGCCGAACGAGAACTTAACTGGGCAGTAGAATCTATGTTTGAACCCTTTCCTCTGCTCGCTTGACAATCTGTTCCCTGTTTGATAGGCAATGGCCACTAGCATGGGCTCGCAGTAAACAGGCAGAGTCCTGAATCAATCAGTTTTCAAGCGTTTGGTACCACATTAACGTCAGTACCCAGGACCTCTGAAATGTGAAGGTATGCATCCTTCGTAATATCTAGCATACACTAATAGTCCACAGTTAAGGACATGTACATTACAAACAAACAAAAAGGATCATATCCCTATACAAACTTATGCCACCATTTTCTTTTGATGTGACAATGTACACCAGTATTCCTCTCCCCTAATAGTTACAACGCCACTGCAATTCCAGCTGTAATCTCTTCCATAGAATAGGATAGGTGTTATGCTCCTTTATGACAATCATACCTATTCTTGTAGTTTTACACCTCTCTGACAGTCTATCACATGGTGGATCACTCTTTAGGCTTTGCCTCATGTTCGCTAAGACACCCACTCATAACCAACATAATTATTATTTCACCATTCAATTTTATATAAAATACAGGTTTAATTAATGTGGATAAACCAAGCCTAACCACAATTTTCAAAAAATATACACAGAGAAACCAGATGGACTGAATACGTTTGATTTCGATCTGTTCGTATTGCCCAGGCATGCTGCTTATTAACTTGTATTTAGCACAGCACACACCTGCTCTCATCTCATCACTGTTGAAAATTTTCCTTAGCAAAATGGCGTCCCCCTAAACTGCTCAGAATTATTCTGAGCATTCAATTCCCACATAAAAAATTAGATTTTATATTTTATTAAAACAGTTAAACATCTTTCAACGGTTTTCAAAATATCATTCAAAAAACTTTTCCTACGTTACTTACAAGGCTAATTTATGTTTATTCAAAGGATCAGCCAATAATATTAGTCACTTCAAATGCCAACCCAATCGGATTTGCTGTCAAATATGTTAGCCTATCTGTCACCTACTTTTTTTCACAAAAAATATGCTATCCAATCTAAGCAGATATGACTTGACTGATTTGCCTTCCAGTATCTGGATCTCTATGTCATTGTTCAAAATCCATTATTTGATTAGATGATTAGGGACGTGTAATTTTTTCTATTTAAACATCTCAATAACAAATTCTTAAGGTCAGCAAGTATTTTTACTAAGATCGAAATATAGATCAGAACTAACGAAATTCTACTTAATTTTTTAAGGGGCTATGACTCACTTTATCAAAAAAATTATATCTAATTGTTTCTAAGTGGTTGTTACCATTTTTAAACTAAGTCCTCCTGTCTTGGCATACCTTCACAAGCTATCCTTAACTATGTGGTTTACTCTCTACTGCGAGCTTGTATCAACGGTTATCATAACTGGAATATATTAGCTGGAACATTTAACATGACCGATATTAGTTTACAAATGTAAATAGGATTTTACATTGTAAATTTGGGGAAACCTGTTCTAAGGCAAAGCGTGCAAGTTTGTTGTAGAGTTAGAACCATCTCATATTGTGAGCTCGAACAAGAAAAGTGCTTGAGAAATGTTTTTTTTAGCCTGATCCCCCTCCTCGTTTCATTTACATGCCATTTTTTGCACATAATTTCATAGAACTAGGAAAAGTAGGCATTTAAAGTCAAATTTGAACCCTGTATTTGGGTACCACCCCTTTCGCTATTCGTTAGCAAATAGCCTGTTTATCTGAAGGAGACATGGTAGGCGATACCAATTTCACCGATCTGCAGAAAATTCTTATTGTACTTTGCATTAGCTAATCTTTGACTTCATTCATTTGCCTTATATTGTCGTCTTGGACTATTGGTTATCGGCATTATAGATATTGTGTTTAATCTCAGAAATCCACTACACATATTCATGTTAAATGTTAATATTGTATAAAATGAGAATCTAGCATGAAAAACCCCTCACCGGCCTTGTCGAACTCCATTGCTACCAATCTTCAAATGCCTCCATGAACCCATAGTTGTCTACATACAAAATGTATTTATATTAGTATATCAAATGACTTCGTGTTGTGTCTAGGGTTATGAATGGAGAGTGTGATGCACAATAATTAACAAACATACAAACAAATAGTTTATTATTCACAACAGCACACAGTACTACCACAATAACATACAAACGACACTCTAAAAGGCTATCTTATTTAAGACTGTGGTTGAATTTTGTGTAAATAAGTTTTGTACAGTTTTATTATCCTGATTCAAATTTATTTGTAATCAGGACAGACAATTTAAAAGTGAAATCACAATAATCAATTACATCAGTCAAATAGCACAATAAATCCTTTGTCCATATATAAAATTATTAATCGAATATATTTATGTAGTGTTCTCCTACTTTAAGGTAATACTGGTGGTAATACTAGGTTGTTGTTTTAATCATGTCCTTCTGGAAATGTTTGTTTCTATTTTGTCACTTGTGGAACTATTAAATATTTGTCCCAGTTGTATTCACTGTTATTAGATCGTTCTTTTAAAGTTCTGTAGTTGAGCTCTCAGGTGCCGAACGAGAACTTAACTGGGCAGTAGAATCTATGTTGAACCTTTCCTCTGCTCGCTTGACAATCGGTTCCCTGTTTGATAGGCAATGGCCACTAGCATGGGCTCGCAGTAAACAGGCAGAGTCCTGAATCAATCAATTTTCAAGCGTTTGGTACCACATTAACTTCAGTACCCAGGACCTCTGAAATGTGAAGGTATGCATCCTTCGTAATATCTAGCATACACTAATAGTCCACAGTTAAGGACATGTACATTACAAACAAACAAAAGGATCATATCCTTATACAAACCTATGCCACCATTTTCTTTTGATGTGACAATGTACGCCAGTATTCCTTTCCCTAATAGTTACAACGCCACTGCAATTCCAGCTGTAATCTCTTCCATAGAATAGGATAGGTGTTATGCTCCTTTATGACAATCATACCTATTCTTGTAGTTTTACACCTCTCTGACAGTCTATCACATGGTGGATCAATCTTTAGGCTTTGCCTCATGTTCGCTATAGACCCACTCATGTCCAGACATATATTATTATTTCACATTCAATTTTTATATAAAATACAGGTTAATAAATGTCAAGCTTACCACAATTTTCAATGAAATATACACAGAGACGATGACTGACACAGTTTCGATCTGTCGTATTGCCCAGGCTGCTTATAACTTGTATTTTAAAGCACAACCTGCTCTCATCTATCACTGTTGAAAATTTCCTTAGAAATGGCGTCCCCCTAACGCTTATTCTGACAACATCGATTCAATTAGCCAATCACTTTTAATTTTACAAGGGTAAACAGTCTTTCAAAAAATATCATTCAAACTTTTCCTACGTTACTTAGGCTATTTATGTTTATTCAAAGGTCAGCCAATAATATTTAGTCTCACTTCAAATGCCACCCAATCGGATTTGCTGTACTATGTTAGCCTATCTGTCACCTACTTTTTTCCCAAAAAATATGCTATCCAATCTAAGCAGATATGACTTGACCTGACAGTATCTCTGATCTCTATGTATTGTTTTATCATTATTTGATTAGTTAGGGACTATTTATATAACTAATAACATATTCTTGGTCAGCAAGTCTTCAGGTACACGAATCTACAATTTTTAAGGGGCTATGTGGTTTGGTTCAAAAAATTATATCTTTGTTTCTATGTTGGTTGTTTATTTTTAAACTACAGTACCTCCTGTTCACTTCTCTTCTCATGTACTTACGAGATAATAACGAGAGCTTAGGTCATTCATAATAAGAGCTTAACATGTTTACATGACCGAGGTGTCCACAATTCTAACTTTTTTCATTGTATTTGGGGAAACCCCTAAGGCAAAGCGTGCAAGTTGGTTGTAGAGTTAGAACCAATTGTGACGTGCTTTGCGTGTTTTTTTCTAGCCTTTCCCCTCCTCGTTTCACAATGCATTTTTGGCACATATTTCTTAGAACTAGGAAAAGTAGGCATTTATGTCAAGGACAAATTTGAAAATTTGGGTACCGTTTTGTTCGGCTATTCGTTAGCAAATAATAATCTGAAGGCGTAGGCGATACCAACCGTTCTAGCAGAAAATTCTTTTGTACTTTCTTATCTTTGCCTTTATGCCCTATATTGTTATATATTAATTTAGATATTGTATTTAGAAATCACTACACATATACATGTTAAACAGTAATGGTGGTAGTACACGGCCTTGTCGAACTCCATGGTTATATCAAATGCATCCATGAATCCATCAGTTGTCCGTACTACACTTGCGCGTGTGTATGGTACAGAGCTGTCACGTTATCTAATAGCTGTCCTGTTTTATGTAGTCTTCTAATACTGACCAAAGTGTGTATCAATCATCAAAGGCACCAGAGAACAAAAGGACAATTAAACAAACAATAGAAGAACGAAAAGTATCGTGGGATCAAAGGTCATAGGTAAGACAAGCATGGAAGCTGTTCAAAACTCTAACAGGAATACGATAAATATAGGTCATTAACAGCCAATCGTTGGACAGAGAGGAGGACATCAGACAACAGGAAAGAAATATAAATGATAGGCTTACCGGGAATCGAACCAAGGACCATACAAACGGCGTCATCGCCTTGCTGTGAAAGTAAATTGTGAAAGGATGCATAGCTATTTTAGCACCCAAAAAAAGACAAGTGCATCATTGGCTGAGGTCATTCTCGTAACATCCACACAACTACAAAATGTAGTACTCATGAACGACCTAGATATCTAAAGACTCGATCACTAAAAAAAAATTCATATTAGCAAGTATAAACCAAATGATGGCCGAAATACTTGTGTCTAGTAATGTGTAGAGGAATATGAACAAGTTGATACGATAAGCAACTATATAATTGAAAATTTCAATACATAAGCAAATACATAATTGAAAATTCCAATACGTAAGCAACTACATAAATGAAAATTCTAATACATAAGCAACTACATGATTGAAAATTCCAATACATAAGCAACTACATAATTGACAATTCTAATACATTGGCAACTACATAATTGAAAATTCCAATACATAAGCAACTGCTCAGATTACATGTAGGACTATGATATTTTATGATGAAATAAAGTTGCTGTCTACATAATTGAAAATTCCAATACATAAGCAACTACATAATTGACAATTCTAATACACTGGCAACTACATAATTGAAAATTCCAATACATAAGCAACTACATAATTGACAATTCTAATACATTGGCAACTACATAATTGAAAATTCCAATACATAAGCAACTGCTCAGATTACATCTAGGACTATGATATTTTATGATGAAATAAAGTTACTGTCTACAAGATAATACTACAGAGCACTTCCTACTACCATGTTAGAGGTGCGAACAACAGAGAATACAAATTTTAGAACAACTACAAACAGGCGTACCAAACGAAGCTAGATTATTTATCTAACATCTCCTTCGAACATCCTCACACGCCAACTTGATCATGCTAGAAAAAAATCAGTGGTCAGTCGCAAGTTACTTACATCTCCATACAGTTTGATACAGTTTGTGCTACTGGGACTGGTGACGACCATATGCACTTTCTCAGTTCCTCACACGTGGTGTTCGTCTATAGTATTCTGCAGTCATTTAATCAGTGCCTCGGGTACACTCAAGGTAGTTCTTATCTTTAGCGTACTGTACACCTGGTATCTCAGTTTGTCGTCCCATGTGCGGAGTCTGAAGATTATTGCGTGTTTTCTTCTGTTGAGATGGTGATGAACGTTTTGTTATTGTGCCCTGGATGTTTTGTGTCCATCTTGTTACTCTGCTCTTGATGAATCTCTTGGCCTCTTCGCATGTTATGCTTGTACATACTTCAGAAGTGGCTAAGATGTATGGCGTCTGCCTCTAATTCTAAAGGTACCGGGTTCGCTCCCAGTACAGGGAATATAATTGATGGACATTTTTTTCAGAATCAGTGGTTCTTAATTATGTCATACTCTCCCCCCCCCCTTTCCCCCCCGATCGCGTGGGTCGTGAGATCGGATACCTAGCCTTCTCGGATAAGGGGGAAAAATAGGAGGTCCCGTGTGTAAACTGCGCACGTTAAAAATTCATCGGGCAGTTGTAAATCGTAAAGAGTAGGCCATACGGTCGCTGCCCTGGTAAAATGTAAAAGTGAGGAAACCTACCCACCACAAAAATATTTATAGAATGTGTGATTGTTGTTTACAAACATTGGGTTTCCTCGCCGGTGCTACGGGAGTTCGTGCACTGTGCTGAGATCCTCCTTGTGTGATCTAAAGGAGGAGATCGGAGCACTGATGGAGTTGTCCGTGTGCAACGAAGATGGTCCTTAACAAACCAAACCAATCAGGTAGTTGTCCACCCTCCCGCCACAGTCTGTCAGTCTCTTCATAACCAAACCAATCAGGTATTTGTCCACCCTCCCGCCACAGTCTATCAGTCTCTTCATAACCAAACCAATCAGGTATTTGTCCACCCTCCCGCCACAGTCTGTCAGTCTCTTCATATCTAGAAATATTGCTTTGAAATGGGATCCATTGTATCCTAAATCTTTTGAGTTGGTGACATTGTTTCAAGAGCATACATAACTTCATAATCTTACACGCTGAAATCAGTTGCTAGCAACAGTATTAGTCAATGAAGTACCAACATTACGATAACGCCAAAGTCACGAAATAATACCTACGCAAACATAATTTATTTTAGCTGACGTTATGAAGTTAAATATAAACCCATATTGTCCAACCATTACACTTGATTTAACCGGAGAAAGTAATAAGAAAAGTATGGGAAGTTAATTATTTAAGGGGGAAAATACAAACGGTTAGAAATTTTAATTTACCATATATAATAAAGAATCAATAACGAGGAATTTTTTTTTTTTTTGGGGGGGGGGGGGGGGGGGGGGAATGGGGGGGGGGGGGGGGGATGATGTAAATGAGCAAATGGCGGCAACTGAACATGCTGTCTAAAATGATAGATACTAGAAACCCAAACTATAACCCATCAGGGTTTGAACAGGATATTTGTCTCAAATGATTTGTTTTAAAGTGAAGTTGTGCATATTCTCTTCAAAAAAAAAAAAAAAAAAACTGCTATAGACACCATCATCGCAAAAACACCTGGTGCTTTGATACAGGCTTCCAACAAGGGGTGGGCCCCATGCCTCCTAACACGCGCAAAAAAATAATGAATTATTATTCTTGTGATGTTATTGTTAATATTTGGTTTAACGAGAAAAAAACTGATAGTGTCTAGTTTCAGTTCAGGGGTCATAACTAATGTCAAATAAACTCACATGACTTGACTAACTAAACTGAATTTCTTGCCTCCCCTTTATTTTTTCACACATACACGCACTGACAATTTTTATGAATTGTAAAAAAAAATAAACTTGTCTTCCTATGCGTGGTGTTAACATCTGAACTAGAATAATGTGTTGTTTTATGCACATACAGTACTTTGCAAAATAAATGGCAGTCATATTTTCGCAACGCAGCACACTCATAGAAGCAAATAATAATAAAAACTGTATGTCCAGAGGAAGATTGGTATCTCCCCTATCTATTAACAGTGGTTTCAGTACAATATAATGTTGCCTTCTCCAGCAAGGCAAGCCTGGATGCGGCGAGGCATACTTCCCACAAGTGTTTGTAGGTAATTGTGAGTCAGACTGTCCCAGTATTTTTCAGCTTCGTTCTTCAATTGTTCAACGTCTCTGAGTCCACTCTTTTTTAAATGATTCTTGAGTAGTGTCCAAACGTTTTCAATTGGGTTTAGGTCGGGACTGTTGCTGGGCCACTTCAGCACTATCACATTCTTCTCTTGCAGCCATGCTTTGGTGGTATGAGCTGTATGCTTTGGGTCATTGTCATGTTGAAATGTGCACCCATCGGGGTACATGCCCTGCATAAATGGCAGAAGCTGTCCCTCTAGTATGTCGATGTACCTTTCTTTCGTGAGAATTCCTGTGAAAACACACAGTGGGGTGGCACCTCGTGCTGACACCCCTCCCCAAAGATGAAATTTCTGGGTATGTTTCGGTCGCTGGTACACAGGCGTTACAGAGTCTTTCGTCCAAATATTTATTTGAGCAGGATAAGACCAAACAGAACATTCATCTGAAAAAATCACATTGTCCCATGACAAATTTTGGTGTTCGTGGCACCAGTTCAAGCGCATCTGTTTGTGAGTCTCTGTTAGCAATGGTGACGAAATTACCCGCTTTTTTATGTAATTCATCCTGTGTAGCTCCCGGTTGACAGTAGCATTAGATACCTCTGGGCACCCTAAATCCTACCCTAAGCGCTACGAAACAACACCTAACTACATATATTCACTGTGGAGCAAAAAGGTACGAAAGATAGGAAATTACCGTATATGATTATATAGAGTTTCTAAAAATTATTTAAAATATTTAATTTATCTCAGGCTTTGGACTTTGGTCCTAGGTTCTGGAGGCGTCTGATATTCATTTTGTTTTTGTTTGGCTTCATACGTTGGTGCATACGCACGTTAAATATGATAGATCTTCTGTACTCTCAGGTACCTCTCTACGGAGTTTGCTAAGAAATTTCACGCTTCTGCTGGTATCTAGAGAATTAAAAATTCCTAGCAGGTATGCGGTATGCAGTTCATCCATAACTGTGGAACATGTGTTGAGAATTGACAGAGAATTGCACAATATAGTAAAACAGTATACAGTATAACAAGAACTAAAATTAATACCGGTATATAAGGATCAATGATGGTGTGAGGATAAGGGTAGTCTGATGGGGTGCTCGTGTGGATGATGGCAGATAATTGGTGGCTGCAGGGCAGGATTCAGTCAAGAAGGGATTCTAGGCTTTTTGGTGTTTGGCCCCCCCCCCCCACCCTCACCTAATAGCCAATAATTTTAATAATATTTTTTCTCAAACCTCTTAGCATAGTTGTTGTCTATACTAGTATTATTTCTGATTTTGCCCATGGTGCACTATTTTTGTTTTTACTATCATTTTAGAACATTTTGAATGAGATTGGAAAGTGCAAATATTTTCTTGTTATCCATAAATCTTTGCATTTATTTTTAAAACTTATTCACGGGCCAATAAGAGGTCAGCACTGGAATAACAACACAAAAAGGTAAGGGAGGATGAAAAATGGTAATGGTAACCTCAGCATGGGCATTTGTTGGAGATGCACATAGGCCTACTCTATAGTATCGTAGTGCTTCTTAACCAGGGGTGCATGCACTCACCTTCCGGGGGTGCCAGACATGCCAGACATGTTAGAACGCGAATCATCATAAACAATATATAATACCCAGAACTCAAAAGTATTTGTACAAAATAAAATATTGTTAACGTGAACCTTAGTCACATTTTGGGACCTCAGACGCATCAACAGTGAAAAATGCAGTTAGCGACCAATAGCTAGACTGCTTGCGTCAGCGAACCAGAGCTGACCAAGACCCTACTCCACCTCCAAGTGATGGTCCTGGAAACAGGCTGCACACTGCAGTCTGGCTGAGTGAGTAGGGATCGAAGAGGAAAGGCTAACCCGGTCCCAAAAAATGCCGTGCTGAAGTCGGATGTGTCGGCCGAAAGGCGCAAATATCGCAGTTTCGCTGTAAACGGACACAACGCAACCAACGTCCTTTTCAGGACGAACGAAGAAGAAGAAGTCACATTTTGTACATAACATTTTCTCAAAATTAAATTGTATCTCGGTCATGTTTTGCGAGTTAGAAGATGAGGCGACGCGAAGCTTCTTAAGATGCTATAAAGGGGTGAGAGGCTTCTTAAGATGCTATAAAGGGGTCAGATGCTTCTTAAGATGCTGTAAAAAGGTGCGGGACTTCTAAAAGGTTAAGGAACGCTACTATATAGCCATGAAATACAATGTTGCAGGAAACAAAGAGAACACCTGGGTAAACACAGAAGATAAATAATAGAAAGAAAACTATCAGAAGACTACAAAAGCATGCATGAACTGAAGAAATGATGTAAATAGGGGAGATTTGTCAGTCATACGCATGAACTGAAGAAAGGATGTAAATAGGAAAGATTTGTCAGTCATACGTCTCAGGGGAACCAATGTAACTGCTCTTCTCCTAGGGAAAAACAGGAATCTCATGATATGAACGTTGTCCTAGAAAAGAATAAAAGAATGAGATGTTACAAAAAGTGCTCTAGCAGTTACTAAATAACACAGGACACAGCTAATAGCACTTTCTGGCAACTATTAGATGTTCGTGATTGCCAATATGTAATGTATTTATCGCTCTCATGGCATCATGAAATAGTTTTTAATTGAACTGCTTCAGTATCTAACCAGTCACCGTAAATAAACTTTCGGACGGTGTCAATAATGAAAGAACTCTTACTTCCTTACAGCAGGTTGTCGTGTGTAAAACGAAGTCCATTTACAAGGAATGACGAGTCCTTCGTCTGTACATCGCGAATCTTTTGCATTTAAGTACATGTTGTCTGCTGCAGCAGCAGTTGTAGCAGAATCAGGTGACAAGCTTGAAAAAATGATGAGTGACTGAGCAGCCTGAAAGAGATTAAATAGCCCGCGTTACGGAGTGTCCCCTAACACCATTGAACAACATGGAATCTTGAGTATGTCGGCCCTTTCTGTAATCTTCAACATCGTTGCGGAATTAAATTCTTTGCATTCTCTCATCTCCCCCAAGTCTGCTTGGAAATTTCTATGTATACCATCCTCTTCCACGTCTCGTAGTAATGAGAAACTTAAAAGTCGGCTGTGCCTGCCTCTTGAAATGTACAAATAGTGGTACGTATGTTCCATACGGCCTTTAAGAAATAATTTGGTGACGCAGTAATAAAGCAGTTGGCAAGAAGACGCAGAGGGCTGTATACCTCGCTATGTCCCAATCTTGGCGGATGGATGCGAGTCATGGGCAATGACTACAACCCACCAAAGCCAGATCCAAACCTCAGAAATGAGGTATCTGAGGAAGGTGGTTGAACGAATGAACGAACTTTATTTTCGAAGGGTTAAGAATTGGGCGCGCAGGCCCGTCTTACATTCTGCCCTTCCACTCTCATTTATCTTGCATACTATATCCTTTCATTCCCACGTGATACTTTAAGCATTAATTTAAAGGCATGCAACATTATAAAGTTAACATAACAGCATTCATTTACAATATGCAATCATAATAAAAAATGAGTAGGTTTGTTCTTTTAAAACAAACAAGATAGTAATTGGGGAAAAAAAAGTAATAATAAAATAAACAAAACAATAAATAATTATATATATCGACACACACTCATGCGGTCAAACCGTCTACAATTAATCTGTATTTTCGAATGTGTCATCAATCATCAATACAAAAATTACATAAACACATTCTCACTTATATCCATACATTCTTGGTGGAAAATGAAATAATAATAATAACACTTTCTTACGCACTTCTGTGGCAGGTAAAGTATTTGAGCAGTTAAAGAAAAAAAAAAAATGTAATATCTGCTTATTCTCATATACATCATCCCATTTAAGAAAACGAAAACATTCACATTTCTAAAGTACAGTGGTATGCGGGTAAATTCTCACAACTCACATTCCTAAAGCACAGTGGTATGCGGGTACATTATCACATACATTACATTATATAATAATATTTTAAAATGAAAATAATAATATTACATGGATATAAAACAAATTATTCACAAAAAACGAGCGAAAGAGGAAAAGAAATGTTGACCTATGGATGAGATGTTGACAGGCAAATGATGTTTCTATGGGGGTAGATAATCAGTGTTGAGGAAGTGTTTGAAAAGTGCTTTGTTAAATGAATATTGTGTAGGTAGGCATTTTAGGTGGTGTGGAAGGCTGTTCCATAAGTAGGCTCCAGAGTAGGCTAGACTCTTTTTGAACAGGTCGATCCTAGGTTTGGGCAGACGTAACTGATGTAATTGTTGTCCCTCTCTTCTACTGGTTTGAAACAATGATCGTAAGTATGGCGGGGCATTGTTAGATAGGATTGCGTGAGTCAGCTTGGCTTTGTTGTAGAGAAGACGTTTTTTTAGGGACAGTATTTTGGGTTCTTTTCCTGTTCTTGTGTGTGGTGTCATGCGATTATCGGAGTAACAAGAAGAGACTTGGCCCACAACTGGATGATATGTCATGGCCTAAAAACCCAACCCCTGCAGACCCAAGTAGAACAGTCCCAAATAAGATGGTTTGGCCATGTCTGCAGAATGGGAGAACATCGGCTACCATGACAATTATGGGAAACTAAGAGCCAGGGATCCAGACCTCCAGGACGACACGGAGTCCGCTGGGAGGACAACATTTGACAGTCTCTGAAGGACCGAGGACAGCTGATAGGATAGTATGGCGCTCTCTCTTCCAAACCTCTACACCTCACGGTAGAAGTGGAATGACTAAGTAAAGAATTAAAGTTAGGTTTAACAATCCTAACTCTGACCTTAATCTGAACCCTAATGTTGTGGGCAATTTATTTGGATGCCATTGAAGAACATGTCCCGTTTTTTTTTTTCATTTTAACTGCCTGCCCTCTAATATCCAGTTGTTGCAACTTCCAGTGATTGTGTGAACTCCAGCCAGTCAGAACACAAAGCACCGGATGATTTTGACATGCTGTAAAAAAACACTCATAGGGACATTGATAATGCCCCAAGCAATATCAGTTTGACTAGGGGTGGGTTAGTTGTTTTTTTTGGGTTTAATATCTTGTGTTTAGGTTTACATTTTTTAACAGAAGTTAATATTAGTAGACACAGTTTTCCATGTTGCCTGAGTGGCTTGCGAGATGGCTGGCCACTTCAATTCATTACTAAATAGCATCTATAAATACTAACGAAACCCAACACCCCACCCTGTTTCAAGCATTCAGAGAGTCATCGTATTAGAGGCTATTTTTTTTGTTCGACACAAGGTCAAAAGGGGGGTGTCTCACAGGGTGAAGATCAGCATTAGGGCAAGGCTATTTTGTAATTTGTTGAAGAGAGCGACATGGCAAGAACATACTGTGGCGTAGCCACTTGGGGCGAGGCCTACATGGCAGCAAGCAAGCTGTTGCGACAAACACAGACAGACAGACAAGAAAACATCTACTTACTAGACTTAGTGCTCCATCTCCAGATCCTTAGTTAATGGTGTGTAGACCTTTATTATGCCTTCTAAGGAAGCTCAAAACACAGTAGCAGCATTTTCGCTCATGTAATTTTCTCCACATAATTTTAGTTTGTTCAAGGAACCACAGCACGTCTAAACCACCATTAAACATCAGTGCATACATATGAGATATGTGAATTCATGTACGTGCACACAGAAAAACTGCCAAATATATTGATTGATGAGCCATATTCTCAGGCTACTAATATGTTCCCTGTCTCGCTATGATTAAAAATAGCCACTACAACTAGCCTAATATGTTTTAAAAGTCATGGTTTGAGTGCAGGTACTAAGACAATTCTCAGGTTCTTTAAACTTTTAATTACAGGAATAAGGATTATTGAAGCATAGTATATGACTCTGCAGCTTCAGGTAGCCAGGAATAAGGATTATTGAAGCGTAGTATATGACTCTGCAGCTTCAGGTAGCCAGGAATAAGGATTATTGAAGCATAGTATATGACTCTGCAGCTTCAGGTAGCCAGGAATAAGGATTATTGAAGCGTAGTATATGACTCTGCAGCTTCAGGTAGCCAGGAATAAGGATTATTGAAGCATAGTATATGACTCTGCAGCTTCAGGTAGCCAGGAATAAGGATTATTGAAGCGTAGTATATGACTGCAGCTTCAGGTAGCAAGATTAAATTAGACAGAATTCAGCATCAAGCATTGTGCACAATAGCAGGTGTAACTAGATGAACATTGTTGGGTGCTCTGGAGGTGGCTTTAAGAGTCCTACCTTTGGAGTTATGGAGAGAAGAAATAAGTCTAAATTGTATTATTGAAGTGATGCTAGACAAGACTCACCAAACATCTCCAGCTTTTACTACATATCAACTAACAGCTCGGAGCAGTGCAATGAGTTAATAACAATGGTAAATACACACCACTGGTGTGACCCTGGGAGCTCAGGAAGCTGAACACAGACTACCAACTGACACAAAAACTTAATAAAACAGAAAATATAAAAAACACAGTCAGGAGCTATTTACAACCAATATCAAAGGACAGCATTATAGTAAACACAGATGGGTCCAACAGAGATGACAAATTAGGGATAGGTATGTGTTATGTATATATATTCTTATATTCTACTCAAGCAGCCATTAATGAAAGTCTGTAGCGTCTTAGTTGTTGTTTTTGTTGTTCTCCATGGTTTAGAGCCATACAATAGGACTGACTTGACATTTGAGTTTAAGATTCTGATTGCTATGTTGGACTTCATCCCCGTATGTTTCCCATTTCTCTTCATCCCCGTATGTTTCCCATTTCTCTTCATCCCCATATGTTTCCCATTTCTCTTCATCCCCGTATGTTTACCATTTCTCTTCATCCCCCGTATGTTTCCCATTTCTCTTCATCCCCGCATGTTTCCCATTTCTCTTCATCCCCACATGTTTCCCATTTCTGTTCATCCCCATATGTTTCCCATTTCTCTTCATCCCCCTATGTTTCCCATTTCTCTTTGTCCCTGTATGTTTCCCATTTCTCTTCATCCCTGTATGTTTCCCATTTCTCTTCATCCCCATATGTTTCCCATTTCTCTTCATCCCCGTATGTTTCCCATTTCTCTTCATCCCCGTATGTTTCCCATTTCTCTTCATCCCCATATGTTTCCCATTTCTCTTCATCCCCATATGTTTCCCATTTCTCTTCATCCCTGTATGTTTCGCATTTCTCTTCATCCCCGTATGTTTCCCATTTCTCTTCATCCCCATATGTTTCCCATTTCTCTTCATCCCCATATGTTTCCCATTTCTCTTCATCCCCGTATGTTTCCAATTTATCTTCCTCCCCGTATGTTTCCCATTTCTCTTCATCCCTGAATGTTTCCCATTTCTCTTCATCCCCATATGTTTCCCATTTCTCTTCATCCCCGTATGTTTCCCATTTCTCTTCATCCCTGTATGTTTCCCATTTCTCTTCATCCCCGTATGTTTCACAATGCAGTGAAAGCTCCCCTTGATTTTCGAATTCCTATTTTGATATCATTGTCTATCCTTCCAAATATGTCTTTATTGCTGCCAAGATAAATGTATGATTCTATTGCAGGGGTGTTTCTTTGTTCAGTCCTGTTATCATTTGCTGCATTTATTCTCATTATCTTTGTCGTTTCCGTGTATTTTCAGACTCACTTGCACTGACCTGTCATCAAGCATTTTCATTTTGTCTTGCATCTGATTACAGTGAAGTGTAAGAAGTGCCAAGTCATTGGCAAAATATAGATTGTCAAGCTGAGTCTACTGGAATCCATTTCTGTTGGCTGATGTGGAAGTTTTCGTAACCCAATCTATGGCCAGTAACAAGTAAAATGTAACAATAGACATCCCTATTGCACTCCAGTTATTATCCCAGAAGGATCTGGAATTTAACCTTCATGAAGAACTCTACATGTCATGTCTTCATAAGTTTTCTTTATTAAATTTATGATCTTCAGGGGAACTCCATAATTCCTCATTGCTTTCCAAAGTGTTTCTTTGTCTACATTGTCAAATCCCTTTTTGTACTCCCACTGTAAAGAGGTTAGCTCAGTTCCAGACTTATTGTTCCTAGTGCTGCTTATTTATTCTGTTGTTCATTTTTGTTCTTTTTAATGATGATGCTGATTTGTCTTGTTACTTTGTTGTGTCCTCTTATCTCTCTCTCTCTCTCTTTCAGTCAGTTTGTCCAGTTGTTATTTGTTCACACCTTTCTCTCTGTTAACATGCACTCAAAAACATAAAGTAAACTTGTATTGCTTCTTTTTGATGTATGTAATAAGTGTCATTTGTACACTTGTATCTCTCAGTCATCTTAAAACTTATCTGTAAAAGCAACATCATGTCATTTGTACACTTGTATCTCTCAGTCATCTTAAAACTTATCTGTAAAAGCAACATCGTGTCATTTGTACACTTGTATCTCTCAGTCATCTTAAAACTTATCTGTAAAAGCAACATCGTGTCATTTGTACACTTGTATCTCTCAGTCATCTTAAAACTTATCTGTAAAAGCAACATCGTGTCATTTGTACACTTGTATCTCTCAGTCATCTTAAAACTTATCTGTAAAAGCAACATCGTGTCATTTGTACACTTGTATCTCTCAGTCATCTTAAAACTTATCTGTAAAAGCAACATCGTGTCATTTGTACACTTGTATCTCTCAGTCATCTTAAAACTTATCTGTAAAAGCAACATCATGTCATTTGTACACTTGTATCTCTCAGTCATCTTAAAACTTATCTGTAAAAGCAACATCATGTCATTTGTACACTTGTATCTCTCAGTCATCTTAAAACTTATCTGTAAAAGCAACATCTGCACGATTCATCTCATGGAGACCACCTTACACCTGTCTTCTTGCTGTTTAGGTACAGATTGTTATTTCTACTCTCAGCCATTATCATATCAACCATTTCCTGTTGCTGTTTTTGAAGTTAGTGCGGAATCATCATGATGTGCCAAGCTGTAGTGAGGCATAATTATAATGTTTTAATATGTTTGCAGTGACATACCCTTTAGACTTGACCAAGACGAGGCTACAGATTCAGGGAGAGGCAGTTCACTATGGACATGGAACACATACTGTTTCCCAGCCACATCGTGGTATGGTTGCCACTGCAGTCGGTATTGGTATGTACATATAATAACCTTTAGAATGCTCAGATTATGTCACACATTATATACAAGTCACCACGTGGTATTGTTGCTGTGACCAGGACCAGCAGAAAGAATGAACTTGTGTGGCACAGAGGTTCAGGATACCAAAAGGTAACAAGGTAAAATGGCTAAAGTACAGCTTTTTAGATGGTTTTTGAATTTTTCTTGTTGCAAAATGTTCCCACAAAAAACATGAAACGCAACATTGCTGTTAATAAATACCTTTTTGTGGTTTTTAAATGTCTGTGGGGAGTGACCAAATACTCTCTCTCTCTCTCTCTGACACACACACACACACTGAACACACACACACTCACTGACTGACTGATGCCAAAACTAAGAAATTACACACATAAGAACAATGGATTTAATGCATTGTGTAATATCGCTAGGCGGTCATACAGAGACTGATCGACATAAAACTGGTCAGTAAAAGCCATTGTTTGCTGGTAGTGACTTGTCGTTGTGTGGCGAGATGTCTGTGATGAAATCCATTTTTTTCTAGAATATTTTAGGCAAACCCACTCAATCAAAGTCCAATTTTCAATATTTAAGACGAACCCACCAAGTCACCTAAAGGCAGGTTTGAAGTGAAGGCAAAACATTTCAAATTAGAATAATACTTACTTAATCGTTCCTCTTCTACCCTGGGATGTAGATGTTTGCCAGAGAGAGCGCCATACTATCCTATCAGCTTTCTTCTACCTGGCCTGGTTTCAATCTAGTCCTCAGTTCTTCAGAGATTGTCTAAAGTCCTTCCAGTGAACTCTGGGTCATTCTGGAAGTCTGGATCCCTGGCTATCAGCTTTCTTCTACCTGGCCTGGTTTCAATCTAGTCCTCAGTTCTTCAGAGATTGTCTAAAGTCCTTCCAGCAAACTCTGGGTCATTCTGGAAGTCTGGATCCCTGGCTATCAGCTTTCTTCTACCTGGCCTGGTTTCAATCTAGTCCTCAGTTCTTCAGAGATTGTCTAAAGTCCTTCCAGCAAACTCTGGGTCATTCTGGAAGTCTGGATCCCTGGCTATCAACTTTCTTCTGCCTGGCCTGGTTTAAATCTAGTCCTCAGTTCTTCAGAGATTGTCTAAAGTCCTTCCAGCAAACTCTGGGTCATTCTGGAAGTCTGGATCCCTGGCTATCAGCTTTCTTCTACCTGGCCTGGTTTCAATCTAGTCCTCAGTTCTTCAGAGATTATCTAAAGTCCTTCCAGCAAACTCTAGGTCATTCTGGAAGTCTGGATCCCTGGCTATCAGCTTTCTTCTACCTGGCCTGGTTTCAATCTAGTCCTCAGTTCTTCAGAGATTGTCTAAAGTCCTTCCAGCAAACTCTAGGTCATTCTGGAAGTCTGGATCCCTGGCTCTTGGTTTCCCATATTTGTCGAGGTAGCTGATCTTCTCCCAATCTGCAGACATGGCCAAACCATCGTAATTGGGCCTGTTCCACTCGGGTCTGCAGGGGCTGAATTTTGAGACAATGACATATTGTCTGGTTGTGGATTCAACCACCTTATAATTTGAATAATTCCACAATAAACTGTGATCAGTTGCTAAATGAGAGCTCCTTCAGGTTAAAAACTCTTCTTGTGTGTGATGATCTTTGGAACTGGTTTGTGTGAAGAATTAAAATTATAAGACTAGCCACCTGCAAGAAACAGGACAGTATTCTCCCCAAAAATTGTTTGAATTCATATGTTGAAACAACCTGATCAAACAATCATTGGCAAATCTTTTCTTGGGCATGAGAGTTGTTTAATGTTGTCAGAGTCATTGGCTAGTGCAGGATTGAACTACTTAAAGTTAAAATGTTTTTATAAACATATCTTCGTAGGCCTGTGAAAACCTCTTTCAAGCCAGCATTTTTGTAAACACAGAAAACATACGTGAACTTATTAATTAAATTAAAATTGTGTACTAGTATATTTCATTCCAGTGTTACAATAAAGATCTAAATAATTTGAAATTATCTCGGGTTTTTTTTTCCATTTACTTGTTCTTATTTTTGAACACTTTTATTGAATTTGATATGAGCTTTGTTTGGATGTTTAAAATCTTTGAGCCCTTGCTCACTATGTTTAAAATGACCTAGGGAACTGAAATTTTGCACATGACCCTCTGTCATGGTACATTTTAATCTGTCAGATTCGAAAGAACCTCGGGTGACTTGTCCCAGGTCCACCATACAAAAATTAAAATTAACATTTTTACAAGATTATAGCTGTGAAAACAGAACTTGTGACATTGTACACAATAATTATGAACGTTGTTGTAGTAGCGTAGGGAGCAACAATCAAAATTAAGGATGTTTATTTGATTTGGTTAACAGTAATAAAAGTGTATCTCTAAAACTTGAGTTTTCCTTTATTTGTTTGGTTTGTTTTTTAAATATAAAAAAAATAAAAAAGTTGCCAGCTTAAACCTTAGTACCTGGTCCTGACCTTGACAGTGGGTACAGGTATGTTCATAAATATTCATATTATGTCACGCGTTATCCCAGCCTCGCTGTGGTAGTCATTGTTAAAGTTATGGGAATAGATGTAAACATCATCATAATTACCAGTTTGCTTCCTGTGGGGCCAGATCTTTCAGTCAGATATTACAAATAATTTCCTGTTTTATGCCATCTGTTTAAGCTTTTTTAGTATGTCTCCAGCTCTCTTCTCCATGTATTTTTAAATCTCCCTGTACTTTTTTTTAAACCCTTGGGATTCCAGAACAAAAATTGTCTTCTAAATCTGTCAGCAGATTTCCTCAATATTTGTCTTATCTCCCTTGATTCAGCTTTTAATTATAACTGATTGCACAAAGGGTTGGCAATTAGAGTGGTCTGTTCATGATTCCTAAACACGGTGTGTACATGCAACATTACCCCTAAGCTCTGTGTGGAGCATAGGTTCTGCTGTCCTCTGCCATCCGTTCCAGCACTTTCCATTTCCTATTTCTTCTTTTTTAAGTGTCTCCAATCCCCTTTCCTGCCCTGTGAGTCTGTTTGTTGTCAAGTAAGAGCATTATTTGTTGTGATTTCTTTCAGTGAGAGAAGAAGGACTGCGAAAACTTTGGCAGGGAGTAACTCCGGCATTGTACAGACATGTCAGTAAGTCAGCTTTACATATTTGACTGAGTGATTTATGAAAGATCTCACACAAGTGATATAATTTGACATAGGCACATCTGTAAGTGAGTGATTTATGAAAGATGTGTTAATGAGCAAGATAACTTGACATGAACATGTGAATGTGAATAGAGACAAAAATAACAGTGAGTGAGAGATCTCATGACAAAGTGTCTGAGATAGCATGTGACAGACATGTCAGTAAGATAACTTGTAACAGACATGTCACTGAGATAGACTTGTGATTGATGTTTCATTGAGTGGAGGAATTTGAGACAGACAGGCCAGAAAATGGGAAAAAGAATTGACAGAGATGTCAGTGAGATAAAAATGCAACAGAGACCTAGGTGGTGGTGGTATCATTTGAAATAAACGTGTCAGTTGGTGAGATAATTTATGACAAACATGTGAAAGTCTTAGTCTGATGTCTTATGACGAACGTGTGAAAGTCTTAGTTTGATGTCTTATGATGAACATGTGAAAGTCTTAGTTTGATATCTGCATAAATCTGGGACAGAGATCCTCAAGCTGGAGAACATATGAAGTCTTGAATATAAATGTAGAACTTGCCCAGAATTTTATGTGCAATGTTTATGTAACTGAGTGTTTGAAATAAGAGTGATGGTTAATAATTTAGATAAAGTAAACTGTACCTATGAAGCAGAAGGGTTATTACGGTAAATGACACATCACTCGTTAACTGCATAATTGTGTTGATCTTGTGTGTTGTGACTTGTCTGTACAGTTTATTTAATTGTTTTGATCTTGTTTGTTGTGACCTTTCTCTACAGTTTATTTAATTGTGTTGATCTTGTGTGTTTTGACCAGTCTCTACAATTTATTTAACTGTGTTGATCTTGTGTGTTGTGACTTGTCTCTACAATTTATTTGATTGTGTTGATCTTGTGTGTTACAACCTTTCTCTACAGTTTATACTGGATGTCGAATGAGTTTTTATGAGATCCTCAGAGATAAAGTGTTCAAGAAAAACAAAGATGGGACATTCCCTGTCTGGTTTGTATGATACCTGTTTGTATGATACAGTGCAGGTGTGGGTGGGTGAGTTTGTGTATCAATGTAAGTGTGGGTGTGGTTTTTTTTTCAGTCAGTGGATGATCAGTGAACAAGCAGAACCAAAACCAAAAACCAACATCAACCAGGTCAGTGAATTGTGGAACGACAGCTTGATGATCTAGATTTTGTTGATGACCTGGAACTTTTGTCCAATAACTTTAAGCAGATGCAGGACAAAATGGTTCTTGTTTGGGCCAATGCTGCAGGCACACACCAGTTAAAGTTGACAGTCATTGGGAAAAGTAATCATCCAAGATGTCTTAAGGGTGTAACCAATTTACACATCCATTACTATGCCAATAAGAAAGCATGGATAACGAGAGAAGTGTTTTCTGACTGGTTTAATAACCATTTTATGAGCTCATTGCACACAAGCTGGACTAGCTGAAAACTGTAAAATTGTTCTGTTCTTGGACAACTCTGCACACCCTCCTGCGGAACTTCTTGTCAAAAATAATGTTTTTGGAATGTACTTACCTCCAAATGTAACATCGTTAATACAGCCTTGCGACCAAGGGATTTTACGATCTATGAAGAGCCATTACAAACATGCTTTTTTGAATTGTATGCTGCATGCCGTGAACACTGGTGTAGAAGTAGAAACATTTCTCAAGGAGTTCACTATTAAAGACACAATCTATACAATTGCAAGTGCATGGAGTAGTGTTGACAAGGTAACACTAACAAAAGCTTGGCACAGACTCTGGCTGGCAACGATATTTGGCGATGATGAATCGGAAGATGATGAGTTTGTAGGATTTTGTATCAGTAAAGAGAAAAACATGATATCAGACCTCCTAACCTTCGCCAGAAGCATAACATCAGAAAATTGTAACAAGTTAGAGGAGGCTGACATAGAGGAAGTGCTAAACATTGATAATGATGCACCTGTTGTGCGTGGGCGGTTTCTCTTGTATATAATGAGAGAGGAAACTGCAGGCAATTGTCTCTGAAGAAATAATTGCCTGGCCGTAGGACTACGTAATTTATCGTTCTCCACTGTGGGAATAACCAACGATAATCGGTATGTAGCTATTTTATTAATCATTTTACTTATTAGTGGGTTTTTCAGAAATTCGCCCTTAGGTAAAGATTAACTTTTCAGTTTTAAAATAAACGATAGTGCCATCCATTATCATTTTTTTTAAGAACGACGTAAACGTAAAAAGTGTGCATAAGTCTTTTTAGGATTTTTTGGCAGTAGATCGGAGAGTCTGAAGTTATGAGAGACACATGTGCTCCTTGTTGTAGAATGTTGGGAAACCCCCATTTATTCCTGTATATTTTCTAATGTAATTTTATTGGGAAATCCTTGGTGTGTACGTTAATTTTTCTGAGCCTTAAATGTGAGGAATGCAGTGAGCTTATGTTATCAGTGAATTATACGGCGTGGGGAAATAAATCATCCCTACAGCGAGGTTAATTTAAATAGGAGTAAGCCGGGGAAACTCCTGTGTTAATGGGTAAAAGGATTTCCCTATTTTTGTCAAGTTTGAACACGTGATCGGCCATGCGTAACGGCCATGTAACGTGTCAGACGGTGTCGGGAGGTTTTGTTTATTTTACCTGGCAGATTTTAGTAGAAGGAGAGAGATTTAAGTGCCACGTGGGTAATATTAATTTTTGTATTGTACATGACGAGTGAGCCACGTGGGCAATATTATTTTTTTGTATTGTTGTAAATGACGAGTGAAGGGGAGTTAGGTTAGAGATGCGTTAGGTTGGAATTGTTATACAATAGACGCATCTTCTTTTAATTTCAGCGAGTCCCGGCAAGAATAGTGGGAAGCGTAAATTTGCCCATGTGCAAAATTACCCATGGCAACAGGACCTAGCTTAAGGGTCAGACCTATGGTCTCTGGCAGTGAAGCCTCTATGCTTCAGCTGGACCGTGGTTATTTATCACACTGCCCGAGCTCATCGCTATTATAATCTCCAGCATCGACACGAGGTCGGAGACTGGTGTAATTTCAGACAGCCAGAATTCAAGCCTTGTTTTCCTCTAACTCCGGAGCGGGTTAAAAGAGGGAAATTATTCAGCGGCAGTGAGGATTTCGACAGTAAATCAAGCACCGAATTCAGGAGCAGGGGAGAGGGTTAACATCCCTGGGTCCTGATAGTAGAGAAGAGAGTAGCGGAGATGCCGCGTCATCAGTCCTCGAGTGTTAGAGAGACACTGAGACCACGAGAGAGAAGGAGGGAGAAAATAGACAGGACCAGTAGGGTCTGTTCAGTATCCATTGGACGGATAGACACTGAGTCTGCGTTCGAAAAACCAAGTCTATTATTTTAGCATTTCTTGTGGTGTAGTTATCGGCGCCTATCGCTTAACTAGTAAAAAGCTGTGTAGCCGTTCGTTGAGGAAGAGTCACCAGGACTAAGACAGTAGAAATTTATTAGTGTTAGAGAGTGGAGGCTAAATGTTGACAGCCCCACCAAATTAGATTTGGTTTAAATCACTAACCATTTTTATTGTTCCTCAGCAGGGTGACAGAAAGAGTGAATGTGATTTGGGGTTTTTTTGGTCTCTCGTGTCTCTCAATTTAATTGTTACTTTGGTGTTTTCCAGGCCGTGCAACAGTGCACGCTATCGACTGACTTGATGACGTAATATGCCATTTTTATGTTTTTCTTGTATGTAAATAAATATATACATATATTATTTACTGGATCAGCTTCTATTCTTTACTATACTTACTCTATGTTGTCTGTATAGTGGTGTTTGTGGTCGTATTTATACACCTTATCTCCTTGTATTTAAAGGAAGTCAGAGGAGGGCGAGACTATAGCCAGTCTAAAGTCACGAAGCGGCAAGGGGAGATTCAAATCCTGGTTCTATCCCTTGAGCCAATAGTCGCGTCTGTCCACAGGCATGTCATTTTCCATCTAAATTCTATTTTCTCAGACTTTCTCATACTAGGGTCTTGCTTTCATTCAGGCACACTCTATAAAATTAAAACCACTTCGTGACACCCCTGTTTATAATTGAACGCCCCCCTCTGGCCCCTTTTCTCCGTATCACCCCCTTGGATCCCCCCAACGCCCCCGGCGGGGGGGGGGGGGGGGGGTGGTACCACCCACTTTGGGAACCACTGGTTTAAAGGATTATATTTATATGTTTATTACAGGTTTACTTTTCTCCTCTGTATAAATGATGATAATATTTACATGCTATTAATAATTACTGTAAGATTATCCTGTCTTTCCCCCCCACACTACTGTGTACAGGAAAGCATCTCTGTCAGGTCTTCTAGCTGGTGCCATGGGACAGTTTGTGTCAAGTCCAACTGACCTGGTCAAAGTTCACATGCAGATGGAAGGAAGAAGAAAGTTAGAGGGAAAACCTCCCAGGTATGTCTTCCTTTTCTTTTCCCTTGTTACTACATGTGGAGCATAGAGTCCTGAGAGGAAACCTGAAGCCTGTTTTACAGGATAAGACCTCATTAGCCCCATGCACAACCTCATTAGTCACCTCTCACAACCTCATTAGTCACCTCTCACAACCTCATTAGTCACCTCTCACAACCTTATTAGTCACCTCTCACAACCTCATTAGCCCCATTCACAACCTCATTAGTCACCTCTCACAACCTCATTAGTCACCTCTTATAAGATGTCTGAGTGACCAATTATCCTACCCTATCTTTATTTCCACACAGACCCTACATGGGGCCTCCAGCTATGTATTGCTGGATGTATGTTTAGATCACGAACAACTGTTTTTATTTGTTCAGATTAAAAGAAATGAAAAAAAGAAGTAAGAAGTGTTGTATAATATATCATGCGATGTTACCACAGCTTTCCTTCCTTCCTTCCTTCCTTCCTTCCTTCCTTCCTTCCTTCCTTCCTTCCTTCCTTCCTTCCTTCCTTCCTTCCTTCCTTCCTTCCTTCCTTCCTTCCTTCCTGCCTGCCTGCCTGCCTGCCTGCCTGCCTGCCTGCCTGCCTGCCTGCCTGCCTGCCTTCCTTCTTCCTCCTCCTCCCTCCCTCCCTCCCTGAGGGCAAACCAGACATGAAATGAGGTGCACTGTACCACAGCCACAAAGGAGGTAATGAAACCATGCTGCTGTAGCCTGTCCTATGAAAGATGACCTAAATAATATTTTTACAATATCTTCCACAGAGTGAAAAATACAGCTCATGCTTTTCAACAGATTGTAGCTGAGGGAGGGGTGAGAGGTTTATGGAGGGGCTGGGTGCCTAATGTACAGAGAGCAGCTTTAGTCAATTTAGGAGGTATGATTTAGGCCTTACATAGAATAACTTTTGTGAGATCAGCATTTGTGAGGGAGGAGACATACTGTCATAATAGATTCTAGAAGGACATTACACAACCATTTAAATTACTGTTTCCAAAACTGGAGGAAGTGACCACAAGATGTGTGCGTCTGGCAGTGGGGTGCACTTAGGGGATGAGAAATTTCAACAAGGAATCGTGAGGCTAGAAGGACGAAAAATTATCAGCCAAAAATGACATTGAAAAATTTTTGTTTGCTGATTTCTAAATGTTTTTCTATTTCACTATATACTCCATTTCAAATCTGTGTTTGTAAAGTGAGTAATGACATCTGGTGGCCACATTGTCATATCTTCTCTTCTTCCGTCCTTAGCCACCGACCGTCAAAGCAGTCAGTGGCCATTACGCCTAGTGGCGTCTTAGGGCAACAGCAGATAGGTTTTCTGTGCCATTGTTTCCCATCACGCCTAATGGCGTCTTTAGGGCAACGGCAAATCAATCCATTTGCTGTTGTTTCCGTAATCGAAGTGACTGGCAAACGGGTGATCAGCCCGTTGTGACATTGTCATATAGTCAGCACAAATAGATGCACAAATAGATGCACAAAGCCACAAGCAGATATCATATATCCATTGTCTTCCATGTCGCTATATGAAGTCAAGCTTCTGCATGTCAATTGTTGTTTCTTTTTCTTCTTCTTTGATCCATAGCCGCCGACCGTCAAAGCAGTCAGTGGCCATCACGCCTGGTGGTGTCTTGTAGGGCAGCAACAAATTGATTCCACTTTGTTCGGTCGGCGGCCATCCTTCGTATAGTGCCCCAACTCTGGTTCATTCTTTGCATCTTGGCTTCCACAGTTCTTTGCCAGGTTGTTTTTCGTCGGCCTCTCTTTCGCTTTCCTTCTGGGATCCATAGCATAGCTGTTCTTGTAATGGTATCAGGGTCCCTTCTGAGGATGTGGCCAACCCAACTCCAGCGTCTGCCAGCTATGATGGTGTGCATGTTCTCCTGGTTACTCCGAATAAGCAGTGCTTGGTTGCTGATGGTATTCGGCCAAAATATGCAGAGAATTTTCCTTAGGCAGATTGTGTGGAAGGAGGACAGTTTCGACATTTCCTTCTCTGTTACTCTGCATTCCGCACCATAGAGAAGCACAGAAAGTACACAGCTCTCATACAGTCTTAATATGGGTGTTTGTGCTGTACTGGGAAGACTTCCAAATGTTGTTGAGACTAGCAAAGGCTGTTCTTGCTTTATTCATTCTGTTGTTGATGTCTTTGCTTGTTCCGCCATCTGGTGTTACAATGCATCCTAGGTAAGTAAATGTGTCTGTCTGTTCTAACTTCTGGTTCCTTATTGTTATTGGCTCAGGATTGCCCACATTGAGTGGCATGACCTCTGTCTTCTTCAGATTGATGTTCAGACCAACCTGCTGGCTATTCTTGTTCAGTCTATCGGTTTTTTTTTCTTGGATGTGTTGATGTGAATGTGCAATTGTTGTTTAATAATATATGACTGTGATTGAGTCCGTCTGTCGAGCTCATTTACATTTGTCACCATCAAACCTGTGTTGAGCCTACAACAGTTGTCACCATCAAACCTGTGTTGAGCCTACAACAGTTGTCACCATCAAACCTGTGTTGAGCCTACAACAGTTGTCACCATCAAACCTGTGTTGAGCCTACAACAGCTGTCACACAGTGTGAGTGCAACAAGCCATTTCATTCTGACCTGGGACCACTGTCATGTCTGTCTTCTTGATATGTTCATTGATCTTTTACCTTCTCCTCACATCTTTTTACATTGGTATGTCTAAATACTCAAGGAGTTACACTCATTGTTACATTGGTATGTCTAAATACTCAAGAGTTACACTCATCGTTACATTGGTATGTCTAAATACTCAGAGTTACACTCATCATTACATTGGTATGTCTAAATACTCAAGAGTTACACTCATCGTTACATTGGTATGTCTAAATACTCAAGAGTTACACTCATCGTTACATTGGTATGTCTAAATACTCAAGAGTTACACTCATCGTTACATTGGTATGTCTAAATACTCAAGAGTTACACTCATCGTTACATTGGTATGTCTAAATACTCAAGAGTTACACTCATCATTACATTGGTATGTCTAAATACTCAAGAGTTACACTCATCATAAAATACATTGGTATGTCTAAATACTCAAGAGTTACACTCATCGTTACATTGGTATGTCTAAATACTCAAGAGTTACACTCATCGTTACATTGGTATGTCTAAATACTCAAGAGTTACACTCATCATTACATTGGTATGTCTAAATACTCAAGAGTTACACTCATCGTTACATTGGTATGTCTAAATACTCAAGAGTTACACTCATCATTACATTGGTATGTCTAAATACTCAAGAGTTACACTCATTGTTACATTGGTATGTCTAAATACTCAAGAGTTACACTCATCGTTACATTGGTATGTCTAAATAAGAGTTACACTCATCGTTACATTGGTATGTCTAAATACTCAAGAGTTACACTCATCGTTACATTGGTATGTCTAAATACTCAAGAGTTACACTTGTCATCATTATGTCCTGTTTCACTCCTTATGGAGCATAGAGCCACCACTACAAATGCCCCCCCCCCCCTCCCCCCCCCCCAGGAAGCCTACATGAACTCTTGCAGCAGTGGTTCATGTAGTAATTTGTTTGACATGATGACATTGCCAGCCCCATGGCATAACCCCCAAATTAGTTGCCTTATATGACATGCTTGAGGGAGCAATAGTCCTGCTCCTTCTATGTCTCCACAGAGACCCCCAGGAACAACATGGGCTACCCTGACAGAGGCCCCCAGGAACAACATGGGGTGACCCTAACAGAGACCCCCAGGAACAACATGGGGCGACCCTAATAGAGACCCCCAAGAACAACATGGAGCGACCCTAACAGAGACCCCCAAGAACAACATGGGGCGACCCTAACAGAGACCCCCAGGAACAACATGGGGTGACCCTAACAGAGACCCCCAGGAACAACATGGGGTGACCCTAACAGAGACCCCCAAGAACAACATGGGGCTACCCTAATAGAGACCCCCAAGAACAACATGGGGCGACCCTAACAGAGACCCCCAAGAACAACATGGGACGACCCTAACAGAGACCCCCAAGAACAACATGGGGCGACCCTAACAGAGACCCCAAAAACAACATGGGGTGACCCTAACAGAGACCCCAGGAACAACATGGGTGACCCTAACAGAGACCCCCAAGAACAACATGGGGCGACCCTAACAGAGACCCCCAAGAACAACATGGGGCGACCCTAACAGAGACCCCCAAGAACAACATGGGGCGACCCTAACAGAGACCCCCAAGAACAACATGGGGTGACCCTAACAGAGACCCCCAGGAACACATGGGGCAACCCTAACAGAGACCCCCAAGAACAACATGGGGCGACCCTAACAGAGGCCCCCAAGAACAACATGGGGTGACCCTAACAGAGACCCCCAAGAACAACATGGGGCAACCCTAACAGAGGCCCCAGGAACAACATGGGGTGACCCTAGCAGAGGCCCCCAAGAACAACATGGGGTGACCCTAACAGAGGCCCCCAAGAACAACATGGGGCTACCCTAACAGAGACCCCCAAGAACAACATGGGGCGACCCTAACAGAGACCCCCAGGAACAACATGGGGTGACCCTAGCAGAGGCCCCTAAGAACAACATGGGGCGACCCTAACAGAGACCCCCAGGAACAACATGGGGCGACCCTAACAGAGACCCCCAGGAACAACATGGGGCGACCCTAACAGAGGCCCCCAAGAACAACATGGGCTACCCTAACAGAGACCCCCAGGAACAACATGGGGCGACCCTAACAGAGACCCCCAAGAACAACATGGGGCGACCCTTACAGTGACCCCCAAGAACAACATGGGGCGACCCTAACAGAGACCCCCAGGAACAACATGGGGTGACCCTAACAGAGGCCCCCAAGAACAACATGGGGCTACCCTAACAGAGGCCCCCAAGAACAACATGGGCTACCCTAACAGAGACCCCCAGGAACAACATGGGGTGACCCTAACAGAGGCCCCCAAGAACAACATGGGGTGACCCTAACAGAGGCCCCCAAGAACAACATGGGGCTACCCTAACAGAGACCCCCAAGAACAACATGGGGCGACCCTAACAGAGACCCCCAGGAACAACATGGGGTGACCCTAGCAGAGGCCCCTAAGAACAACATGGGGTGACCCTAACAGAGGCCCCCAAGAACAACATGGGGCTACCCTAACAGAGACCCCCAAGAACAACATGGGGCGACCCTAACAGAGACCCCCAGGAACAACATGGAGCAACCCTAACAGAGACCCCCAGGAACAACACGGGGCGACCCTAACAGAGGCCCCCAAGAACAACATGGGCTACCCTAACAGAGACCCCCAGGAACAACATGGGGCGACCCTAACAGAGACCCCCAAGAACAACATGGGGCGACCCTAACAGTGACCCCCAAGAACAACATGGGGCGACCCTAACAGAGACCCCCAGGAACAACATGGGGTGACCCTAACAGAGGCCCCCAAGAACAACATGGGGCTACCCTAACAGGCCCCCAAGAACAACATGGGCTACCCTAACAGAGACCCCCAGGAACAACATGGGGTGACCCTAACAGAGACCCCCAGGAACAACATGGGGTGACCCTAACAGAGACCCCCAAGAACAACATGGGCTACCCTACGTGTGTCAACTATTATTTTCTACTATTTAGTGACAGCATATCTGAACTTAGAACTCTGTTTTAATTCAGTTGTTATTCAAATATGTAGAGGGTGATGCTTAGAGTTGTTATTCAAATATGTAGAGGGTGATGCGAAGCTGTCTAAATTATCTATGGGGGGAGGGGGACAAATGGGGCCAAAAGTTAGGAAACCACTTATCTTTCCTGTTGTAATGTCTTATAAATGTTATATACCTGTTGGCACATAATGTCAGATTAGAAATATTATACCTGACTCACTTAAGCCCAGATTAGATATCAGCATCAAATGCCAGATTGAATACGATATACCTGATAGCACAAAATGCCAGATTGAATACGATATACCTGATAGCACAAAATTCCAGATTGAATACGATATACGTGATAGCAAAAAATGCCAAATTGAATATGATATACCTGATAGCACAAATGCCAGATTAAATATAGAAAGTGCTGTCTTATGTAAACAAATATCCGTTCTGCAGTTTCCTGAGTTTATTTAAAACTGTTAATATGATCCTTTTTATTTTGAATTGACTTTTTCATAACTTTTAGTAAAACCTGGACAAGGTTGCTTGACGTGCCAGTCAAGATCCAGTAGCTTGATTTTGATGAGTAGAGAATAAAATCACTGACCTATCAAGTTTGTCAGTAATAACAGTCTCATCATATTAAACAAGTTGCTACAAAAGCCACTAATGCAAGAGCAAATGAGGCGCTTTGACGTAGGCTTCCTGAAAGGCATTCAGTTATAGTAGTTATCCCATTCTCCATAATACAAGAACTAGAAGTGTCTTTAAAGATGCCCTCATGGTCAGTTTTGAAAATGTTAAAAAATTTGTAACATATTTACACTTGAACGTGACAACAAATAAGTTACCTAGTCATTTAATTCTCTCTCATTCTATTGTTATGTTATGTATTTATCTGTATTTATTTGTCTGTTTTTGTTGTTGCTACTTAGTTAATAGCAATGACTGTTTGCATGTTCTTCCGCTTAAAGTGTAGTTTTTCTGTGACTCTTTACTCTTATCTTGTGTTCAGATTTAGCAACATATGACACGACCAAACATGCTATACTGTCCAGGACAAGTTTGCAGGACAACTATATCACACATACAATGGCCAGGTACTCCTTTTTTGGTGTTTTGTCTTTGTGTAAAACAATGAAGACTGTATTTGTTTGAGTTCCAAAATAAATTTGGTTACATTTTCATGTTTAGTAGATAAATATGTAATAATCTGGCATACCACAGTTTAAAGTCTGTAATATGTGATACAAGAAGTAGTAATTATGTGTTACACCATCGTGTGTAACATAGAGTGAGGCTAGAGGTGAAATAATTTGCTAGCATATTCCGAAAGAAGAATGGTAAAGGATAACTGTAACATTAATGATCATTGCCAGTGAGAATGTAATTTTTCTGTTCGTCATGGTACTGTTGTAATAACTTAATAATTATTGAATCTTTCTATGAATTGGACAAGCCTGTCAATTTTTTTGTTGTTCCTGTATTTTTCTGATGGCAGCGCCTGCTCTGGATTAGTGGCAGCTCTGATGGGAACCCCTGCAGATGTAATCAAATCAAGAATAATGAACCAGCCCACCAAGGATGGAAAGTGAGAGACTGGGAAAATATCAGAATACTGAATACAGTTTCGTTTTCCTGTTTATTTATTATTTGATGTCAGAAATTTAACAAATTGTTTATGGTGTCTTGAGACCAGTTGTACATCATTTGTAAACCTCTGTCATCGTCTGCCCTTTTTTTCCTCCATGAATACATGCATAAGGTTTATAAAAGAAGTAGTTGCAGACTGAAGAACACATGGAGAAGAGAACTAGAGACAGACATAACAATGATGAGACAGACACAGAAAGATCTTGCTCTGATGGCATGCGACAGGAGGACTTTACTTATGTTTGAGAAAGTTCTATGCTCCTTGGGGTGCTAAAAAGTATAAACTGATGGAATACATAGTTGTCTTCTTCTTCTTCTTCGTTCGCCCTGAAAAGGACGGTGGTTGTAATACATAGTTGCAATCATTGCAATGAGAATTCTTCCTGACATTGTCTGATGTTCTTTTATGCTGTGGTTGCATCCTTTTTTTCTGTGGAAACATCAAGTCTCACTGTTGCTGATTTTAGTTTTCTGTGGAAACATCAAGTCTCACTGTTGCTGATTTTAGTTTTCTGTGGAAACATCAAGTCTCACTGTTGCTGATTTTAGTTTTCTGTGGAAACATCAAGTCTCACTGTTGCTGATTTTAGTTTTCTGTGGAAATATCAAGTCTCACTGATTTTAGTTTTCTGTGGAAACATCAAGTTTCGCTGATTTCTGTTTTCTGTGACTTTCTTCAACTCTGCCCATGCAATTTTACAATTGTTTTGACTTCCTTGTCTACCACTCTTCCCAAGTTCTCATGCTGATGATTTTCTTTAAAAACCTTTTGTACTTTTTAAATGAGCTAGGGTTCTTGTCCCCTTGCCTAACCAGGAGAACCAGTGTGCCTTCTTTTTGTGGTGTGTCCTCGATGGCCTCTTTGGTTGAACCAGTCAGGATCACATGGTTGCCACTGACATAACACATGGGGTTTCACTGAGGCTTGCAAGGCATCCCACCACTTTTGTTTAAGGGGAGGTGTAACCCCCAAAAATGAAGAATTTCATTGAAAATATCAAATTTTAGATACATATTGCACTGGAAAGTACATTCATTTGCCCACATTTCTGTATGTTTATTTTCACTAAAACCTTTATGGATGATTTTATATAAATTTTTAAAGTATGTCAGGTACAGTAGAACTCCATTTATCCGAACCCCATGGGACCGAGCATCGTTCGGATAATCAAATGTTCGGATAATTGGATTACATAATGTATCGAGCACATGTACACATATTTCTAAAAATAATTAACCATCACAAGGAAAATACACTATAAAACATATTTACTTGTACTGTAATAATAATACCCACACTGTATTAGATCACTGTATCACCAAAATCTTTTATTACACTGCAGTGCATGTACTACAGTATTTGTATTAATTATTTTTGTTAAGAAAGAGAAATGTTTTCAAAATAACATTACAAACGATTCAAAACCAGGCGCAACTTACGTATATATGTACTTGCACAGATGTAGCCCACTATTTAAAATAATGAGGAATCCTCTTTTGCACCAAACTGGATAGTCTCCTTTTGGCTGCTAAGTCCCGCATTCTCTTCAACAGCAGAAGCTGTGTAGGACAGCTGTCATCTTCTTGCTCGTACCAAGCAATCGCTGTTTCTAGTGCTATAAAGGCCTCTTCAGGACTTGGTCGACGTTTTGGTTTTTCTTCATAATCTACAAGTACTTCATGTACTTCTGAGGAGTCTTCATCATCGGTCACTACATTTATTTGGTTTTCTTCTTGCACAAAAGACAAAATTTCTTCGTCATTCAAAAACTGAAAACCAGAATCATTATCATCTTCTAGCCACATGTGTACATCATCTTTGTCACAGTCCGAAAATCCGGGCATTGCTTGAAACAGTTCCACAACTTCATTTATACAATCATCATTTGTGTCCACTGCAGTAGTTTCATTTCCTCCTTTTTTCCCAAGCAATCTACTCCAAGCCTTGTTGAGATTATCTTGTGACAGGGTGGTCCAAGCATCAGCTAACATATAGCAGCAGTCTTTGAGATTAAGCTTTTTGGAAAACGCCACCACACTTTCTTCATCTTCAGTCAACAATAAACGACGCAGGACTTCCTTCTTGTACATCTTTTTAAGCTTTGCTATAACACCCTGATCCATTGGTTGAATCAGTGCTGTTACATTGGGAGGCAGAAAAATTACTTTAAAATTTGCATCAACTGCATTCAATGTATCCGTCTCTGGATGAGATGGTGCATTGTCTAGTAGAAGAATTACTTTTTCAGTTTTCTTTTCTTGTTCTCTCAACCTCTTCACATTTGGGATGAACTGATTTGTATACCAATCAAGAAATATTTCACTATTCATCCAAGCACTCTTCTGTGCTTTGTAACACAATGGGAGACATGTCACATTCTTTAAACAACGTGGTTTTTTGGCTTTGCCGATCATTAGCACCGGTAAACGATGACTTCCACTGGCATTTGCGGCTACCAAAATTGTTACTCTCTCTTTGCACTTTTTAAACCCAGGGGCAGCTGCTTCGCGCTGAGATGCAACTGATTTTTGAGGCAATGATTTCCAGTATAAGCCAGTCTCATCGGCATTATACACATCATCGAGTGAATAACCTTCTTCTTCCAAAAAAGCCAAGAATGTTTCTTTAAAATTTTTAGCGGCAGTTGCATCGCTAGATAAAGATTCCCCTTGAATCTCCAATTCTCGTATGCCATGACGAGATTTAAAGTTTCTTAACCATCCCTGGCTAGCCTTAAAGTCAGGAGGACCGTCAAGTTGATTGTTGAACTGAAATGCCTTTTCACACAACAGAGAACCAGAGATAGGTTCCCCTTTGCTTCTTCTTTGCACAAACCATATATATACAAAGCCTCTTCCAATTTCACATCTTTCGCATTTCTCATGGTTTTACGTTTCTTCGACCCATTTTCACTATCAATTTTCGATGCAAAACTCATAATTTCTTCTTCTTCCTTGTTCGCCCTGAAAAGGACGGTGGTTGCGTTGTGTCTGTTTACGCCGTAGCTGTGATATCTGCACCTTTCGGTCGACACATCCGACTTCAGCATGGCATTTTTTAGGGACCGGGTTTGCCTTCCCATTGCGATCTGTACTCGCTCAGCCAGACTGCACTGATGCAGACTGTTTCCAGGACCACCACGTGGAAATGGAGTACGGTCTTAGTCAGCTCTGGTTCGCTGACTCTGATGCAAGCAGTCAAGCTATGGGTCGCTGATTGCATTCACTATTGCTGCATCTTTGGGTCCCACTCATAATTTTATCCTTGTTACTTTTGATGTCAGAGACGGTAGCTTTCCCAACATTGAACATCCTCGCAAGTGAAGACACAGTTTCACCTTGTCCTAGTCTCTTGATAATTTCTGTTTTCGTTTCAATTGACAAAACATTGCGGTTCCTTTTATATGCTTTAGACCTACTGGAAGATGCCATATCGCACAGAGAAATACTTGTACACCAAAATTATTCTGCTGTAGTAGCAGACACAATTATTTTAAGTTGAACTGTCTGTTTAGCCAGTGTTCTACCTAGAACGCACACGTACACTTTATTGGTAAACCAGATATTAACTGACTTTATGATCTAACTGACTTCCTGTACGTAAGCGACCGACCATTAGCCCATCCCATTCTCTACAAATTGTTCGCACACATTTGAAGTTTGCCGCATCAAAAGATTCAGAATTTTAGTCTAACGTGACTGTGGCATTTGATTTTTTTTTTTTTTTTTTTTTCTAGAACAAGTGTTCGGATAATTGGATGTTCGGATAATTGGGGTTCGGATAAATGGAGTTCTACTGTAAGTGTATTTTTACCTAATTATATATGTAAAATATACAAAATAATTTTTGACTGTCTAATTTTTATGGAGTCCTTTGATGGGTCATCGAAATAATAACGTGGCTGGAGGTATTCCAGTAGAGTGGTAGGGTACCTCCTTATACGCAAATAAAGCTGCAGGTAAGAACGAATCATAGGATTCTGGTTTCTCCTGTGCAAGCTTAAATAAATTTGTAAGTAGAGTCCCGTTATATCTTTCCACTTGTCCAATCGATTGTAGATGATAAAATGTGCGGACGACAATATTTGAAAAATCCTAAAAACTTCCTCCATCAGCTTCCCTCTGAACTGTGAACCATTGTCAGTTAATATCTAATAAGGGTATCCTAATCTTGTGAATATTGAGAGCAAAGCCTCTCCTACATGTACTGAGTCTGCTGAGGGTAGAGCAATCGCTTCTTCCCACATAGTACATGTCTACCAGAGAAAGGATGCATTTTTTTCGGAAACTGACGAAAAGCGCATACAGTCTGCAGAAATGAAGAATTTAATGAAAAGTAAGCTGCAAAGTATGACAAAGAACATGGAATCAATAAAGGAAAATACCAGAGATGATTCCTACATAGCAGGGGGATACTGAGGTGAGTAAATTTTGTGTAAAAGTGTAATTCCTCCCTTTTTTCTTAATTTTCTCAAAACCTCATTTTTCACACAAATGTGGGCACGTTGCCCACGATTTTTCAAAAACTATTAGTGATACAGCAGTAAATTTTGGGCCACATGCTGTACACATAGTGCTCATTAAAATAAACTAAAATAAAGGATATATGTTAACAAACTACAAAACTGTTGAGAAATAGCTAAGATACCCCCCTTAAAAATTTCAACTATTTTTCGATTGGTATGTTAAAATCCAAAAAAACTCGGATATCAAACCAATCAAAATTATTTTAGTATACAATCATTATCATATATTAACAAATAAAACAGCCAAATTTCATAACTCAAGTTGTACTCACATTTGAGATATCTTGGGCAACAAAATACCCAAAAAAAGCTAAAATTTGCCTTTTTTTCACTGTTTTTCCGCCATAGATTGCAAGTTTTTAGTATATACCTCAATGTTTTGTATTTTTTTCAGTCATTGTGCTTGTATAAATGACCAGATATAGATATTAACTTATAATTCTGTGTTTTTCATTTTGGGGGTTTAACCTCCCCTTAACTGCTATAATGGGAGGGGGATGAGGGGAGCAAACTAAATAAATCATAACTGACCAATTGTAAATACTGAGCACTACTACTTTGATATACTTTTATCGTATCAGCTGGTTAAACTCTACCAGTATAAACATTTATAATTTATCTTGTCAGCTGGTTAAACTCTACCAGTATAAACATTTATAATTTATCTTGTCAGCTGGTTAAACTCTACCAGTATAAACATTTATAATTTATCTTGTCAGCTGGTTAAACTCTACCAGTATAAACATTTATAATTTATCTTGTCAGCTGGTTAAACCCTACAAGTATTAATATTTATGATGTATCTTGTCAGCTGGTTAAACCCTACCAGTATTAATATTTATAATTTATCTTGTCAGCTGGTTAAACTCTACCAGTATAAACATTTATAATTTATCTTGTCAGCTGGTTAAACTACCAGTATAAACATTTATAATTTATCTTGTCAGCTGGTTAAACTCTACCAGTATAAACATTTATAATTTATCTTGTCAGCTGGTTAAACTCTACCAGTATAAACATTTATAATTTATCTTGTCAGCTGGTTAAACTCTACCAGTATAAACATTTATAATTTATCTTGTCAGCTGGTTAAACTCTACCAGTATAAACATTTATAATTTATCTTGTCAGCTGGTTAAACTCTACCAGTATAAACATTTATAATTTATCTTGTCAGCTGGTTAAACTCTACCAGTATTAAACATTTATAATTTATCTTGTCAGCTGGTTAAACTCTACCAGTATAAACATTTATAATTTATCTTGTCAGCTGGTTAAACTCTACCAGTATAAACATTTATAATGTATCTTGTCAGCTGGTTAAACTCTACCAGTATAAACATTTATAATTTATCTTGTCAGCTGGTTAAACTACCAGTATAAACATTTATAATTTATCTTGTCAGCATGTTAAACCCTGCCAGTATTAACATTTATAATTTATCTTGTCAGCTGGTTAAATCCTGCCAGTATTAATATTTATAATTTATCTTGTCAGCTGGTTAAACCCTACAAGTATTAATATTTATGATGTATCTTGTCAGCTGGTTAAACCCTACCAGTATTAATATTTATAATTTATCTTGTCAGCTGGTTAAACCCTGCAAGTATTAATATCATGGGTTTGTGCATAAAGCTGGCATCATCATGTCATACAAGCAGACTATCATGGAGTTGTGCATAAAGCTGGCATCATCATCATGTCAAACAAATTGCTACAGATACCACAGCTGCGAGAACATTTGAATGATTGATGCAGGCTTCCTGTCATGTGACCAGCTACAGTTGTAGCTGCATGTTCCATAAGGACAAAGAAAAGGAAGATGATGAAATCTTATCTTCTACAAGATTTTTACCATATTCTTGGTGTTAAAATCTATCTTCTACAAGATTTTTACCATATTCTTAGTGTTAAAATCTACCATCTGATTAACCTTCTCAGTGGAGAAACCAACAGGAGAGTGACACTTGGAAGTCCTGACACAAGTGGGCTAAACCTCCTTGAGTGTCAGAGATGTAAAAGGGCATAAATACTTGCATGGTGGAGGAATACTGCTGATGATCAGATTACATTCTGTTGTAATGCTGTGTGTAGAGCTTCCTATCATTATCACTATTAAGTTTCTCTTTGTGACAGGGGCATGCTCTACTCCGGGTCTGTGGATTGTCTGGTAAAAACTGTGAGACAAGAGGGTTTCCTGTCACTCTATAAGGGCTTGTTACCAATATGGGCCAGAATGGTAAGATTTACTCTCTTTTGTAGCATTAAAGTTTTATTCTTGTGGTTCTGTTGTAACATTAAAGTTTTACTCTTGTGGTTCTGTTGTAACATTAAAGTTTTACTCTTGTGGTTCTGTTGTAACATTAAAGTTTTACTCTTGTGGTTCTGTTGTAACATTAAAGTTTTACTTTTGTGGTTCTGTTGTAACTTTACAGTTTTACTCTCTTGTGGTTCTGTTGTAACATTAAAGTTTTACTCTTGTGGTTCTGTTGTAACATAAAAGTTTTACTCTTGTGGTTCTGTTGTAACATTACAGTTTTACTCTCTTGTGGTTCTGTTGTAACATTAAAGTTTTACTCTTGTGGTTCTGTTGTAACATTAAAGTTTTACTCTTGTGGTTCTGTTGTAACATTAAAGTTTTACTCTCTTGTGGTTCTCTTGTAACTGTTAAGGAATAAAATTATATGTCATAGTATATTGCCACACGCAGGCATATAGCCATTGTTATTTGAAGAGATATGTTCATCATGTGACGTATTCTTTCCAGAACGTTGTCTCCATTACAGCTGCTCTGAACGCATCACGATTCTGGGCAAGTCGACCTGCATCAGCCAAAGACAAGTTCAGACTCTCTGTGATGTCCTGGGTCCACCGTCGTCTAGGTCGACCCCTTCCCCTTTTTCCAGGGACCATGCTTTCCATCACTGTTTTTTCCAGACTATTATGTCTTTTTATATGACCGAAAAATTTCAGCTTCCTTATTGCGATGGTATTTAGGAGCCAATGTTCCTGTACGTTTAGTGAGTGCAGTACTTCTCTGTTGGTCTTTTTTTCTGTTCAGGGTATTCTCAACATCCTTCTGTAGCATTTCATTTCAAATGATGTAATCTTTTTTGCAACTGTTTTATTGAGTGTCCAAGTCTCGCAGCCGTATGTTGCTACTGGGAATATACATGCTCTGATCAGTTGTAACTTTGTTTCTTTGCTTGTGCCTTGCCATAGGTTTATGTCTATTTGTGGTAATGCATGTTTTGCACGATCTTTAACTTGTATTGAACACCGTATACTTTGATACGTCACTGGTTGTCAATGACATAATACGGTCACGCTAATTTATTCTAACGGGTAATATTCTGGGCCTTTCGTATATTTCATTCATCCAAGCAAGACGTATTTTTCAAGCTCCCGGAGTTGTGGAGAAATTGAGTAATTTTTATGTAGCATTATTATATTCTCAAAGGCCGCCACTTGTTTTCAACGATCGTTAAGATGGTCCCGAACTTATGAAGAAGTTTCGCACCTTACAGAGAAGTATTTTTATTCAAGAAACATAATTCACGTTTTTTGGTCGCATTACTTGGGTGTCCATGATTGGCACGCACCTCTTAGTCAGAACAGCTAGAAGTGAGTAGAGAAGACGAATATATATATGATTTCAACATGCATGTTTACTGACTTATGGACTGACCACATTTATTGAGGAGACAGATGTTGAAGATTCTCCATTGCTTGTATTGTGAAGGAATTTAATAAATATGTACTACATGTATATTGTGGACCTACTAACCGCCGACTTTAGTTGTTCTGCCAGTATCATGTCCTGTATGACCAAACCCTAATGCTTTCAACAACATAGCACGATGAACTCTTTAAGATAAACATCTTCACACATTCTAAAAGAAACAACAGCCGTAAGAGTAGCATTAAAGTTTTACTCTTCTATGGTTCTATTGTAACATTAAAGTTTTACTCTCTTTTGTGGTTCTCTTGTAACATTGACATTTTACTCATTTTTGGTTCTATAGTAACAGTGAAATTTTACATTTGTATCATGGCAAGTTCATCTCCGTCATTTTTTACTAAGTTAATGTTGTCAAGATAGGTCCTGTCAGTCATCGTTTACTGTTTTCTTATCTTTTGTCCCAGTAAGACGAATCACCTATTTTTGATTATTGTTTTTCATATCCATCTACCCTCTTTACTGTAATAGTGTTTAGACAGTTTTCATCTTTTCAGAATTGTAATAATTGTATGTCTTGTAATGTATAACATATCACATCTTGTAGAATGTATAATAACATCAGATCATGTCGTGGCTAATATCATCACATTTTGCAGTGTTATATTATACTATTACATCTCACAGTGTGTAATATCATAATATCACATAGTTTGTAATACCATCATATCTCATAGTTTGTAATACCATCATATTCTTGTAGTGTGTATCATCACATCTTGTAGTGTATAATACCATCACATCTTGCAATGTGTAATACTTCACATCTTGTAGTATATAACACCACCATATCTTGTACTGTTATGTCACATAAAGAGTTGATTAACTAAGCAGTTATGGTAATGAAACCTGAAATAGATTGTATTGACGAATCTTGTACTCTACTAAATATAATGTAGGAGCAGAGGGAAAAGAAATAAGAGGTAGTATGTCCTAATATGACAGAAGTCAAGAAAAAACATACGTTGTGACCACTAGGCATCCGTCAGGGACAGATGAACAAAACCAGAAAGGAAATAACGTGAGAACTAAGTAAAAAACATGAAAAATAAAAGTGACTACAACTGATTAAACTAGCATGGCTGGACCAAAATGGCTGCCACTACTGGAATTAGAGAGAAAATACATTATAATATGTAAATAATTAAGCAGAATAAATGATTGAAGCTCCGACCTTGACACATGGTCCTCTGACATACCAAACATTGCTATCCTGCAGTGACTTTGGTTTTTCCCACATCAAAAAATAAGTTTGATTCTCCCATACAGATGTTACTCAAATACACTTCCAGAGTACACTGTTAATTTCTCCCCACCTTCTCTTTCACTCTCTCTATCCAATGACAAAGACCAGCGCTTCTTGAAATGTGTAAGACAGACTTGTTCATCTTCTGCATTTTGTCTTTTAACTAGTATTTCTTGTTACACATTGTGCTGTGCCCATTTATCTGAAGTCTGTCTTTGTGTACATTATGTTGGTACAATGAAAAAATTAAAATAACTCATTTTTCTCTGTTACATAGTTTTACTTATGTGTTTGTACCAACAGGCACCATGGTCACTGGTGTTTTGGCTTTCATATGAGGAAGTGCGGAAACTGACTGGAACGTCATCATTTTAATACTGTGACGCATCTTCTACAAGTAGTTTAACTGAAGCAGTGTTTCTCAACCAGGGATCCACGGAACTTTAGGGTTCCGCTAGAGGGCACTAAGGGTTCCACGAGATGTTCCTAAGGGTTCCACAAGATGTCCCTAAGGGTTCTGCGAGAGATCTTGATTGAAAAAAAATTAAAGTCTTTTTTTGAACTTAAATAACGCTTGCAATGGTGGGCAGTGATTGAGCAGCCCCTTATGGCAGTCACCAACAGGACCATGTTCACTCTTGCACCTACCATATTTCATTAGCATCTTGTAGAGTAGAAATGTGTTATAAGACTTTTAGGCTTACTTGGATAAGGTAAAAAAAAACTATAGTAGGAAATTAAAAAAAGGAAAAACTGAAGTACTTCTACATACACTATTGACTTTCACTTGAGTTTGATATCCTGTGTGGGAAGAAGGAACCACAAAAAACAGAAGGCTAATATGTTGGAGGACATGCACACGATCATAGCTGGCAGACGCTGGAGTTGGGTTGGCCACATCCTCAGAAGGGACCCTGATACCATTACAAGAACAGCTATGCTATGGACCCCCGAAGGAAAACAAAAGAGCGACCGACCAAAAACAACCTGCGGAGAACTGGAAGCCGAGATGTAAAGAATGAACCAGAGTTGGGTCACTGTACGAAGGATGGCCGCCGACCAAACAAAGTGGAATCAATTTGTTGTTGCCCTACAAGACACCACCGGTCGGCGGCTATGGATCAAAGAAGAAGAAGAATATGTTGGTCAAAATAAACAGATCCACAGACAAAAATCATTCTCTAATAAAAACAGCATTGTAAAGTTTTATTGGATTATTATATTTACAACTTGATCAAGCTAAGCTACCGTCAGCTGTAGATATAATAATGTTTATTGGATTATTATATTACCAGATATCAGGGGCTTATTGCTACAGCAGTGAGCAACACAGAAGAACGACCTGATGACTTGGAAACCCTCTGGAATAAATTCAAGGATATCATAAAGACAGCTGCTGCAGAAGCATGCGGTGAAGTCCAGATTGGGAACCAGAGAAAGAGGACACCTTGGTGGACAGAGGAAGTCAAAGAGAAAATAAGAGAGAAGAAAATGGCATGGAAACAATACTTAGGAGCTAAAAACACAACAGGACAAATGGAAAAATATAGAGAATATGTGACACTCAGAACAGAAGCAAAGAACAAAGTGCTAGCAGCAAAACAGAAGTCCTGGGAAGAATTTGGAGAAAAGCTAGAAAAAGATGCACAAGAAAACCAGAAATTGTTCTATAAGACCCTAAAGAACATGAGGAAAGAAAAACAATGCCCTCTCAAATTTATAAAGGACAAGCAAGGCAAATTGCTTACTGCCCCGAAGGAAGTAATGGAAAGATGGAAAGAATATTTCTCAGAACTCCTGGATGGTGAGCATGGTGAAGCATCAGAAATGATAACCACTAGCACAGAAGAGAAAACCAATGATGGTGAAGATGACATAAAGATGGAAGAACTGAGGGCAGCACTAGAGAAAATCAAGATGGGCAAAGCAGCAGGGCATGATGGTATAACACCAGAAATGGTTAAGTACATGGGAGCATCAGGCGACCTATTACTCCTAAAGGTCCTACAGGCAGCATGGTGCAACAAGACCATACCAAAGGATTGGGAGATTGCCATCATAACACCAATTTTCAAAAAGGGTGACAATCGACAATGTGGAAACCATAGAAGCATATCCCTTCTCAGTGTCCCTGGTAAAATCTACTCTAGAATCCTAGAGCAGAGACTCAGACGCCTAGCTGAGCCACAGTTGGATGAGGTCCAGTGCGGATTCCGAGCAAACCGAAGTACTCAAGACCTAATCTTCACACTCAGACAGCTGAGTGAAAAGGCCCTTGAGTATAAGAGTGAGATCCATCTTTGTTTCATAGATCTGGAAAAGGCGTTTGACAGGTTCCCCTGGAGCAAACTTTGGGACTGTTTGGCAAGGAAGAATATTCCAGCACCTCTGATTCATGCTATACAGAGCTTCTACAAGTCTTGCAGAAATTATGTGAGGACAGCAAACCATAAGTCAGAAGAGTTCAGGACCACCACTGGTGTAAGACAAGGTGATATCCTATCACCTTACCTCTTCATACTCCTTATGGACGATGTCATCAAGGCATGTAAGGAGAGAACAAGAAAGTATTCAGTGGGGTACTGGAAGATGAGACAGGTCTATATTTCGGAGCTGGCATTTGCTGATGATGTTGCCCTGATTGCTAAATCAGAGGCACATCTCCAATCCAACCTGCAAGTCTGGAAGGAAGAGCTGGAGAAGAGAGGGATGGTCATAAGCAGCTCTAAAACAAAATCCATGGTGATATCACGAGAAGAAAGAAAACATCAGATTAAGTTGGGAGAACAGGTCCTGGAGCAGGTAGACCACTTTAAATATCTCGGAGCTATTATAGACCGAAAGGGAGGCATCAAAGAAGAGTTGGCCACTCGAAAAGCAGCGGCTGGGAGACTTTTTCAGGCCATAAATCGTGGATTCCTCAGCAAGAAAGAGGTTGGTAAGAAAACGAAGATGGCTGTATACCGCTCCACCTATGTCCCAGTCTTGACATATGGATGCGAGTCGTGGGCAATGACTACAACCCACAAAAGCCAGATCCAAACCTCAGAAATGAGGTATCTGAGGAAAGTGGTTGAAGTAACAAGAAGAGACATGGTCCGCAACCAGACGATCCGTCAAGGCCTAAAATCCCATCCGCTGCAGACCCAAATAGAACAGTCCCAACTAAGAGGGTTTGGCCATGTCTGCAGAATGGGAGAAGATCGGCTACCACGACAAGCATGGGAAACAAAGAGCCAGGGATCCAGACCTCCAGGACGACCCAGAGTCCGCTGGGAGGACAACATTAGACAATCTTTGAAGGACCGAGGACTAGAATGGAACCAGGCCAGGAAGAAGACAGCTGATAGAATGGTCTGGCGCTCTCTCTTCCAAACCTCTACACCTCACGGTAGAAGGGGAACGACTAAGTAAGTAAGTAAGGATTATTATATTTACAACTTGATCAAGCTAAGCTACCGTCAGCTGAAGATATAATAATGTTTATTGGATTATTATATTTACAACTTGATCAAGCTAAGCTACCATCTGCTGAAGATATAATAATTTGTATGCAGGGGTTCCCTGAGACCTGACAATTATTTCAAGGGTTCCTCCAAGATAAAAAGGTTGAGAAAGGCTGAAATGGAAAAATGTAAATCTCATGATGCATGTTTCTTCTGTCCTTATGTTTCATGGTTTATGTTATGTTTCATATTTTATGTTTATGTATCATGTTTTGTGTTTATGTATCATGTTTTATGTTTATGTATCATGTTTTGTGTTTATGTATCATATTTTGTGTTTATGTATCATGTTTTATGTTTATGTATCATGTTTTATGTTTATGTATCATGTTTTATGTTTATATATCAAGTTTTATGTTTATGTATCATGTTTTATGTTTATGTATCATGTTTTGTGTTTATGTATCATATTTTGTGTTTATGTATCATGTTTTATGTTTATGTATCATGTTTTGTGTTTATGTATCATATTTTGTGTTTATGTATCATGTTTTATGTTTATGTATCATATTTTGTGTTTATAATCATGTTATGTTTATGTATCATGTTTTATTTATGTATCGTGTTTTATGTTTATGTTTATGTATGTGCCTGTAGGAGACAGTTGAAAACACAGATTTGTAAGCAGGGTTATTATCATGTCATCTTTGAATTCTGATATTAAGCTGTTTTGCCTGGCTGCTTTAGAAAGTATTTTTTGTGCAGAGATCATGATATGCAATTTTGTTCCAAGTTGGACATCAGGTTACTGTCATTAAAGAGTGTCATTTTTCTTTGTTTTATGGTTTTTTTTTAAAGACATTGGTGGGAAGTTATTGTATTTATTTTACATGATGTTGGATTGAATGTTCATGATGTTATATGAGATAGATAGCTGGTTTCATACTATCATTCATTTTTTAAGCTGGTTTATGTTAACACACTGAATTTAATGATTTTTGTGTGATTACTTTATCCTTGTGTAAGCTACCAAAAAAAAAAAAAAAGAGACGAAATTTCACAAACGCTAATGTAAAGTAATGTTGGTGTGAGTAATGATGATGTGAAGTAATGTTGGTATGAGTAGTGATGATTTGAAGTAATGTTGGTATGAGTAATGATGTGAAGTAATGTTAGTGTGAATAATGCTCATTAGTCTCTACATCAGTTGTGTGTGAGACATTTCTATTTTTGGGATGTTGTCTCTGCATACTGTTACGATGTTGTCTTTGCCTTTTTTCTCCTAGCCTCCCCCTCTCTGTGTGTGGTATATCTGTCTTCTCAGAATTTTTCAGATGGCTGTCAAGTTATACTTGTGCTAAAAATAAATATCTTAAATGAGAACAAGAAAACAGAACTCTTCTAGTGACCAATGCGTTCCTGATGTTTGTCTGTGCTGACTTGACATTATTGTCTGTGCTGACTTGATGTTATTGTCTGTGAGTTTATCTTTTCATACTGTCTGTTGTAATTGATCTTCTGATGGCTGTAGATGGTTTCTGTGGTGAGAATTATTGTGTATGTGTTATGTGATGTCCCAGAATGTGGGCATAGTTTATATTGTTTATAAGACTTGACAAATTGTCACAGACATTGAGGAGAGAAATCCTGAGTTGTGGACAAACTAAAATTTGTTCGGATATCTCTGTTGATGTGGGCATGTTGCCTGTACATGGCAGCCACAATATGGTCAAGGTTATATAAACGTCCGTGTCCACGTGTCTAATCCTGAGTTGAAAAACATCAGAGATGGAGCAGTCATGTGATCGAACTTGATCATACTATTAGAATAATCCAAGTGGTCTAGATGAAGAATTTGATCATCAGACTGAGGTACTTTGCTGACTACTACTGTACACTTTACCAAGAAAGCATGTAGCTTCTTAAATATATACAGTACACCAATCCCGCGGTCTTATGCTGTTCAATTAGCACTTTTTTGTTTTAGTGCTGTTTCAGCTTAATGCCATATGCCCGTTACATAAAAAATTTGATCTTATGCTGTGCGCTAAATTCCGTGGGAAGCAGGAATAGTACTTTGAAGTTCATTCAGGGTGGTGGGAGGGCCAAGAAGCATTGTCATTGCTAGCATAATGAAACATGACTGAAAAATGGAATGCAGTTCCCTGGTAATCTTTAACATAGAACAGGATCTTAATTGCTACAAGGAGTTTCTTGTAGAGAAAAATCTGGCAAAGCAAAGCAAGCTCGATTGGTTTTTAAATAAAAAATTTCCTCAAATATCTTCTGCCCCATTGACCAAGTAGCTGTGCCTTTCTATATCTGGAGCTAGAGAAACTTTTTCATCACCTACAAAATCTTCAGCTCGCCAGTCGTCTGAAGATGAAGATAGCTCCGCTGGGACAACTGTAGCAACACAAGCAACAGAAGTAGTAAATGATTAAAGTGGGACAACTGTAGCAACACAAGCAACAGAAGTAGTAAATGATTAAAGTGGGACAACTGTAGCAACACAAGCAACAGAAGTAGTAAATGATTAAAGTGCTATTACAATTTTTTAAGTACAGTACATACTGGTGGACCCAGGGCATCACATGATGATGACAGCACATACATTATATTTTATTTGTGCTCAATGCGTTTGAAAATTATATGAAGTTAAAAAATGTTGTTAACTATTTAATTTTTGTTTTGTATCACTTTTGCTTAATTTTTTATACAGTTTTCTGGACCTTGGGAACGAATTAATTTGTTTTCTATTACGTCTTATTTGAAATAAATTTTCGTTTAGCACTTTTTCTGTTAGTGCTCAATATTTCAGGAACGAATTGACAGCACTAAGCAGGGGATTGCTGTATATGTTATATTACAACTGTCTATTTGTATCTTAAGTAGCATAGGGTCACAATTATAGTTGCCCGCCCCCCTCTGCTCCGTTGAAGAAAACCTGCCAAATGCATGTTTCTTGCAGTGGTGGTATATATAGTAGTTTTCTGTACATGATGAGAATGTTATACCCCATACACAATCTTCCTTAGTTGCCTGTTATGACACTCTTGCTAGGCAGTAGTGGGCCTATTCTTTATGTCCAGAAAAAAAAACGACAAGCTGTTAAGACAAGAGACAATATGCTGGTCCTCTATTACAAGCAGCCTTGGATGTTGAGATGGTAATTGTTTTGATCATGTGCTGGGTCTTCTTGGTGATATTACCTGATTGTCAAGTCAGTCCTGCATGTGAAATGGTGTCTTTTTGTTAGTAGAAAATTTGTTTAATGAACAGAATTAGTGTTTCTGACAGTACATAATGTGTACATTGAACAGATGTGTTATTTCTAGTGTGTAGCGTTCATGGTAAACAGATGTGTTAACTCATTATGAAATATGTGTAGTAAATAGATGTGATACTGATATTGTGTATGGTGTGGAATTAATATTTGTTGCTTTAACACACCAGATGTAATGTGTCCATGAGAGCAACAACAAAATTCTCCAGAATCTGGCCATATTTTGTCATGCCTGGATGGTCACTTTTTATTGTTACATTCTATTTATAGACGCAGAGAACATTTTGTATGATTATATAGACTTAGAGACAGTAGAGATTTACTTTTTTTCCTTGGGGAGAACTCTTTTGGATTGTATTCTCATTACTTGGTCACATTCTTCACAAACACAAAAGAAAGATTTTTTAAATTGAAATGTATTTATACAAACTGCACATTATATGCTCCTTGTTTACTTTTTGTGTATTTGTATGAGTGAGATATTTTACACTTTTTTTTTTTTTTTTTCAGAAAAGGCACTTTGGTATGATTTGGGGGTATTAGAAATGGTACCATGATATGTTCTGTATATGACAAAAGCATTATGTTCTGTGTGTCATAGAAGTATCATGTTCTTAGTGTATGAGGGAGAAACATCTTTTTGGTTGTGAAAGCAATATCATAAATTTTGTGAGGGACAATTTCATGTTCTGAGTGTGATAGGGAGAAGTATCATTATATATGAGAGAAGATTATAATATGTGTGAGAGAGAAGTGCGGAAACAAATAATAATTTGTGTCCATAAAAAGGTGTGAGGTCACAGAAAAGAAATGGCCAGTGTTATGACCTCAGGGTCTTTCTGAGAAACAAAGAGGAAACAGCAGAGACGAGAAAGCAAGGACTCGTTTGAATGCAGGCAAATGCACACACACACACAAATTATATTAATGACTTCAATAACATAACTGATAAACAGAACTGAGGACAAGAAAGAAGGTTGTGGAAAGACATGATCACCTACACCAAGTGGCTTCTTAGTTTTTAGTATTTGATGTCCACGTCTGACATTCATGGCATAATTTTTCTATGAGAAACTGTTTGACGATGAGAGAAGCCTGAGGTAGGCTGCCCTAAGACAGATTTAATGATTGCGAACGATGAAGAAAGAAGTTGTTCTGTGTAGTCATTTAGATGGTTGAACTTGAGGTGATCTGATTGGTCAGTTCATTCTTGTAGTCATTTAGATGGTTGAACTTGAGGTGATCTGATTGGTCAATTCATTCTTGCAGTTATTTAGATGGTTGAACTTGAGGTGATCTGATTGGTCAGTTCATTCTTTTGGTCAATTCTCATTTCAGTGTTTCTTATTTGTAATGAACATTTGTTTTACATTTTATGAAAGAAAATATCCTGTTCTTCTTCTTCTTCATTCACTTCCAGACGTCAGCTTGAATATGTTCAAAGATAGTAGTTATCAGCTTGAGGTTGTTGGTATCTCCGTAGAGTTTTTCCAGGAATGGTACTGGTGATGGCCACATGCGCTTTCTCTGTTCCTCATATGTTGGGCACTACTGAAGTAGATGTTCAGCAGTCATTTCATTGGTGCCACAGTTACACTCATCAGTAGTTCCTATCTTTAACTTGTGGAATAGATGGTATCCCAATCTGTTGTAGCCTGTGTGAAGTCTGAAGATTACCACTTGTTCACTTCTGCTGAACTGGTAATATCTTTTTCTTCTTTGGTCCTTGACCGCTGACTGATAAAGCAATGAGTGGCCATCACGCCAGGTGGTATCTTGTAGGGCAGCAACAAACAGTCTCCACTTTGCTCGGTCGACATCCATCCTTCGTGTGGTGCCCCAGCTCTGGTTCATGCTTAACTTCTCTGCGTCCACACTTCTCCGCTAGCTGGCTTTTGGCCGTCCTTGCTTTCACTATCCTTCTGGAGTTCATAGCATGGCAGTTGTGAGGATGTGGCCAACCCAATTCCAGCGTCTGCCCACTATGATGGTGCACATGTCTTCTTGGTGGGAGCTGTTAATATCCATCATCTTTTTTTTTGGCCTGGGTGCTCAGATTCCCACTTGCTCCTATATCTGCTCTGGATAAAACTCTTGACCTCTTCAAATGTTATTCTTGTGTCAAGCTGAGGTAGCTTTCTATCTTTCTTTGCCAATCTGTCAGCCTCTTCATCTCCGGGAATGTTGCAGTAAGATTGGATCCACTGTACTACAACTCTTTTGAATAGCTGACCCAATTTGTGAAGTGTTACTCTTAGGTCACCCAGGTCACTATTATTCTGACTTTTCAGTGCTGCAATTACTGACAGAGCATCTGTGACAAGAGCTACTTGTCTCTCAGAGCTTTCTTCTCTCATTAGGACTCTGTCCATTTTTTAAAGCCTCTGCTCTGAAGTTACTTGAGAATTTTCCTGTTGCCACTGATGTAATTTTTTGGTGTTTACCATTGCTTAAGCTGAGAAAGACTCCCCCATCTCCATCTTTTGTGCATTTGTTGCTCATCCATCTTTGTATGCATGGATCCAGGTGTTGCTTGGGTAATGTTTCTCTCTGTATTGTGTGGTTATAACTCTTCTTTCTGTTTCAGTCTGGCTGTTCTATCTCTCAATACCTGGAATGTTTTCTATCATTTCAGGGAAGTGCTGTTGTTTCCAAACTGCTAGCTTGTGTGCAGTGTAGATGGGCTTAGCTGGTGATATCGCATTGATGAGGTCTGCTCTCATCTTTGTTTTGGTTATTTCTACAGAGTTGCTTCCCTTCAGTCTTCCCCTTCCAAGTCCATTTATTCTCTGATACATTGGGTGGTCTATCAGCCTCCTCTCGGCTTATTGCTGAGCTCTGCTATCTCTTCTGTCCTCCACTGGCTGGAGGTACGTAATCTTTTTTAGTATTTGATGGCCAGGTCTGACATTCATTGCATGATGGCATAATTTTTCCATGAGAAACTGTTTGACGATGACAGAAGCCTGAGATGGGCTGCCCTAAGACAGAAAGATTCAATGATAGCAAACGACGAAGAAGAAAGAAGTTGTTCTCTCATTTAGATGGTTGAACTTGAGGTGATCTGATTGGTCAGTTCATTCTTGTAGTCATTTAGATGGTTGAACTTGAGATGATCTGATTGGTCAGTTCATTCTTTTGGTCAATTCTCATTTCAATGTTTCTTATCTGTAAGGAACATTCGTTTTTCATGTTAAGAAAAATATCCCGTTCAACCTCTGGTGGATTATAATTAGGACATACAGTGTTGCTAGTTCATGATACTTCAGTAGTGCCCAACATATGAGGAACAGAGAAAGCGCATGTGGCCATCACCAGTACCATTCCTGGAAAAACTCTACGGAGATACCAACAACCTCAAGCTGATAACTACTATCTTTGAACATATTCAAGCTGACGTCTGGAAGTGAATGAAGAAGAAGAAGAACAGGATATTTTCTTTCATAAAATGTAAAACAAATCCGATCCTGCTCCTCTGACACTGCCAGCCGAGAACAGCTTGAGAACCGTCTTATCCACCGCATGGGGTGTCTAAAACCAGCCGGTCTCAACACTTTCCACACCTTTGTCTGAGGTCACATTTTCCTCTCTTGCTCTATTTGGACTCTTTCCACTCTTATCCTATTCTTCTATTTTTATGCCATCCTCCATAATATGTATGGATGTACACGTTTTCATATTTGTCTTGATTTTTTATTTCATATTCATTTATCTCCTACTTATTCTGTCCTCTTCTATTTCCAGTCCCCACTTTTATTATATTTGGGTAGTTTTTTGTTCAGTTTCGTTTTTTAGTTTTTAGCTTCTTAGTATGTATTGTGTACTTCCGGGGTCAGAAGTCACTTCCTTTTCAGCCATGCTTCGCCTTCAGGGAAGTACCTAGATTTTATTTTTATTATTATTATTATTATTATTTATTTTTATATTTCTTTAAGTTCTTATGTCTCCTATCTAGCCTTCACTTTCTTTCTTTTCCTGACGAAGGCCTTGTGGCCGTAACGTAGACTACTTTCTTTGTCTTTTGTCCTCGTAAGACGAATCACCTTTTTTCGATTTTTTTTCAAACCCACCCATAGTTCATGATAATATGTTAGTTGCCGATATCTGAACGTGGTACCATTTCTCATATCGCCTAATATATATGTAATGCTAACTGTGAGAGATCTTTCTCCATGTTGAAAAAAAGATACATACTGATTGCAGAAATAGATTAAATGATGCCACAGTGTAAAAAAAAAAAACTCAGATACTTGTTGTTAGGGTTTTTAAATTGGAGAAGACTTCATTAAAAAGACAAAGGGCGCATGTCTCAATTATAATGCAACCCACTCTGATTTAAAATTGTTTTTACAAGAATTAAAACTCTTATGGTATTTTTTTTTCTGTCTTTGAACGTTTTTTTTTTGGTTGTTCTTTGTATGTTTTGTTTTGTCTTTGCATGGGTTTTTCTTTGTATGTTTTTTTGTCTTTGTATGTTTTATTTTGTCTTTGTATGGTTTTTTTCTTTGTATGTTTTTGTTGTGTCTCTGTATGTTTTATTTTGCCTTTGTATGGTTTTTTCTTTGTATGTTTTTTTTTGTCTTTGTATGTTTTATTTTGTCTTTGTATGGTTTTTTCCTTTGTATGTTTTTGTGTCTTTGAATGGTTTTTTTGTGTCTTTGTATGGGTTTTTAAAAAATCTTTGTATGTATTTTGGTCTTTGTATGGTTTTTTCTTGGTATGGTTTTTTTGTCTTTGTATGTTTTTGTTGTTTTTGTATGTTTGTTTTGGTCTTTGTATGGTTTTTTTGTTTTTGTATGTTTTTTTGTCTTTGTATGGTTTTTGTCTTTGTATATATATTTTTTTCTTTGTATGGTTTTTTGGCTTTGTATGTTTGTTTTTTTTTTGCTTTGAATGGTTTTTTGGTCTTTGTATGTTTTTTTGGGTCTTTGTATAGTTTTATTTTGTTTTTGTGTGGCTTTTTGGTCTTTGTATGGTTTTTTGTCTTTTTATGGTTTTTTGGTCTTTGTATGTTTTTTTTTTTGTTGGTCATTGTATGGTTTTTTGGACAGGTTTTTCATCTCCGGTGGTTAGCATGTATGTGATCTGTTATTGTACATGATGCTTGGTGCTATAATTTGTCTAATTCAATCTTGTGACTTTGTACTACAGTCATATTTTATATACTTCCATTATCAGTTTTGCCTCTAATGAAAGATTTAAAACGCAATCATTGTCTTAATGCCTGCACCCTATCTATTACCTTTAAAATATCTTAGCATGTTAGTCCTCGACAAGACTCTACCAGACTGTCTATGTGTTTTTTCCAGTTTAGATGTTAGTCTAGTATCATTTTTAGGTATCGAGTTGTTTCAACTGTACACATGTGTTACGGTGGGATAATTTAGAGGATCATGCATGGACACGCGAATGATAGCAGGTGTTCTTTCAGGACATTATTGTCTGTATACATAACAAACGCCGGTAGGTGAACAGGTCCACGGGAAAACATGGTTGACATTTAATAAACAAAGTCACTTCACAATAGTATCCATCAAACATCAAAAGTACATGGCATGGATAAGCGTAGTAGATTATAATCCCTCGTCCGTCAATAAGTTTCAATCGTTAAGCATCTTTAAGTGGCAATAATATAATAATGATACACTCCTCTCATCTCCACTCAATCCTGGCCGTTGTACTAAAGGTTCGGGCAATCCACGAAAAAACCAAAGTAATGCGGCAGAAGCAATCAGGCCAAACAAAATATTAGTTGCCTCATTATCTCAAAGTTACTTGTAGTAATTTATGGTATGAACTTCTAGATAAGTTTTATGAACCATCTTACACATAACGTGGCGGCCTCCAAAAATCAATAATGCCACAATGTATATTTATATATGACTCTCCATTATCCCGGAGCTCGAAAAATTACATCCCTCTCGGACGCAAACACAAAGACGGAAGCCCCATTAATTAACACACTGAACCCCACGACATGTGACAGAAACGTCACTAGTTGACCGTCGCTTAACACGGGTGAACGCCTCGCTCACCACGGGTGGACGGATTCGTGCAAACCGTAGTTTGTCTACAGGGGAACACAGTTCCTCACATAAAAATGGAAATGTGCTAGCGTGTAGTAACATGCCACACTATTTTGACTGCATCCCAAATCTATCCTTAACAACATGTTTTACCGTTGTATGTTTATGTCTGTAATCATATTTTTAACAACCTTAACTCGACTGAATATCATTCCTACGTCTTCTTTGCTTTCAGTTAGACCTCCACTTTTGTCATCCATTTATATAGCATACTTTATTTATTTGTTTTCGTAGATTATTTTATAATGTTAGTAGATGTTTCCCAGTTCTCCATAAAGTAACATCATCTGCAATCTGTGACAATTTATTTGTGATATTATTAAATAATCTTATCAAAGCGAACAGTAATAAGAAAAACGCAGCGTGGCAACCAGTCATATCTAGCAGTAATAAAACCCAATGTGACCAAGTGGTAGTGTCTTATTTCCTGTTATAGTGACTACCAACAATCTGCCTTCATGGCTGACCTGGCACGTAGGACCACTTGACATCTGCTTTCAAAAGCCTGGCAGCAAAAACACAGCCTTGTGTCCTTCATACGAGTGGTGTTTTTAATCCGTCGGCCATCGAGAGATCTCTCGTGTTGGGTCTCAATCTCCCGATCTCCAGTTTTCAACCTGAAGCTCCTGGTTTTCAGAAAAATGGGCAAAAATGTTCCAATTTGTCCAAAAGAAATGGCCAGGCTGTCAAAATCTGGCAAATGATATAAATATGACCTGCTACAGGAACCTGGTCCAACTATTCACTGATTTACAAAAACATGTCGGCTTTTCTCCCCAGTGTTACAAAAGTACACGCACACATTCTGTGAACCCATATCTAAAACGGACGAAATCAACAACTTGTAAGGTCATCAACACTGAAGAGCTACTGTACCAAACTCCAAGAGGGACATTGCAGACATATTTTTTAGATGAAGATTAATTTATTTAAGATGAAGACAATGCTTCTCAATGTTTTGCTGGAAAATGTTGGCAATGTCTGTCTGATGTGAAGAATGCAAGTCTTGAACTCTTCAAAAAACAAGTTGCGTTTAGAGATTCGACGTTGTCACATTCAACAGCTTGGGGTGAAAGTATAATTCCCAGCAAACTAATAGACTGACATTTCAGCTCTAAGTGGATAAGTCTTTATTAATGACAAGAACAAACAAAAAAAAATTTAAATTTAAAAAAATGTACATAAAGTATCAGTACATGAATTAAAAAAAATAAATAAAAAAACTACCAATTAAAAAACCAACAAATGTCCAGTAGAGACATTTAAAAGAACGTCAATAGCGAGAGAGAGAGAGAGAGAGAGAGAGAGAGAGAGAGAGAGAGAGAGAGAGAGAGAGAGAGAGAGAGAGAGAGAGCCATATAGTATCATGGAAGAGAATACATTACAAACACCATGGACATTAAACAATACCACAACAAACAGCAGATAAATTACAGTCTGGAAGAGCCAACATGCAAGAAAAACAACATTGTAACATGCTATACAGAATGAAGAACACTTCTTCTTCAAGTACCTTGCCTAGTGACGTAGGAGATCATGTCTCTCCACAACTTTCTGTCTCCAGTACAATTTATCAATTCTGCCGTTGACTTCTTTCCATGCCATGATGTCAAAACTGTCACATATTCACTTTCTTTGTCTTCCCCTATCTCTTTTTCCGTCAATCGTACCTGTTGTTATGATATAATCCAGCTTTCCTGTTCTCATAACTGTCATACGGAAAGGTAAATTGTTTTATTTTGCCCGTCTAAGTAGAGTGGATGTCGACAGATACGCGAGGAAAGGTATAGAAAATAGATTTCACAGGTGGTAGATTGAGGGAAAGATATGTCTCTGGAGTGATTAGGTTATCTCCAGCCTATCCGTATGACTGTACTTTATTTCCAGACAGCCTTTGTCTCCCTATCAAGAATAGATAAGTTACTCTACACACACACACAGCTATGTGACAACAAGAAACACAAATGTGAAAAAACTATGGATAAATGGGTATGGGTCTAACCAACACACAAAGGTAAGTTTCTTTGTAGTTTATTATCATTTAAACTCGACAACATCAAAATATCTAAGGAAAAAGATCAAAGAGTCATTTACTTGCATATAAAATAAAGCTGAAAAAGTGCACCCTCCCCGAATGGAGGAAAAAAAACAAAATTTGAAGGTTAGCACTCTGTTACAGAATGAACAGTATTGGTACTCTGTGATACCCAGTAAAGTAAACAAAATTTAGACAAATCAGATATATGGATAGTTTCCAGCAAACAAGGAAAATACTCACACACTCTCTCAAACAGTGGCCACTCTCACACTCTTACCTAATTGCCTGGTATGGTAGGTCTGTAAAATCCCTTGGTAATAGAATTAGTCCATGAATATATTATCTATTTCATTTAATATTCTGTCACCCCAGTTGTCGCAGATCCAAATTGGCCCCAGTTCATCCCCAGAGCTAACTAGTGAGGTGAATTCCTAATCTGGGGCTTCTCCTGGATATAAGTGTTACTACAAATAGTTAAAACTGTGAGAGTTCTTGTTCACCCTTTCATGGGGAAAATACTTCCTGTATTGGGAAACATCTGGTTGCTAAAAATTTGTTACAGGTGATGATGATGGTTCTTCTATCGGCCAACTCTGTGTTAGAGCGCCGATTCTGCACAGCGTATGTATCTAGGGAGATACTCCACTGGAATTACGACTGTCTGGAGTCGGGACCAATAATAATGTTATAGGTACACTGCTGTGGCTGGTAAAAATATAAATCTGGATTTGGTAAGTCCAGTGGTTAAATTTTATTGTTCTCAAATACCATTTGGCGAGTAAACATTTCTAAATGAAATTGGTAACGCACAAGCCAAGTACAGGAGAAAAGTAACAAACAGAAGAAGACCGCTGGACGCCCTTGTGATCAAGTCTGCGAAGAATACAAGAAAACATTTATGAAAAAAATGCTACTACTATATATACACACAGATGGGGACAAGACGATCTCTTCCCCACTCCGTCAGTCCTGTCTAGGTTTAAAAGGCACACGGTTTTTCCTTACGCCTACACGCTAGCAGACGTCGCTGGCGGCTGAGTTCGGTCGGGCTGAGTTATGTTAACTCGCCCGCCCCTGCTCGCGCCGGTGGTCAGCGTACAATGTTAATTATTATTTAATTTCTCCATACGCGCTCCCTAAACAATGATCGCCCGTCATTAAATAGCTATTAAATTGTTGGCGTCTGTTAGTTTTGTCGTATGGTATTAAAATAATAGACACTATAATAAAAAATATACAGAATGAAATATAACGTGTATTTCTATACTCCCACTATCAGTCGCTTTAATGCCTATAAGTCCGGTCAGCTAAACCGTCGGGTTTGTCTCTCTCCTGTAGAGATTAAGTGTCGCATCTGCCTACACTGTTAACCTAATTACCGTCTAAGGTATGTGGGTAGCGGGTGGTGTGATTTAACATTTTAATTACATATCTGGTATGAAATCGCTACGCGTTACTTTATTTCACTCGTTTTACTAGCGTAAGAAATCTAAGTGAAGAATAAATGTTAAGCTATCACTTTTTAAACCATTAGCATTATTATCCTTTTACCAGAAATTTCTGAATGAAAATCTCCACGAATCAACAATACACCATATCCACAAGAATTGGGTTGTAGGACTGGGCGCTAGAATATTCAAAATTCTGACTGACTACTGATAGTTGGGTTAAGAAAACATCAGTATATATATCATTAGATTGCTCTGATCTCTAATGTTGTTAATTTCACGCTACTGTGAGAACGAAGAATTCAGAAATTAGCGCTCAAGATGAAAGCTTACGATTCGGCTACCAGAATCTCTCGTCTGGCGCTGTTGACCGACATCAGAGGCTTTACTTTCGGCTAACGGGTTACTCTTTAAAATGCCCGTGTCTAGAGATCAAAGAGCACAAGGGATTATAAACTTTACCTGAGTAAAACTTCAAAAGGGTCTGTGTTTCGTCTCTCTCACGTGCTGTCTGTCTGAGAATTATTATGATTGACAGATGAAGCTCGCGTGATTGGACGAGGTAAACAAACCTGATTTGCTTTCCTGTTATGACTGACAGGTCACGAAGTTTGTAATCACTGTGTTAGCTCGTGTTAAAAGAAAAGAGGCGTGACTAGTGAAGATTAGATTCATAATGGGACCAAAAGATGCAGCAATAGAGAATGCAGTCAGCGACCCATAGCTTGACTGCTTGCATCAGGGTCAGCGAACCAGAGCTGACCAAGACCGTACTCCACCTCCATGTGGTGGTCCTGGAAACAGTCTGCAGCAGTGCAGTCTGGCTGAGCGAGTACGGATCGAAGAGGGAAGGCAAACCCGGTCCCAAAAAATGCCGTGCTGAAGTCGGATGTGTCGACCGAAAGGTGCAGATATCACAGCTACGGCGTAAACAGACACAACGCAACCACCGTCCTTTTCAGGGCGAACCAGGAAGAAGAAGAAGAAGATTCATAATTCCTTTTTTAAACCGGACCTTTAGCGTGAGAACTTCTGTTAGACGAGCGTTCTAAGTATGTATCTGAGTTAAAGGAACGGCTAAAACTAGGATGGGACCTAGCGACAACCAACCTTAAGCGCGCACGCCTGAAGCACTCTAAAAGATACAACAAAGCAGCTAAGCAGCTTCATGTTAATAATACTGTGCAGCAAGAACACTGAAACAGTCGGCAGAACAAAATATACCATTTAAAATTGCACTAGAACAACAGAAGGCAGAAAGGACTCCCTTAAACTCTCAAATAGACCCACAAAATTCCATACATCAAATAAGGTCATCTATGCACACAAAGGAAACAAAAGAAGCTACATCAACACAGCAGAAGGAAAAAACACAAGAGAAATAGAAAGAGCAGTTAAAAAAGCAGAAGAAATATTAGAATGCATCGAAAAAGCCCAACAAGAAATTAAATAAGATATCACCAAAATAAATGAGCAAAAAGCAGAACAAGAAGAGAGAAACAGGTCAAGAATGCATATTAAAAGCCAAGGAAAAGTACAAGAACAAAATGAAATATTTGAAGTCCAACATCAAAAGGAAACATGGAAAGAACAAGCTAATAAAAACATTGATCAATTCAGACAGTTCCTTGATTCATTAGACCAGTTCAAACTAACTTTGTGCCTTGATTCATTAGACCAGTTCAAACTAACTTTGTGCCTTGATTCATTAGACCAGTTCAAACTAACTTTGTGCCTTGATTCATTAGATCAGTTCAAACTAACTTTGTGCCTTGATTCATTAGACCAGTTCAAACTAACTTTGTGCCTTGATTCATTAGACCAGTTCAAACTAACTTTGTGCCTTGATTCTTAGATCAGTTCAAACTAACTTTGTGCCTTGATTCATTAGACCAGTTCAAACTAACTTTGTGCCTTGATTCATTAGACCAGTTCAAACTAACTTTGTGCCTTGATTCATTAGATCAGTTCAAACTAACTTTGTGCCTTGATTCATTAGAGTTCCACTTTGTGCCTTGATTCAAACAGTTCAAACTAACTTTGTGCCTTGATTCATTAGATCAGTTCAAACTAACTTTGTGCCTTGATTCATTAGACCAGATTTTAAACTAACTTTGTGCCTTGATTCATTAGACCAAACTAACTTTTGTGCCTTGTTTTAGACCAAACTAACTTTGTGCCTTGATTCATTAGACCAGTTCAAACTAACTTTGTGCCTTGATTCATTAGACCAGTTCAAACTAACTTTGTGCCTTGATTCATTAGACCAGTTCAAACTAACTTTGTGCCTTGATTCATTAGACCAGTTCAAACTAACTTTGTGCCTTGATTCATTAGACCAGTTCAAACTAACTTGATTCATTGTGTGCCTTGATTCATTAGACCAGTTCAAACTAACTTTGTGCCTTGATTCATTACTAACTTTGTGCCTTGATTCATTACCAGTTCAAACTAACTTTGTGCCTTGATTCATTAGACCAGTTCAAACTAAAACTAACTTTGTGCCTTGATTCATTAGACCAGTTCAAACTAACTTTGTGCCTTGATTCATTAGACCAGTTCAAACTAACTTTGTGCCTTGATTCATTAGACCAGTTCAAACTAACTTTGTGCCTTGATTCATTAGACCAGTTCAAACTAACTTTGTGCCTTGATTCATTAGACCAGTTCAAACTCAAACTAACTTTGTGCCTTGATTCATTAGACCAGTTCAAACTAACTTTGTGCCTTGATTCATTAGACCAGTTCAAACTAACTTTGTGCCTTGATTCATTAGACCAGTTCAAACTAACTTTGTGCCTTGATTCATTAGATCAGTTCAAACTAACTTTGTGCCTTGATTCATTAGACCAGTTCAAACTAACTTTGTGCCTTGATTCATTAGACCAGTTCAAACTAACTTTGTGCCTTGATTCATTAGATCAGTTCAAACTAACTTTGTGCCTTGATTCATTAGATCAGTTCAAACTAACTTTGTGCCTTGATTCATTAGATCAGTGCCTTCAGACTAACTTTGTGCCTTGATTCATTAGACCAGCCTTGATTCAAACAAACTTTGTGCCTTGATTCATTAGACCAGTTCAAACTAACTTTGTGCCTTGATTCATTAGACCAGTTCAAACTAACTTTGTGCCTTGATTCATTAGATCAGTTCAAACTAACTTTGTGCCTTGATTCATTAGACCAGTTCAAACTAACTTTGTGCCTTGATTCATTAGACCAGTTCAAACTAACTTTGTGCCTTGATTCATTAGATCAGTTCAAACTAACTTTGTGCCTTGATTCATTAGATCACCACTTTGTGCCTTGATTTCAAACTAGCTTTGTCCCTTGATTCATTAGACCAGTTCAAACTAACTTTGTCCCTTGATTCATTAAACCACATTAGACCGGTTCAAACTAACTTTGTGCCTTGATTCATTAGACCAGTTCAAACTAACGTTGTGCCTTGATTCATTAGACCGGTTCAAACTAACTTTGTGCCTTGATTCATTAGACCAGTTCAAACTAACTTTGTGCCTTGATTCATTAGACCGGTTCAAACTAACTTTGTGCCTTGATTCATTAGACCAGTTCAAACTAACGTTGTGCCTTGATTCATTAGACCGGTTCAAACTAACTTTGCGGCAGCTGATAAGGAAAGATGTAGAAGAAATAGTAAGAATAGAAGCCATGAAAAGTCAAGGGAAGATTGCATAAGCTACTAAACACCAGAGGAAATATGGTTTAAAACCCAGCTAAGACCAAATAAAAACAACTTACACCAAATTAACTCTAAAAAGATATAAGAAATGGAGAACAGGAACATCAAAATAATACAATGGAATTGCCGTAGTGCTAAAAAAGAACCTCGCTCCATTATTGGGCCAGTACAAAAATGCGCAAGCAATTTTTGCTGTTCGAGAAACACACCTCAATCCTACAAATAGATTTAACAACCCAGCATACATCACTCTTAGAAATGACAGACGAGAAAATAAAGGGGGAGGGGTAGCATCCTTGGTTCATAAAATATACAAAATAACAGACTGGGAAACTTTCAATTCAGAAAATTTCGAAGGAATAAGTGTAACTATAAATAGTGACAGAGAAGCACTGAAAATAATTAACATGTACTGCCCCAGCGTCAACATACAAGAACAGGACATCAAAGTTATTAGATAAAGAATACAGGTCAAAACTATAATAGTGGGGGACTTCAATGCACGCCACAAAACATGGGGAGGTAACAAAATAGATAAATCAGGGAAACTACTACTGGACTTCATGGAAAGTAGAGAACTAATACATAACTGAATGATGGATTAGCAACAAGCATTAACCCAAGTGCAGATCAACCCGACTCGTCAACAGACATCAGTATAGTAAAAGCCAACTTAGCCAAAGCAAAATGGGAAACATTGAACTATACTAATTCAGATCACATACCCATAGAGATAACAAACAAACAATAAAAGTATACACTAAACAAAGAAGTCAAATAAGAATAGAAAAGGCAAGAGGAGCTTTCATTGCATTGGGAAATATATGGAGATCATTGGGAAATATATGGAGATCATTGGGAAATATATGGAGATCATTGGGAAATATATGGAGGTCAAGAGAAATCGGATCCAACACGAAAATAAGAATCTTCAACTCAAATGTGAAGTCAGTCCTATTGTATGGCTCTGAGACATGGAGAACAACAAAGACAACTACCAAAAAGCTACAGACTTTCATAAATGGGTGCTTGCGTAGAATAGAGGGATTAAAATGGTATGACAAGGTTACCAACGTGGAACTGATGACAAGAACTAGACAAGTGCCAGTGAAACAAGAGATGAGACGAAGACGATGGAGATGGATAGGACACACACTGAGGAAACCTGTTGATAGCATTACAAGGCAGTCCTTGTTCTGGAACCCCCAGGGCAAGAGAAGCAGAGGTAGACCAAGAAGCACATGGAGAAGAGAGCTGGAAACAGAGGTGAAAATGATAAGGAGAACGTGGAAAGAACTTGAGATGATGGCACGTGACAGGAGGACTTGGCATGTGTTTGTTGAAGGCCTATGCTCCTTTGGGAGTGGAGGGTTATGAAACAAAGAAGTAGAAAAACCAATATTCCACTATAAAAAAGCTGATTGGAAAGCTTTCTGAACTGAAATGGAAGGAATGAAACTAGACAAAATAATTAGTGAAGATATAGATACATATGCGAACAATCTAACAGTAGAAATACTAAAAATTGTCTCCAAACATATACCACACTCCAATATGCGATTACATATCTCCAAAGCAGAATAACAAAAAAGAGAAAACAGAACACTGGAATAAAAACCCAGCTCCTTGGTGGACAAACAAATGTACAGAAAAAACTAAGGCAAGAAAACAAGCCCTACAAAAATATAGAAGAAATTGGACCCAAGTTAACTATGAACAGTATAAGAGAATAAGAAATGAAACAAATAAAATAATATTACAGGAAAAGGAAACGTGTTGGAAAACCTTCTGCCAAACCCTCAATCCAAGCACTCATTCAGTTACAGAGGTGTGGAAAAGATTAAAAACCCTTAAAGGGAACCTAAAATGAACAATAATGCCTACTATCAAATTTCCAGAACTGGCAGAATCAGACAAACAAAAAGCAAATACCCTAGCAAAATATTTCTATAATGTGAATGTTAGGGAAAAACCTGGCGCACAAAGAATAGGGAGAAGAGAAAAACTCAGAACTAAGAAAAAACGAGATAAATGATGAAGGGGAGAAATCTTATCTAAATTCGGAAATTAGTGTACAGTTGAATGGGAAAAAAAACAACACACACACACAAATAGTAATACGTCTTACAAGGAGAAAGGACAAGAAAAACCTACGTTGCGGCCACAAGGCCTTCGTCAGGGACAGACAAACAAGAGACAGGAGGGAAAGAAAATGAGAATTAAGTAGAGAACATGAAACTATAAAAATAAGAGAAAAAAACCCTCCCTTGTGTCCAGTCACACGGTGAAGCAAGATGGCTGCCACTTAACCGGAAAGCGGAAGTCAATAGTACATTAAAAATAAGAAATAATGAAAACAAGGACCGGAAAAGAGAAAAAATAAAATGAATAAAATAAAAATAAATTTAAAAAATAATTTAAAAAATATATATAATAATATTAAAATTAAAATATATAAAGTGAGGGAAAAGCGATTTTTAAAAAAAAGAATAAAAAATAAATAAAATAAATAATCAAATAAATAAAATAAAATATTAAAAAAAAAAGGGTGATCGCATCAAAGTAGACAGTCATAATACAATAGGGACTAGATAGAGAAAGGCGTCTCAGACAAAAGAATGTTGGGTATTCAAACCGTGTGGTTTAAGGCAACCCATAAGATGGATGAGGCGTTGTTCCTGGCGAAACCGACTGTTGGCGTCCGAGGAACAGGACCTGATGGCTGTCACCTGGATGTCAGTGGCACCGTGGTGGTCAGGGCCATTGAAGTGGATGGCCACAGGTGTGGATTTGAACTGAGAGATGTCGTAGAGGTGTCTGCAGAATCGGTCGCCCAGTCGTGTGCCCGTTTGGCCGATGTAAGTAATGGTGCAACGTTTGCATATAATAGCATAAACGACGTTGCGTGACTCGCATGTGAAGCCATGGGTGATGGTGAACTTGGCGTTAGGGAACGAGACTGAACGTGTTTCGATTACATACTGACATGTCTTACATCGAGTTCGGTTACATGGCTTGGTCCCAAAGTGGCCATCGTTGACAGTTTTCAAACTGCTGTGGACTAGGAGATCCCTCAAATTTTTATCCCGTCTATATGCCAGCAAGGGTGGCTCACTAAACACTTCCCGCGCCGCTGGGTCAGCTTGGAGGAGAGGTAGGTGACGATACAGGATCCTTTTGACAGCAGTGCTGTGAGGGTGATAGGTCATTATTAACTTGACTCTATCAGACGAGGTTTTGTGGCGGGGTTTGAGGGCCTCTAGACGTGAGATAGGGAGAACACGCTCTAAGGCAGAGGTAAGAACATCCTCTGGATACTGTCTGTTACGAAAGAAGTCCAACATTTCTTGTGCTCGGCATAGAAAGTTGTCATCATCTTGGCATAACCGACGGAGACGGAGAAGTTGTGAGAAAGGCAAGGAATCATGACAAGCCGGAGGATGAGAGGAAGTATAAAGGAGGTAACTGTGTGCATCGGTGGGTTTGTAGTACACCGAAGTGGGGAGGGGGGGGGGAGTGATGGTGACAACGATGTCGAGGAAATTAACAGAGACAGTGGAGATGTGAGAGGTGAATTGGATCGCAGGGTGGAAGTTATTAATGAAGTTAATGAACCTAGATAGATCAGCCTCTGGCATATGAGTGAGACCTATGCCATCATTAATGTATCTAAGATACATCAATGGAAAAGGTCCAGGATACTGCTGCCACACCTGAAACTACAGGTAGCCCACGAAGAGGCAGGCATAACTGGGACCCATCTTGGTGTCCATGACAACTCCACTAATTTGGTCAAAGAACTGTCCATTGAACTCAAAGGAATTGAGTCGAAGGACAAGTTCTGCAAGGCGCAGGAGAGTCTCTGTAGTGATAGAGGGGTGCGTGCGCTGGTCCAGGAAAAAGCGGAGAGCTCGGAGACCATCAGAGTGAGGAATGGAAATGTAAAGCGAGCAAACATCTAACAGAAATAAACGGTAGGTACAGTCTGGGGAAAGCTGGATAGAGGAAAAAGTAGTAAGGGCATGGTTGGTGTCCTTTAAGAAGGAAGGAAGCTGCTCTACAATAGGCTGGAAGATGCCGTCGAGGAAGTCTGATAAATGTTCCGCAGGGCAGGCACAGGCAGAGACAATGGGTCTCCCAGGGTTAGAGGGTTAATGAATTTTGGGAAGCATATAAAACACAGGCTTGCCCAGACAACTATTGTCAATACGGAGATGAGAAGCGCTAGAAGGTAAGGACTTGTGAGCGATAAGACTTTTGATGGTGTCATGGACCAGACGATTATTGAGGACTGTCGCATCATTGTCACGGCGCTGGTAGAAGGAGCTGTTGGTGAGCTGTTTATTACCTTCTTGGAGGTAAAGGTCCTTGCGCCATACCACAATGGCACCTCCTTTGTCTGCCGGTTTGATAACAATGTCATCTCTGCGGCGAAGCTTCGAGAGGGCATGAGACTCATCAGAAGAAAGGTTGGAATAACGCAGGCGTTGAGGTTGGAGTTGCTGAATGTCATGGAGGGTTTTCTGAATATATAAATCAAGAGCGTGGGAATTAGTGTACAGGAAGTACAAAAAACAATAAATGAGAAATTGAACTCCACTATTTATTTAAGAGTTCACCCATCCGTGACTTTAACCTACCCGTCTATTCTTTGTTATTCGGCCCACACTTCACATTACTGGACAAAAGTATTTCGGCCTTTATTTGGTCTATGCTTGCTTATCTTTCTTCTTTGATCCTTAGCCGCCGACCGTCAAAGCAGTCAGTGGCCATTACGCCTGGTGGCGTCTTGTAGGGCAACAACAAATTGATTCCACTTTGCTCGGTCGGTGGCCATCCTTCGTACAGTGCCCCAACTCTGGTTCATTCTTTGCATCTCAGCCTCCACAGTCCTCCGCCAAGTTGTTTTTGGTCGGCCTCTCTTTCGTTTTCCTTCCGGGGTCCATAGCATAGCTGTTCTTGTGATGGCATCGGGGTCTCTTCTGAGGACATGGCCAACCCAGCTCCAGCGTCTGCCAGCTATGATGGTGTGCATGTCCTCTTGCTTGCTCCGAGTAAGCAGATTTTGGTTGGTGATGATATTCGGCCAAAAGATTCGGAGAATTTTTCTAAGGCATGTTGTGTGAAAAGAGGACAATTTCGACATTTCCTTCTCTGTAACTCTCCAGCTCTCCGCGCCATAGAGAAGCACAGAAAGCACACAGCTCTGATATCATCCTAATTTTGAGCTTGTACTGTACTGAGAGGACTTCCAGATGTTGTTTAGACTAAAAAAGGCTGTTCTTGCTTTGTTCATTCTATTGTTGATGTCTTTGCTTGCTCCGCCGTCTGGTGTTACTATGCATCCTAGGTATGTGAAGGCATCTGTCTGTTCCAGTTGCTGATTCCTTACTAATATGGGCTCAGGGTTGCTCACATTGAGCGTCATGACCTCTGTCTTCTTTAGGTTGATGTTCAAGCCCACCTGCTCGCTATACTTATTAAGTCTATCCGTTTTTTCCTGGATGTGTTGATGTGAATGTGCTAGCAGTGCAATGTCATCTGCATATTCCAGATCTTCCAATGTAGAAAATGTAGTCCATCTTATTCTCTTGGATTGCCCTCTGTTGTCTGGCGCATCACCCAGTCTATGACTATTAAAAATAGAGTGGTTGATAAGGGGCATCCCTGTCGTACTCCTGTCTTGACCTCAAAGGTTAGGTTGCTCTGCCAAACACTACATGTAAAGTTGGCATAAAGGCTTTTTATGATTGACACTATGCAGCGTGGAATTCCATAAGCCCTCAGTATTTTCCATAAACTGTCCCTATGTATACTGTCAAAAGCCTTTTCAAAATCAACGAAATTAACGTACAACTGTCTTTGCCATTCTGAGCACTGCTCTATAATGTTCCTGAGGGTAAATATATGATCTACACATCTTCTGTTCTTTCTAAATCCTGCTTGTTCTTTCCTCAGTTTGTGGTCTACTGCTTTTGAGATTCTCTGTATAATTATCCTGCCTAGTATTTTGCTGGGAACTGAGAGAAGAGTTATTCCTCTCCAATTATTGCAGTCTGCAAGATCTCCCTTCTTGGGCAATTTGACAATTATTCCGTTTCTCCACTCTGTTGGTGTTGTCCCTGTTTTCCAGACTTGTGCAAATAGTGGTTCTAATAGTTCTGCTGCTAGCTCTGGGTCTGTCTTAAATAGCTCTGCATTTAAGTTATCATGACCAGGAGCTTTTCCATTCTTTAACCCTTTGATTGCTGTGATGATTTCTTCTTTTCGTGGGATGTCTGTATTAACATCTAGATCATTTTCAGCCTCAGGAACATTCAGTTGTGTCTCTGGTGGTTCCTTATTCAGAGTTTCTCTGAAATGCTCTGCCCATCTTGTTTCCTGTCCCTCTACTGTTGTGATGAGATTTCCTTGCTTATCTCTTACTAATGTAATATTGTTTGCACCTCGTTTTCCACTGATGATTTTAGTTATTTTGTATACTGTGCTTTGTTCATTTCTCAGTGCTGCCTTTTCTGCCTGTCTTGCAAGGTCATCCAGAAATGTCCTTTTGTTAGCACGGGTTTGACGTTTAACTTCCTTGTCCAGCTGACTGTACTGTTCACTATATATTGCCTTTAATCTGGGAGACATAGCTTCTGTTTTCTTTCTTTTCATTTCCTTTCTCTTCGCTATGGTGTTTAGCGTATCTGGTGTTATCCAGTCTTGGCTCTTTCTTTCCTGCAAACCCAAGCATGACTTGCTGCTTTCCTTGTATATTGTTGAGATATGCTTGCTTATAGGAGAGTTATATTAGTGATTGCGTCTTTAAAACTGTCTAGGTCTTCCACGGATCCTATATACCATAGTTGTGTGAGTGTCATGAGAATGACCTCAGCCAATAATGCACTTTTGGGGGTGCAAAATTGGCTGAGCGTCCTTTCACGATGTACTGTCACAGCAAGGCGATGGCGCCGTTTGGTTGGTTCTAGGTTCGATTCCCGGTAAGCCTATCACTTATATTTTCTTGTCTGTTGTCTAGTGTCATCCTTTATGTCCAACGAGTACCTGTTAATTACCTTTATTTATTTATTTACTAATTTATAGTTCACAGGACTCAAGGTTTCCTCCATTATTTAAAATGTTATATTACCAAAACAAGAACCAACATATAACAACTAGAACAAATTAGAATGACAAGGAAAAAAAAAAAACCAAAAAGTCCATTCAAAATCAGTAGAAGAATTAAATAAAAAACAACAAAATAAAAAACAAACAAACAAAAAGCACCAATCCAAGACCAACAAAAGCCCAGCAGATAAAAAGATGTCAATAGAGAGAAAGCAATATGGTATCATGGAAGAAGATACATTACAAACACCATAGACATTAAACATTGCCACAACAAACACCATAGACATTAAACATTGCTACAACAAACACCATAGACATTAAACATTGCCACAACAAACACCATAGACATTAAACATTGCCACAACAAACACCATAGACATTAAACATTGCTACAACAAACACCATAGACATTAAACATTGCCACAACAAACACCATAGACATTAAACATTGGTACAACAAACACCATAGACATTAAACATTGCTACAACAAACACCATAGACATTAAACATTGCTACAACAAACACCATAGACATTAAACATTGCTACAACAAACACCATAGACATTAAACATTGCCACAACAAACACCATAGACATTAAACATTGCTACAACAAACACCATAGACATTAAACATTGCCACAACAAACACCATAGACATTAAACATTGCCACAACAAACACCATAGACATTAAACATTGCTACAACAAAACACCATAGACATTAAACATTGCCACAACAAACACCATAGACATTAAACATTGCTACAACAAACACCATAGACATTAAACATTGCTACAACAAACACCATAGACATTAAACATTGCCACAACAAACACCATAGACATTAAACATTGCTACAACAAACACCATAGACATTAAACATTGCCACAACAAACACCATAGACATTAAACATTGCTACAACAAACACCATAGACATTAAACATTGCCACAACAAACACCATAGACATTAAACATTGCTACAACAAACACCATAGACATTAAACATTGCTACAACAAACACCATAGACATTAAACATTGCCACAACAAACACCATAGACATTAAACATTGCTACAACAAACACCATAGACATTAAACATTGCTACAACAAACACCATAGACATTAAACATTGCTACAACAAACACCATAGACATTAAACAATGCCACAACAAACACCATAGACATTAAACATTGCCACAACAAACACCATAGACATTAAACATTGCCACAACAAACACCATAGACATTAAACATTGCCACAACAAACACCATAGACATTAAACATTGCCACAACAAACACCATAGACATTAAACATTGCCACAACAAACACCATAGACATTAAACATTGCCACAACAAACACCATAGACATTAAACATTGCTACAACAAACACCATAGACATTAAACATTGCCACAACAAACACCATAGACATTAAACATTGCCACAACAAACACCATAGACATTAAACATTGCCACAACAAACACCATAGACATTAAACATTGCCACAACAAACACCATAGACATTAAACATTGCCACAACAAACACCATAGACATTAAACATTGCCACAACAAACACCATAGACATTAAACATTGCCACAACAAACACCATAGACATTAAACATTGCTACAACAAACACCATAGACATTAAACATTGCCACAACAAACACCATAGACATTAAACATTGCCACAACAAACACCATAGACATTAAACATTGCCACAACAACAAACACCATAGACATTAAACATTGCCACAACAAACACCATAGACATTAAACATTGCCACAACAAACACCATAGAAACACCATAGACATTAAACATTGCTACAACAAACACCATAGACATTAAACATTGCCACAACAAACACCATAGACATTAAACATTGCCACAACAAACACCATAGACATTAAACATTGCCACAACAAACACCATAGACATTAAACATTGCCACAACAAACACCATAGACATTAAACATTGCCACAACAAACACCATAGACATTAAACATTGCCACAACAAACACCATAGACATTAAACATTGCCACAACAAACACCATAGACATTAAACATTGCCACAACAAACACCATAGACATTAAACATTGCCACAACAAACACCATAGACATTAAACATTGCCACAACAAACGGCAGATAAATTACAGCCTCGAAGAACCGACACACAAGAAAAACAACAATGTAATACACTATATGGAATGATGAACACTATATACCCAAATTATAACCCACATGAGGTTGAACCGGGTATCCCTTGCACACAAAAAAACACCAGTTTTCAAGTGCGGGGTTCAAAAACCAAACCAAACAACTCGTGAACGTGAGTCGGTTAAGGTCATTTTCTTTAATATGGGGGGCCGCGGCTTCTCAGTAATTATTTCTAGTTCTTTTGCTGTTGCCACCATTTCTGCTGTGGATATAGATGCTACCAGATTATACTCGGGGCATGAAGTGCCGGACGTCAAATTAACCCCGAGTATAATCTGAAGGAGGGGCATACTTTAGCCTGTTACACCGGAACTGACATGTAAGAAGTGTTAATAGAACATGGTCAGAATACATCATTGAAAACTGCATTGGCAGTTACCATGACAACATGACATTCAAGATGTAATATAATATGATACATTAATAATACGAACCACACATTGTAATAATATGCGAATCTTCACATGTACGATATTCTGTAAATAAACATGGCTACGAACTGAACATGCTTTTACTGAGTGCTCTCTGAAACATGTGTGTGCTTGTGTAGATGACGAGGTAATGCTTATATACATACATCATAACATTACATGGTGGCAGCGGTCGATACCGGACTGACGCAAAACAGCTACACGATAACACGTGAGTACAGTATTCGGCTAATTTTCGTTATCGAAGTCAGCCATGGCGGCGAAACAATATCGCAACGCACCGCAAATGAGATTCGCCGGTCAAGACGATAAGAGTGAAGCTTTCTTGTTATGGCGCCAACGCATAGATCTATATTCCAAGACCACTGGTCTGGAAGGACAAACCCTAACTCCATATATCCTAGAAGCATTGGACGATGAAGGTTTGAAAATTTACAACAGTTTTGCTACCGCCATGCCGGTTGAGTCGGCAACCGACCCCGTAGCCATATTGGACGAATTTGAAAAGCGTCTGATCATAAAGCACACAAACTTTAGAGCGGCAAGATTAGAGCTTCACCACCTGCGACAGAAACGTGGTGAAAGCCTAGATGATTTCTTCACTCGCATTAAGGAGAAAACAAGAGTATGTAAATTTAGCAACGAAGAAGAAAAAGAGCGAATTATTGAACAGATTCTTCTTAGCACACCAATGCCAGAGTTCCAGAAATGGCTACTGAGCCAGAGTGATACGCTAACTTTACAACAACTTCTGGATGAAGGCAGGAAACACGAGGCACAAGCACTAAACATTAAACAAATTCAGCAAGGTACATTAGCAGCCCAGGTGGATGCAGTGAAAAGCTATAAACCTAGACACAACAAAGCAACTGGTTCGAAACAACAAGAAAAACACAACACAAGCAGAGGTGCTATGTGTAAATGTTGTGGCCTAAACCACATACAAAACCACTGTCCAGCTAAAGACTCTACATGTCATTACTGCAGAAAGAGGGGCCACTGGATAAAATTATGTTTCAAGAGGAAACAAGACAGTGCTCAACACAAACTTCACAGCAGAAAGTCGTCAAAACAAACACACTTTATGATGACTGAGGACCTTGACTCCAGTGAAGAAAGTGATCCTTCCACATTTGATACTGTGAAGATACTAACTTTCAGTAATGAACCAAAGAGAACGCAGGCTTTCTGCAAGGTACAATTCCGAATACCAGGAATTAAAAGGCACAAAGAAAGATATATTCGGTTCAAGATAGACACAGGTGCCCAAGGTAACACTCTACCCTTAAGAATATTCAGACAGATCATGCCTGACAAGGTGGATGAGCAAGGATTTCCCACAAGGGATGTAAAACGTAGGAGTGGCAGGACAAAGCTAAGAGCTTACAATGGAACAAGTATAGACTGTTTCGGAGAAGTAACACTTGAATGTTCATACAGAGACTCTGAATGGACATCGTCAACATTTTACTTGGTAGATGTTGAAGGACCTGCAATTTTGGGTTTACCAATGTGCGAAAAGCTGAGTGTGGTAACTATTAACAACATTAAAGAGGATATAGGTCTTGCAGATGCTCTCAGCAGACTACCAAACCCCAACAAGACAGCAGATCTTACCCCAAACATCAAAGTTGATTTTGTCAAGTTTAGCGATAATCGGCTTGAACACATCAGAGAAGACACAATGAGAGATCCTATCCTTAACTCTCTCAAAGAACTGATATACCATGGATGGCCAAGCTCTATCAGGGAAGTTCCAACACACATCCGTCCATACTACTCGATGAGGGACGAGTTAAGCATCGAAGATGGTCTGATCCTTAAAGGAGATCGCATTGTTGTACCAGAAACACAACGCGATATCATCCTTAAACAGCTCCATAATAGTCACCTTGGTATTGTGAAGGCACAACTGAGAGCAAAGAAAGATGTTTACTGGCCACAGATAAACAAGGACATAGAAACACTATGTAAAAACTGTTCAATTTGCCAAGAACATGCAAATAGGCAGTGCAGAGAACCTCTCATACCATCAGACATACCATTGAGCCCTTGGAGCATTATAGGAACTGATATTTTCTCAATCGACAATAATGACTATCTTATTATTGCTGATTACTACAGCAAATTTCCCATCATTGAGAAACTTCCACAACCCTCACCATCAGCTGTTATTGCAGACATTACAAAGAAGTATTGCAGCATGTTTGGCATCCCAGATGAAATTAGATCAGACAACGGTCCACATTTCTCAGGTCAAGCATACAGAAACTTCACTAAGGACTGGAAGATCAAACACACAACATCATCACCTAGATACCCTAAATCTAATGGTTTCATTGAGAGACAGATACAAACTATCAAGTCAATCATGAAGAAAACAAGAACAGAGGATGTACACCTAGCACTCTTGAGATGGAGAACAACACCGGTAGACATTAAGATCGACAGTCAGTCCTGGGTCGTTTACAAAGCAGCAGAACTTATGTTTGATAGAAGAATTAAAGACCTCCTACCATCTAAGGTCCACTTCCGTCCACAACATAGAGACAGCACATATGATCAATTTCAGCATCGTCAGCAAGTTCAGAAATCCAACTATGACAAATGTGCTAAAGACTTACCACCATTATATCCTGGTCAGCATGTGACTACCTACAACCACAACAATGACACATGGTCAAAAGCAACAATCATTTCCAGAAACCCTGAACCCAGGAGCTATACTTTAAGACCAGACAGCAGCAGCAACCTCCTGAGGCGAAACAGAGTGGACATAAGAGAAATCCCACAGAATACAACAGAACAGAGAATTCCCATGCTTTCAACAGACAATGCAGTAACTCCAGACCTTGGTGCCCCACAAAACCAACAAGCGCCAAGGCCGAAATCACAACCAACTCAAGCTAAACCAGGGACTTCCGCAGAACCACCAGCACTTTACACCACTCGTTCTGGCCGTACAGTGACACCTCCCAGCCGATACAGACAGTGACATATATATACTCACACTGAGCATTACACATACTTATCCTTTCTCACATGAAACATTTTGTTGGAAATGTTTGCACACATTTTTTTTTTTTTTTTCAAAAAAGGGGGGATGTAATATAATATGATACATTAATAATACGAACCACACATTGTAATAATATGCGAATCTTCACATGTACGATATTCTGTAAATAAACATGGCTACGAACTGAACATGCTTTTACTGAGTGCTCTCTGAAACATGTGTGTGCTTGTGTAGATGACGAGGTAATGCTTATATACATACATCATAACATTACACAAGAAAGTGAACGACTACCAGTAATTGCTGTATCCACTTACGGGATCTCGTTGATATAAAAAGTGGCTTCGGACCAGACAATGAAACAAAGACTAAAACGGCAGGAAACTCAAGTGCTGTGGGGGTCTACTTTAGAAACCTCAGGCACGCTAAAGATCTTTTTGATAAAATCGTGCCTTTTTTCAGGTTTCAGATCATGTACGGGACCGAAGACGCAGCGACAGTGATAAATGCAGTCAGCGACCCATAGGTTGACTGCTTGCGTCAGGGTCAGCGAACTAGAGCTGACCAAGACCCTACTCCACCTCCAAGTGGTGGTCCTGGAAACAGGCTGCATCACTGCAGTCTGGCCGAGAGAGTAGGGATCGAAGAGGGAAGGCAAACCCGGGCCCAAAAAAATGCCGTGCTGAAGTCGGACGTGTCGGCCGAAATGCGCAAATATCGCAGCTTCGCTGTAAACGGCGACACAACGTAACCAACGTCCTTTTGTGGACGAAGGAGGAAGAAGAAGTAGACTATATATAACTTTTGTTTCTGCCTGATGATCTGCTTCCTGTTTACTGTCACATCAAGAGAGCGGTGAGAAAATTTAAACTAAACGATATTTTACCGAATGTTAACTTCACTTCAAGAATAAATCGCATTTTTAACATCACTCCAAGAATAAATAGCGTTTTTTTTTTTTACTTCACTCCAAGAATAAATCGCGTTTGTAACTTCACTTCAAGGATAAATCGCGTTTTTAACTTTACAAAGAGAATAAATCGCGTTGTTGAAGTAGAGGTGGGCAAATCGACACACTCCGCTGTTTCGAGACAGTCGGCTCAGTGATTTAAACTGTGTCGACACACTGTTTCGACACAACGGCACTATTGCCCGTATCGGGGAGAAAGAAGTCTCTAATAGACAGTATACATTACTATACCTGAACTGTGTGAGACAATCTCCTCTGTTTTTTTCTTGCGCGCTACTGGCGTGTGTGAAAATCTATGGCATTTCGTGTGACCACAATTCAATATTTTTACACGTCTTCTATGATGAAATAAAACGGAGATATGATGATAGCTGCAGTATATGTGAAAATAATAAAAAAAACAACAATAATAATAACAGTAATAATAACACATGATATCAAACTAGAATAAGCTAGTTTTGGTAGACAATGATTCAAATCCACACCGAGTACACAGATATCAGCAGAGCTAATAACGTGTCCATTACATTTATACGAACACACGGACACTTTCAACTTTAACATAGTGCCTAAAACATTGACAACTGCAGCACTGACACAATTTCCAGTGTCTATAACTTCTCAGCAAAAATAATATCACTTGTAAAATCAAGTCATCATAACACATCCCTGAAAAATATGACATGTTTGATATTCCATACTAATGTTCCGAACGGTTGACTCAAATTTTACAAAGGCCCACGGAAGGTGAGACAGTGTGTCTCTGCAAAACAGCGAGGCAGACAGGAAATGAAACTGTTTCGAAACAACAAGCAGGCTCTGTGTCGAATCTTTCAGACTCAACGCTGTTTCGAAGCATTGTTTCGACACACACACACAGTAGCCATCTCTAGTACCTAGTTGTTCACTTCAAGGATAAATCGCGTTTTTAACCTTACTAAGAGAATAAATCGCGTTGTTCACTTCAATGATAAATCGCGTTTTTAACCTTACTAAGAGAATAATCTTTGAAGGACCGAGGACTAGAATGGAACCAGGCCAGGAGGAAGACAGCCGATAGAATAGTCTGGCGCCCTCTCTTCCAAACCTCTACACCTCACGGTAGAAGGGGAACGACTAAGTAAGTAAGAGAATAAATCGCGTTGTTCACTTCAATGATAAATCGCGTTTTTATCTGATAGAGCTCAAGAGTACACTCCATTTTTGTAAGAGATCACACATGGTCAGTGATAAGGCTTTAAACGTCACCTGTAATCTTGGGGACAACCTGCGTCGGCGGAGGACGGCTAGTCCAAAATTTGTCTAGTTTAAACTCTTGTCTTTGCTCCCCATCCGTCACTAAATCAACCCACGTGATTTAGCTGTAGATTGGTATCTACCTTTGGCCGACTCCGGCTCTAGATGATGATGATGACTACAATCAGAACTGTGGAATCACATTTTTAGCAGTAGACTCAGACAATATGATTGTAGAAGACACAGACGAGATGATTGTAGCTGACACAGATGAGATGATTGTAGCAGACACATACCCTATGATTGTAGCAGACACAGACGAGATGACTGTAGCAGACATAGACCAGATGATTGTAGCAGACACAGACCAGATGACTGTTGCAGACACAGACAAGATGATTGTAGCAGACACAGACCGGGTGATTGTAGCAGACACAGACTAGGTGATTGTAGCAGACACAGACCAGATGATTGTAGCAGACACAGACCAGATGATTGTAGCAGACACAGACCAGATGATTGTAGCAGACACAGACCAGATGAAGCAGACACAGACCAGATGACTGTAGAAGACACAGACCAGATGATTGTAGCAGACACAGACGAGATGACTGTAGCAGACATAGAGGAGATGATTGTAGCAGACACAGACGAGATGACTGTAGCAGACACAGACGAGATGATTGTAGCAGACACAGACGAGATGATTGTGGCAGACACAGACGAGCTGATTGTGGCAGACACAGACGAAATGATCCACTGAAACAGACAATTAAAGTATAGTAGCAGACACAGACAAGATGATCAACCGATAAAGGCAAGCAGAGTGTAGTAGCAGACACAGACAAGATGACTGTAGCAGACACAGACGAGGTGATTGTATCAGACATAGACGAGATGATTGTAGCAGACATAGACGAAATTATCAACTGAAACAGACAAGTAGAGTGTAGTAGCAGACACAGACAAGATGATTGTAGCAGACATAGACGCGATGATCCACTGAAACAAACAATTAAAGTGTAGTAGCAGACACAGATAATAAACTGAAACATATGCGTTGTGTGTAGTAGCAGACACAGACATAAGGACTGTAGCAGACACAGACAAGATGATCAACTGAAACAGACACAGACAAGATGATCAACTGAAACAGACACAGACAAGATGATCAACTGAAACAGACACAGACATGATGATCAACTGAAACAGACACAGACAAGATGATCAACTAAAACAGACAAGTAAAATGTAATAGCAGATACAGACAAGACGATCAACTGAAACAGACGCAGACAAGATGACCAACTGAAACAGACACAGACAAGATGATCGACTGAAACAGACACAAACAAGATGATCAACTAAAACAGACAAGTAAAATGTAATAGCAGATACAAAAATATTACAAATGTAATAACAGATGTGGATGTTAATTGTTCCTGGTGCTTGCTTGTTGTATACACGCCAGATTCGTCCTTTCATACGTCAATCCCTGCTGACCTTACGTTTGATGTCAAATTCCAGCTATCGTAGCCTTGAGGATTCATCGATTGCAGCGCCAACCTCTATTAGGTGATCATTAATTGCCGTCAGTATCTCTCCCTTACTCATATGCAATCCACCTTCTAAGGGTGCTCTTGAAGCTAGTCTGTCAGCTCTTTCATTGCTGCTTACCCATGCATGACCAGGACAGTAGATCCACGCCAGTTCCTGAAGATTTGAGGCATCTATGGAGGTTTTCCATTCATGCCGGAGCCATCCACTTTGAACCTTCCGAAGTATGGGTTGTGAGTCTGATACAATAACTACACATGTTAATGAAGTTTCAGACTGCCACCTTAAGGCTACAGTAGCTGTCTCTATCTCCATTCTCATGCTGAAGGTTGTTATCAAGTAAGCCCTGCTATGTTCAGCGTCGATTCTGTCCTTTACTCTATCAGAGGAGCACTACCCTGATTTCTCACCACGGATTACAGACCCATCAGTGTACACAGTGGCGTCATCATCCCCAGCATGATAATTTATCAGTTGATCAATGCCCAACTCTGCTTTTCCGTTGGCCCAAGTTCTGCACTCTCTATCAAGGCTGATGATGACTTGTTGATAGTTAGTTCAATTCTCATCTAACTTACTCCACTGTTCCCCCTTGAATATATTTTCAACTGTGGTCACCTGCTTAATCGTTGCGTCTGCCTGTACCATCCAAGATATCCCTTGATTTATTCTCGCGCCCTTAATGTCAGCTATGTTTCCATTCAGGGGGTGCCTTTTGTCTGCGGTTACTCGCTTATAGGCTTTTGACTTGGTCATCGTATATCTGGATCTAATCGACAGCAAATATTACAGGTATATAGTATTTACCAGTTTAATATGGGTGAGTGTCCACTGGCACGATGTGTCCGAATATACTTTTTTTGCTGGCAGCTAACGAAATATAGATATCTGCAGAAGGGAACAACTTTGCTTTGTTGCAGATTTGATTGTCTCAGTATTTAGGGAAGCTAGTGGTCACGTGATATATGTGATACGTTAATAAACAAGAGGAAAGTTTTAATACAGCCACTTGTGTAACCTACGGTGCTGTTCATATAAGTATGTATATGTGTGTGTGTGTGTGTGTTTAATGCAGGAACATCAAGGGGGGCAGTGGGAATGTGCTCTGTGGGCCAAGGAAGCGGTGACCCCAAAAAGTTTGGAAAACTAATACATGCGTGTAAACATGTTTTAGGTGTGTCCATAGTAATTGTCACAGAACGTCTGAACATGCTCTTTTATGTGATCTCTCACACCTTCAGCCCTACATCAGTATCATTTATTTTTCTTCATTTTTCTCACCAAACGCTCTTATTTGGCATAAATCATGCCTTTTCATTCATTATTTTGCTCTATGCTGGATCTAGTAGGGCGAAGTCTCTAACACTCCACTCCCCTACGGAAGTATATGCTATGGGACTATCTTATCTTGTACATTGTGCTTCGAGCCGATCCCAGACTTGTTTACGTTCCGCCAGGTTAGTTACAACGATTTTTTTTTTTTTTTTTTTTTTTTTTTTCCTTAACCAGCGGCACTTGGGCTTTCAGCCCTTCGGCCCAATGACATGTCATTGCGAGGCTGGGGAACCTGAGGACTTTCCTTCCAACCCGGTCAGGAGCTTCGCTCCTTCCCATCCACAGAGGGTTTATCACAGGCGCCGTTCAGGCTATTCAGTCAAATTTCCGGCCGTAAACATTTCTTCAAACGCCGACGCCCGGGTTTGAACCATGAACACCTGGTCGCCAGTACAACGCCGAAGCCATTACACCAGCGAGGCTCCCAAGTTACAACGATCAGTGGGTGATACGTTAATCTCTTGAGTCGCCTGGCCGCCTTTGAGAAGAGTCACTCTCTGTTGACACAAGCTGGTCGGGTACGATTGCCACAAAGGAAGCCAATGTTGTCTGTCTGCGAAAGCCGTCTGATAATGAGATAATAGCTTTCGCCGTGCCCATCCCTGGGTAATTATCGCAGATAATCTGTCTGGGTAGACATCTTGGCGGAAGACATTACGCCAGGCAAACATGGTCACATGTTGTTTGTGAGAGTGCACAAGATGCCACCGGAAATATTACGTCTTATTATAAAGAGGTCATGCGTTGGAATATTAAAATTAATATTTTAATCACGCGGGGGAGATTATGAATTTAAACACCCCAACCCACATAGTGCAAAAGAGCTTACGATTGGATTAAAGTAAGAAGCCAGAATAAACTATGGATTCTATTACTTGTAGAACATTCGACAGAAGCACAATCTGTGATGTGAACTGAGAACTGCACATATAATGTAGTGAAATCAGAGACACAGAACAGAGAGACAGCTTCGCAACTTCAAACGAGCAACTCCAGAAAAACCAGAAAAAAAGGGATCGGACCAAGAATTCCATACTTATAAGTGACAGATCGAAGTATTTGGGAAACTTAAAACCTTGAAAAGTAAGCTCGCCTTTATAAATACAGAGACTGCAAACTTAAGGGACCAGGACTTTAAATACCCAGACTGGAACCCCAAGGAATTGGACCACCTGTCATAAGAGAAACTTTCCCAGACCAAGTGTATCGCAGAACACCCGTCGAAGAGGAATTCCTAGTTTCCTATGCCAAGTGTTTCGCAGATTCACCCGTCAAACAAGGGATTCAAAATTTCCAGACCAAGTGGTTCGAGAGCATATAACCTAAATTGCTCGTGTCCATCCTACCCTGCGCGAGGAGATTGTGTATTCCCAAAACTTTGGGGTAAGTGTAACAATTATTTTACAAATGTAAATTTGACATGTTTTCTTGCTAAGTGGTTATATATATATATATATATATATATATATATATATATATATATATATATATATATATATATATATATATATATATATATATATATATATATATATATATATATATATATATATATATATATATATATATATAAGGCTGACAACCTCAACTAATGAAACTAGTGTATTCATAAACCACTACAGCAAGCGCTGGTGATTTCTTCTAGCTAGTCGTGCAGAAAACCGACAGCAGAGGTGACCCCAGACTCCGAATGGAGCAGTGATGGCTGATGATTACATCACATGTGCCTAAAGTGTATAATATTTTGTGAGATATATGCACTTTGTTAATTGTAACTCAGGCAACATTATTCGCACCGCCCGGACATATTTTCCAAGTTAATACCCAGAGGAATATGGTGATTTTTAATCATCTTCCCTGAACTACACTGTTTACTCGGAAATTTAATTCTTCTGAGAGATTAACATTGGTGAGTGGACATCGAGAATGCGCCTGTTAATTGGCAGCCCACAAATGTACTTAGCAGCGGCATTTGTTTTCTATTTTGTCTAAAAAGTTCGAGGTACAAGACTACTTGTCGTTACAAGCTATCAGACGGTTCGAAGTACTGAAGTTACTACGCCACTCGTGTGAGAGAAGTACACTCATCACCAAGAAGTGACGAAAATCACGGCGACAGGACTCACCTAGAGTTAAGTTTTCTTGTAAAAAAGGCGAAAGCAACGGACTTTGATAAACCCTCACCTATGTCTCCGTGACGAAAACTTGTATTTACAGAAAAATTCATCATTCCCTCCTTATTTTAACTGTTAAAGACTAATTCATTATTAAATTTGTTACATGTTGTTTTAAAACTAAACAGTCATAGTCGATTTCGTTTTTATATGTATGAAAGCGAACGTTTGAGCAAGATTATTTAAAAAATACATCTATATATACATATATATATTCACATCTATAGAGCCAGTACTTATAAGAGGAATTTCGTTGGATTACACCAACTGGGGGGCTTGAACGGGCTAAACCATTGCTTAAATCCTTCACAAAAGGGGACGGACAGATATAAGTTAACCATTGCTCAGCCCTATGCCGCATGGTTCTTGACTTCTGAATTATCTTTTGAACACTACCTTTGGATAGAAGCTTCATTACACTTCTATCTACATCTCTGTCAAGAGTAATCTTGTGCGAAGGTAGACACCTTTGACGACCCATTTAGATACTCTTGAGTTTTAGCCACTGTTGGACCACTACTGCAAAGCAGGGGAGGCAATCCGTGACAGTAATGTAAATGTTGTTGGATATATACGAGTACATATATTGTGTACAAATGTTGCTAGATGTGTACCTGGATATATAAACATGGTGGTGGATATAGTTGCCTAAATGTTGTTGGTTTCTACTCGTTGTTGTACAAAAGTTGTATGTGTACACCTGTATAATATATTGTTGGATTTGTAGGCCCTGGTCACGGTTGTGTACAGTGTTGCTGGATTTGGCAGCTGGATGTGCAGATCGTTCTGTGCACGCCTTTAACCGGAAACAGACAGTGAGTACTGCACACATATGTTAAATATAACGCGTAACATCAAGATGTACTAGCCGCCATTAAAGTGTTAAAAAAAAAAGAAAGAAGACTTCATACACACACACACACGTATCAAAAAAACAAAGTTGTCTCAAGCATAGAAAGTGTGCAGGCGATCGTTATAACATTTAGACAGATGATATAAGAAACAACAAAACTAAGCGCTGATAGATGTATTACAGCACTTAACGCATGTCCGGATATGAGCACTAGACATTCTCTCAGCAGTCGGCCAAGTCAGCAATCAAGTTTCAAGGTTCTTCAAAGTTACTCTGCTCGCACAGTCAGGCAGTCAAAATTGTTTTGAGCTGGAATGTACAACAAGTGTGGGAACTATAAGTGAATCGAGATGTGTATTCCGTTATGTCCGCTTAAACATTATGTCAATCTGGCTGTCTGTTGCTTAATGTCCGCGTAAACAGATGTCAGTCTGACTGTCTATTTCAGAATGTCCGCGTAAGTATTGGCGTAAAAAATTGTGCAGTATTTGGTTAGGAATGTCTGTAGTGTGACTAGGGCATGGCTGATATGACTGTGACTTGTTCGAGATATGACTGGTACACGAATGTGATGTGATTTCGATGGTCTGTGATGTGATGTGACAAAGATGTAACATGACTGGAATACGGCTGTGATGTGACAAGAACAAAAATGTGACATGATTGGAATACGGCTGTGATGTGACAAGAACAACATTGAGACATGATTGGAATAAGGCTGTGATGTGACAAGAACAAAAATGTGACATGACTTGAAAACGGCTGTGATGTGACAAGAACAAAAATGTGACATGACTGGAATACGGCTGTGATGTGACAAGAACAAAAATGTGACATGACTGGAATACGACTGTGTTGTGACAAGAACAAAGATGTGACATGACTGAAATACGGCTGTAATGTGACAAGAACAAAAATGTGACATGGCTGGAACACGACAGTGATCTGACAAGAACAACATTGTGACATGATTGTAATACGGCTGTGATGTGAAAAGAACAAAAATGTGACATGATTAGAATACGGCTGTGATGTGACAAGAACAAAGATGTGAAATGACTGGAATACCGTTGTGATATGAGAGGAACAAAGATGTGAATTGACTTAAATATTACTGTGGTGTGACTACGATGAGTCTGTCATAGTATTAATAATTTCTCATGTCACCAACATCTCTCTTGTCATCAACACCTATCTTGTCATCAACACCTGTGTTGTCATCAACACCTATCATGTCATCAACATCTCTCATGTCATCAACATCTTTCATGTCATCAATATCTCTCATGTCATCAACATCTCTCATATCATTAACATCTGTCATGTCATCAGTCTCATGTCATCAACATCTCTCACGTCATCAACATCTCTCATGTCATCAACACGTCTCAGGTCATCAGCACGTCTCATGTCATCAACATCTCTCATGTCATCAACACGTCTCATGTCATCAACATCTCTCAATACAACAATACACGTAGGGATAAACGACAGCACAAATGGACACACTCTTAACCTATCAGACATCTCCAGAATGATTGACACCATAAAACAAAAATTTCCCAACACATCCACATATATTTCGTCAATTATTCCACCCAGCTATGGTAAAGCACGCCAAACTGTGGATATCAACAACAAGGTGCTTTACACTTTTTGTTCAAAGCATAACACGTCTTTCATAAACAACACACCCTTTTTCACATCTAAGTCAGGTGCGCCAAAAAAACTGCTATACAGAGATCAGGTACACACTTCTAAACTAGGGACCAGCTACCTAGCCAAAAATTTAAAGTTTCCTCAGAGGACACACCAGAAACACACACATTCATTCACCAGGGACACAAATTATACACTTAACTTAGTAAACCCAGGCACAACAGCTCATAACCATCAATCACCGTCCTCAGCTGACAAGCAAGTGTCTAGAAAAGCTACATTTAAGCCCACCTCTCACGCTAACCTTTATGACCAAATGTATCCGCCACTACCCACACAACAGTCCAGCCAGCTGCTAACTGCACAACAGACACCACTGGACAGATGGACAGATTGGACTACAAGTAACACCCATTCACTTAATCGCAACGAAGGAACTACAGCAAGAAAATGGGAGTTTTCTCACCCCGTCTCCACCCGCACAGAACGGAATTCTCACAATTCATCCGTTTTACGGCAACTGACTCAATATAGTCCAGAAATATTAATGCAGGCTCTTCAGATGTCTATAAACGGCTCTATAGAACAAGATTAAAACCAAGCAACTTAAAACTGTTTTTTTTTAAAAACAAGTTTGCAGTGTAACATTCGACCTGACGCGTTCTCTTCGGAAGCACTTTAGTGGCCTTTGTCCTGAGATAAAAGAAATAGCTGAGTATCAGCGTTGAACTTTTAACTGTCACTTTTGGATGTTAATAATTTTTTTTTTTTTTTTTAATTACATTGTCTGTTTAAACATTTCTTTCTGTTCGTCAGAGCAGGGCGTATCTAAATTTGTTTCCGATTTAGTAATAACTCTATCGTATTAATACTATTGTTTTCTTATTATTATTATCTCTGTGCTTATTCCTCTCATTCCTACGCTCACCATTCTCTTTTACATCTTTTATACATCTGCACCTTCGTTTTTTCATATTGAGGAAAATTAGGAAATCCTCACAAAACTAACTAACTAAGTCACAGCGTGGACCTTTAACTGTCCGGAAGGATTAATTCTCTACATTGACTGTGGTTGAAGTAAAAATATTCCTTTTTGTTCGGAACAGACTGTATTTTAAGATAAAAACCACACTTTTTGCAGAGATTAAGATACTGTAAACAGTGTCCACGGACTCTAGCAGTGCATATTTTAATTACTTGTCTACAATTTTGTATAAACCATTGTGTACCAATTTTATTGCTTCTTACTCATTCCTACTCCCCTCATTATTTCTTTCCTATTGACTATTATCATGTCCGAGTGCAAAAACTCTAATCAAAATATAGGCAATACCACTAATTCATGGCTTAAACTATCAGGGCTTAAAATTGGTCATTTAAACATTTACCACCTGCTAGGTAAGCTTTCTGAAGTCTCCACCTCCCTCCAACAAAACTTCCACATATTTGGTTTTTCTGAAACCCGTCTCAATGACAAAATTACAGATGACGAAATTAGGATTAATGGATTCACCACCATTCGCAGGGATCCTAACAGACAACATGAAACAGGGCTAGTCATATACATCTCAACATCTCTTCAGTACAGACGCCGTGATGATCTAGAACATACTGGCATTGAATGTTTATGGCTGGAAATAAAACTCCCCAACCTGACCCCCGTTCTAATTGGTTACCTGTACCGAAACCCTAGCTCTTCTGCTGTATGGTTTGACACATTCTCACGAATGATGGACAACGTTTGGGCTTCTTCGAAGGAAATTATTCTACTGGGGGATTTCAATATTGACCTTCACAAACCGAACAACACGTGGAATGATATCACCATCTCATACAACCTCATACAGTTAATCAATCAACCCACGAGAGTAACAGTCTCATCATCTACACTAATTGATCATATCTATACGACCTGCCCAGAAAACATTATAGAATGCACAGTCCCACAGACATCATTAAGTGACCACTATCCTATTTGCTGTACCTGGACGAGAAAGGGGTAAAAAGCACCTAAAACGGAACACATCACAGTCCATTACAGGAATTTCAAAAACTTTAACATTCAATTATTCCTACAAGACCTACAAATATCCCCTCTCTCATACGTGTACCAACTTCCGAATCCAGAAGAAGCCATAACATACTGGACACAAACTTTCAACAACGTATTCGACAAACATGTTCCTATAAAGCAGGTTCGGGTCAAAAACATCAGAAAGACCCCATGGATAACCAACGAAATACTATCAACAATGAGAGAGCGGGACGAAGCACATAAGCTCAAAGATTTCAGCAGGTATCGGATGCTTAGAAACAAAGTACAATATCTCATTCGTCAGGAAAAGAAACTACATTTCAGAAAGATGATTCAAGACAAAGCAAACAGCAAAGAAGTCTGGGTAGCCATTAGAACACTAACACACAAATCAAAGTCACTAAACTCTTTACCAAAAAGCTGCTCCCTCACGGCAACTCATTTTAGCAACCACTTCAAAACAGAAATTAGCCTTCTCAAGTCGACACTAAAGCCAATGGACTGCGATATTAGTAAATTGACAGCCTTCTGCAACACTGAACACACCACAACAGATCTAAGACATATTCCTTTTCTAACAGTACATGAAGTTCTCAAATATATCTTGGCATTAAAAAACAACAATTCATCTGGGCTTGATGGTATCAGCAATAAGATTCTACGTTACGCTGCGCCCATCATTTGCGACTCCTTAACCTATGTATACAACCAATGTATTGCACACAACTACTTCCCCACAGCATTTAAATCTGCCAAAGTGTACCCCCTCTATAAATCTGGCTCACATAGCGATCCCAACAGCTACAGACCAATATCCCTTCTATCATCTCTTTCAAAACCACTAGAGAAACACATTTACAACACCACATTTCAACACTTAACAACAAACAAACTGCTCATTGATAGCCAGTCAGGTTTCAGACCCAAACATTCCTGTCACACAGCGCTCACCAAAATGGCAGACAACTGGCTGTCGAACATAAATGATGGAAAATTATGTGGTGCTGTTTTTGTCGACTTCAAGAAAGCATTTGACATGATTGACCACACTATCTTGGTTCAAAAGTTGGAAACCCTCAGAATAGGCTCTAATCCACTAAACATCATCAAATCATTCCTGGCAGATCGACAACAGTTAGTGCTTCACAACACCTCGGCATCAGATTTCTCGAAGGTAGTTACAGGAGTACCGCAGGGCTCTATTCTTGGGCCCCTACTCTTCGCAATGTTCATCAACGACCTGCCACTACATCTAAAATATTCAACTTGTGACCTCTTTGCAGATGATTGTACTATCTACACTAGTGACAATGACTGCGTGGCACTTGAAATGACTCTTCAAAGCGATGTAGACAATCTAACAAAATGGAGTAATATGAATCGTATGCCAGTAAACACAACAAAAACGAAACTCCTAAGCTGCACCAAAAGATCGCTACAGCTACACGCGGAATCAATACAAATTGAACATGTAACAGAACACACAGTTCTGGGGATCACGATTGACCAGCACTTAACGTGGAACTCCCATGTACGGAATTTAACCAAACACATAGCACAAAAGACGTACCAGCTAGCCAAAATAAAACATTTCTTAGACGCAGACACTAGACTATTGTTCTACACCTCACATATACAGACACATCTAGATTACTGCTCTACACTATGGGATTGTTGCCCTGCTTCCACCTCGAAGAGACTGCACTCCCTGCAAAAGAGAGCAGTGCGTCTGATCACCGATAATCGCACGACACCACACACAAGGACAGGAAAAGAACCCAAAATACTGTCGCTAAAAAAAACGTCTTCTCTACAACAAAGCCAAGCTGACTCACACAATTCTATCTAACAATGCCCCGTCGTACCTAAGATCATTGTTTCAAACCAGTAGAAGGGAGGGACAACGATTACATCAGTTACGTCTGCCCAAACCTAGGATCGACCTGTTCAAAAAGAGTCTAGCCTACTCTGGTGCCTACTTATGGAACAGCCTTCCACACCACCTAAAAAGCCTACCTACACAATATTCTTTTAACAAAGCACTTTTCAAACACTTCCTCAACACTGATTATCTACCGCCATAGAAACAGTATTTGCCTGTCAACATCTCATCCATAGGTCAACATTTCTTTTCCTCTTCCGCTCATTTTTGTGTGTGAATAATTTGTTTTATATCCATGTAATATCATTATTATTATATTCACTTTAAAATATTATTATATAATGTAATGTATGTGTGAATGTACCCACATAATACTGTACTTTAGAAATGTGAGTCGTGAGAATGTACCCGCATACCAAAAATACAGATTAATTGTAGACGGATTGACCGCATGAGTGAGTGTCGGTATACAGAATTGCTTGTTTGTTTCAAAAAAAAAAAAAAACCCCTACTCATTTTTTTAAAATTATGCTTGCATACTGTAAATGAATGCTGTTATGGTAACTTTATAATGTTGCATGCCTTTAAATTAATGCTTAAAGCATCATGTGGGAATGAAAGGATATAGTATGCAAGATTAATGAGAGTGGAAGGGCAGAATGTTAGACGGGCCTACGCGCCCAATTCTTTACCCTTCGAAAATAAAGTTCGTTCGTTCGTTCGTTCGTTCATGTCATCAATCTCACGTCAACAACATCTCTCACGTCATCAACATCTCTCATGTCATCAACATATCTCATGTCATCAACACGTCTCATGTCATCAACATCTCATGTCATCAGTCTCATGTCATCAACATCTCTCATGTCATCAATCTCACGTCAGCAACGTCTCTCACGTCATCAACATCTCTCATGTCATCAACATCTCATGTCATCAACATCTCTCATGTCATCAACATATCTCATGTCATCAACATCTTATGTCATCAACATCTCTCACGTCATCAACATATATCTCGTCATCAACATCTCTCATGTCATCAACATCTCTCATGCCATCAACATCTCTCTTGTCATCAACATCTCTCATGTTATCTGTCTCATGTCATCAACATCCCTTACGTTATCAACACGTCTCATGTCATCAGTCTCACGTCATCAACATCTCCCACATCATCAACACGTCTCACGTCATCAACATATCTCATGTCATCAACACGTCTCATGTCATCAACATATCTCATGTCATCAGTCTCATGTCATCAAAATATCTCATGTCATCAGTCTCATGTCATCAACACCTGTCATGTCATCAATATATCTCATGACATCAACATCTCTCATGTCATTAACATCTATCATGTCATCAGTCTCATGTCATCAACATCTCTCACGTCATCAACATCTCTCATGTCATCAACATCTATCATGTCATCAGTCTCATGTCATCAACATCTCTCATGTCATCAGTCTCATGTCATCAACATCTTTCATTCATCAATATCTCTCATGTCATCAACATCTCTCATGTCATTAACATCTGTCATGTCATCAGTCTCACGTCATCAACATCTCTCACGTCATCAACATCTCTCATGTCATCAACATCTCACATGTCATCAACATCTCATATGTCATCAACATCTCTCATGCCATCAATCTCATGTCATCAGCACCTCTCACGTCATCAATATATCTCATGTCATCAATCTCACGTCATCAACATGTCTCATGTCATCAACATCTCACGTCATCAACATCTCTCATGTCATCGACATCACTCATGTCATCAACATCTCTCATGTCATCAACACGTCTCAAGTCATCAACATCTCTCATGTCATCAGTATCATGTCATCAACATCTTTTACGTCATCAACACGTATCATGTCATCCGTCTCACGTCATCAACTTCTTTTACGTCATCAACACGTCTCATGTCATCAACATCTCACGTCATCAATATCTCTCATGTCATCTACACGTCTCATGTCATCAACATCTCTCATGTTTTCAGTCTCATGTCATCAACATCTCTCGTGTCATCAGTCTCATGTCATCAACATATCTCATGTCATCAGCATCTCTCACATCATCAACACGTCTCACGTGTTCAACACGTCTCATGTCATCAACATCTCTCATGCCATCAGTCTCATGTCATCAACATCTTTCATGTCATCAATATCTCTCATGTCATCAGTCTCACGCTATCAACATCTTTCACGTCATCAACACGTCTCATGTCATCAAAATCTCTTACGTCATCAACATCTGTCATGTCATCAACATCTCGCACGTCATCAACACGTCTCACGTCATCAACACGTCTCACGTCATCAACACGTCTCATGTCATCAACATCTCTTATGTCATCAGTCTGATGTCATCAACATCTCTCATGTCATCAGTCTCATGTCATCAACATCTCTCATGTCATCAACACGTCTCATGTCATCAACATCTCTCATGTCATCAGTCTAATGTCATCACATCTCTCATGTCATCAATATCTCTCCTGATGTTTTCGCTTTTCAAGAGAAAAAACAAATCCCGTTCTCCTTCAATCACTCACACAAATAGTGACTTATAAGGAACTATACATGGATTTAACACTGGAGGTGATCAGACCACTAGGAATTATGGCTCTCTTAATAGATAAATGTTTCATCCTGTTACCTCCTTGACAGTTCAGAGGGAAATGCCCACTTGGCTCATGGCTCCTAAAGGTTATTCTCGTTTTTATTCTATTTCCTGCCCGCTCTGGGATTTGAACTAACTCCACCTTGGATGCAGTTTTCCCAGGTTGGCTATTTACTGCTGTTTGGTCTATTCTGTCAGCTAATGGTGGCCATTAATATAACATCTTGTTGTACACAAACTTAATGTCCTGACTAGAATCTAGACCCACTCTGGTTGATCTGCACTCAGTCACTTAATGAGTCATACACTCACACAGTATTCTTTGACTCACTGACTCACTACTCTCTCGCTCGCTGCAGAAATTATTAGGATTTTTCTCGTAATATAGTAATGTAGCAATCTTGTCACGAGAGATGTGGGAGTCATGACCTAAGTGGGCCCGTCCCCTTTAGAGTGCAAAGGAGATTAAGGGGCCGATGCACTTGATCGGCTGGGGACCACTTCTGATGATCAGATTGCCTCATGTTGTATGGCTCTATATAGAGTTTTCTTTCATAGCTACATGGTTAGACCACTAACAATCAGGAAAAAAACCGATGGACTTCTGGAAAGACAGATGACACTGGGAAAGACTAGAAACCGGCTGACAGGGTTGGCACCCCTTAAGCTGTAAACAATCGCTATAGGACCCACAAAGCATAAATGCCCCCAGGATTCACAAAAAAGGGGGTGGAGAGAGAATGATGAATCCACAGGTGACTTATTGGAATCGACCAGACCATTTACACGGACTTTGAGTTCTGACCAACGGCTGGAATTTTCATGTGCCTGTGGTAAGAAATTCTCTACTCAGGGAGGCAAGAAAATCCACAGAACGAAAAAAAAGGGGGGGGGGGGGGGGGCTCATCAGTGGTAAATCAACAGCTCTCTGTCTCGGCGGGTAAGACGTTAGAAGACCTCAGCCAGAAGTCAGTCCACAGCTTGGAGAATATTAAGTTGATCTGCCTGACGATGATTTCACATACTTCTTGGACGGTAAAAGAGATGCCATCAAGTTTCCACTTGCCAGTGCAAAAGAGCTTTGGGAACAGCTGGACGAACCCTTGTCGAAAGAGTTGGATAACAACCTGAAACAGATAACCTTGAATAAAAAGCTGGAAATCTTCGGTGACATAATATATCTTCACTGTCGCAAAGAGTTTGGAGTCAGGGAGGCAATGAAAAGTAACCCAGCATAAAAAGGTAGAAGACAAATAAGAATAGAAGAGATCAGGAAACAGAATAATCATGCCCTAAAACAGTTCAAGAACGCAGTGGACACAGAGAAAGAAGGGTTACGACAGGTTTGGGAAAGGTCAACATAATGCTCTTTGTAGAGCAGAAAGGTTGTGCAGAAAAAAAGAAGGAAAACACGGAGGGAAATATTCTTCAGGGAGCCCTTCAAGTTTGCCAAAGAACTGTTTGAACAGCCACGGCCGGGAACACTAAACATCGGGAATGAAGATCTGGAAGAACACCTTAGAATGACCTATTCAGGTGGTCGCAAAGATGAGCCACTCATCAGCATGGCAGTCATTATATGGTCTAGTAAACTGTCACAAAATTACTTTTGGGTCGTTCTCTTGTCGCTCTTTTGTTTACTACAGCCGTATCCTGGACATTTGTTGTATTGATTTTTTACGTGTTTCAGTGATCGGCACCCTTTTTCTTTCTCTTATATGAAGCAGATATTTTGTAATTTTCTTCTTACTCTCCTCTCAGGATAAGTCGTCATGTCTGTTTGTTACCAATTTCTCCCTGCTTTGCAAAGAGCGGCTGAGATAATTAATCGACAACCATGTTGGTTAATATCGGGTCCGGCCCTAGCATATTTGGTTAATCGCTGATAAGGCCAGGGTGCGCGACAGATAATAGATTACTTGTCTGGGTGACACATTTTGAACAATCAAGGATGACTTAATCGTTTCCTGTCCGACTTGAAAAGTAATAAGATGTTACATCTTACACACATTGCTGAGAGAGTTTACCGATGTGCTTGTGAGTTTGTACCCAGGCATCGGATGTTTGATTGCCATATATGGGAGACGTGACCTTTGCATCACGCGCAAAATTATTCCATGTCTCTTCTCCAGCTCTTCCTTCCAGACTTGCAGGTTGGATTGGAGATGTGCCTCTGATTTAGCAATCAGTGCAACATCATCAGCAAATGCCAGCTCTGAAATACATACCTGTCTCATCTTCCAGTACCCCACTGGATACTTTCTTGTTCTCTCCTTACATGCCTTGATAACATCGTCCATGAGGAGTATGAAAAGATAAGGTGACAGGATATCACCGTGTCTTACACCAGTGGTGGTCCTGAACTCTTCTGACTTATGGTTTGCTGTCCTCATATAATTTCTGCAAGACTTGTAGAAGCTCTGTATAGCATGAATCAGAGGTGCTGGAATGTTCTTCCTTGCCAAACAGTCCCAAAGTTTGCTCCATGGGACCCTGTCAAACGCCTTTTCCAGATCTATGAAACAAAGATGGATCTCACTATTATACTCGAGGGCTTTTTCTGAGTGTGAAGATTAGGTCTTGAGTACTTCGGTTTGCTCGGAATCGGCACTTGACCTCATCCAATTGTGGCTCAGCTAGGTGTCGGAGTCTCTGCTCTAGGATTCTAGAGTAGATTTTACCAGGTACACTGAGAAGGGATATGCCTCTATGGTTTCCACATTGTCGATTGTCACCCTTTTTGAAAATTGGTGTTATGATGGCAATCTCCCAATCCTTTGGTATGGTCTTGTTGCACCACGCTGCCTGTAGGACCATTTAGAGTAATAGGTCGCCTGATGCTCTCATGTACTTAACAATTTCTGGTGTTATACCATCATGCCCTGCTGCTTTGCCCATCTGATTTTCTCCAGCGCTGCCTTCAGTTCTTCCATCTTTATGTCATATTCATCACCATTGGTTTCCTCTTCTGTGCTAGTGGTTATCATTTCTGATGCTTGACCTTGCTCACCATCAAGGAATTCTGAGAAATATTATTTCCATCTTTCCATTACTTCCTTCGGGGCAGTAAGTAATTTGCCTTGCTTGTCCTTTATAAATTTGAGAGTGCATTGCTTTTCCTTGTGGAGGAACTTTGTGTTTGTAATGATCAGGTTCTGCGCACTGCAGATCTAAGGAGTCGATTTCCATTGTCATTAAGAGTATCTTCTCCATATCTTCCGATAACTCCACCCCATCTAGCATGGTCATTTCCAACTCTGGCATTGAAATCTCCGAGCATGATAATTTCATCTAGGCAGTCATCCACTGTCATTTGAAGCAGCTCGAAGAATTCCTCCTTGACCTCTGCTCTCTCATCCTCATTTGGCCCATACACTATGACCAGGTTGAGTATGGTTTCTCCTTCTTTTAGTTTTACAACCATAATGCGCTCCGAGACAAAGTTCCATCCCTTGATACTATCTTTTTGGTTTTTGGCCACAATGCAACCCACGCCCCCTTTCGCTCTTTCAGATGTGGGTACACTACTGTAGAGCAGCGTGTTGCCATCGAGATCCATGACTCCTTGTCCCTTTTTCTTTGTTTCCGTTATAGCCAGGATTTCTAATTTTGCTTTCCTCATCTCTTCCACCAGCTCCTCTTCTTTCCCATTTATACTTCTTGTGTTCCAAGTTCCATAAGTCGTAGTCCGTAGTCCGTTCCAGTTCGTCGCCTTTAGAATCAGTATCAATAACTCTGCCAAGAGTAATCGTGTGCGAAGGTAGACACCTTTGAAGGCCCATAGTAGACACTCTTGAGTTTTGGCCACTGTAGGACCACTATTGCAAAGCAGGAGAGGCAACCCGTGACATAAACCAGGAACTGAATTAACATCAAGCCCCCAACAATGCAAGAAATAGAACGCATTGTCCAGAAAGCGCGGTGCAGATCTGCTCCAGGTCCTAATGGTGTCCCATATGTTGTGTATAAGAGATGTCCTGAAGTGCTCAAACGACTACTCCGTTTGCTAAAAATGCATGGAGAAACCAGCTTGTGAGCGAAGAATGGAAAATGGCGAATGGAGTCTACATCCCAAAGGAACAAAATTCCACAGACATCAGTCAGTTCAAGCCAATCTCACTACTTAATGTGGAAGGGGAGATATTCTTCTCAGTGATGGCTAAAATGCTCACCACATACCTTCTGGAGAATGGGTACATTAACACTACCATCCAGAAAGGAGATATCCCAGGTACCCCAGGGTATCTAGAGCATGCCACAATGATCTGGGAAGCGATTAAAAAGGCAAAGTCTGACAGAACAAATCTCCATGTAATCTGGTTGGATCTAGCTAATGCGTATGGATACGTTCCATACACGATACTGTGGCAGGCCCTGGAAATGCATCATGTTCCATAAGAAGTTGCAACAGTGCTGAAGCTGTATTTCTCAGGGTTCTCTGTCAGATTTTCAACCAGAGAGTACACAACAAAGTGGATTAACATACAAGTTGGAATTTCAATGGGATGTACTATCTCTCCGATACTATCCGTGTTGACTATGCAGGTAATCCCCAGAGCAGCTGAAGGATTTGCGAGAGGTCCAAAGCTCAGTGGAAGGTGTCACACGCCACCGCTTAAAGCATTCATGGATGACACAACAATTCTGACATCAGATGAACATAAGGCCCGGATAATGTTAGCGTACCTGGATGATCTAATCAGCTGGTGCAGAATGAGCTTCAAACCTAAGAAATCTAAAAGCCTAACAGTCAGGAAAGGGAAGACATCTGAGGTCACATTCATCGTTTCAAACCAAAGAATCCCTACTGTCAAGTGTCATCGAGGAACCTGTTAAAAGTCTTGGTAGGGCGTATGATGCCTCATTAAAAGACTGTTCAACAGACAACAGAAATGGCAGAAAGAGGACTGCAGCTCATAGACCAAAGCAGACTCCAAGGAAAGTTCAAACTGTGGTGCTTCCAGTTCATGTTGATCCTTACATTGCTATGGCCACCACTGCTTATATATGAAATAAGCACAAGTATAAAAGCTATATAGAAAAAGGCCAACAAGTTCATAAGGAAATGGCTAGGGGTACTACCAGGTCTGTCCGACGTAGCACTGTACTGCAAGAATGCAAAGCTTGTGCTTCCTTTCAAGTCAGTTGTGAAAGAACGCAGGAAAGGTCGCAATGATGAAGTGCGAGTTAGCAGATGATGTCGTAAAGTGCATTCAGCCCACACTGAATACGGGAAGGAAGTGGATAGTTGATGAAGCTATTGATGCTGCCCAAGCGTCGCGCAAGCTGAAGGAGGTAATCGGATACACACAAACTAATAGACGGGGATTTTACCATAGTGACATCCGCTGGTGGTCCACGGCATCAAACTATACTGTTCAAAAAAAGAAACGCATAGCTACTGAAGCCACACACATAGCCATAATTTTGACATTCAATAACTTTTTTAATTTAATGAGTTAGTTGTTCAAATTGCACACAAGAATACCTTAGGGTTCAACCAATCAATTGACAATTGTTTTGCACCTGGGTCACGAGAGTTTTTTGGCGTACGGGCTTTCCCGTTAGTATGGTGTGTAGCCTCCTCTTGCATCGATCAGCGACTGGCCTCTCCTGGGCATGTATGCGATCAGACGTCTGATGTGGGCCTGTGGGATGGCTGCCCACTCTTCCTGGAGTGCCTGGAACAGATCACGACGATTGGCTGGAGCAACGTCTCGGCGACAAACACGTCTATGCAGCTCATCCCACAGGTGCTCAATCAAACTCATGTCTGGAGACAGGGATGGCCAGGGAAGGGTGAGAATGTTGTTGGCAGTCAGGAACTGCGTGGTAAACCGTGCACAATGGGGTCTGGCGTTGTCCTGTTGAAACACAGACCTTTGGGCAGCCAAAAGTGGAAGGACATGGGGTCGAAGAATTTCATTGACGTATCGTTGCGCATTCAAGCCTCCTTCAATGTGCACCAATTGACTCCTTCCGTTGTAACTGATCATTCCCCACACCATTGTACCTCCACCACCGTGCGGCGGAGCTTCATCAACGCAATTTTGGGCAAAACGTTCATTTCGCCTACGGTAGACCCTCCGCTGATTCTATATGAAATTAACTTCTGCTTTATACTTCATTAGACACCTATGGATAAAATATATGATGAGTGCTTAAGTGCCCCAGGCTTTTAGTCAATTTGATGTTACATTTTTACTGCAAGCTATAAACTCCTTGACAAATTATTTTTTGGGTTTTTAGTGCATTACAATATTTTTTTTTAATTTTTAATTTTTGTTGTTTTTAAATTTAAGTCAAATGTAATCGATCCGCTAATGATATTATCAGTTTGCGATAAACGAGTCCACAACACAGAAGGTGGATGTCATTATTCAGTATATTACACGGAAAGTTGGCACACCCCTGTTGTCATTAATTTATTTTTAGAGAGTTTTCCCTGTTTTGCCACCAATCAGATCACGACAAACTGTCCTGTCTTGTGCTATCCGTTCAGGGTTGTCACATGTCTTCTTTATTCCATTCAAGTCTGTCTTCGATTCCTCCGTATATTTTTACTGTTGACCTCTTTTTCTCTTTCTCTGTTGGTTCACAGTAACATGGACATAATGTTATTGCTACAGACGATCCGGTTAGCATATGGTCTGTGATCAGAATATCATCGAAGTTGCTGAAGGCCATTAAATATTGATTTAATAAAGAATGTTTATAATCTATGTCCATGACTTGAGTGTTCTGGTTCTCATTCATTAGTAACAATCGTGCTTTAATTATCTGATGTGCGAATGCGTGGTAAGTGTAGCCAACAAGTGAATATCTCAATGATTAATTTGATAAGTCCATCTTATTTGAGTCCACGAGGAAAAACAGTTTATTTACGTAAGACAAACATACTTGACGATATTAGTTAATGTAGTTCATAGTAAGCATACGTGATAAATCAAATACTTGCAAACATCCTATTATGGGTCCATGTCGTACTTGAACAAACTGTCAAACGAACATCATGGCTATATATTCGCGCTGCTGGGTTTCAGACAACCGGTAGTGAGCGCATGTGTCTTGACGAGACTGAATCAATTACTTAATCATTTATCTCTTCATTAATTACCATGGACGGACCCGTGTCCGTACTTGACTAAAATATATATATATATGTGCAGTAGCATCATGCACAACCTTGGAAGAGTAAGAAAATATCCGTCTTCACTACTTGACGGTCAATACAAAAAGGGTACGGTAACCTAGTCACCGTGCGTGACCATATCGACGCTTACACGTCACGACTTGACCGTGCATTTCGCGTTCATAACCATGTAAAGTATAAAGATCAATTTATATTAATTCCATTGAACCTAATCATGCGCACTGCCAATTTCTACCAGACGCCATCAATAAAACTACCGTAACAATATTGCCTTCCCGCCGTGGGAAAAAAAAATCTATTAGATAGATTTTTTTACTATCTTACTCAATTATATGAAAAATTTAATAAAAACCCGACATATGGCCTACGATGTTCTTGTCTGGAACAGTGTCGTGGTCATGTCGATAATACATGTCATATAACATTATTAAACAAAGGGGTGTCAACTGTCGCTAATAATTAACTATTGAACTATTGAAGACTGTTGTGAGTGAGTAATGAAGTGTTAAGTAGAGAAAATTATTCTAACTAATTAAAATTAAACTAATTTGTGATAGTAAGTATGTAATGTATTAAATAATTAACATCTAATTAAGGAAACTAATAGCTAATGTCATAATAAAGACATAAGAAGTAAGGACAAATAAAGTAAAGAAAGAGAAAATAAAATAAAATATAAATTATTATAGTTATGTGTGTTTACAATTAATTATTAGTGTCGTGTAATTACAACATAATTAACTTAATGATATAATTAGAGAAAATAACATATTAATAAATTTCATGTGAACATCTTAACTAAAGCTATCTAATTTATACATAGAGTATTTGCTTGTGTGATTTTGTTCTTTTTCATCATTTCTTTCTTTGACATATTTTCTTCTCTTTTATTTTTTTCTCATTATTTTTAATCACACTTCAATTTTTATTATACTCTTCATTAATTTAATAAATATTAAACTTAATGTCGGATGTGATGATCCATCCGTCGTTATGTCCCTTGTGAATCCGTGGAAATGTCATTAGAAATTTAATACTGTTCATCTAAACTTCGTTCCTGATTGAATATAAACTGGATCGTTTTGAGTTAGTCAATTTCTGTAACCAAACGTTATATGTCCAGCTTGGATTCATATCGTATTCAAGACCATATCGTAGTGAGTTAGAAAACGATTGGACACTAACCAAAGTCCAAACGTTAGAATCATACCATCGAAATTTGTTTCTTGCTATAACGAATTTCCTTTTTGAACATTGAATACCTTGAATGATTGATTTCGAATTATTTCTAATGTTTGTCCATATAGAAGTGGTTCATATCAATTTTGTAGCAGGAATCAGTTAGAGTTCCAAAGTCGTTCTTGTTTAGCCGTTAATCTTTTAACTTGTAGACAATTCGTCTTCGACTTCCGTTGGGTGTCTGGAAAGAGCATCCGCTAGAATGTTTTCTTTTCCGGGTATAGCTTCGATAACAAAGTCATACGGCTGAAGAAGAATCGCAAATCTGGCAAGTTTGGGGCTTTTGTGGTTTGAGCGTCGTAATGAAGCAACCGCCCGTTGGTCCGTTTGAATGGTAAAAGGCGCTCCCAACAAGAATTTTCTCCAACCTTGTGATGCCCAAACATCGGCCAGTAACTCCCTGTCAACAGTGGAGTATTTCGTTTCAGGCGATTTCAGTTTTCTTGAAATATACATGGTCGGATGAAGAATATCGTTGTGATATTGCAGTAGGCAAGCTCCGATACCGTAATTACTGGCATCTGTTCGAAGAAAGAATTTTTTGTGAATATCTGGCAACCGTAAAATTGGTGGCCTAGAGAAGATTGTCAAAATGTTATTAAATGTTCTGTCACAATCTGTTGTCCACGTAATTTTATTTGGTTTGTCTTTTTGCAATAGTGAAGACAAGACAGCAGTGATTGAAGACAAATTGGGAACAAATCTGCTATAATACTGGACAAGACCCAGTAGACTTCGAACTTGTTTCTTATTTTGTGGGACTGTTAACTTCAAAATTTTTGATACATTGTGGGGAATGGTTTTGATACATCCAGACCCTATAATATGTCCCAGAAAAGTTATCTCGTGTAAAGCTATTTGCATTTTACTTGGTCTAGCTGTTAAGTTGTTAGATCTTAAAATCTCTAATACTGAAGTTAATCCTAACATGTGTTCATCAAATGAAGGACTAAATAGACAAATATCATCAATATATGTGATAATGTCCGATCTATCCGCCAAAATTTTTCGCATCATGCGAATGAACGTGGCTGGAGCATTCATTAGCCCAAAAGGCATCACATTCCACTGGTAAAGACCTTGTGGAGTCGAGAATGCTGTATAGTATTTGGCTTGTTCTGTTAAGGGAATCTGCCAATATCCCTTGGTTAAATCGATTTTTGTAAAATATGTTGCTGTAGAAAGACGAGTAAGTAGATCGTCAATAAGAGGGTGAGGTTCACTGTCTGCGACAGTCTGTGCATTAAGTTTTCTGTAGTCGACGCAAAGACGTATATTATTGTCTTTTTTTCTAACGATAACTAACGGTGATGAAAACGGTGAGTTACTGTTTTCTATTATTCGTAATGCTAACATCTGATTAAGTTCCTGTGAAGTTTTATCTTGATAGTGAATAGGAACTGAATAAGGACGGAGTTTGATAGGTGTGTCGTCCTTCAGTATAATGTCATGAGAAATGACTGATGTACGACCCGGTATATCAGTCAAGACATCAGAATATGTCTCTAAGATTTTACAAACTGTAGTATGTTCTTGAGATGTTAATGACGAAGAAATAGTGACATCTCTCCATGATTCAGAAGATTGTAATTCAGGTATAGGAAATGACATTTGGATTTCAGGAAATGATGATTCCTCTTCCTGAATCACCGAAAGATTAGAATATTGGCAAGAACCAGTAACTTGATTGTCTAAGTCCTGAAAAATAGATTGTAGATGTTGAGGACGAGTGAAGAACTCTTTCAGCATGTTTATGTGGTAAAATTTTTTTCTGACCTTTAATGTCCAGTACGTAGTCGACGTCAGAAATTCTGTCTACAACCTTATATGGACCGTTCCAAGTGATTAACAGTCTATTGTCCTTTTTTGGAAGTAAAACGAAAGCTTCGTCACCAGGAAATAACTGGCGTAATCGTCTATTTTTATTTTGGAACTGTCTAGACTTATCTTTTGCTGCTTCTGAGGAAGCTGTAGCTCTTTGACAAGCATCTATGATTTGTCTACGTAAATTAATAACGTATTCAGAAGATGACTGGGTTTCCTGAGTCATCTTAGAGTCGAGTAGTAAGTCTTTGATCAGTCCCATGGGACCTCTTGGTGGAGCACCAAACACTAACTCGAACGGAGAGAAACCGGTTTGTTCATTCGGAACCTCTCTGTACGCAAACAAAACTGCTGGGATAGCCCTGTCCCAGTCTTTAAGGTTATCAACTGTAACTTTATGCAATAATTGTTTAATGGTGCGGTTGAGTCTCTCAACTGCGCCATTACTCATGGGATGGTACACACTACTGAAATTTCTCTCTATCTTAAGAATTCTCATAACCTCTTTCATTGCGTCAGACACAAATTGGGGCCCATGATCCGAAAGTAGTTTACTTGGGAACCCAATTCTAGAAAATATTAAGAACAAAGCATCAGCTATGTCCGATGTGGTTATGTTTTTAAGAGGTATGGCCTCTGGCCATCGTGTACATAAGTCGATACACGTTAATATATATCTGTGACCTCTTGCAGTTGGTAGAAGTGGACCAATAATGTCCATTGCCATTTTATCAAAAGGCCGCACCGATATATCACATGCCTGAATGGGAGCATTATGGAACGCTCCACGAGACTTGACTTCCTGGCAAATTACACAGGAACGTACATACGATGATACGTCTCGTGATAGTCCAGGCCAGAAAAAAGATGACAACACTCGAGACCGTGTGCGAGTGTAGCCCATATGACCCGCGCATTGGGAGTCATGTGCATGCCGTAATATGTATGTTCGTAAAGGAGATGGTACCATAACTTGTTGTTTCAATTTATCCTGGTCCATACAATTTCTAAGTAAGATACCGTTTTTTATAGTGAACCAGTGCTTAACCTTATTGTTGACAGCAATGTCATCATACTTGTTTACCAATGTAAACAATTTTTTTAAAGAATTATCTTCCCTTTGTTTGAGAGCAAACGTGTCTCTGTCAATTACTGATTTAGGTTCATTGTCAGTACAATCATCCACTTTGATACTTGGAGTATTCTCTTTTATTAATTCCTGAGCCTGAGCTCGTGTTGTTACAGCATTGGCCGTAGCCAAGTTAACTCTTTCCCATTCTGAGATTTCCTCAGGTGTGCAGTCCTTGCTGCCGTGGATACGTCCGATTGTGAGATCAGCAATAGGACTCTGAAGTAAACATACTTTAACTTGACCTGAAAAAAATGGGGTGTTAATGTCAATTATTGCTGTGGGATAATATTCAATGGTCCCACCAAAAGTTATGCAACGTACAAACTCATTAGTAGCATAGCGAGGATGTACTAGTGATTGCCGGATGCCGATCGTGGTTGAACCGGAGTCTCTTAAAACTGAAATTATGTTTCCATTGAACAGTCCTTTATTAAAAATCAGTGTCCCAGTTCCATCATTTGCAGTGAGACTAATTGCAGGAATAGTCTGTGTAATTCTCATAGGCAATTGGCTGGACTTCTGAAAAATAGAATGGCATTGTGGACAAACATTTGCCACATTATTATCAAATAACACAACATGACGAAGATGAATGCGTTGGAATATCACTATTGTGAACAATTGGGGTTGCATTGTTAGTCAATGCTGCCCCTGCAGTATGATCAAATTTATTTTGATTTCTGGAGGTAGGACGTTGTCTGTTATGACTACCTGAATGATCATTAGTATTATTATTACCTCTGCCATTAAAACTCTTATTTCTTGGTCTGTAATTGTTATTACCATTATTATGCCACTTGTTATTATTATGGTTGGCATTACCATTAAATGATTTATTCCAATTTGATTTGTTTTGATAACCATTGTTATATCTAAATTGAGGTGACTGGTTTCTAAACTGTTGTCTACCCCGGTTAAAATTCCCATTATTGTAAGAATTATTTAGTCCTTGATAATCATTGTAATTATTTCTTCTATTTGAAAAAATTTCTGTCAAGGCTCTGAGCTCTTGATCTTTCAAAACCATGATATGCCATGTTGGAGGCAACTGGAAGTGGTTCCCTTACTTGTGTATTGGATATGCTACTATTGGGATGAGCAGTGCAGTAATTTAATGCCATTTTTTCTAGTTCCTCTAAAGTCGAAGGTTTACGTTCCTGTAAGAACGAAAAGAATGGTGAACTTACAGAAGATAAGACCTTATCCCTAAGGATTAAATCAACCAACTTGTCATAAGATTTTTCCACACCAGCAAGTTCGACCCACCTGTTGAATGTATTGCGTATATTCGCAACGAACCCTGTAAAGTCTTTATTTGATTCTGGCAGGAGAGTTTTAAATTTAATCCTACATCCCTCCTCGTCCAAATGAAATCGACGTAGTAATAAAGCCTTAATGGCATCATAATCTCCAGCTATTGTTGGATCAACATTTGAACTGCGCTTGCAGGTGCACCATCTAAAAATTCACTAAGTTTTAGTACCCATGTAGTTTTATCTAATTTATTAACCTCACAAATTTTCTCAAAACGTAAAAGCCAGGCCGATAAATCATCAACATTCAATCTGAATGTCGGTAATTTGAAGTGATAATTGCTTCTAGTTTGGTTAGGTGCAGACATATTTTGGGAATTATCACTATGGCTAACAGTAGCAGTTTGTGCCTGTAATTTCGCTGTTTCCAACTTAAGACGTTGTAATTCCATTTCTTGTTGCCGTACAATTTCATCTTGCTTCCTTTTATTTTCCTCTATTTCTCTTATTCTGTTTTCTTTTTCAATCTCTTCCCTTTCCTGTTTTGCTATCCTTCTTGCTTCTTTTGCCTCAAGTTCTTCTTCTTGACGCTTCAATTCAGCTTTTCTCTCAAGTTCCTCCTGTTTAGCTATGGCTTTCTGTTCTTCTTCTTCGCGCTTCAATTCAGCTCTTCTCTCAAGTTCCTTTGCCTCATATTTCGCAAATTCCGCCACTGCATATGCTTCTAGAACTTCTCCTCGTTTTCCAAAATCTTTGCCAATTTTAACAAAATGGTCTAACGTAAGCATTTTGTAATTTAATAATCTATTTATTTAATCAACTATCTGTATTAATCAACAATATATATTACCATCAATTACCTGTGTGTGCCCAGTGGCCAACGTAGTATTATTAATAGATGAACGTACCAAGTATTATACACTATGCCTATTATATTCAAGGCAAACCCTCACTTTATAAGTATTTATCCATATATAATGCTATCATGCCCTAGTCATGATGCATAAAATGCATAAGCAATCTTAAATTGGACTAATACTGCAAATGGTTGCAATTAATTCATCAAGTCCATTTTCCTTTTGAAAATTAATTAAAATATTTATATTGTATTCTTTACCTAATTAATTTACATTATTATTATTACATACTCAATTTATAAGTTAATAAATACAAGACAATTAATCAACTAAAATGTTACAAGACATTAGCACATCACAATTGACAAATGCAAACGAAAAAAATGATTATATTGAAACAAGCAAAAATCGAAAGTACATGCTAAGAAGAAAAACTAAATCTAGGTTACTACACATACACGTTAAATGATGACGTCACAGGACTCATAACTGACAAATATTTTACAATTATAAAATAAATTATAGGCAGATAAGAATGAACAGGATAGTTTACGAACAAGTTACGAAATGAATAAAATGAAACTCAATACAGCGAAATTACTACAAATATAACATTACTTTACAAGTAAAACATCTAGGGTCGAATAACTTCAGGGGCAAACGCAGTATGCTGTCGGCAAATCTCAACAGATGCTTTGCAAATGCAGTTACCCAACTAATCCCTATCAGAACGGTTTTTAGATCTACTGACCATCTAAAAGAGGTATTAGTCGATCTAAAAACTCCCGAATCCAACCGCCCGCTTATACAAATAACAAATAGACAATCAATAACGAATAGAACAATGAATTGCAGATAACATGCCCGAATAAAATGAAGTGGACTACACCTAGTTTTGATGAACCGACAAAGGTTTCAATATTCACTTATCTTTTTGCGCCCAGTGATCTTCTTCAGTTAACACCAGTATTCGTCAACGGCCAACTAGGTACAGTGAGCTGAACTTCATCGTTTTGATGGGGTTTCCGCTTGATATTCTTCTTGCAGCAATGCTTGTAGAAGGACATTAGGTTTGACTTTCGTAAGGCTGCTAACGGTTGTCATAGACTCGATCGAAAAGGATGATGACGTATATTTGACCTCTAGTCACGTGCAGTGTCTCGTAAAGTCATGTGAACGTATTGTAACCGTAAACAATCGTGTTGCGAAGAAATTTGTCGCTAGATCTAACCCGATAAAGGAGAAGATTTTCGTATCCCCATACTGGCCACCAGTTCTCTGCTACAGACGATCCGGTTAGCATATGGTCTGTGATCAGAATATCATGGAAGTTGCTGAAGGCCGTTAAATATTGATTTAATAAAGAATGTTTATAATCTATGTCCATGACTTGAGTGTTCTGGTTCTCATTCATTAGTAACAATCGTGCTTTAATTATCCTACTTGACGGTCAATACAAAAAGGGTACGGTAACCTAGTCACCGTGCGTGACCATATCGACGCTTACACGTCACGACTTGACCGTGCATTTCGCGTTCATAACCATGTAAAGTATAAAGATCAATTTATATTAATTCCATTGAACCTAATCATGCGCACTGCCAATTTCTACCAGACGCCATCAATAAAACTACCGTAACAGTTATAATGAACTCGGACTTGCATGATAAAATGTCCAGACTAACCCTGACTCGCGTGTTCAAATGTCGAAGTTAAAATTAACCCGGACGTGCGTGTTTAAATGTCGAAGTTACAATAAACTCGGACTCGCGTGTTCAAATGTTGAAGTTTCAATAAACTCAGACTCGCGTGTTCAAATATCGAAGTTACAATAAACTCGGACTCGCGTGTTCAAATGTCGAAGTTACAATTAACCTGGACATGAATGCTCAAATATTAAAAGGATAACAGTAAAAAAACTATTTTAATTAGAATGTTTTTAAGATCCAGCCGGATGTGACCTGACTCTCTTAACGTCGCACGCACCAAGTACACACAACCACCAGCTTCACATAACTCTCCCCTCACTGAACCGTTATAGAGGACGGTGGGAGATATATTGTTGTCTCATCGCATCACAGCTGTTACGTCTTTCTTCACATCACATATCTCTTCATATCACAGCGGACACATATCTTTTCAAATTACAGTTGACACATAACTCTTCACACCACAGCTGTCACATCTCTCTTCATATCACAGCTGTCCTATCTCTCTTCATATCACAGCTGTCATATCTCTCATCACATCTCTCGTCACATCTCTCGTCACATCAAAGCTGACACATCTCTCTTCATATCACAACTGTCACATATCTCATTAGATCACAGCTATCACATCTCTCTTCCTATCACAACTGTCACATCTCATCTGTCGTAATTTTTAATAAGATAGGTCTCAGGTATTTGTGGTCCCGTCCGAGCAGAGGTGATAGTGATAGCTTATGTGAGAGAAAGGTGTAAGAAATAGGTTTATTTGTTTATCGCGAGGGGTGATAGTGTAAAAGAGAAAGAACAGTCTTGGATTGAGTAATTGCTCTAATCCAGCCTATCTTACGACAATATTTAAATTAGATGTACTCTCTCTCTTCTTGTACAAAGTACAATTTACACACACTCACGCATACACAATTTTGTGACAGAAATACGTACAGACGTGAAAACAAACTACGGATAACACACACACACACACACATATATATATATGTATATATATATATATATATATATATATATATATATATATATATATATATATATATATATATATATATATATATATATATATATAGGGGCAGGACAGGGGTTTGACCAAAACTGTAGCTTAAGGTTTATTACGTTTATTTTTCACTAAAAATATCACAACATCAAGAAAAGCATTTACATCAATGAGTTATAGTTTAACGGCAAAATGAAATAAAAAAATCTAATAGGCCCTCCCTCTTAATAAGGGAAACAAGGAAAGTCCCAACAGAGGTAGTTAACCCAAAATAGATAAAAAAAATTAACAGTGGAAGTGGGAATAGTCAGGACGGGTAAAGAATAAGTCCTTAATTTAACCTATCCCGTGGACACTCAGATTAGTGAGAAATAATTAAAAAAAGTGTCTGGTTTATCTTAACGGCTTTAACACGAGATTCCCTCTTTATATCACAGCTGTCATATCTCTCCTTTTATCACAGCTGTCACGTCCATCTTTATGTCACCGCTGTCACATCTATCGACACATTACAGCTGTCACATCTCTTACCGCATCACAACTCTCACAGCTCTCACCACAGTACAGCTCTCACATTTCTCTTCACATAACAGCTGTCACATATAACTTTACATCACAGCTGTCACATCTATCACCTCATCACAGCTGTCACATCTATCACCACATCACTGCTGTAACATCTCTCAAAACATCACTGCTGTCACATCTCTGGCGATATCACAGCTGTCCCATCTACCTTTACATCACAGCTATCACATCTCTCTTCACATCACTACTGTCACTTATCTCTTTAAAGCATAGCTGTCACACCTCTCTTTACATCACAACTATCACATCTCTCTTCACATCACTACTGTCACTTATCTCTTTAAATCGGGAGCCGCGCTGGTGTAATGGCTTCAGCGTTGTACTGGCGACCAGGTGTTCATGGTTCAAACCCGGGCGTCGGCGTTTGAAGAAATGTTTACGGCCGGAAATTTGACTGAATAGCCTGAACGGCTCCTGTGATAAACCCTCTGTGGATGGGAAGGAGCGAAGCTCCTGACCGGGTTGGAAGGAAAGTCCTCAGGTTCCCCAGCCTCGCAATGACATGTCATTGGGTCGAAGGGGCTGAAAGCCCAAGTGCCGCTGGTTAAGAAAAAAAAAAAAAAATCTCTTTAAATCATAGCTGTCACACCTCTCTTTACATCACAACTTTACATATCTCTTTATATCATAGCTGGCACATGTCTCTTGACATCACAGCTGTTACATTTCTCTTGAATTCACAGCTGACACATAACTTTTGATATTACCGCTGTTATATCGCACTTTCCATTGTCATTTAGTGTATCTTCTCCATATCTTCCGATAACTCCACCCCATCTAGCATGGTCATGTCCAGCTCTGGTATTGAAATCTCCGAGCAGGATAATTTCATCCAGGCAGTCAGCCACTGTCTTTTCAAGCAGCTCGAACAGTTCTTCTTTGACTTCTGCTCGCTCATCTTCATTTGGCCCATACACTATGACCAGGTTGACTATGGTTCCTCCTTCTATTAGCTTTAGCTCCGAGACAAAGTTCCATCCTTTGATGTTATCCTTTTGGTTTGTAGCCACAATACAATCCACACCCCCTTTAGCTCTTTCGCCTGTAGGGACTGTAGAGCAGTATGTAGCCATCGAGATCGATAACTCCTCGTCCCTTTTTCTTCGTTTCCGTCAGAGCCATGATTTCTAATTTTGCTTTCCTCATTTCCTCCACCAGCTCCTCTTCTTTCTCGTTTATACTCCTAATATTCCAAGATCCATAAGTCGTTGTCCGTGGCAGTTTGTTGCCTATAGGATCAGTTCTGTCTTCTCTCTTGCATTACATGTAATCATGTTTTAAACTCAAAGATATTAACGTTTTGTGTCTTCTATATTGAGTCGTTATAAAGACTGACTAAATGATTACACTGACAAACAACATTTTTCTTTCTTATATAAGAATAAGTGTTCTTAGGTCAGTTTCTTGCGCTGATTTCAAATCTGAAATCCGTTTATCTCTATCACGTCAGGTTCTTAAGTTATTTGTGAATAAATATATTTTTGGGAAACCGTTATTTGCTCCGTTTCATTTTTACTATATAACTTATTAAAAATTAATAAAATGCAAAATAATTCTACTTTTTATACTGCTAAAAGATGCATGACATATGTTACGCTATTTTTCAAATAGTTACTGTATTTTGAAATAATTCTGAGCGAAATATGGCTTCTAGAAGTTGTAGAAATTCGGCTGATTTGTTCTGTTACGTATGCGGATATTTTACCGATCGTGTTCACCAGAAAAAACTTTACACCATTACTAAAGAAAGCATATGAACGTTATTTCGATTCTAAAGTTGATGATGCAAATAAATCTTGGAAGCCAAATGCAGTTTTTTCGACCTGTGCAAATACATTGGCAGGTTGGTTACGAAAATCGCCGAAGCATAAGTCGATGCCTTTTGGAGTGCCAGTAATATGGCGTGAACCGACAAATCACGCTACTGATTGTTACTTCTGCTTGACAAATATCCATGGTTTCACTTTTAAAACTAGAAAGTCTGTGGTTTATCCAAATATTGAATCGGTATCGAAACCAGTTCCTCATGATCCAATCACGTGTCCGATCCCAGTTCCACCATAACAATATCCGTTGGACGTGAATGAACCATCAGAAAGTGATAGTTTACCTGCTTTAGAAACTAATTCTGACTCGGATTATATACCGGTGAATGATGGTGTTCACTTAATTAACCATTCAGAACTTTCAGATCTAATACGTGATCTCTCTCTTACCAAAGGACACGCGGAATTACTCGGTTCGCGACTCAAAGAATGGAATCTTTTAGCGCCCAATACTCCGATATCTAAATTTCGTCATAGACACAGAGAACTTGTTCAATACTTTGAGATGGATGATGGCATTTGCTATTGCAAAGATGTAAACGGTCTAATGGTGCACCTCGGTCATGAGCACATAGTTAACGAATGGCGACTTTTCATCGACTCTTCCAAGACTAGTCTAAAAGCCGTGTTATTGCATAACGGAAATTTATTTTCATCAATTCCAGTCACCTACTCTGTTCATATGAAAGAAACTTATTACAATATGGGTATACTTTTGGCAAAAATAAAGTACAATGACTACCAATGGCGGATTTGTGGAGACCTAAAGGTCATTGCAATTCTCACGGGCATGCAGACTGGGTATACTAAATTTTGTTGCTTCCTATGTGAATGGGACAGCCGCAACAGACAGGAACATTATGCAAGAAAGGTGTGGCCTATCAGGGATCGTATGCAGCTCGGGCATAAAAATGTAATACATGAGCCATTAGTTAACAAAGACGGCATCATTTTACCACCGTTACATATAAAGTTGGGGCTCATGAAGAATTTCGTAAAAGCGTTAGATAAAACGAGCAAAGCTTTCACTTATCTTCGAGAAAAGTTTCCGCAAGTTAGCGATGCAAAGATAAAGGAAGGTATCTTTGTAGGACCTCAGATTAGGAAAGTTATTGCAGACAAACAATTCGAGAACTTGTTACATGGTAGTGAACTTCGCGCATGGATGGCATTCAAATCAATCGTCGATAACTTTCTGGGAAATCATAAATCTGTCGACTATGTGCATATTGTTAAGCAGTGCATAGATGCATACAGAATTATGGGCTGTAACATGTCCCTCAAAATCCATTTGCTTGATTCGCATCTTGACTTTTTCCCTGACAAACTTGGCGAAGTCAGCGATGAACATGGAGAACAATTCCATCAAGATATCGCCGTAATGGAGTCACGCTATCAAGGACGGTGGAGTGTGACCATGCTTGCCGATTATTGTTGGATGCTTCATCGCGATGTACCACATGCCATTCACCGACGAAAGTCGACTGCAAAGAAATTCAAGCCTACATAACTGTTACACTTCTTGTATGAATGATGTTATAATACTGTATGCCTTGTTAAAAAACTTCAATTGCGTATTTCTAGAGATCCCGACCTGATAGAGAAAAACGGTTTGCAGATTTAAAAACAGCGCATTAAAATTGACCAGACAAACATAGAAATGTTAGAGAAAGAAAAAAAAAAGTTTTTTTTTTGTTAGTCAGTGTTATTAATAAAGATGACTAATAATGGCGCCGTGTAGTTGCTGCAGGGGTCTCCGGGGTGAGACAAAGAAAGAATATGACGACTGCTCCTTCAGTAAGAAGCGACTAATAAAAGATTGTGCGTGAGGCTAGCAACCTCATCATGTCAAAGAGAAACTACCACTACAAGAACACTTTATCTTCAGATGAAGACTCTCCCGCCAGGGGATCCTGCTACACGGACGACTACATGCTCTATAAGATGACAAATGGAACAGAAGAATAACAATAAACATTATTACTGAAGACGGAGTTTAAAGTTGTGATGACAACTGTACTGATGGCTGCTTGAATTGGTTATTGATTTCTGACAACGGAGTTTAAAGGTTTGATGACAACTGTACTGATGGCTGCTTGAATTGTTTATTGATTTCTGACAACGGACTTTAAAGGTTTGATGACAACTGTACTGATGGCTGCTTGAATTGTTTATTGATTTCTGACAACGGAGTTTAAAGGTTTGATGACAACTGTACTGATGGCTGCTTGAATTGTTTATTGATTTCTGACGACGGAGTTTAAAGTGTTGATGACAACTGTACTGATGGCTGCTTGAATTGTTTATTGATTTCTGACAACTGTGTTTAAAGGTTTGATGACAACTGTACTCATGGCTGCTTGAATTGTTTATTGATTTCTGACAACGGTGTTTAAAGGTTTGATGACAACTGTACTCATGGCTGCTTGAATTGTTTATTGATTTCTGACAACGGTGTTTAAAGGTTTGATGACAACTGTACTGATGGCCTGAATTGTTTATTGATTTCTGACAACGGAGTTTAAAGGTTTGATGACAACTATACTCATGGCTGCTTGAAGTGTTTATTGCTGCTGACCCTTAAATACTGCTAGTGAGAGAAGTTATCTTGTTCTGTCTAATGATTTTTTAAGTTGAATGTTCCATTTGTTTCCATTGTTTTTGTCTTTCAAATCAGTATGGTGTGTTATTTTTGAACAATTCTGTTCATCCCCTCACATATCGGGCAACGGCTTCTTTCTAAGTTTTGTTCTCATATCTTTCTCCTGTTCTCGTGTTTTGTGTTTCTCTCTATGTCATCTAACGCGGGGATACTTGAAGAAGAACTATCTAGTAAAACTAACACATGACCTCCACATCCAATAACACATCCACTGTCAAGATCTTTATCCTCACTTCTTCTCCTACTGTTCTCTGTTCAATAAATCACACATGTGTTACCCTGTCGTAATACGTAGTTTAGTTCTGTCATTCTGTCAAGTTAGCACGTTAGCAACATTGTTGGGTCATCTTTCTTTTTGCTTTTCTTTTCTATTTTTATTTTTTGTTCCTAAATTTTTTTTTTAAATAAAATTTTTCCCCGTTATGGCGAGGCGCGTCCTTTTCAAACCTAGCCGGTTATATTAGGGCGCATGACCAAATATAAAATACCTTTAGTTCTGGAGAATTGTTTTATTCCGTCCCGTGTTTTATTAGTTCTTGTTTTGTCTATCGACTCCGTCTTTGTCTGGTTGTTTGTTTGTGTGGTTGTGTGTGGTTATTTATGTGGTTGTTTGTGTGGCTGTTTGTGTGCTTCTTTGTGTCATGATCTATTTGTTTGTGTGGATGTTTGTATGCTTGTTCGTATGTTTGTATGATTGTTTGTGTGGCTGTTTGTGTGTTTGTGTGCTTCTTTGTGTCTTTGTCTGTTTGTTTGTGTGGATGTTTGTATACCTGTTCGTTTGTTTGTTTGTTTGTGGGGTTATTTGTTTGTGGGGTTGTTTGTGCGGTTGATTGTGTGATTGTTTGTAAATTTGTATTTGTTTTTGCGTTTCTTTGTGTCGTTGTCTGTTTGTTTGTGTGGATGTTTGTATGCTTGTTCGTTTGTTAGTGTGGTTGTTTGTGGGATTGTTTGTGTTGTTGTTTGTGTGATTGTTTGTACATTTGTTTGTATTTGTTTGTGTGGCTGTTTGTGTGTTTCTTTGTGTCGTCATCTGTTTGTTTGTGTAATTCTTCGTTTGTTTGTGTAATTCTTCGTTTGTTTGTGTAATTCTTCGTTTGTTTGTGTGCTTGATTGTTTTTATGGCTGTTTATTTATGTGGTTGTCTAAATGGTTGTTTGAATGGTTGTTAGTGTGTTTATTAGGTTGATTGTGGGGTTGTTTGTGGGGTTGTTAGTTTGGTTGTTTGTGGGGTTGTTTGTGTGTGTTTGTTTGTTTTTTTGTTTGTTTGTGTGGTTTTTTATTTGTTTGTGTGGTTGTTTGTTTGTTTGTGGGGTTGTTTTATGTTAGTGAGGTTTTTTGTTTGTTAGTGAGGTTGTTTGTTTGTTTGTGAGGTTGCTTTTTGTTAGTGGGGTTGTTTTTTGTTAGTGTGTTTGTATCTTTGTTTGTGGGGTTTTGTTTGTTTGTGGGGTTGTTTGTGAGTTGTTTTTTGTTAGTGGGGTTGTTTTTTGTTATTGAGGTTGTTTGATTGTTTGTGTGGTTGTTTTTTAGTTTGTGGAGTTGGTTTTTGTTAGTGGGTTTTTTTTTGGGTTAGTGTTGTTGTTTTTTATTAGTGAGGTTGTTATTTTGTATGTGGGGTTGTTTGTTTGTTTGTGGGGTTGTTTTATGTTTGTCGGGTTGTTTTTTGTTTTTAGGGTTGTTTTTGTTGTGGGTTGTTTTTTGTTTGTGGGGTTTTATGTTTGTTAAAGAGGTTGTTTTTTTTGTTAGTAGGGTTGTTTTTTGTTTGTGGGGTTGTTTTTTGTTAGTGTGGTTCTTTTTCCATTGTGAGGTCGTTTTTTGTTAGTGAGGTTGTTTGTTTGTTTGTGGTGTGGTTTTTTTCTTTGTGGGATTGTGTTTTGTTATGGAGGTTGTTTTTTGTTAGTGTGGATGTTCTTTGTTAGTGAGGTTGTTTTTTTTATTAGTGGGGTTGTTTTTTATTTGTTGGGTTGTTTCTTGTTTGTTGCGTTGTTTTTTGTTAGTGTGGTTCGTTTTTGTTTGAGTGGTTCTTTGTTTGTTTGTGGGGTTGTTTTTTATCTGTGGGATTGTTTGTTTCTTGGGTTATTTTTCGTTTGTGGGGTTCTTTTTTGTTTGAGTTGTACTTTGTTTGTGGGGTTGTTTTTTGTTTGTGGGATTGTTCGTTTGTGTGGTTATTTGTTTGTGGGGTTGTTTGTTTGTTATAAGGGGTTGTTTGTATGTTTGCAGGGTTGTTTGTTTGTGAGATTGTTTGTTTGATTATGTGGTTATTTGTTTGAGAAGTTGATTGTTTGTTTTTGGGGTTGTTTGTTTGTGTGGTTGTTTTTTGTTAGTGGGGTTATTTTTTGTATGAGTGGTTATTTGTTTGTGGGGGTGTTTGTTTGTATGTGTGGTTATTTGTTTGTGGAGTTGTTTGTTTGTTTAGTTGTTTGTTTGTTTGTGGGGTTGTTTGTTTCTGGGGTTGTTTGTTTGTTTGTGTGGTTATTTGTTTGGTGGGTGTTCGTTTGTTTGTCTGGTTATGTGTTTGTCAGGTTGTTTATTTGTATGTGTGGTTATTTGTTCGTTAAGTTGTATGTTTGTTTGTGTTGTTGTTTGTATGTGTGGTTGTTTGTTTGTATGTGTGGTTGTTTGTTTGTTTATGTGGTTGTTTGTTTATTTTTGAGTTTGGTTGTTTTTGAGGTTGCTTGTGTGTTTGTGAGGTTGATTTTTTGTGTGGTTGTTTGATTTACTTGTGAGGTTGTTTGTTTGTTTGTGTGGATCTTTTTCCTTTGTAGGTTGTTTTTATGTTTTTGTGGTAATTTTTTGTTTGTGTTATAGTTTGTTTGCGGGCTGTTTGTTAGTTTGTGGTGTTGTTTATTTGTTTGTGTGGTTGTTTGTTTCTTTGTGTGGCTGTTTGATTGTTTGAGTTGTTTGTTTGTCTGTGGGGTTGTTTGTTTGGAGTTATTTGTTTGTTTGTGTGGTTGTTTGTTTGTGTTGTTGCCTGTTTGTGGGGATGTTTGTTTGTGTGGTTGTTTGTGTGTTTGTGGAGTTGTTTGTGGAGTTATTTGTTTGTTTGTGGGGTTATTTGTTTGTGTTATTGTTTGTTTTGTGTGTGGGTGTTTATTTGTTTGTGTTGTTGTTTGTATGGTTATTTGTTAGTTTGTTTGTGGGGTTGTTTGTTTGTGTGGTTGTTTGTTTATGGTGTTGTTTGTTTGTGGGGTTTCTTTGTTTGTAGGGTTGTTTGTTAGTGGGGTTGTTTGTTTGTTTGTGTGGTTTTTTGCTTGTTTAGGGGGTTGTTTTATGTTTGTGGGGTTGTTTGTTATTGTTTGTTTGTTTGTGGGGTTATTTTGCTTTCTGGGGTTTGTTTGTTGGGTTGTTTTTTGTGTGTGGGGTTGTTTTTTGTTTGTGTGGTTGTTTGTTTGTTTGTGAGGTTGTATGTTTTTTATTAGTAAATTTAATCATTACCGTTAAATCTGCTCGAGAAACACAGGTCCTCCAATAATTAACGCAGTCTACCTACCCTGTGCTCAAGGTTCAAGGTTTCTTCATGTTAAAATTATAACATTTATCCGATATTTGAGCTGAGATTATAATATTAATATAAGTCATCCACGAGGGAGTTTGTTAACTACTGTCGATAAAAGTAGATTATGAGGAAGGAGGTTACCGAATTTGCTTACGAAAGAAGCGATCCTCACTCGTATTTTCTGTGTAACATCTCACTTCTTTAACCCCCTCCTCCCCACCCCCTATCGTCACAAAATGTTGACCCCTCTCACTGCGCGGCCACATATGTTGACGACCCCTTAGGGCTAACGAAACGTTCTTCCCGAATAGAGCCGAATTATTATCCTATTGTTTCATCTTGACACTGAAATAATTGTCATGGCTGACAACTGATTTAATTATTGTCATGGCTGACAACTAGATTTAATAAGTGGTGATGGCTGATAACTGATTTAATTATTGGTTATGGCTGATAACTGATTTAATTATTGGTGATGGCTGATAACTGATAACTGATTTAATTGGTGATGGCTGATAACTGATTTAATTATTGATGGGTGATAACTGATTTTAATTATTCGTGATGGCTGATAACTGATTTAATTATTGGTGATGGCTGATAACTGATTTAATAATTGTCTTGGCTGACAACTGATTTAATTATTGTCATGGCTAACAACTGATTTAATAATTGTCGTGGTTGACAACTGATTTAATTATTGTCATGACTGACAACTGATTTAATTGTTGTCATGGCTGACGCCTGATTTAAATATTGTCATGGGTGACAACTGATTTAATTATTTTCATGGCTGACAACTGATTTAATTGTTACTGAATGGCTGATAACTGATTTAATTATTGGTGGTGACTGATAACTGATTTAATTATTGGTAATGACTTATAACTGATTTAATTATTGGTGATGACTGATAACTGATTTAAGTATTGGTGATGGCTGATAACTGATTTAATTATTAGTGATGACTGATAACTGATTGAATTATTGGTGATAGCTGAAAACTGATTTAATTATTGGTATTGACTGATAACTGATTGAATTATTGGTGATGACTGATAACTGATTGAATTATTGGTGATGACTGATAACTGATTGAATTATTGGTGATGACTGACTTAGATCATTAATGTCACGTAACACCAACGCCTGTATCTGACAGATATCTCCATGATGGTGACTGCGTGTGCTAGCGCTGTTATTGTCCTTGTCCTGGTGTTGATCACGTGTATTTGCTGCGGCGGGTGAGTTTTTGTGGCACATAATTTAGTTCAAGTCTGTTGTTGTTAAAATGATCAAACGTGGACGGTGTACAGCAGACCAGAGGTTTTATCAATATACTTTAGTTTCAGAATTTGTTGAACTTTCTATATATGTATATTGTCAAAAAATGTTGTGTTGGGTAGGTAGGTATGACAGGCTTTTGTGAAGATAAAGGGACACCTAACACCAAAAGAAAACTGTTTATATAGTTATGTTAGTTTATGTTCATGTGTATAAATAACAATCAATGAGAGACCAGAAAGAGAAACAAAGAAGGCAGACTGAAATAGAAGCAGGAGTACTAGAGCCAAGGCGTATGGACTAAGAAACAAACAAAGAAGCAAGAAGTGGAAGATATGACTAGAGGAACGCTCATTAGCTTAATAACAAAAGCATGTATGCACTTATGGATCATAACACCTATATTTAAAAAGGTTGACAACCGATATGTGGAAATCATAAAGGCATATCCCTTCTTAGTGTATTTGGTAAAATTGACTCTACAATCCTGGAGCATAGACTCTGACGTTTGGCTGTATCCTGGAGCATAGACTCTGACGTTTGGCTGTATCCTGGAGCATAGACTCTGACGTTTGGCTGTATCCTGGAGCATAGACTCTGACGTTTGGCTGTATCCTGGAGCATAGACTTTGACGTTTGGCTGTATCCTGGAGCATAGACTCTGACGTTTGGCTGTATCCTGGAGCATAGACTCTGACGTTTGGCTGAGTCACAAATGAATAAAGCCCAGTGTGGTTTCCTAGCAAACCGAAGAACTCAAGACCTTATTTTTTACACTCAGACTCAGCTGAGTGAAAAGGCCCTTGAGTATAAAGACGAGATGCATCTTTGTTTCTTGGATCTGGAGAAGGCGTTTGACAAGGTCCCCTGGAGCAGCCTTTGGGATTGCTTGGCAAAGAAGAACATTCCAGCACCTCTAATCCACGCTATACAGAGCTTCTACATGACGTACAGAAATTATGTGAGGACGGCAAACCATGTCAGAAGAGTTCAGGACCACCACTGGTGTAAGACAAGGTGATATTCTATCACCTTATCTTTTCATACTTCTCATGGACGATCTCATCAAGGCATATGGGGATAGGACAAGAAAGTATTCAGCGGGGTACTGGAAGATGAGACATGTCTGTATTTCAGAGCTGGCACTTGTCGACGATGTCGTTCTGATTGTTAAATTACAGGCAAATCTTCAATCCAACCTACAAGTTTGGAAGGAAGAACTAGAGAAGAGAGGGATGGTCATCGGCGGCTCCAAAAAAAGTGATATCACGAGAAAACAAGGCATCCTATTATCCTGGGAGAAAGCTGGAGCAGGTCAACCACTTTAAATACCTTGGAGATGTCACAGACTGAAAGGGGGGCATCAAAGATGAGTTAAGTACCCGAACAGCAGCAGCTAGGAGACTTTTTCAGGCCATAAATCGAGGATTCTTAGGCAAAAGGGAAATTGGCAAGAAGGCGAAGATGGTTCCACGTATATTCGAGTCTTGACTTATAGATGCGAGTCATATGCAATGACTGCAACTCATAAAAGCCAGCTCTAGACCTGAGAAAGAGGTATCTGAGGAAAGTGGTCGAAATAACAAGAAGAGACATGGTCAGCATCCAGACAACGCGTCATGGCCTAAAGACCCAGCCTCTGCAGAACCACGTGGACTTGTTCTTCCATAACCCTAAACAGATGCAAGTCGAAATGATAACACATGAAAAGTCACAGCAACTGGGTCTGGAAAATAAGGTTGTAAGAATATAGACGGCAAAAAGCTAGATTGTACTTGAAGAAACACCTCTACAAAATGTTGACTTATAGTCATATCTTGGCAGTGACATAGGTAGGCTATGCTGAAGCAATGGACGCTGATATCAGCACAAGAATATGAAAGGCAACAGAAGGTTTCATTGCATGAGGATATATGTGGGGAAAAAAATCAAGTTAAAAAATACAAAATCATTATCTCAAGTCATTCATCATCATCATCATAACCCTCCACTCCCAGAGCAGCATATGTCTTCAACAAACACATGCCAAGTCCTCCTGTCACGTGCCATCATCTCAAGTTCTTTCCACGTTCTCCTCATCATTTTCACCTCTGTTTCCAGCTCTCTTCTCCATGTTCTTCTTGGTCTACCTCTGCCTCTCTTGCCCTGGGGGTTCCAGAACAAGGACTGCCTTGTAATGCTATCAACAGGTTTCCTCATTGTGTGTCCTATCCATCGCCATCGTCTTCTTCTCATCTCTTGTTCCACTGGTACTTGTCTAGTTCTTGTCCTCAGTACCACGTTGGTAACCTTGTCATACCATTTTAATCCCTCTATTCTACGCAAGCACCCATTTATGAAAGTCTGTAGCTTTTTGGTTTTGTCTTTGTTGTTCTCCATGTCTCAGAGCCATACAATAGGACTGACTTCACATTTGAGTTGAAAATTCTTATTTTCGTGTTGGATCCGATTTCTCTTGATCTCCAGATATTTCCCAATGCAATGAAAGCTCCTCTTGCTTTTTGTATTCTTAGTTTGATATCACTGTCTGTCCCTCCAACTTTGTCTATATTGCTGCCAAGATATGTGTACGATTCTACATCTTGTATCGGTGTTTCTTCAAGTTCAACCCTGTTATCATTACCTGCATTTATTCTCATTATTTTTGTCTTTTCCCTGTGTATTTTCAGACCCAATTGCTGTGACCTCTCATCGAGTGTTTTCAATTTGTCCTGCATTTGATTACGGTTATGGGACAGAAGAGCCAAGTCATCAGCAAAATCCAGATCATCCAACTGCTTAGTCAGAGTCCACTGGATTCCATTTCTGTTGTGTGTTGTCAATGATATGATAACCCAGTCTATTGCTAGTAAGAAAAGAAATGGAGACAAGAGGCATCCCTGTCGCACTCCTGTTCTTATCCCAAACGGTTCTGTAAGCTGTCCTTCGTGAAGAACGCTGCATGTCATGTCTTCATATGTTTTCTTTATTAAATTAATGATTTTCAGGGAAACTCCATAATGCCTCATCAATTTCCAAAGTGATTCTCTGTCTACACTGCCAAATGCCTTTTCGTAGTCCACAAATCCGATGTAAAGTGATGAATTGCATTCCAGACTTTGTTCAACTATTATTCTCAAAGTGGCTATCTGGTCTGTACAGGATCTGTTTTGTCGAAAACCTGCTTGTTCATCTCTCAGTTTCTTGTCTATGGACTCTTTTAATCTCTCAAGGATAATCCTGTTTAATACTTTTCCTGGCACTGATAGTAACATTAGTACTCTATAATTTGTGCACTCTTGTAAATTTCCCTTCTTAGGCAACTTAACCAGATATCCTTCCTTCCATTCTTCTTCCATCTCTTCCTTTTCCCAGTCTTTACCAAGTAATTTATATAACATCTCAAGTCATTGGGGTCTAGTTTTGTGGCCCTGAATCACAGAGGAAATGAAAAACGACAGCCAAGAAAGTATAGACTTTTATAAATATGTGCTTTCGTAGAATAGGATCAAAATGGCGTGACAAGATGACTAATGTGGAGCTCATGGAAAGAACCAGATAAAGGCCAGTGAAACAAAAGTGGCCGGCGCTGGATAGGACACACATTGAGGAAGTCACGTGATAACGTTGTTCTAACATTCCCAGGGTAAGAGAAATACCCTTGAAGTTCCCGGGGGCCTCAGTGGAGACAACAGAACATGAACACTGTTATCTCAGGCATGTCGTAAGATGTGCGTGGGCCTGGCAACCTTCACATGTAAAACAAATAGCTACAGAATCACCGCTGTAAGAAAACATTAATATTTTGATGCAAGTTTCTTACACAAGGACCATCAGCAGGGATTGTTCAAGTTTCTTACACAAGGACCATCAGCAGGGATTGTTCAAGTTTCTTACACAAGGACCATCAGCAGGGATTGTTCAAGTTTCTTACACAAGGACCATCAGCAGGGATTGTTCAAGTTTCTTACATAAGGACCATCAGCAGGGATTGTTCAAGTTTCTTACACAAGGACCATCAGCAGGGATTGTTCAAGTTTCTTACACAAGGACCATCAGCAGGGATTGTTCAAGTTTCTTACACAAGGACCATCAGCAGGGATTGTTCAAGTTTCTTACATAAGGACCATCAGCAGGGATTGTTCAAGTTTCTTACATAAGGACCATCAGCAGGGATTGTTCAAGTTTCTTACACAAGGACCATCAGCAGGGATTGTTCAAGTTTCTTACACAAGGACCATCAGCAGGGATTGTTCAAGTTTCTTACATAAGGACCATCAGCAGGGATTGTTCAAGTTTCTTACATAAGGACCATCAGCAGGGATTGTTCAAGTTTCTTACATAAGGACCATCAGCAGGGATTGTTCAAGTTTCTTACATAAGGACCATCAGCAGGGATTGTTCAAGTTTCTTACATAAGGACCATCAGCAGGGATTGTTCAAGTTTCTTACACAAGGACCATCAGCAGGGATTGTTCAAGTTTCTTACATAAGGACCATCAGCAGGGATTGTTCAAGTTTCTTACATAAGGACCATCAGCAGGGATTGTTCAAGTTTCTTACATAAGGACCATCAGCAGGGATTGTTCAAGTTTCTTACACAAGGACCATCAGCAGGGATTGTTCAAGTTTCTTACATAAGGACCATCAGCAGGGATTGTTCAAGTTTCTTACATAAGGACCATCAGCAGGGATTGTTCAAGTTTCTTACATAAGGACCATCAGCAGGGATTGTTCAAGTTTCTTACACAAGGACCATCAGCAGGGATTGTTCAAGTTTCTTACATAAGGACCATCAGCAGGGATTGTTCAAGTTTCTTACACAAGGACCATCAGCAGGGATTGTTCAAGTTTCTTACACAAGGACCATCAGCAGGGATTGTTCAAGTTTCTTACACAAGGACCATCAGCAGGGATTGTTCAAGTTTCTTACACAAGGACCATCAGCAGGGATTGTTCAAGTTTCTTACACAAGGACCATCAGCAGGGATTGTTCAAGTTTCTTACACAAGGACCATCAGCAGGGATTGTTCAAGTTTCTTACACAAGGACCATCAGCAGGGATTGTTCAAGTTTCTTACATAAGGACCATCAGCAGGGATTGTTCAAGTTTCTTACATAAGGACCATCAGCAGGGATTGTTCAAGTTTCTTACATAAGGACCATCAGCAGGGATTGTTCAAGTTTCTTACATAAGGACCATCAGCAGGGATTGTTCAAGTTTCTTACACAAGGACCATCAGCAGGGATTGTTCAAGTTTCTTACATAAGGACCATCAGCAGGGATTGTTCAAGTTTCTTACATAAGGACCATCAGCAGGGATTGTTCAAGTTTCTTACATAAGGACCATCAGCAGGGATTGTTCAAGTTTCTTACACAAGGACCATCAGCAGGGATTGTTCAAGTTTCTTACATAAGGACCATCAGCAGGGATTGTTCAAGTTTCTTACATAAGGACCATCAGCAGGGATTGTTCAAGTTTCTTACATAAGGACCATCAGCAGGGATTGTTCAAGTTTCTTACATAAGGACCATCAGCAGGGATTGTTCAAGTTTCTTACACAAGGACCATCAGCAGGGATTGTTCAAGTTTCTTACATAAGGACCATCAGCAGGGATTGTTCAAGTTTCTTACGTATGGACCATCAGCAGGGATTGTTCAAGTTTCTTACATAAGGACCATCAGCAGGGATTGTTCAAGTTTCTTACATAAGGACCATCACAAGGACCATCAGCAGGGATTGTTCAAGTTTCTTACATAAGGACCATCAGCAGGGATTGTTCAAGTTTCTTACACAAGGACCATCAGCAGGGATTGTTCAAGTTTCTTACACAAGGACCATCAGCAGGGATTGTTCAAGTTTCTTACACAAGGACCATCAGCAGGGATTGTTCAAGTTTCTTACACAAGGACCATCAGCAGGGATTGTTCAAGTTTCTTACATAAGGACCATCAGCAGGGATTGTTCAAGTTTCTTACACAAGGACCATCAGCAGGGATTGTTCAAGTTTCTTACACAAGGACCATCAGCAGGGATTGTTCAAGTTTCTTACACAAGGACCATCAGCAGGGATTGTTCAAGTTTCTTACACAAGGACCATCAGCAGGGATTGTTCAAGTTTCTTACACAAGGACCATCAGCAGGGATTGTTCAAGTTTCTTACACAAGGACCATCAGCAGGGATTGTTCAAGTTTCTTACACAAGGACCATCAGCAGGGATTGTTCAAGTTTCTTACACAAGGACCATCAGCAGGGATTGTTCAAGTTTCTTACACAAGGACCATCAGCAGGGATTGTTCAAGTTTCTTACACAAGGACCATCAGCAGGGATTGTTCAAGTTTCTTACACAAGGACCATCAGCAGGGATTGTTCAAGTTTCTTACACAAGGACCATCAGCAGGGATTGTTCAAGTTTCTTACACAAGGACCATCAGCAGGGATTGTTCAAGTTTCTTACACAAGGACCATCAGCAGGGATTGTTCAAGTTTCTTACACAAGGACCATCAGCAGGGATTGTTCAAGTTTCTTACACAAGGACCATCAGCAGGGATTGTTCAAGTTTCTTACACAAGGACCATCAGCAGGGATTGTTCAAGTTTCTTACACAAGGACCATCAGCAGGGATTGTTCAAGTTTCTTACACAAGGACCATCAGCAGGGATTGTTCAAGTTTCTTACACAAGGACCATCAGCAGGGATTGTTCAAGTTTCTTACACAAGGACCATCAGCAGGGATTGTTCAAGTTTCTTACACAAGGACCATCAGCAGGGATTGTTCAAGTTTCTTACACAAGGACCATCAGCAGGGATTGTTCAAGTTTCTTACACAAGGACCATCAGCAGGGATTGTTCAAGTTTCTTACACAAGGACCATCAGCAGGGATTGTTCAAGTTTCTTACACAAGGACCATCAGCAGGGATTGTTCAAGTTTCTTACACAAGGACCATCAGCAGGGATTGTTCAAGTTTCTTACACAAGGACCATCAGCAGGGATTGTTCAAGTTTCTTACACAAGGACCATCAGCAGGGATTGTTCAAGTTTCTTACACAAGGACCATCAGCAGGGATTGTTCAAGTTTCTTACACAAGGACCATCAGCAGGGATTGTTCAAGTTTCTTACACAAGGACCATCAGCAGGGATTGTTCAAGTTTCTTACACAAGGACCATCAGCAGGGATTGTTCAAGTTTCTTACACAAGGACCATCAGCAGGGATTGTTCAAGTTTCTTACACAAGGACCATCAGCAGGGATTGTTCAAGTTTCTTACACAAGGACCATCAGCAGGGATTGTTCAAGTTTCTTACACAAGGACCATCAGCAGGGATTGTTCAAGTTTCTTACACAAGGACCATCAGCAGGGATTGTTCAAGTTTCTTACACAAGGACCATCAGCAGGGATTGTTCAAGTTTCTTACACAAGGACCATCAGCAGGGATTGTTCAAGTTTCTTACACAAGGACCATCAGCAGGGATTGTTCAAGTTTCTTACACAAGGACCATCAGCAGGGATTGTTCAAGTTTCTTACACAAGGACCATCAGCAGGGATTGTTCAAGTTTCTTACACAAGGACCATCAGCAGGGATTGTTCAAGTTTCTTACACAAGGACCATCAGCAGGGATTGTTCAAGTTTCTTACACAAGGACCATCAGCAGGGATTGTTCAAGTTTCTTACACAAGGACCATCAGCAGGGATTGTTCAAGTTTCTTACACAAGGACCATCAGCAGGGATTGTTCAAGTTTCTTACACAAGGACCATCAGCAGGGATTGTTCAAGTTTCTTACACAAGGACCATCAGCAGGGATTGTTCAAGTTTCTTACACAAGGACCATCAGCAGGGATTGTTCAAGTTTCTTACACAAGGACCATCAGCAGGGATTGTTCAAGTTTCTTACACAAGGACCATCAGCAGGGATTGTTCAAGTTTCTTACACAAGGACCATCAGCAGGGATTGTTCAAGTTTCTTACACAAGGACCATCAGCAGGGATTGTTCAAGTTTCTTACACAAGGACCATCAGCAGGGATTGTTCAAGTTTCTTACACAAGGACCATCAGCAGGGATTGTTCAAGTTTCTTACACAAGGACCATCAGCAGGGATTGTTCAAGTTTCTTACACAAGGACCATCAGCAGGGATTGTTCAAGTTTCTTACACAAGGACCATCAGCAGGGATTGTTCAAGTTTCTTACACAAGGACCATCAGCAGGGATTGTTCAAGTTTCTTACACAAGGACCATCAGCAGGGATTGTTCAAGTTTCTTACACAAGGACCATCAGCAGGGATTGTTCAAGTTTCTTACACAAGGACCATCAGCAGGGATTGTTCAAGTTTCTTACACAAGGACCATCAGCAGGGATTGTTCAAGTTTCTTACACAAGGACCATCAGCAGGGATTGTTCAAGTTTCTTACACAAGGACCATCAGCAGGGATTGTTCAAGTTTCTTACACAAGGACCATCAGCAGGGATTGTTCAAGTTTCTTACACAAGGACCATCAGCAGGGATTGTTCAAGTTTCTTACACAAGGACCATCAGCAGGGATTGTTCAAGTTTCTTACACAAGGACCATCAGCAGGGATTGTTCAAGTTTCTTACACAAGGACCATCAGCAGGGATTGTTCAAGTTTCTTACACAAGGACCATCAGCAGGGATTGTTCAAGTTTACTTACACAAGGACCATCAGCAGGGATTGTTCAAGTTTCTTACACAAGGACCATCAGCAGGGATTGTTCAAGTTTCTTACACAAGGACCATCAGCAGGGATTGTTCAAGTTTCTTACACAAGGACCATCAGCAGGGATTGTTCAAGTTTCTTACACAAGGACCATCAGCAGGGATTGTTCAAGTTTCTTACACAAGGACCATCAGCAGGGATTGTTCAAGTTTCTTACACAAGGACCATCAGCAGGGATTGTTCAAGTTTCTTACACAAGGACCATCAGCAGGGATTGTTCAAGTTTCTTACACAAGGACCATCAGCAGGGATTGTTCAAGTTTCTTACACAAGGACCATCAGCAGGGATTGTTCAAGTTTCTTACACAAGGACCATCAGCAGGGATTGTTCAAGTTTCTTACACAAGGACCATCAGCAGGGATTGTTCAAGTTTCTTACACAAGGACCATCAGCAGGGATTGTTCAAGTTTCTTACACAAGGACCATCAGCAGGGATTGTTCAAGTTTCTTACACAAGGACCATCAGCAGGGATTGTTCAAGTTTCTTACACAAGGACCATCAGCAGGGATTGTTCAAGTTTCTTACACAAGGACCATCAGCAGGGATTGTTCAAGTTTCTTACACAAGGACCATCAGCAGGGATTGTTCAAGTTTCTTACACAAGGACCATCAGCAGGGATTGTTCAAGTTTCTTACACAAGGACCATCAGCAGGGATTGTTCAAGTTTCTTACACAAGGACCATCAGCAGGGATTGTTCAAGTTTCTTACACAAGGACCATCAGCAGGGATTGTTCAAGTTTCTTACACAAGGACCATCAGCAGGGATTGTTCAAGTTTCTTACACAAGGACCATCAGCAGGGATTGTTCAAGTTTCTTACATAAGGACCATCAGCAGGGATTGTTCAAGTTTCTTACACAAGGACCATCAGCAGGGATTGTTCAAGTTTCTTACACAAGGACCATCAGCAGGGATTGTTCAAGTTTCTTACACAAGGACCATCAGCAGGGATTGTTCCATCATCTATAAGGGGTGACAATGAAACAAAAAAAAAAACGCAAAAAGAGAAATAGATGAAGACTTAAAGATAGGATCAGAAAACTGGAGACAAGTAATCAAATCAATATAGAAAAATATGGACAAACCTTGAATGGGCGCACAGGAATGAATATTGCACGTTGTAATACGAGATTACCGTCGGTCTGTGTAGTTCTCGTGGGTCTCTGATGAGACAAAGAAAAACTAGGACTTCTGTATCCTTAGACATGTCGTACAAGGCAACTAATGGAGGTTGTGCATGGCACTGGCTGGTTTCTGTATCCTTAGACATGTCGTACAAGGCAACTAATAGAGGTTGTGCATGTCGTACAAGGCAACTAATAGAGGTTGTGCATGTCGTACAAGGCAACTAATGGAGGTTGTGCATGTGGGGCTGGCTGGTCAAACTATTTGCCACAGAAACCACTGCTGCAACAGTGCTTGATGTAGGCTTCCTGGTTGGGGGGGAGAGACCAATTGTAGTTGTGGTTCCATGATCCATAGGGAGCGCACAGGAAAATAATAATGATCATGAATATTACCCGTACTGACGTTGCTCTACTTAATGTCTGATGGCTGTGTTACTTGTTGTCTGATGGCTGTGTTACTTGTTGTCTGATGGCTCTGTTAATTAATGTCTGATGGCTGTGTTACTTGTTGTCTGATGGCTATGTTACTTGTTGTCTGATGGCTATGTTACTTGTTGTCTGATGGCTGTGTTACTTGTTGTCTGATGGCTGTGTTACTTGTTGTCTGATGGCTGTGTTACTTGTTGTCTGATGGCTATGTTACTTAATGTCTGATGGCTGTGTTACTTGTTGTCTGATGGCTGTGTTACTTGTTGTCTGATGGCTCTGTTACTTAATGTCTGATGGCTGTGTTACTTGTTGTCTGATGGCTATGTTACTTGTTGTCTGATGGCTGTGTTACTTGTTGTCTGATGGCTGTGTTACTTGTTGTCTGATGGCTGTGTTACTTGTTGTCTGATGGCTGTGTTACTTGTTGTCTGATGGCTGTGTTACTTGTTGTCTGATGGCTGTGTTACTTGTTGTCTGATGGCTGTGTTACTTGTTGTCTGATGGCTGTGTTACTTGTTGTCTGATGGCTGTGTTACTTGTTGTCTGATGGCTCTGTTACTTGTTGTCTGATGGCTCTGTTAATTAATGTCCGATGGCTGTGTTACTTGTTGTCTGATGGCTGTGTTACTTGTTGTCTGATGGCTGTGTTACTTGTTGTCTGATGGCTGTGTTACTTAATGTCTGATGGCTCTGTTACTTGTTGTCTGATGGCTGTGTTACTTAATGTCTGATGGCTCTGTTACTTAATGTCTGATGGCTCTGTTACTTGTTGTCTGATGGCTCTGTTACTTGTTGTCTGATGGCTGTGTTACTTGTTGTCTGATGGCTGTGTTACTTGTTGTCTGATGGCTCTGTTACTTAATGTCTGATGGCTCTGTTACTTGTTGTCTGATGGCTGTGTTACTTGTTGTCTGATGGCTGTGTTACTTAATGTCTGATGGCTCTGTTACTTGTTGTCTGATGGCTGTGTTACTTAATGTCTGATGGCTCTGTTACTTAATGTCTGATGGCTCTGTTACTTGTTGTCTGATGGCTCTGTTACTTGTTGTCTGATGGCTCTGATACTTGTTGTCTGATGGCTCTGTTACTTGTTGTCTGATGGCTCTGTTACTTGTTGTCTGATGGCTGTTACTTGTTGTCTGAGTGGTGTTTGATGATACTCACTTGTTCTTACCGCACTGTTCTGAGAGGTGACTGTACTACTGTCAGTGTTTAGATTCAAATGCTGATCGCTCTGTTACGTGTTCGTACCGCACTGTTCTGAGAGGTAACTGAACTACTGTCAGTGTAAGATTAAAGTGCTGATAGGTCTGTTACTTGTTGTCTTAGTGGTGACTGAACTACTGTCAGTGTTAGATTGTTGTCTGAGTGGTGACTGAACTACTGTCAGTGTTAGATTATTGTCTAAGTGGTGACTGAACTACTGTCAGTGTTAGATTGTTGTCTGAGTGGTGACTGAACTACTGTCAGTGTTAGATTGTTGTCTGAGTGGTGACTGAACTACTGTCAGTGTTAGATTGTTGTCTGAGTGGTGACTGAACTACTGTCAGTGTTAGATTGTTGTCTGAATGGTGACTGAACTACTGTCAGTGTTAGATTGTTGCCTGAGTGGTGACTGAACTACTGTCAGTGTTATATTGTTGTCTGAGAGGTGACTGAACTATTGTCAGTGTTAGATTGTTGTCTGAGAGGTGACTGAACTACTGTCAGTGTTATATTGTTGTCTGAGTGGTGGCTGAATTACTGTCAGTATTATATTGTTGTCTGAGAGTGGTGACTGAACTACTGTCAGTGTTAGATTCAATTACTGCAGTTTGTGTTGGCGATCGTAAATTTGTTACTGGTAAATTCTAATGTTGCAGTTCTTGGTAGTTATTGTAAATTTGTTACTGGTAGATTGAAATGTTGCAGTTCCTGGTAGCGATTGTAAATGTGTTACTGGTTGATTCAAATGTTGCAGTTCCTGGTAGCTTTTGTAAATTTGTTACTGATTAATTCAAATTTTGCAGATCTTGGTAGGTATTGTAAATGCGTTACTGGTTGATTCAAATGTTGCAGTTCATGGTAGCTATTGTAAATTTGTTACTGATTGATTCAAATGTTGCAGATCTTGGTAGCCATTGTAAATGTGTTACTGATTGATTCAAATGTTGCAGGTCTTGGTAGCCATTGTAAATGTGTTACTGATTGATTCAAATGTTGCAGTTCCTGGTAGCTATTGTAAATTTGTTACTGATTGATTCAAATGTTGCAGATCTTGGTAGGTATTGTAAATGCGTTACTGGTTGATTCAAATGTTACAGATCTTGGTAGCTATTGTAAATTTGTTACTGATTGATTCAAATGTTGCAGTTCCTGGTAGCCATTGTAAATTTGTTAATGATTGATACAAATGTTGCAGTTCCTGGTAGCCATTGTAAATTTGTTACTGACTGATTCAAATATTGCTGGTAAGGAGATAAAGGTAAAGGATCCCGTTACACGCCCATTGAGGCATATTGGGAATGTGGTGTTAGGGCCATATTTTCTTGACCATCGGCACACTAGGGGTGATGTGGTCAGCATCACGCCGGAAATATTGCTGGTAGCCATTGTTAATTTATCATTGGTTGATTGAAATGTTGCAGCTCCTGGTAGCCATTGTAAATTTTTACAGGTAGATCCAAATGTTGCAGTTCCTGGTAGCCATTGTAAATTTGTTACTGATTGATTCAAATGTTGCAGTTCCTGGTAGCCATTGTAAATTTGTCACTTATTGACTCAAATGTTGCAGTTCCTGGTAGCTATTGTAAATTTGTTACAGGTAGATTCAAATGTTGCAGTTTCTGGTAGTCACTGAAAATGTGTTACAGGTAGATTCAAATGTTGCAGTTCCTGGTGGCCATTGTAAATTTGTTACAGGAAGATTCAAATGTTGCAGTTCCTGGTAGCCATTGTAAATTTATTATAGCTAGATTCAAATGTTGCAGTTCCTGGTAGCCATTGTAAATTTGTTACAGGTAGATTCAAATGTTGCAGTTCGTGGTAGCCATTGTAAATTTGTTAGAGGTAGATTCAAATGTTGCAGTTCCTGGTAGCCATTGTAAATTTGTTAGAGGTAGATTCAAATGTTGCAGTTCGTGGTAGCCATTGTAAATTTGTTAGAGGTAGATCCAAATGTTGCAGTTCCTGGTAGCCATTGTAAATTTGTTACAGGTAGATTCAAATGTTGCAGTTCCTGGTAGCCATTGTAAATTTGTTACTGATTGATTCAAATGTTGCAGTTCCTGGTAGCCATTGTAAATTTGTCACTTATTGACTCAAATGTTGCAGTTCCTGGTAGCTATTGTAAATTTGTTACAGGTAGATTCAAATGTTGCAGTTTCTGGTAGTCACTGAAAATGTGTTACAGGTAGATTCAAATGTTGCAGTTCCTGGTGGCCATTGTAAATTTGTTACAGGAAGATTCAAATGTTGCAGTTCCTGGTAGCCATTGTAAATTTATTATAGCTAGATTCAAATGTTGCAGTTCCTGGTAGCCATTGTAAATTTGTTACAGGTAGATTCAAATGTTGCAGTTCGTGGTAGCCATTGTAAATTTGTTAGAGGTAGATTCAAATGTTGCAGTTCCTGGTAGCCATTGTAAATTTGTTAGAGGTAGATTCAAATGTTGCAGTTCGTGGTAGCCATTGTAAATTTGTTAGAGGTAGATCCAAATGTTGCAGTTCCTGGTAGCCATTGTAAATTTGTTACAGGTAGATTCAAATGTTGCAGTTCCTGGTAGCCATTGTAAATTTGTTACTGTTCGATTCATATGTTGCAATTCCTGGTAGCCATTGTAAATTTGTCAATAATAACTAACACATTTTCATTCACTTATAGGAAAGAAAGTGAGCGGTATGGTAGCCTTAGCGACAGCCGCAGGGACACTGTTCCATTGGATGACCTCTTGAGCAAACCCTCGCTGGCAGATCCCGAGTCAGTTTTCAGCGAGGCTGGCTCGTATGACTTACCAAGATCTACACGCGCTGGCAGCTGGTTGACTATGTCTGGCGAAGGAAGTAGCGCCGCCCGCGAGTCTGCCAGCATGTCTGGTCCCAGTTCTGACGAGAAAGATCAAAACAACGTGAATGTTGTTACTCGACTCAACAACACGCCAGACGTTCATACGAAAATTTCAGTGTATAAGAAGCGGCACAACCAAAGCCATGCCCATGTCAAATCCGGCAAGGCAGCACAAACACAAGAAGATAGTCAACTGGGACCACAGCAGCGACCCAGTTCCAGTCCCGAATTTATACCTGAAGCATCACCTGTTCACATTCACTCAACAGTCGAGTGTGCTCATCTTGGTGATAACTTTATTTATGAAGTGAGTGCAAGTGTGAAGCCCAATACTGGATCTCCAAAAACATATAGTCACAAAGGTATCTCAGGAAAAGTTGGTTTAGATTCAACAGCTCTTAAAATTCACCGAGATTCGATCACACAAGAGAAGGCGCCATTTCTCAGCTCCGCACGCTGTAGTTTTAGTCACGAAGTAGGTCACATTGCCCATGGGAACAAAGTACCTCGCACTAGTCTCCCGAGAACAGAAGAAGCCAATGACAGCCACATTCAAGCCTCATCTGTTTCCAACAACGATGAAGAGCGTACAAGTGAAGCTACTCAGCTTTCAGTTCAAGTCGGAACTGAACAGACCAGCAGTACATCATGTTCAGGAACTGTGGTCATTAATGGCTGTGGGCAGATGAACAGTTCTGGCATGCCTGTTGGACATGGCCAAACTGGCAGCCACCACACATCTCAACAGGTCAGCCCACACAAAGAAACTGGAAATAATCCAATGACATCTGACTTTACAATTAGTGATATTCGCGAAAGTTCTGCCAGCTATAATACACGTCCCCCGAATTCTAATGCCAAAAAGGACACAAACAGCGACGCCTGTAATGGAGACTTTGACGAGTATCAGCACGGCTGTGTTACCATGAGAAGATGTCACTCCTGTGTTCATGGAGATGAAGTCTGCCAAGAGCAACTCACCAAACCTCGAAAGAAGACGTTTAGCCTCAATCTGAAAATTGATGTTCATTTCGACAATGAAGGATGTTCTAATGAAAATCTCCCTACATTTGTATGCGCCCCTGTTAGCGAGTACAGTAAATGTGGGACATCAGATAGCATCACAAAATGTACAAGTTCAGATGTGCAAAAAAACAGAAACGAAATCTCAAAAAGTCGTGACACTAACACCAAACTAATTTTACTGGAGAAATCTTTCGCCAGTAAGTCTAACAACACAGCCATTAAACCGTCGGTCAATGTTCGCAAACGGCGCTCAGAACCCATGATTCTCGAGAATGTTGACCGTAAAACCTGCAATGCCCGACAATTTAGCAGAAGATTTTCCGAGGCCGAGTCAACTAGCAAGACAGTCCCTGAATTAACAGACAACAGCACGTTTAATCCTGGCTCAGATCAAAATCCAGACACAAATATGGCAGTTAGAACAGACGTCACCGTGGCCGATGCCAGGTCCACAAGTCAGATCGCAGAAATAACCAACGATGCTGAAGAGAAACCAGTGACAGTTTCAACAAGTGATGATGGCTCCGTGCAGTCTGAACTATCAGGGGCGATAAGGGAAGAAACAGCCACAGAGTTACAACTGGACACTGGTTATTTGAATCTAGAAGCAGACAAGAAAGACAAACAGATAGACAACCTGCCTAACATCACAAATCTTCAGCTATCAGTGGTTGAAGCAGATACACTAACGTTGACTTCCACAAGAAGTGTCGGTGTCGGCAACATTATTTTAAATACCAGTGATGATAAAATAGACGTAAACAACGATAACGGAAGTTGCGAGATGAAAAGTGTGTTCAAACATAGCGGCCTAGAGGGGTGCCAGAATTCCTTGAACCAGCGAGACATTAACGGTGAAGAAGAAACATGTATCAGTCAAAAAGACACATCTGCAAGCTCAAGCAGAAACAACACTAAATATGATAAAAAAGTAGACAGTACAAATATTGAGGCAGACAAGAACAGTTCACAGCGCCAGCTCAACCTTGACGGCACAAACAAGGTCACATCGAGTGAGAATAATGGCGGCGAGGCAACTGCTGAAGCAAGAAACAACGATCGAGACATCACGAAAGAATCAGTTTTACTTCTTCCGCACCGCCCTCCTTTTACTTCATCTTGTGACGACTTATCTCATAAACAGACGGAAGCTAATTCACATTGTCTAGACAGAAGTTCCAGGAAACATGTTCTGGAGACGATGGAGATGCTATCGGTGACTCAGACAGTGGCAGGTGAAGGTACGAAAAAACAGAATTCAGAAGTAAGTACTTCCAGCGACACGTACGAGCACCATAAACGAGCACTGACCATGAAGGAAAGATATACTCCAGCTGCTGCATTAACAACTGAAGTGGATACTAGTCGCTCCCAGAGAGCCTCATCTTTAAAGATGGACTCTGTTAACAAGAGAGTTCAGGGTTCATCGCTAGTTTGTGACAGTAATCAACAGCGCAGAAAAGCCATGTTTTTTCACGGTATGGGAGACGAAACAATCAAAAACCCGGGTTCTTTCGGCAGAGAAATCAAAGCCAGACACAATATTGAAAGCAAACTAGAAACACTTGCATCAGATATTAAAGAAGAAACAAATGTCTGTCCAAAAGAAGAATTCAGCATTCGAGACTACAGGAAAAACATTGCACAACTAGTAGAAACTCTTGTAGACACACAGGACAAACATAAAGCCATCGAAGACGAGACGGGAAAATATGGCAGCAGGGTGGATATAAATAGCGTGCTTGAAGACCATGATCAATCAGACGTCGATTATAGTAACAGAAGTACTTCCGACATAAGCGTCCAGAACGATGACTCCACAAGCAGAACTGAGACATCTGAGATCAGTGACGACAGCGACTACGATAACCCATGGGACAATCTTGATAACGCTGTCCAGCGAGCATCTATTCGCTACAGTAGACGGCCGAGTCGTATTGCTGCTGGAGACACAAAAACTCTCTTGCTTAAATCTGCGGAGGACCTTGGAAAACTTCTGGAAGAAGCCGACAAAAGAAGAAAACTCCGCCAAACCAGAAACTCTTGTCAAGTTATGCCCCCTGAGAATATGATGGAAAGCATGACGATTCCATTCACTAGATTTTCCCCACACAGACACACGGTCAAGGGCATTGTGTCTCAAGCACAGATGAGTACTTCTCACTCAACCGAGGACATTCTCAAGACTCAAACGACAACTTGTCCCAAACTGAGTTTGTTGCGCAAGGAAGATGAAGCTGTCCGCAGTAACACAGGAGTAGACACTCGCAGGCCAATGTCCTTGACATCGAAGGTAAAAGCAAAAATTACCAGCCCGGAAACAAAAAAGCGGAAAAAGTAAAGTCTTCACAAACATTTATAATCAACTAGCAGACATTATCAAACTGTGAAGTTATTCAGTTGTTTGACCCGTCACAGAAAACATGGGTAGATCTAAAAGATGGAGTACACGAGAACTAGAACTTAAATAGTGTACTTCTAAGCTGCTTGGTCAATATTTGTTCTTTTACTTATCTAGGTTTAACAATTAGTTATTACAGTAACGTTTGACATGTAGTTATTACAGTAACGTTTGACATTTAGTTATTACAGTAACGTCCGACATTTAGTTATTACAGTAACGTTTGACATCTAGTTATTACAGTAACGTCCGACATTTAGTTATTACAGTAACGTCCGACATTTAGTTATTACAGTAACGTCCGACATTTAGTTATTACAGTAACGTCCGACATTTAGTTATTACAGTAACGTCTGACATTTAGTTATTACAGTAACGTCCGACATTTAGTTATTACAGTAACGTCCGACATTTAGTTATTACAGTAACGTCTGACATTTAGTTATTACAGTAACGTCCGACATTTAGTTATTACAGTAACGTCCGACATTTAGTTATTACAGTAACGTCTGACATTTAGTTATTACAGTAACGTTTGACATTGAGTTATTACAGTAACGTCGACATTTAGTTATTACAGTAACGTCCGACATTTAGTTATTACAGTAACGTTCGACATTTAGTTATTACAGTAACGTCTGACATTTAGTTATTACAGTAACATTTGACATCTAGTTATTACAGTAACGTCTGACATTTAGTTATTACAGTAACGTTTGACATTTAGTTATTACAGTAACGTCCGACATTTAGTTATTACAGTAACGTCCGACATTTAGTTATTACAGTAACGTTTGACATTTAGTTATTACAGTAACGTCCGACATTTAGTTATTACAGTAACGTCTGACATTTAGTTATTACAGTAACGTTTGACATCTAGTTATTACAATAACGTCTGACATTTAGTTATTACAGTAACGTTGGACATTTAATTATTACAATAACGTTTGACATTTAGTTATTACAATAACGTTTGACATTTAGTTATCAGGATAACATGAGACATTAAAGTTTTACATTTAGAGTTAAAAACGACGTTCCCTTGCGAGTAGTGACCGTAAGTAAACGTTTGTGTATATCTTGGTAGTTGTCCCTCACCATTTCGAGGTGTTTTTTTTTATATTGACGCATTCAAAGAAACATTCAGTGTCGGCTTGCCGTCTGTCTAATCAATAAAACAGAAACATTCAGTGTCGGCTTGACGTCTGTCCAATCAATAAAACAAAAACAAAAATTAGTCTCTTCCACGCGAGAATCAAACCTTGGTCTCTCGACAATGACAGTCTAGTCGTCAAATCTTTGCCGCTAAGAAAGCTCGACAGTAGTAGTCTTGGAAAACTCTGGACATATTATTAGCCTGTCATCCAATACCATAATTACCGCCGTAAGTGCGTCGGTCGGTCACATCATGCACACCGTCATTTGCGCACTTTTTCTATTTTCGAGAGAGTACATTAGCTTTCAACCACAGCTAAGGGAGTGCAACTGTGGTTGAAAGTTAGACAATAATTGTATTGTTTCCCTTACATGTACTCTCCCGAAAATAGAAAAGTGCGCAAATGACGGTGTGCATGAGCAGTTTGATTATGGAAAGAAGCCAACAACACAATTCATAAACAGTACATGAACTGGAGACAGGAAGGTGCAGAGATGCAGATTAAATCAACAGCCAATCAAGATACTCTTCTGTCCAGCTTCATTCGGGAAACGGATTTAACTCATCATTTTCTTAAAAATAACCTTAAAATGTAAATTTTTGATTGTTTATTCAAGACAAAATTTTAATTTACAGTATTGCAGACTTATTATTGTGGATCAAAATGATAAGATGGCTGCAATTAAAACCTGTCAATTTTGACGGGTTGTTGCTAGTCACTTTATAATTAAAACAGACTCTTCATCATCATCATCATCATGATCGTCATCATCATCATCATTATCATAACCTTGTGGCTACATCTGGACAACAAGCTGTTTCGAAAGTAAATGTAAAAAAGTAATTAAATATAAAGAAGGAAACCATGGTAGTACGTCAGTCATCTCAAATACAACATCAAGACGGCGTAGAGCTGTAGTATCTCAAATACAACATCAAGACGGCGTAGAGCTGTAGTGTATCTAGATCATCATCAACTCCCTTTTTCCTCATGAAGCATGGAACATCTGAGCCGCTGGCAGGAAGTCTGTTTCAAGGAATATGGAACATGTGAGCCGCTGGCAGGAAGTCTGTGTCATGAAACATGGAACATCTGAGTCGCTGGCAGGAAGTCTGTGTCATGAAACATGGAACATGTGAGCCGCTGGCAGGAAGTCTGTGTCATGAAACATGGAACATGTGAGCCGCTGGCAGGAAGTCTGTGTCATGAAACATGGAACATGTGAGCCGCTGGCAGGAAGTCTGTGTCATGAAACATGGAACATCTGAGTCGCTGGCAGGAAGTCTGTGTCATGAAACATGGAACACCTGAGTCGCTGGCAGGAAGTCTGTGTCATGGAACATGGAACACCTGAGCCGCTGGCAGGAAGTCTGTGTCAAGTATTTATGTGCTCTTGTAGTGGTGCATTCTGTAGCACGTTGTTTTACATGGTGAGATTGCCATTTCCCCCCCCCCCCCCAATACACAACCTCATTGTCACATAATTTTCTTGTCCACTACGGCCGTATCCTGTGACATTTGTTGTACTGACGTATTGCGTGCTTTTCAGTGGTTGGCACCTTTTTCTTTCTCTGCTATATAACAGATATTTGATATTGTCAAATCATTTGACACTCCTTTTTGGTGATAATTCATCACATTTGCTTGGCTCTTCACAACTTTGCGGAGATTAACGCAGGTAAAACCCATATGGGCCTGGTCAGTTTTCGCATGGTTTTGTTTGCTCGGGCCGTGCCAGGCGATAAGATTACTTGCCGGCAGACGGATTTTGTATGCGCAAGCGACGGATAAAGAGATTACTTGTCTGTGCGGCACATCTTGGACAGACATGAATGACATAATCGTTTCCTGTCCGACTTTCACGAACAGATTACTTTAGATAAAAGTAAGAACTTACATCCGAAACACATTGCTGAGAGAGTGTACGGACGTGTCATTTCCATATATGGGAGACGTGACCCTTTGCATCACGCGCAGAATTTTTCCTACGTGGGAAATATTTTGAATAACCCCACAAAATACACATGTTTGAAACGATTGGAGCCCTGCTTAGCATCATAACAAACAAATGCGGGGGAAGAAGGGCCATATAACCTGATCTTTTTTGCAAGTCTAGTTCACTGTGAGATTCGCTTTGCCAAGAAACAACCAGACTGCCACAGTTAAAACTAGAATCAGAATTCCATTTATCAGACCAGACTTTGTTGGATCATTTTGAAGGACTTAAACAGCTCAGAAAACTCTATCATTTTAATAAGGAAAACCGGGATCTGAGGAAACTGAAAACACGGAGTCATTGTGGGAATTCATTGTTAACATAACAACACCGCAGAAACGACGTGTAAAAGACATCTGAAAGTGCCGTTATTTCTCTGAGCAAACAGTCTGTGAGCCAAGATTGCTTAAATTGTACATTTTACATTCTATACTTTTCATTACTAACATGTAAAGTAATATGTATATATTCCAATGTGAATATTAATATGTGAAAATTGCTAGTGGATGTCCAAGTCATTTGAGGCTGGCAACCTCAGCATATAGGATGATGAATTCATGAACCACCACTGCAAGGGCTGGTGACTGCTTTATTGCTAGTTTCTTAAGGAGAACTAAAAGCATAGGTAGTCCCAAGTTCAAAATGGAGCAGGGAGGGAAAGATGAAAGAAATGATGTAATTCTAATTATAATATTTACATTTAACAACCAGTGTAGATGTAAATGAAAACATATTCTATCCATATTGTGAACATTTTTCAACCAGTGTAGATGTAACTGAAAACATATTCAATCTATATTGTGAATATTTTTCAACCAGTGTAGATGGGAATGTAAACGTATTCTATATATACTGTTAACTTTTTCATTTGAATGTAAAGTAAATATAAAGCTATTCAATTTAAATGTAAAGCAAGTTTTCTCTCGAGGGATTAAGCTTAATTCTCATCCAGGGTAAAGTCTGAGGTAGATGGGTGTTGCAGCAAAGTTTAAGTCGAACTGACTTTTGAAAGAGTATTGAATAAAATACTATAGGTTCTCAGAATTGGCTCGTGACAGAGAGACCTACATGAGATACAGAGGTGGTACAGAGAAAGCGAATCCTCTCTAAGGAAGTAATCTTGATAACAATGAGAGGGAATTCTTGTAACTCTTGCGACAAGGTCCACTCTGTGATCTCAGACAGACAAGCCCCCACTCCCCAAAGGAAGAATTACAATATATATTTATATCACTAGACAGATAGACATACAGCACTAGTGATAAATTCACTCAACTCGGTGGTAAAGGTACACACACACAACGATGGCTATTTATTCTATGTAAAATGGTTAGTATACGTATATTAAGAAAAAAAAGATATTAAGTGAAGGATGATGATGATGATGGATAGAGAACACTGTAGGTACAGCGGGTTGAACAGATAGTTACAGGTTAGATACACAACATAAAAGGGCGGTTATAAAACTACAAGTTTCTGATAACGTAAACTGGAGCGTCCTCCTCTATGGTATTTACTGGCACTACTAAAGTTCCCGGTATCAATAAAGCATTAATAACTACTGTTCCTGGTTTCAATAAAGCATTAATCACTACTGTTCCTGGTTTCAATACCGTATTAATCACTACTGTTCTTGGTTTCAATATAGCATTAATCACTACTGTTCTTGGTGTCAACACAGTATTAATAACTACTGTTCCTGGAACTACCTAATCTGCTCTGGGCAGCGGATTCACAGCACAATAATACAGTATTACTTATACTGTCGAGTATCGAGGGCTAATCTGGATACGAGTGCACCTCGAATACTGACGTTGAGTAGGCCTACAAATTAATTCACTTCTCTGGACCTGGATAAACTGCTTATAGATGTGGATTTGCTCAGGGATATGAGCATTTATGAAATGCCCCACAATATTGAGAAACAAAATACTTAAGTACATGAAGTATGAAGACTCGACCACGCTGCCTGCCAACAAGTGGGTTTAGTGATCTGGTGGTGGCAAGGTCACACAAATCAGCCGGACGTAGACAGACTGTACAGTCTTTTTCTGTCTGATGGTACACAGTGGTTCTAACAATGAAGAAGCCGTGTACCAGATTCTGTTAACATCGCAAATTCGAATTCCCTTGTAAAGCCAAGCTACTTTGACTACCCTAGGACAAGGGAAATTCTCACCGCTCTGGATCTAAGATGACTCGTGGTCTGCTGAATTGGAAAGGCTCGGCCAGCCAAATTCTGCGGTTTTTAAATGGCTTCCCGTCTCGCGATTCACGAGAGTTCCATGGTTATCCGCTCCCAGCTAATCAGCAGCCGCCTAATAATTATGTTGTCCGAACGGTGTCTCCAAGATTTTACGGGCGCGGTGAAGGTTTTATAAAAATAGCGATAAGAATAAGGCCGCCCTACGACAATGGGATGGTCGAATAGGAAGAAGGGGACACATAACTATGTGTCGGAAACGCAATAAGCAGAGGGTTTTTGTTTCTATTCTTTTACCATACTAGTTGGTGGTTCCAGTTGAGGGTACTATCTCTGGAACAAGAAGGGTACAGGCTAGATACCATTATCAGAAGGAGCAGAACCGTCACTGACAGCTAAGTAACACATAAAAGCAGCCAAGTGACCTCCTTTACAAATTTCCATTACATCACAACAGTGGTGATAACTTTCTGATAAATAGTTATTCATTTTTTTAAAACCCTTGTTAAACCAAAATGATTATTAAATCTGTTATTTGTAAATATACAAATTTAACGTCGATATAATCATTTTGAATGTACTTCATGTTTGTCTCAGTCAGTTTACTAAATACACTCTAAACAGAGCTATACAATAATAAGAATTCCACGGGGTAAATCAGGGTGGGGGCTTGAACGAGCTGAAATTAATAATTGCTTAATTTATATAAATAAAAGGCAAAGTATGTTTCTATTTCTTAATATAAATCCGCATGCCTTATTATTTCTTGATGAATTTTGGCAGAGAGTCTCTTTATTTACCGCCGGGTAACGCCATGCAGTTATTTTATAATTTAATATTGTAATTATAACATTATGAGTAATTAAAGTTTTTCGTAAGAAATGTAAAGAAGCCATTTATTTCTCAGGGGCAATAATCATATAAATACATATCCAATAAATATCAAGGGACGAAACACAAATGTTAAAACTTTTACTTTATGTTTGTTATTAATGACCATACATTTGCATATTTTACAAGATAATTAAAAATGTTTAACTAATCATTTTTACTTTAATAGGAAATTGAAAACAAAACAGTTTTCTGTGGCACTTCCTTTATTTTAAATTATGTAATTTTAATGGCACTCATTTGGCCATGCGGTTTCAAATTTGATCAGAGCTGTATCGATACATATATTAAAACCAACGGATGTTCTGTGACGATCAACATCCACTGTGCATGTTTAATCTTAATGAAAATCTAACAGGGTTTAAAGTATTATTGTTTTTAACGCATTTTTAAAATGCGTGGTCAAACGAATTTAAATTGTCCACTGTGCGTGTTTAATCTGAATGAAAATGTTACATGGTTTACAGTATTTTTAACAGCATTTTTAAAATGCGAGGTTAAACGAATTTCAATTGTAAAACAACTGTATCAACTCCCTCGATAGTCGCTTTTTCCGTTGCAGTTATTTTTAAATTATTTTATAGTAAAACCTTTAGTTGTTGCAGAAAACAAAATTATTAAATAGTTATGATCGTTGAAGGACCGTTTAAATGGAAGTAATTTTGTCACATGTTGCCAGGTAACATAATTTGGTTTCCACTGATTTTTTTCTATGCGTAAAACAGGACCGTAAACAGTGTCTATCTGAATCACGGGAAGCAATCCAAATGGTAAAATTATGAATCAAGGGAAACAATTAAAATGATAAAATTATTATTAAAAGGTCGTAATTTACAACTCTACATTTCTTTATTTTACATAACAATTTAAATTATTTAAACAGACACTATAATGCTTTATGCGAAAATATAGAAAATTACTTTGATATAGTATTTACGTTATTATTACTGTTTATATCACATTTAATTACATTTTACCAAGCAGTTTGTTTATTTACCAAATATTACGTAGTTTTTCGAAGACTAAGCACTTCATAACTGAAACAGACTGCAATATCTTTTGTAAAAGGAAAGCGTCTTTATCACATAGCTGGACCGAAGGGACTTCTATAATTGTACATGTGCCAATCTCAAATGGGGTGCGCCTCGCCAAAATAAGGCAATATTTAAAGTTTTATTTTATTTTTTATTTTTGGTCCTTTAAAAAAAAAAAAAAAAAAAAACTAGCTCAGAGCTAAACAATACACCAAAACAAATGATCTTTATTTAGACATGTGTCCTAATATAACAGGCGTTATCCGTATGTTTTGGTTGAATGGGTCATGTCTCACCGAAATGAGAAACTTCTATTTAAAATATACAGCTCAATACAATCACTGTGTCTTTTATATTTGAAGTATGTATGACAGAAAATAATAATCATGTTTTTTTTAAAGCAATAATGTATATGTGTTTGAAAAGGACGTGCTACGAAAAACAGTAGTAAGAACGTTAAACAAGGATGAGTTGGACTATTCTTTCTTGGTGCGCCAGGTCGGAAAGGGAACATGTGTCTTATTAATTTGCTTCTTGCTAAAACTCGGGAGAAGAATAACATTTCTTTTGCGATTCTATCATAAGAAATAAGAGTATTTTAATAAAACTCGGAAGCTAAAGGGAAAAGCAAAGTGAAATCACTCTTCCGGTGGAACCATAAGGAATAACAGTATTTTTTGCGGCTTGCATTTGCAATTACTGTAAACAAGGCATGAGGATAGTCACTTAAACCAGTAGTCATTAACTTAAACGAAAATTCATTTTCACTCGAATATTAAAATATTATAGTTGATTGTTTGATATTTACATTTCCTAAATTTCCTAAACAGTTACTAGGAAAAAAGCCGGGCAACGCCGGGTCCTTACAGCTAGTTCTTCATAAAAGGCGGCAGATCAGATATAAGTTAACAATTGCCCTGCCTAATGCAGCATTGCTCTGAACGTCTGAAAAAATGTTATGAAACTCCCTTGATATACAGTAGAAGCATCATTATCCTTCTATCTACAACTCTGCCAAGAGTAATCTTGTGCTAAGGTAGACACCTTTGAAGACCCATATTAGATACTGTTGAGTTTTGGCCACTGTTGGACCACTACTGCAAAGTAGGGGAGGCAATTCCGTGACACTCATAATTGTCGCCTCTTGCGACATGCGTGAGGCAGCAGTAGTTGGCCCAGTTACAGCACGAGAGTATATCAACTTTCACATAAGTCACCGTCACTTTATGACATAGTCTTCCCTTCTTTTTTCATCTAATCTTCCGCCACCAACGTCTGCTTCCACTTGTAACTGTTGTTAATGCCGTTATCTACACTCTTGTTTTTTCTTCCTCAATGTTCAAAATTTAGACGATTTTTGTGGCTGTCCTACTTTCAATTAAACTAGACATTGTACAACAAAGACGTTTTATGTTTTGCACGTGCAGGGAGGAGTAAGGCAAAGAGAGAGAGAGAGAGAGAGAGAGAGAGAGAGAGAGAGAGAGAGGGGGGGAAAGAAATAAAGGGGCTGGAGATGCTCTAAAGACGAGTAAAATCATAATAAAATGGAAATAGGTGGCTTGGCTAGAATACAACAAAACAACATCCACATGGGTATTTAACCAATATCTTCGTCCGCTGACGAAACAGAACAAATCAAAAACGTAAAAAAACCGTAAGACAGCCCTAATAAAGGTAAATAATAAACATAATCATATGTAGAGACGACAAGATGTAGAACAAAATAAATCGAAAGTGGAAAATGGACAATGTGACGGTATTGTCTCGCCTGCTCCTCTGCAACAGTGGTCCAACAATGGCCAAACTAATATAACATGAGGATTACTGGGGATGACATATTCTCAGACTGGGGATGACATATTCTCAGACTAGGGATGACATATTCTCAGACTGGGGATGACATATTCTCAGACTAGGGATGACATATTCTCAGACTGGAGATGAGATTCTCTGACTAGGGACGAAGTATTCTCAGACTGGGGATGACGTATTCTCTGACTGGGTATGACGTATTCTCAGACTGGGGATGACGTATTCTCAGACCGGGGATGAAGTATTCTCAGACTGGGGATGACGTATTCTCAGACTGGGGATGACGTATTCTCAGACTGGGGATGACGTATTCTCAGACTAGAAACTAGGTGTTCTTATACTGAAGAGTCTGTTGCTGTCAGACTTTGAACCACTGCAGTCAGAACAAGAGTATTAGATTGTGAGACTGGAACATGAAATATGTGCAGAGACTGTCTCACGTGACAGTGAATACTGCCAGTTTGTCTATTAAGATTGTGAGACTGGAACATGAAATATGTGCAGAGACTGTCTCACGTGACAGTGAATACTGCCAGTTTGTCTATTAGATTGTGAGACTGGAACATGAAATATGTGCAGAGACTGTCTCACGTGACAGTGAATACTGCCAGTTTGTCACACGGGTGGGAGGCCAAAGTGCCTATAAAAAGTGTATAGACTTTCACAAAAGAGTGCATGAGAAAAGTGGACAGACTAAAATCGTGTGACGAGATCGTCAAGCTGAACCTGATGGACAGAGTGTGACGGGCGGTGAAATCGCCTGCCTTTAGTTTCGCTAGAGGTTTCTGGTTTCTCGTCATTCTGACCTGTCTACCTTCTGTCCATCAAAGCTCTCCGCCCCCTTTTCTGTAAATATTGGCTCACAAACTGTTTACGGTTACTATCTCACCTGTCAGTCTTAACAGAAAACTTCTGGTACGCGAATTCTTTTCTCAGGCACGCGAGTTCAGCTGTCAATCAATAATATTAGATCGCTAGCAACACGCTAACCCTTTGAAGCGAACTCCAGGAAGATGTGAGTTCCCCCCCCACCCCCCTTCCCCACCCCCAGTACTCCTTTGATCTCTTAGTTCGAGACATCTACTGGGAAATCGCTAGCTGGCCGGAGAATCTTTTGTTACTGAGAAAAAATAGCCGCATCGCGGACGCACTATTACGTATCATCCTTTTCATCTGGGCAAAACTCTCGGTTCCCTGTATTCTATCTACGCAGTTTTAATTTCTTTTATCGTAACGGGAGTGAAAGACCCCAGCCATGATCAAACACTATATCCAATATAAAAATTATTGTCCTTAACTTTCATTTATCAGTCAGTTCAGGGATCTACTAGAGAATAGCGAGTTTAGATTTTTTTACAGACGGAGAAACTGTATGTGACTGACAGAATAACAGTAGACCTGTAATTATTTCATTTTGATTTATGGGTTTATAGTTGTGTCTAAAAACTTTCGTTTAAATGTGAAAAGCGACCTGTTAGAAATTGTGGCGCTATTGATTTCTATGAGTGTTGTCTATTGTATCTTTCGTTCTAAATGTGAACGAATGAGTATGTTCGCCAGCTGCGCTGAGCGACGGGGTTTTATCGACCCGCCTCGACCGAACAAGAGAGTCAGCGAAGTGCGTGTTTGCATCGACAGAACGAAAGCTGTGTCCTGTGTGATGTCCTTGGTTTACTGTGTAAAACTGTAACACTAGATGTACACGTTTGTATGCATTTTATTTTTTTCAGACCTGATCCTAACCAGCGGTCTGCGTACTTATCTTATCTACCTACCCAAGCTTAGGCCATATTTCCTAAGTCCACAACTAGCCTGCTGATAATTTTGACATTATTTAATATACTGGACTAACCAAGCTCAGGATTTATAATAGCCCCACAGTTGGTGGCCGTCAGAATATCTTCAGCGTACCTCACCCCCTGGCAGTGGCAGTTTCGGAGTACCTATTTTTCACAGCGCAGGGCCGGCATTCTCTGTCAAAGATATGCTAGATATCACCATCAATTTCTACCAGGAAGATTAGTAAATCAAGTACCATCGATCCTAGAAGAACCACCTCATTAGATCAGCCATCAGCGGTTCTCACACTAACCAACCGTTTCGCTTCAACCAGCCCGTGGATAGAAAGAAAAAGCGTGCGGGAACTGAAGCCTGTTCTTCTCCCGCCCCTGAAGTGCAAGACGAACGAACGAACGAACGAACTTTATTTTCGAAGGGTAAAGAATTGGGCGCACCAGAGTGTTCTGGTGTAGTTTTCTGTGTCTATTTCCCCCTGGGGCATATCATCAGGAGTAAAATTAGATATATCTGCATTCGGACCAGAATTGATATCACTTTAGATTCGTAACGCCTTGTGACGTATGTAAATATAGCCTCAGTAATCCTACAGAAATCCGACCACCTTCGCTTCCTCAGTTAGTGTTTACGTTTTGCGAAGGCAAAACCACGCAATTCGCTTTCTGTTGACTCACTTTTGAAGCCACGCCTATTTATCCTGTCTTTCTTGCGCGAACGAGTTGTTTATTTATTTTCGCAACACGCCAGATAACAGGGGAGCGAACCGGTCTGTTTACCTGAGTTCTCACGCGAGCTGATCTGTCAATCATCGGATAGTGACAGAAAGCACGTGGGGAAAAAGATCAGACACGGTAGAAAATTCAAGGGCGATAAATATACTTCCCGACTACCTTTGATGTCCGACATTTTCAGGGGACTTAAGTATTTGATCTACGGCAGGGGGACGAAATCTAAGAAGACCCGTTCGCAAGGCATGTCTTCTGATGTCGTTCGGCATCGCGAGTGAGCGAACCGTAGAATCCTTTATCTCGGAAGCCAAGCTCGTTGATTTTCCCTGATACGACGAAGGTGTGAATTGTCACATCTCTTAGAGATATTGCACAAAATCTGTATATATACTGCGTTCTATCCAAGTCAATTATCAAGTCTCTCAGGAAATTTTGGATAATCTAAACGCGTACGCTAGAACCTATGTGAAATAGTGCGTTAATAGCCTTCGTGGGGATTATTCTGTTTTTCTTGTAATAATATAAGTTGTGCTTAAGTGTTAAATGTGTTAAAGTTTTACCATTTTATTCACTGTGAGTCCCTAGCGTTAAGACTAGCGAAATAGCAAACGCATAGATATTTTCTTACCAGTGGTGCAGCTTAATGTAAAAAATCCACCAACCATTTTTTCTACACCAGAAGATACGGTTTAGCTGACTAAGTAAAATGCTATAAGTGACGGATAAAGGGACAGAGTAGAATGCGCACTATATTTTCATTGCGTGTAATTATATAGTGACTAGCATTTAATATCATGTGTAAAAACGATAGACGCCGACAATCAACTAGCTAGTAATGACAGGCGATATTTGTTAAGAGAGCGTAGTCATAATTAAATTATAACTGACATTGTGCGCTGAGTGTTTTACCGTGTCGGTGGGGGGAAAGGCGGCATGCTTTACCAAACCCGTACTCGTTAAGCGACGCGCGATAGTACCGGCTTAAGATACCGTGTGCCTTTTAATTTAATTAGGTGACGGAGAGGATAAGAGATCATACCTTACGCATGATAGCATAGGATATTGTCATTTTGGTTAAATGTTTTGTTTTCTTCCTAATACAGTGCTTGATCAAAACCCAGCGGCCAGCGGTTTTCTATTGTGGTCCTTTCCTCAGTTACTGAAGGAATAATAGTTGTCGTTTTTACCTTGGCGTTCGTCCCCGTACCGGTGTGAACAGGAATTGCCAGGGCGACACACTAACATTTTTTAACTGTAAATTTGTGTAACGGGACTTACAAAATAGCCATATTTTTCCATTGAATTTTATCAGCCCGCTGTGGCAATATACATAACATTTTTCCCGACTTCTGACACCCAAGTTTACCCAAGTGGATTTTATCCAGGAGAATACGCTGTTTCATAATCGGTACTCACCCCCAGAGCAAGCCGATAGGATTATCATTATCATCATAATTAACAGTTTTAGCAATCATATGTTTTCCTGCTGTTTACTAGGAATTCCATATCTCAGAGAGTTCCTGCATTAACTATTCTAGGTGACAATTGTGTATCCAGAAATCTACCACCAAATTAGGCGTTCCCCGTGTAAAATTTAATTATTATTGGAGGGACTGGGGCCCGATTCGGATGATACCAACTACTGGACTTTATATGCACATTCATGGATTATTCTTCCAAAAGATTGTTTCACCAGATTAGGTAAGGAGCTAATGAGTGGCCACGTATAACAGACAAAGAGAGAGAGAAATATTTTCTTTTGTTACAGGAAACATTGTACCTGCAAACTTCTGGGTTTTTTTTAACTATTGTTTATTTTTTTTACTGGATAGCATTTTAGTGGGAACTTGTTTCTTTACAGTCTATTCTATACCCTAGTGTTAATCTTTGACCTTCGGGGTTATTAACTTCCTTTGGGATCCTTTTTTTCTCAACAAGGGGGAGGGCACTTCTTGGGTTATTTTCCTGTGTCTGTAAACATGATTATATTGATATATATATATATGTTTGATGTTGTAAAGTTTAAGTGATAATAAACTAAACAAAACTTAATATAGTGTGTCGGTCAGACCCATACCCAATGATCCATAGTTTTTCACGTTTGTGCGTATTGTTGCCACATAATTGTGGTTGCGTGGGCGTGTGTAGTGTAACTTATATTTCATACAGGGAGAGAAAGGTCGTCTGATATTAAAATATATTCGTATAGAGAGGCTGGACTAGAGAAACTACTCACTCCAGAGACAGATCTTCCTCTTACACTATTCCCTCGTGAAAATCTATTTCTTACACCTTTTATTCTCACGTATTTACCACTATCACCTCTGCTCAGACGGGACCATAAATATCTTCTGACCTATGTTTAAAAATTTACGACACGCCTTATGGATTAATCGTGTACCAAGACAGACCAGGCCGTCCAAAATTTTGTCTGGGCTGGGGGTCACCTGTCCACTCGAGAACATAGGGCGGTATAAGAATCCCACTTCAAGGGACTTTGATATTCACACTGGATATAAATGACAGTTTGAATGAAATAGGAAAGTGAGTGAGAAGTGGCCACTGGGATTAATGAAGGGTGTTCCATATTGGGAGTTGTCTTTGGTTTTTGTTTGGGTTTTTTTTAGCTTGGTTATTATTATACACCAAGGTTGTTTTTTCCTCTTGTACAGTGCTAACCTTCAGCACGGGTTCCTTGTTTTTTTTCTCTTGTACAGTGCTAACTTTCAGCAGGGGTTCCTTGTTTTTTTTCCTCTTGTACAGTGCTAACCTTCAGCACGGGTTCCTTGTTTTTTTTTCTCCATACAAGGAAGGCGCACCATGTATATGTGTGTCTGATGTTTTATATTCAGTGTTGTGATAGAGAGTTAACTCTATATTCAGTGTTGTGATAGAGTTAAATGGTCAATAAAACCACAATCAAATTTATACTTGATGTGTTGGTCAGAACCCCATCTTCTTCTAATTAACTTCACTCTGTGTGTGTGTATTTGTCGTGACACCCCTTACTGTGTGTAGAGTAATCTATTACAACTGAGAGGGGGAGGTTAAGATTGTCTTATCAAAGTCACTCGGTAGGCTGAAGGAGAACAAAATTAAAACCTTCAGAGACATATCTTTTCCTCAACTTAACACACGTGACTCTATTTCTATACAGCCTCACTTCTCTCTCAACAGTTAAGCTATCCACAGATATAACCTCTTGAACCCAGAAAACCTACCCTGTGACACAGAGCCAGACCCTTATCTGTGATACAAGAGGTCATATATTGTACACAGTGAGGACACACAGTGAGGACACAAAGTGAGGACACACAGTGAGGACACACAGTGAGGACACAAAGTGAGGACACACAGTGAGGACACACAGTGAAGACACAAAGTGAGGACACACAGTGATAACACACAGTGAGGATACACAGTGAGGACACACAGTGAGGACACAAAGTGAGGACACACAGTGAGGACACACAGTGAGGACACAAAGTGAGGACACACAGTGATAACACACAGTGAGGATACACAGTGAGGACACACAGTGAGGACACAAAGTGAGGACACACAGTGAGGACACACAGTGAGGACACAAAGTGAGAGCATGACAAGACAGTCCTTGTTCTTAAATCCGTACAGTAAAATAAATATAAGGAAGCCTTAAAATACACGGAACAAGAAAAACACGATAAAAGGACACGGAAAGTATTTAATGGGATGGCACAGGAAGGAGGACTTGGTGTTTATTCATTATAAGGTTGTGTTCGACCAGAGGTCACGGTTGATGATGATGATGATGATGAGGCCGGAAAATGTTTTCAGAATGGGGACGAGTGTAGTCAGTTCATGTTAGTTGATACAACCAGTACTTGTGACAAGATGTGTGGACAGGTTGATGATGATGATGGTGAGGCCGGAAAATGTTTTTAGAATGGTGACGTGTGTAGTCAGTTCTTGTCAGTTGATGAAACCAGTATGTGTGACAAGATGTGTGGACAGTCTGAACATATTTGTACCATCAAAAGTTTTAACATAAAAATGTCAACGATGACATGACTCTCTTGTTCCCCGTCAGCGTAACAGAACAGACATTTGTCACGTGACATAAAGGACATTTAAAAAAAAAAAACATGAAAAAAAAAATCCCATTCAACCTCTGCTTGCGGCTATAATTAGGATAAATAGATTAGCTAATTCAAGATAATAGAATCGAAATTTGGCATATTACAATATAATTTATCGCGCGACAGAATAGACATCTGTTACGTACCCAGCCCAAAAAACAATTTAAAAAAAAATTGATAACAAATATACAAATAGAATGTGTAACAAAAACTGGCAACAGAAAACTACCACAATAAAAATGACACGTGCTGATCAAAGTTAATGAGAGCTGATCAACATACTATGTTACTGGTTACAGATTAACACATTCGGGCAGGTAATAATTTATAATAAATACACAGCATTATGAGACAGCGCCACTGATGTACTGCATAAACATTGCCTACCGCAGACAATAAAACTAGTCAGAAATATAAAAAGTATAAAATTATTTGTGATTATTGGCTAGAAAACTTTGAAAAATACAATGATAAATACGTAGTCGAGCGAATGAAGGATTAAAAACATTGCTTGTTGTTGCTTGAAGGAATTCCTACGGATTGGAACTATTTGTCTTGGCGGAGGATGCGGGAGAGCTCCGCCATGTCCTTGGGCATGCGCTGCAGAATTTGTAAGCCGGTATCCAAACATTTGAGCATGACTTTTGGGTGAGCGTCTATATAATCAAACGATGCCGGGCCTGAAATCCTGTTCGAGGGAGGGCGGGGGGGGGGGGGGGGGGGAAAGGTAAAAGAAAATAAAGCTCATATTTACGGAGGCAGGAAAATGTTTTCAGTTTTCAAAAATGTACAATAAAGATTACCTTGCATGCAGGATAATATAGCTGGGTTTTTTTTTCTCTACCATTTTTTTACAGGCTTTTCTTTAACTTGCAACGTATGTCCCTTCAAATCTTGCAATCGATTTTTCGATCACTTCTAGATGAGCAATAGCTCTGAAACTTGGCATAGTTGTGTATTCCCGATGACAATACAATAATCAGTCGCAAAAATAATAAAATTAATAACATTAAAATTAATATTAATTATGTTTGTTTGTATTGTTTCATCAGTGAAATGGGCGATTACTGCAAATAATCTAGGTGTATTCTTTCCAACAAGATTGTCTTTCTTGAGAGAAATATTGAAACTTCTCCTCCCCCCCACACACACACTATCGCACGCGCGTGCACAGGCATACATGCAACTGACAACTACATTTAAAAAAATATAATTTACAACTCTTATCAAAATTTAAAAAAAAAATAAAACAAACAAAAAATATTAACTTTCCGTGTAATATACTGAATAATGAAATCCGCCTCCTGTGCTATGGACTCGTTTATCGCAAACTGATAATGTCATTACCGGATCGATTACATTTGACTTAAATGTACAAACAACAACAAAATAACACTAAGAAGAAGAAAATAAAAAACAATTTTTAAACACGGGCTTTTAATGCACTAAAAAGCCACACATAATTTTTCACGGAGTTTATAGCTTGCAGTCAAAAAATGTAACAGCAAATTGACAAAAAGCCTGGGGCGCTGATTCTACATGAAATTAACTTCTGCTTTATACTTCATTAGACACTTATGGATAAAATATATGATAAACGTTTAAGCGCCCTACGCTTTTTGTCAATTTGATGTTACATTTTTGACTGCAAGCTATAGATTCCGTGAAAAATTATTTGTGCCTTTTTAGTGCATTAAAAGCCAGTGTTTAATATATATATATATATTTTTTTTTTTTTTTTAATTGCCTACTTAGTGCACAAAGGTGTCTTGGGGAGAATACACGCACCAGATATTTGCCCCCATCTTTCAGTAATATCTGAGGAGACGCATAAAGAATAGGACGACTGTTTTCTCAATCATGCAGCTCAATCATGCAGCTAGAGGACAGAATAAGAGATTGTTTATCGGGATGGCTATCCCGCCATGTAAAACAGACGAGCTAGAGAAACTAAATCCCGCCATGTAAAACAGGCGTGCTAGAGAAACTAAATCCCGCCATGTAAAACAGACGTGCTAGAGAAACTATCACTGTAAGAGCAGACGAATGTTTAGTGATGTCTTCCTGAAGAGTAATAATGGTAACTATCAATGTCATTTGACTTCATTCCAGTAAGTCAACAAAATTACACATTAATGTACACATAAGTTATAAACATACATAGTGTGTATATGTCCAGCCAGTTTTTATTGTCAGCTCTTCTGTCCATCAACAGCGCCAGAGACACTGTCAGGCTGTACTTACTGTCGTGTGAAATTCTAATCCACATATATAAATTAAAACGTAAATATAAAGCCTAACAAATAACTTCAATAAAAGGAAAGAAGAATGGTAAAGAACAGTGCTGTCACAATGACTGTACTCGAAACCCCCCCTTGTTTTCTAATTCGTCTGCAAATTATAACGTTCCACGTTGATAGTAAAAGCCTACTGCATCACTACACGCTTTCTTCAATGAAACGTGTACTGCATTTCTAAGAAAAACCTTGAGATACGCAAGCTGACCTAGATTTAAAATTCCATTCATGTCATTTTATACACTAAGTTACCATAAACGAAAGACAGATGGACTAAGGATAGAAAGAAAGGGAGGGGCTGAAAGCCGGAACGCAGGCAATACTACCACAGTCTCGCGATACACAATTAATGCCACCCCTAAAACGCGTGTAAGGCCACAAGCACTAGCTTTTTTCAAATCGACAGTGATAAAAAACACTACCCATACGAGAGTTAGGTTTTAAAAAACTTGCAAAACGCTTATTAGGAAACATGACATTCTACTGTTTTATGTCTAAAATCCTGACATTAGTCTGACAGTACAGCAGGACAGGTGGCGGTTCTAAACATAAAAAATAAAAAAAACTACACGACTATCCTGGAAAATACATATTTTGAACGCAGCCCCTTAGCCCCATTAAATTTATATATTTGGGTTCCTTAGGACTTGCTGACAAAGAATATGTTAAACGTTATGCAAATAGTCTAGGAATTAACAGATTATAGCCAAAAGAAATAGTGAGGGTGTCAGACAACCCCAAAATCAGAATCGCTCAGTGGCAGATTTTCACACCACCATTGTACGGGAAATAGGTCCCCATGTTACCTCCTATTTGATTGGCGGAAAGTAAATGTAAGGCTAAACATGATTAGTCGGGCTATAAATATTGATTCTTTGTTGTTAGGGAAACGTGAGTAGGGGTACTTTTTTTTTAAAAGCTGTGTAAACATGGCACGATTGGTTAGACCCGCCTATATAGTCAATCAGAGGCGTCAGGTCAGCACCACATTTTCAAATAAACTTACTAAAGAACCAGTGCGTTGAGCGCCAGTGCATATTTTTCTAAATAAAAGCCTGGGACATCGGCAGATCGAAATTGTGCTATATTCATTGCCAGTCAACGTAACTGTGTATTATTCCATGAATTGTGGTAAGCTTGAAATATTTGATATCTTTTTAATGAAAATTGAATGTAAATTGATAATTTATGTCTGTATATATGTGTGGTTCAGTAGCGAACATGAGGTAAAGCCTATATAGTGCTCCAACCTGAACAGAAGGTGTCGGAGGAAAGTAAAACTACATGGAATTGCCAAACAGTACACTGACACCTATCTTATTGACTAGAAAGAAATAATGCTGGAATTGCAGAGGCGTAGTAACCATTAGGGAGGAGTATACTGGTGAAAATTGTTTCAGATGAAGATAGCAGTTGGCCTACCGCTCTGAACTCAGTGTTTGTTATGTATTGTGTTCAGTCTGGAAATTTATTATAAATTAGTTCTGAAATAGGAGGTACAACCTTCTTGTTTCAGGGACCGTGGTCCAAAAGTTATTGAGCAGCACCTGGTCTGAGCTTTGCTGAACCTAGAGGCTGACAGCATACTCCTGGGTCCAGATAGTGACCAGTGAGGTGTCTCCAGAACACAGGGAGGCTATCGAGCAGAGGAGACTTTTCCTGCCGCCATCACGAAAGATAAGCGTCTGTGGCCAGAGGAGCTCAACATTATCCCCCCCCCTCAAAATCTGACTTTATAATAAAACAGAGGGAAAATACAGTGTTTAAATTGATAGGAACTGTGAACTTTTCCCCATACTATTTCCAAGATAAACAAACACTTGAAGTCATGATGACAAATAACAACATAGCTTGAAAAAACAAAACCAGTATTACCTCATATTACTACTACACAACTGACACACATAGGATAATATTAATAAAATATGTCACTACAAGGTTCATATTGATAAATTCTGTACATATAAATTGTAATTACAATTGATTGTGATTCCTGGTTCACTTTATAGTTGAATCAGGATATAGATTAGTGAAAGTAATTAATACATATATATTTGAAAATTTACCAGTGACTCATTTAAGATAGTCTTATAGAGTGTTAAATGTGTGTGAGTGTCACAGTGTTGTACAGTGTTGTGGAATAAATTAAATTGTTTATCTGTCTGTTGTTGTTGTGACTTACACTTCATCATTTACATAACCCTAGACATTTAACGTAGTCATCACAATATTCCAGAATAATTCTGACTGAGGTATAATGTGGTAGCAAGTAAGGTTATCTGTAAAACACTACACCTATTAGATACAGATACCTTCACAGCTGATCTCAGTCAGTACACTAAGTCCCCTATAAATATTTATATCATCCCACTTTACCACATATATTGGGGGCTCGTCCGGGATATTGAACTTTCTCCTGTTATAGATATTGGGAATAATAAGAATTAAAAGGTATCTGTTACGTACATTTATTACCTATGGGGGTAGTCTTCGGTCCTACCAAATGTACGCACCAGTTTTATGTAGTTATATTATTTGTGCGTTCGATTGATTCACGCACTGACGTGCACAAAGCAGTGAGTGTTGCTTTGGAACGCACGTGTAACCTAGTTGGGTAGTTTGTGACGTCAGGTTTTGAAGTGGAAACATGGAACTGGCTTGTGTCCATGATTGTAATTTTATATTGTGTATCCAATGGCATGTTGAAGGAAGCCATTTATTATTGTGATTTGTATTGGTCTTCAGGTCGAAGCCAATCGCAGTTATGTCACGTAAGTTATCGCCCACTTCTTATTTTAATGCTGCATAAAAAAAGGCCGCTCTACTACTAATCTAGCGGGAATTTTATCATTCCTAGAATGGATCTACAGAGTCGCTTGCCTTTAAGATTTGGATCGTAGACGGAGAATTCCTACGAGTAGAAGAAGTTATATTGTTTACCTTATGCACATGTTTTAAATGCCGTACATGCTTCAATGCCAAAGTCGTGGCATGGATGTAAAGAGAGGTTAGCCAACTGAAAGCCTTTAACTGATAGGATTATCGTATATGACTTTGTGTGAAATTATATGATGTACAACGCTATGTAGGATGAACGTCTGGGAATTTTAACAAATGTAATATGGAAGATTTCATCCCAGAGTATGAATACGTTACCATGATAGACGTCCTTGAAAGAAGGTCAACGGTCGTGACTGAGAAGGATATTATACGGTAACAGTTTTGTAATCCTTAGTCTATGGACAGAGGTCTTTACTAGAAGAGAATCTTCAGGAACTTTAGCAGCAATAATTAATATGTTGTCGTGTGATCTTTGCACCTGTGACGATGTCCGTCTAGTCCACTTCGTGTCCTGGTGAATAAAATCTATGTAAAGTTACCAACGACTTGTGTGCTGCCAATACTTGACCAGTTCACCTAATTCAAGATACTTGTTGGTTTTCGTTTTGAAAAACATTGTTGACATTTATTCCGTTGTAACCATTCGCGTTTCAATTCATCACGATGAAAACGACACCAACAATAACTGGTAGGCCAGTGCGGTCTGGAAGTGATTTCAAAGGAACGTACCCATCCAATTGATCGTTTGAAAAGAAGAATGTTTACTTTCAAGGCTACATCATCTCAATGTGGATCCTAGCGGAATATGAATCAAAATCAACTCAAATGCTCAAGGTCTTCAATCAACCTCCACGTCAAGTTTCACAGTGACTGATTACTTGGAGATCATCTCTTCATCATTATTACGTGCGAGCTAGTTTGATATACGCAGAGCGAAGTATTGCATCCTCTAACGTACATACACGGGGACAAGGCACTTTGATTTTTACCTGCACGCGAGCTAAGTATAACTTGTATCCGTTATACACTTTATTACAATTAGCTGTGCCTTAAATGTCCATATATATATATATTTTCTATGTTATGTGTTATGTTTTGTGTATTCTTCGCGGGAGGTTGGGAGGTAGATCTGACGAACGAGATCCATCTCGAAGTCAATTCGGGCTCTTCGTCAGACGTTCTGTAGGACATTATTTTGCAGACTTCCCGCAGTGGAATGTTCCTACGCGTGAGCGTAGAAGGATTCTAGGTCCACTGTGTCTGGTGGTCTGTGACACCTGTCTGTTTTAGCTGTAGTGTCACGTTTACTTGTTGTTTTTGGTAGCTATTTTTACTTGTGCCTTAGTTTTATGATGAATTTTGTATGTGATTATTGTCCATCTCACCTTTCCTGTCGTTTAGTTTTTTACAAAACCTATGTTTTTTACACTGTGTTGTCAATTGTCTTGTGCATTATTTAATCGCAGTTATCATCGTAATTCTTTACGACATTCCATTTTAGTTTCTCATTTTATTTTTAATTGGATTTCTGCGAACGTCTTCGTTTGTTTTGAATATCTTGTCGTGTCATTATTGTGCTATTGTCTGTCACATTACTGCTTTCACACCATTACCTGTTATAAATTACATTATTAATTATTAATATTATTGCCTATTATATAAATTGATTTTACCGTTCTTGGACAGGAACGTGTACCTTTGATTAGAGTGTAAATTAATTGGATATTAACTGAGTAACACTTATTAGAGTGAGAAAAACATTATTAGACATAATGGATATTTTGGATCATTTTCTCCGGAAGGGAGATAGAATAGGTAAATGGGGTTCAAGTTGTGAGGAATATGCCATTGAACATTTCTTACTTCAAATTACCCAGGATCTCAAGAATTTTGCTTTTCTTAGGTGCAAATATGGCTTTTCACAAGAGAAAGCAGTGAGACTTGCTAAATTATTATCAGCCATTTTTTATGATGAAGGAAAAATAACTACTCAAGACAGTAGTGTTATTGAGGTGGATGAGTTGAAGAAAACCATAACGAAGCACAAGGGTAGGGAGATTGCCCTTACGAATGAGCTGCTACAGCAAAGGGGGGAATTTGAGAAGAAGTTGGTGGCTATGGATTTTGAAAATGCTGAGTTGAAGAATAAAGTGACAGTGTTGATAGAGGATAATAAGAAATTTCATGACTCTTCTTTTAACCAGAAAAGAGAGTTAGATAATGAGGTGACCTCCTTAATGAACATATTTTTCGAAGAAGATAGTGACGATGAAAAAAATACCTACTGCTATTAATACTACTCTGCAGATAGATTGCAATACACACGTGGCTCAAATTCAGAGCCTGACATCTGAGGTAACTCTTTTGAGAGAAAAGTGTAATATGGAAAAAACGATGGAACAAAACATGAAAGTTTTGGATAAGAAGGTAGCAGATCTTACCTTGGCAAATCAAGAACTCAGGAATCTTCTATGTCAACAGGAGAAAGTGTCTCAGGAAAAACAGATAAATATTGAAAAATTACTCATGGAGAAAAATGAGTTAGAGAATGAAGTACGCTCAGTTAAAATATTACTTGACAAGCAGAATAAGGTCATTGGAGAATTTGATAAGTTAAATGTGACTATAAAGACAGACTGTCATGCTCATTTGGCTCAGATTCAAGAACTTACATCTGAGATTCCTCTTTTGAAATTAAGGGTTGAGGAACTTACGATTAGCCATCAAAATGCCATTGAGGCACTTGAAAAAGAAAAGGCCATTAATAAAGAACATGTCAGGAAACACACTATCGATGTTGAACATCTAACTCAAACTGCTGCTGCAGAACTCGAAGTTAAAGATTTAAATATTATGAATGGGATTGCTAGAGAGCTAGAACAAGTCAAAAGGAATTATGAGAAGTTGATGTCAGATTATGTAGATTTGAAACTAGAATCTGAAGATAATAAAATTCAACAGAAAATAGAAGCGGAAAAACAAAAAAAATTGATAATGAATCTTAGCGATAGAAAAGTCAGAAAGGGAAATAACAAGAATTGCCATTCTTTTAAAGGGAAACAATTTTGTCAAACTTCTCTGTATAATGTATCTTCTAGCCAATCTCACAGATCACGAGATTTTCATCAGAATAATTTTGGAAATAATCAAAGCAATAATTATTATCATAATGGGAAATTTAAATCACAATCTTTCAAAAACAGACAAGGTTATCAAAATAGACAATATGGTCAATGGCACAATGGTAATGGTCATACTAACCGTGATTTTAACGTAAACAAAAATGCAAATACTAGCAATTTTGGGGATAATAACCAAAATCGATCGCTACGAAGATATAGATCTTCGAACCAGCCACGACAACACTCTAATGTTGCTTTGAGTGATACACATTCAAACAAGGAACAGGATAATAATGTTAATGCACACAGTGCTATGTCATGTTCTCTGGATTTCAAACAGGTCAAGTCTTGTGATGAGAGTAATACCCCATTCCAGCCCAAGGCGATCACGACGCTGCGACGCGGGCAAAGTATACCAAGCCTACCAGCGGCTTGTACGGCCACGTCAGCTACTGACTATGGAACAGGAAGCCTTAAATTAAATAAGGGTTTTTTAAATGGCATTCCATGCTCTCTTTTATTCGATTCAGGCTCCAGTACTGTTGGCGTCCGGACTTCGCTGATCGACCCTAGTTGTGCGACGGGCAGGGTTGTGAAATGTGTGACGTTTGGCGGAACTGTGGAAACATTTCCCACAGCCATTATAACAATTCATACACCATTTTTTACAGGAAAGATACAAGCATGTCTTCTTCCGAATCCAATTAGTGATGTCATATTGGGTCGCATACATGATATAAAGGAATGTACCCCACAGCAAATTGCTGAATGGGAAAAGCAGCATATACAGGATGCCTATGCATTTAAGTCTATACCTAGAGTTGTGTCACATGCACATGCTATTAACATGTTGGGTAATGCTAATGTATCGGAATCTAGTAGTGAAAATGATTCCATGGTTCATTACGCCACTGTGGCTAATGGATTACAACCTTTACGACATGCTTCCATTCTTAAGAATGATATTAAGGTTTTAACGCAACCTGTAAAGACTAGTAAGTCATATACCTTCCCTCGAATTGATCAGCAGTCAACTGATCGTAAGAAAAAGGTTAAGTTTGTAAAAAAAGGAAAGGATGTTCCTAATAAAAATAATAGTTGTAACTCAGGTGAGAAAACTAAAACCAATAAGGTTGTCAATAAGGTTTTTAACTTTGCCTAGCAAGCAGGTGTCTACGACATGCCGTACACCTACACCTTTGTCTGGCATAAGTAATAATACTCAATTACAGGGGTATGGTACATTTAAGAACAATAATTCTACATGTAGAAATAATAAATATTATAATTTACCTCAAAGGACTAAGGTTACTCACCAACCTTACTCCCACTCTTGTGATAATGGTACCACTTATATTGGTAGAGGTGCATCTTCTCGCACCATCCTTGTGCAAAATCTGCCACAACGAACTACTTGGCAGGCACTAGGAGATTTTCTCAACCACACGGCAGACGTTAGGTTCGTGCGTCTGTTACCTCATATCAATAACAGGTATGGTTACGCCGTGGTTACTTTTAGGACCAATAGAGACGCTCGCATGGCTATCGAGCGGAACAATGGTGTATATTTCCACCACCATTCTCTCCGATTACAATTGGTTCCCGATTCTGCGTCACGCAGATAGTAACCTACTATATTGAATTTTGATATCACATTCTTTGATGACTCAGCCTATGCAGTCATCATTTCTTTCTTGTACTAGTTATTTGTTCTTTTTCTAGTTCTCATGAATTTTTTTCAATGGAATTTTATGCCTTTCGGGTTAATGAATGCGCCAGCTACCTTTGTACGCATGATGCGCCGCATATTGTCTCATCGTCCCGATGTCATTACTTATATAGATGACATCTGTCTTTTTAGTGACTCTTGGGATGAACATATTCAGGGTTTAAAATCTTTACTTTCTACCTTACAGGATTATAACTTAACAGCGAAACCTTCAAAGGCTTTTGTCGGTTTTCATGACATCTCATTTCTTGGTCACCGTATAGGTCGCGGTTTAATGTATACAGAAGACAGTAACGTCTCTAAAATTTTAAACATCTCAGCACCTAAGACAAAAAAAAACAAGTGAGGTCACTCTTAGGACTAATACAGTTCTATTCTAAATTCATCCCTCATTTGTCTACTATAACTGCACCTCTTTCGTCTTTACTGAAGAAGGGCACACCTAATGTAATAAAGTGGTCGCAGGATCACCAAACGGCGTTAGACTATATAAAACAAATTTTTTCAAATAAGCCTTTTTTAAAGTTGCCTAACAAAGATCTCACCTTTGTTCTTCGCAGTGATGCTTCTTCCTACGCTATTGCGGCAGTTTTGATGCAGGAATACGGAGGCACCTTATTTCCCGTTATGTACGTATCCAGAAAGCTTACAACGAGCGAGATAAATTACTCCGTTCTAGACAAAGAGCTCCTTGCTCTTGTCTGGGCAATCACAAAACTGGATCGTTATCTCCTCGGATCACACTTTGTGGTGGAGTCTGACCAGAAAGCTCTTACCGCATTGAATACAGGGAACGTTAAGTCATCAAAGTCAGCGCGTTACGCTATAGCTCTTCAACCGTTCCATTTTGAGATACGAGCTATTCCTGGAGTGCAGAATGTATTTGCAGACTGTCTTTCAAGATGCCCTAGTGAACTTGGTGAAACTAAACTACTTTTAGATGGAGAAACGTCCTCACCGAAACATGAATAACTTTGTACAGTGTCATTAATTGTACATCTGTGAAGACTATGTATAGTTTTTGCAGTATTCGTATAAATATAACTTTCAGAACATACTTACATATGGATTATAACATTATTTCTTGTGAAGTAACGTTTTATTAGAACGGGAACAGTGATATTAAAGTAACATTTTTTTTTTTAGTATGGAAACATTGGAAAAAAGCAACAAATAGACATTCGTTAGTGTTATGGAACATATTACACTACATATCGTGTTCGTAAACTTATTTCGTGCATGGAACATTAGGAACATATTCTTGTTGACTCTAAATAGTTCTGAACGAATATTCACAATGACTGAAATTAGAATTACTTAGAATAAATTACTAGTTATTTATTTATGAGTAATTAAGTACTAGAATTAGATTAATTCAATTTAATCAATTTGATTGTTTATAAATCACACATCTACTAACGTTATTAGTGTCTCGCAATACGTGTAGTCACGTATCCCACTACATGATATTTCACTTTTAGATAACTAGTCAAACTTACTAGTGTTAGATATCAGTAAGTGCGTTGCTTCTTAAAGTGTTTAATTATGCATTGCTTCATTTTTGCATGTTGTATTTTAAAAAAATTTTCTGTTCTTTTGATTTTCTTATCATTGATTATCATCAGTGTTGCTGTTCTTTTTCATTTTTGAAATCATATGTTTCGATTTTCTTTGAAAAACTTAGTTGAATTTTATTATCATCTTTTTTGTTGATTTTTCATTTTCATTTTCATTTTCAACTTCTTTTTACTTTGAATATTACCACATCGTTCCAAAGTAGGTCGATGGTGGATGTGTGCTTTAATGCATACTGTCATTTAGTTATATTAATTTCAAGTCAATATTCTTTTCTTAATATGATAACTTTATGCATTGTATATCTTGTTGTAGTTTTGACTTACCTCTCTCGAGTAATTAGTTCGAAAAAAAATTAATGGGATTAATTTTTTAAGGGGAGGTAATAAGGGAGCTGTTACGTACATTTATTACCTATGGGGGTAGTCTTCGGTCCTACCAAATGTACGCACCAGTTTTATGTAGTTATATTATTTGTGCGTTCGATTGATTCACGCACTGACGTGCACAAAGCAGTGAGTGTTGCTTTGGAACGCACGTGTAACCTAGTTGGGTAGTTTGTGACGTCAGGTTTTGAAGTGGAAACATGGAACTGGCTTGTGTCCATGATTGTAATTTTATATTGTGTATCCAATGGCATGTTGAAGGAAGCCATTTATTATTGTGATTTGTATTGGTCTTCAGGTCGAAGCCAATCGCAGTTATGTCACGTAAGTTATCGCCCACTTCTTATTTTTAATGCTGCATAAAAAAGGCCGCTCTACTACTAATCTAGCGGGAATTTTATCATTCCTAGAATGGATCTACAGAGTCGCTTGCCTTTAAGATTTGGATCGTAGACGGAGAATTCCTACGAGTAGAAGAAGTTATATTGTTTACCTTATGCACATGTTTTAAATGCCGTACATGCTTCAATGCCAAAGTCGTGGCATGGATGTAAAGAGAGGTTAGCCAACTGAAAGCCTTTAACTGATAGGATTATCGTATATGACTTTGTGTGAAATTATATGATGTACAACGCTATGTAGGATGAACGTCTGGGAATTTTAACAAATGTAATATGGAAGATTTCATCCCAGAGTATGAATACGTTACCATGATAGACGTCCTTGAAAGAAGGTCAACGGTCGTGACTGAGAAGGATATTATACGGTAACAGTTTTGTAATCCTTAGTCTATGGACAGAGGTCTTTACTAGAAGAGAATCTTCAGGAACTTTAGCAGCAATAATTAATATGTTGTCGTGTGATCTTTGCACCTGTGACGATGTCCGTCTAGTCCACTTCGTGTCCTGGTGAATAAAATCTATGTAAAGTTACCAACGACTTGTGTGCTGCCAATACTTGACCAGTTCACCTAATTCAAGATACTTGTTGGTTTTCGTTTGAAAACATTGTTGACATTTATTCCGTTGTAACCATTCGCGTTTCAATTCATCACGATGAAAACGACACCAACAGTATCCTTGGGTGGAAATAAATAACGTTGAGCTCTCAGTGCCTGTGGTGTCTTTGGATAAGTAATATCAGAGTGTATTGTTTAGTTAGACATTACCTACATTTACCTGTTAGAAAATGGCGAACCTGGCCAAATTTCGATCTGCTGCTGTACAGACTGCGAAAGAGTTAGGAATGGACGGGCAAATTATGATTGCTTATGTCACTGCTGAATGTGACAAATATATTGAACGGGAAGAAAGAAGATTAGAAAAAGAGGCCGAAAGAAAGTTAGAGGCTGAAAAGGAAATTAAGAGGCTGCAGATTGAGGCTGAGGCTAAGAAATTGGAGGCAGAAAGAGAAGACAAAAGATTGGCTGCAGAAAGGGAAGCCGAGGAAAGAAGACAGGCTGCAGAAAGAAAAGACAAGCGATTAGCTGCAGAAAGGGAAGCAGAAGATAAAAGATTACAAAGGGAACATGAGTTACGACTAAGGGAGTTTGAGTTTCAAGGCCATGCTCCTGAAAATGGTGCCAGTCCCTTTACCTCTGATGCCACTGCTAGCCAGGGAGCCTCAACCTCAGCTATGAATTTTCATTTAGATCATTTTGTTGAGAAAGACGATGATATTGAGAGCTATCTAAATAGATATGAACTATTAGCTACCACGTATGGGTTAGAGAGAGAAAGGTGAAGCTTAAAGTTATCTCAAGGGCTTCGTGGGGCAGCTTATGAAGTTTTTGCCAAAATGAGCAGAGGTGATCAGGAAAATTATGACATGCTAAAGCAGGCTCTTTTGTTAAGATATGAAAAGAACGCAGAATTTTATAGGAAAAAAATTAGGAATGCTAAACTACTGTCAGGTGAAACCTATCACCAGTTCTCTGCACGGTTAGAGACATACTTGGAGAAATGGACTTCTCTGGGGAAAACCCAAGATCTTAAGGAAATGGTCCTTATAGAACAACTAAGAGAGTCCATGGCTCCAGACCTGAGAAAGTTTCTCATGGAACAAGGTGCAGAGAGGCTGGGTGAGTTGCTAAATGTTGCGGAAAGGTATCAAGCAGCTCAGGCAGAGGTATCAGGTAATAAAAAGAAACAGGTGGATAATTTTAGGGCACCACAGAACTTTAATAAATTTGATCCTAGAGATCAAAACAAAGGTAAGCACCAATTTGATAGGCCACGGTATGACAATAAAAATAAATTCCCACCATTCGAGGAAAGGAAATATGATGAAAGAAAATCTTTCAACCAAGGGAAAAGGTGGTGTAAAAATTGTAAGATGAACAATCATGACACTGACCATTGTAGAAGGAAACCTCCTCATTGTGCTGCTATGACATCTGGGAAAAAGGAAAAAAAGGTCAAACCTGCAGAACTACAGGAACCATACCACCCCCCAGTGTGTGAAGATGTCATCTGTAATGGTGTCACTATAAGGTGTTTATATGATACCGGTTTAGATTACGATTCCGTTGTGAGTTCTCACCTGGTGCAGGCCGATCAATACACACAGAAACAGTGGAGATTCAAACTGCAACCAAGGATGTAGCTACCATGACACTTCCCGTCGCCCGGATAAAGGTGAAAACGCGATATGTGGAAGGAATCATAAAAGCAGCAGTGATAAATGAGCCAATCTACCCTCTGATATTGGGGTGTAGATATGTCTTCTTGGGGAATCCCAAGAGACCTGTGATATTGGCAACAGTGCAGACCAGATCACAGTCTAAAAAGGAGGAGGATAATCCAATAAATACTCATCCAGATGAGATGAGGAAGGCACAGGCGGAGGACAAAACACTCAAGCCGTGTTTCAAGAAGTTGCCCAAATCTCATACACCTCCAGGCAAGGGAGAATTTTATATGAAGAACAAACTGATTTATAGGAAGGCTGGATCTGAATCAAATGGTCACGGACAGCTGGTCCTTCCCACTTCATATAGGACTAAAGTGTTGGAACTAGGGCATGCGATTCCCTTCAGTGGTCATATGGGGATCAGCGCAACAGGACAGCGTATAGCTTGTCACTATTTCTGGCCAGGAATAACTGAAGATATCAAACGATATGTAAAATCCTGTCCAGAGTGCCAACGAGTAGCACCTAAACATTGGACTGCACCAGCAACTCTGGGGGAAATGCCCATAGTGGGAACACCCTTTGAGAGAGTTGCCGTGGATCTTGTGGGACCTCTCACCCGAACCAAGAGAAGGAACAGCTACATTCTGACTCTGGTGGACACTTGTTCTATGTGGGGAGAGGCGGTAGCCCTGTCATCGATTGATTCTAAACATGTGGCAGAGGCATTGCTCAAAATTTTCACAAGGTTAGGCTTTCCCAATCAAATCTTGACTGATAATGGCTCTCAGTTCAAGGGGAAACTAACAGAAGAAGTTTTCAGGATCTTCCAGGCCAAACACTTCCATTGTAGTGTGTACCACCCCCAAGGGAACGGCCAAGTGGAAAGATTTAATGGCACGTTGATGTCAATCCTGAGAAAGTTGGCACACGAAAAAACCAGATACATGGGATCAGTACCTTCACGCCGCCCTCTTTGCTTATCGGGAGGTACCCCATAGTTCAACCGGAATGGCCCCGGCAACATTATTATTTGGAAGGCCAATAAAAGGTCCACTGGAAGCGCTGTTAAGAACGTGGACTGATGAAAAAGCAGAGGAAAATATTACATCCTCATACCAATATGTGAATGAGCTGACCACTCGTTTAAAAACTGGCTGGAAACTTGCCAATGAAAATTTGAAACAAGCCAGGAAGAAACATGCTGCCTATTATAACAGGAAAGCTAAAGACAGAGATTTGGCTGTGGGAGAGAAGGTACTGCTTCTTCTACCCGGTAGCCAGAATAAGTTACAAATTGGATGGCAAGGTCCATATACAGTTCTAGAGAAGGTGTCTAGAACAAATTATAAGATAGATAAGAAGGGGAAAGAAAAAATCTATCATGTGAATCTCCTGAAGAAATATTTGGAAAGAGAACATCAGGAAGAGACACACTTGTTGACCTTGTCCATTGCCATGGAGATGAAAAAGGAACCACTTTCATCATTTGAATATCCATTACACCCCTGTGAGACAGCGGCACAGGTGAAAATCAGTACACATTTAACGAAAACTCAGAAAGAGAGAGTGCAACAGGTTCTAGATAATCATGCAGAGGTGTTAACAGACCGACCTGGGCATACAAACTTATTGGAATATGATATGAAACTGATAGACCTTACACCTGTATGTATGAAACCCTATTCGATTCCTTTTGCTAAGGAGAAAGCTTTGAAGGAAGAGATAGACTATTTGTTGAAGGAAGGAATTATTTCACACAGTGAATCTTCGTATAGTTCCGGTGTTGTACTTTTAAGGAAACCCTCTGGAGAACATAGACTCTGTATAGATTACAGGAGACTGAATGCTATTACAGAAGGACAGGTGGATCCATTGCCGGATACAAATCAGTTGTTTGCCAGGCTAAATAAAGCTAAATATTTCTCAAAAGTGGACCTGAGTAAAGGATACTATCAGATTCCAGTAAAGCCTGAGGTTAGACCATACCTAGCTTTTAGTACCTCAGAAGGACACTATGAGTTTAATAGATTGCCATTTGGATTGAAGAATGCACCTAGTGTCTTCTCTAGAATGATGAGAAAATTATTGGCCCTCTGAATAATCCATGTATCACAAATTTCATGGATGATATCCTTATAGCAACAGAAACATTTGAGGAGCACATTGACTCTCTGAACATGCTGTTTAATCGACTTAGGGAAGCGAATTTAACAGCCCGACCAACCAAATGTTGCGTTGGATGTAAAGAATTGGAATTCTTGGGACACACAGTTTATCAGGGAAACATGACCCCTGACCCAAAGAATTTAGAGAAACTACAGAAAGCCCCGAGACCACAAACCAAGAAAGACGTGAGATCCTTTGTCTCATTATGTGGTTTCTACCAAAAGTATATCAAAAACTTTAATTCCATATGTGCACCGTTAACTGATTTGACACGTAAGGGAAATCCAGATCGAATTACATGGACACCACAATGTGAAATGGCTTACCAAGAATTGAAGGAAAAGCTCACAAGTAAACCTATTTTGAAATTACCTGACTTAAGTCAAGAATTCATTGTAAGGACTGATGCCAGTAATATTGGGTTAGGTGCAACTTTGCTACAGAAATCAGATGCATTGGATGGGGAATTAAACCCAGTGGCATATGCTAGCAGAAAGTTGAATAAAGCTGAAACCAATTACTCAACTAGCGAAAAGGAATGTCTTGCAGTAATATGGGCGATAAAGAAATTCAATATTTATCTGTATGGGAAGGCATTTAAGTTGCAAACGGATCACAAACCTTTGTCGTTTCTAGCACAGGCTAGACATGAGAATTCTAGATTACTCCGTTGGTCATTATTGATGCAGCCATTTGAGTTTAGCATAGAGTATATAAGTGGAAAAACAAATCTGGGAGCGGATTTTTTAAGCCGCCATCCGTGTGATGAGAATCACCCTAAACCCCAGGAATAATAAGAAATTTCTCTATGTGTATATAGAATTATAGACTGACATATAACGTCTGTTTTAAGTGGGGAGAATTTGTCGTGTGAAATTCTAATCCACATATATAAATTAAAACGTAAATATAAAGCCTAACAAATAACTTCAATAAAAGGAAAGAAGAATGGTAAAGAACAGTGCTGTCATAATGACTGTACTCGAAACCCCCCTTGTTTTCTAATTCGTCTGCAAATTATAACGTTCCACGTTGATAGTAAAAGCCTACTGCATCACTACACGCTTTCTTCAATGAAACGTGTACTGCATTTCTAAGAAAAACCTTGAGATACGCAAGCTGACCTAGATTTAAAATTCCATTCATGTCATTTTATACACTAAGTTACCATAAACGAAAGACAGATGGACTAAGGATAGAAAGAAAGGGAGGGGCTGAAAGCCGGAACGCAGGCAATACTACCACAGTCTCGCGATACAAAATTAATGCCACCCCTAAAACGCGTGTAAGGCCACAAGCACTAGCTTTTTTCAAATCGACAGTGATAAAAAACACTACCCATACGAGAGTTAAGTTTTAAAAAACTTACAAAACGCTTATTAGGAAACATGACATTCTACTGTTTTATGTCTAAAATCCTGACATTAGTCTGACAGTACAGCAGGACAGGTGGCGGTTCTAAACATAAAAAATAAAACAAACTACACGACTATCCTGGAAAATACATATTTTGAACGCAGCCCCTTAGCCCCATTAAATTTATATATTTGGGTTCCTTAGGACTTGCTGACAAAGAATATGTTAAACGTTACGCAAATAGTCTAGGAATTAACAGATTATAGCCAAAAGAAATAGTAAGGGTGTCAGACAACCCCAAAATCAGAATCGCTCAGTGGCAGATTTTCACACCACCATTGTACGGGAAATAGGTCCCCATGTTACCTCCTATTTGATTGGCGGAAAGTAAATGTAAGGCTAAACACGATTAGTCGGGCTATAAATATTGATTCTTTGTTGTTAGGGAAACGTGAGTAGGGGTACTTTTTTTTAAAAGCTGTGTAAACATGGCACGATTGGTTAGACCCGCCAATATAGTCAATCAGAGGCGTCAGGTCAGCACCACATTTTCAAATAAACTTACTAAAGAACCAGTGCGTTGAGCGCCAGTGCATATTTTTTAAAATAAAATCCTGGGACATCGGCAGATCGAAATTGTGCTATATTCATTGCCAGTCAACGTAACTGTGTATTATTCCATGAATTGTGGTAAGCTTGAAATATTTGATATCTTTTTAATGAAAATTGAATGTAAATTGATAATTTATGTCTGTATATATGTGTGGTTCAGTAGCGAACATGAGGTAAAGCCTATATAGTGCTCCAACCTGAACAGAAGGTGTCGGAGGAAAGTAAAACTACACGGAATTGCCAAACAGTACACTGACACCTATCTTATTGACTAGAAAGAAATAATGCTGGAATTGCAGAGGCGTAGTAACCATTAGGGAGGAGTATACTGGTGAAAATTGTTTCAGATGAAGATAGCAGTTGGCCTACCGCTCTGAACTCAGTGTTTGTTATGTATTGTGTTCAGTCTGGAAATTTATTATAAATTAGTTCTGAAATAGGAGGTACAACCTTCTTGTTTCAGGGACCGTGGTCCAAAAGTTATTGAGCAGCACCTGGTCTGAGCTTTGCTGAACCTAGAGGCTGACAGCATACTCCTGGGTCCAGATAGTGACCAGTGAGGTGTCTCCAGAACACAGGGAGGCTATCGAGCAGAGGAGACTTTTCCTGCCGCCATCACGAAAGATAAGCGTCTGTGGCCAGAGGAGCTCAACATTATGCCCCCCCCCCCCCCTCAAAATCTGACTTTATAATAAAACAGAGGGAAAATTCAGTGTTTAAATTGATAGGAACTGTGAACTTTTCCCCATACTATTTCCAAGATAAACAAACACTTGAAGTCATGATGACAAATAACAACATAGCTTGAAAAAAACAAAACCAGTATTACCTCATATTACTACTACACAACTGACACACATAGGATAATATTAATAAAATATGTCACTACAAGGTTCATATTGATAAATTCTGTACATATAAATTGTAATTACAATTGATTGTGAATCCTGGTTCACTTTATAGTTGAATCAGGATATAGATTAGTGAAAGTAATTAATACATATATATTTGAAAATTTACCAGTGACTCATTTAAGATAGTCTTATAGAGTGTTAAATGTGTGTGAGTGTCACAGTGTTGTACAGTGTTGTGGAATAAATTAAATTGTTTATCTGTCTGTTGTTGTTGTGACTTACACTTCATCATTTACATAACCCTAGACATTTAACGTAGTCATCACAATATTCCAGAATAATTCTGACTGAGGTATAATGTGGTAGCAAGTAAGGTTATCTGTAAAACACTACACCTATTAGATACAGATACCTTCACAGCTGATCTCAGTCAGTACACTAAGTCCCCTATAAATATTTATATCATCCCACTTTACCACACTTACCATCCTATAACTTCCACTGCCATGAACATCAAAGTCTGTCTCCAGACCAGGTGTCTGTCAAACTTGTCCGGTTGTAGAGCTTGGCTCATTCCGTCCAGGTAGCGTGTCACTGAGGATGTTGATGACATAATATTTTGTTAGTTATTGTTGGTTCTTTGTTGCTGCTGCTCGTTATGATTTCCTTGTTATTATCTTTGTTGTTATAGCTCACTACTGATTGCTTGTTATGATTACCTTCTTATTATCTTTGTCGGCGTCTGTGGCCTAATGGATATGAACGCAGTTTCATAATCCAGATATACCAGGTTCGAAACCTGCTGCAGGCGGTTTGGTAGCAGATCGCTTTGTGTGGATTTTTAACAATGGTATAAGCGCCGTACCGTTCAGAAAGCAATGGCAAACTACTGAATGAAAAAAATTGCCTAGAAAAATCTCAAACAGCCAATAAAAGCTGGGGTTGATTGCCACGTCCTGTAAAGGATAAGCAACTAACTTTTTTTTATCTTTGGGGTTACAGCTTTTTATAATTCACCACTGATTGCTTGTTATGATTTCCTTCTTATTATCTTTGGTGTTATCGTCATCTCAACCCATAACCCGTCATAGGTCGTAGGGGTGCCATGGTGGAAGCTTCAGCAGACATGGTCCTCCACTGCTCTCTATCCTCAGCAATGCGTACAAGTGTGGAAAAACCGTGTCCTGCCCATTCTTTGACGTTATCAGCCCAGGATTTTCTTTGCCTTCCTCTTCTCCGTTTACCTTATATTGTTCCCTGGAGGATCGTTTTCGAAAGGGAGTCATGACGAGTTACATGCCCAAACCAGGCAAGCTTTCGACGTTTCACTACTGACAAAAGTGCTTCTTGGTGGCCTGCATAGGTGTTTATTTTCTCTCTAACATAGACATTTGTTTTGTGCTCTTTTTAGCAAATGCGCAAAATTCTTCTATAACATTTATACTCGAAAGCCTGAATCCTTCGCTCCGTATCTGGAGTGAGTGTCCAGCCCTCACACCCATACAAGAGAATAGATAATACAAGTGATTTGTATAATTTGATCTTCACAGGAAAACTGATGTTACTTTTCCAGATCACATTCAGCCTTGTCATGGTGTTATAGCTTTCTATAATTCACTACTGATTGCTTGTTATGATTTCCTTCTTATTATCTTTGTTGTTATAGCTTTCTATAATTCACCATTGATTGCTTGTTATGATTTCCTTCTTATTATCTTTGTTGTTATAGCTTTCTATAATTCACCACTGATTGCTTGTTATGATTTCCTTCTTATTATCTTTGTTGTTATAGCTTTCTATAATTCACCACTGATTGCTTGTTATGATTTCCTTCTTATTATCTTTGTTGTTATAGCTTTCTATAATTCACCATTGATTGCTTGTTATGATTTCCTTCTTATTATCTTTGTTGTTATAGCTTTCTATAATTCACCATTGATTGCTTGTTATGATTTCCTTCTTATTATCTTTGTTGTTATAGCTTTCTATAATTCACCACTGATTGCTTGTTATGATTTCCTTCTTATTATCTTTGTTGTTATAGCTTTCTATAATTCACCACTGATTGCTTGTTATGATTTCCTTCTTATTATCTTTGTTGTGAGAGTTTTATGTTATACACTACTTACCGCTCGTTATTAAATTATTGTTACAGTTTTCTATAGTTCACCACTGACTGCTCGTTATAATTTCCTTATTATTATCTTTGGTGTTATAGTTTTATATCATTCAATACTTACCGCTCGTTATTATCTTTGTTGTTAGAGTTTTATATAATTCACTACTGACTGCTCGTTATAATATCCTTATTATCTTTGCTGTTACAGTTTTGTCATTCTGTTATGGCTGCTCGTGGGATAATGGCACTGTGTGACTGTTCAGTCCATTTCTATGGCTGCTCGTGGGATAATGGCACTGTGTGACTGTTCAGTCCATTTCTATGGCTGCTCGTGGGATAATGGCACTGTGTGACTGTTCAGTCCATCTCTATGGCTGCTCGTGGGATAATGGCACTGTGTGACTGTTCAGTCCATCTCTATGGCTGCTCGTGGGATAATGGCACTGTGTAACTGTTCAGTCCATCTCTATGGCTGCTCGTCGGATAATGGCACTGTGTGACTGTTCAGTCCATCTCTATGGCTGCTCGTGGGATAATGGCACTGTGTGACTGTTCAGTCCATCTCTATGGCTGCTCGTAGGATAATGGCACTGTGTGACTGTTCAGTCCATCTCTATGGCTGCTCATGGGATAATGGCACTGTGTGACTGTTCAGTCCATCTCTTTGGCTGCTCGTGGGATAATGGCACTGTGTGACTGTTCAGTCCATCTCTATGGCTGCTCGTGGGATAATGGCACTGTGTGACTGTTCAGTCCATCTCTATGGCTGCTCGTCGGATAATGGCACTGTGTAACTGTTCAGTCCATCTCTATGGCTGCTCGTGGGATAATGGCACTGTGTGACTGTTCAGTCCATCTCTATGGCTGCTCATGGGATAATGACACTGTGTGACTGTTCAGTCCATCTCTATGGCTGCTTGTCGGATAATGGCACTGTGTGACTGTTCAGTCCATCTCTATGGCTGCTCGTCGGATAATGGCACTGTGTGACTGTTCAGTCCATCTCTATGGCTGCTTGTCGGATAATGGCACTGTGTGACTGTTCAATCCATCTCTTAAACCTGTCACCTTTTACTGTGAAGTCTCTAACATTTTGCTCCACTGCCGCAGTATCTGCAACATGTCTACCTTTATTATTGACATTGGGAAAGATTATCGCTCTGCTCTTCTTCTTTGATCCTTAGCCGCCAGCTGTCAAAGCAGTCAGTGGCCATCACGCCTGGTTGCGCCTTATATGTCAGCAACAAACTGCTTCCACTTCGCTCGGTCAGCGGCCATCCTTCGTACAGTGTCCCAGTTCTGGTTCATTCGTTGCATCTCGGCCTCCACAGTTCTCCGCCAAGTTGTTTTTGGTCGGCCTCTCTTTCCCTTTCCTTCAGGGGTCTAAAGCAAAGCTGTTATTGTGATGGCATCGGGGTCTCTTCTGAGGACGTGGCCAATCTAACGCCAGTGTCTGCCCGCTCTGACGGTGCGCATGTCTATTGGTTGCTCCGAGTAAGCAGATCTTGGTTGGTGATGGTATTCGGCCAAAAGATTCGGAGAATTTTTCTTAGGCATGTTGTGTGAAAAGAGGACAATTTCGACATTTCCTTCTCTGTAACTCTCCAGCATTCCGTACCATAGAGAAGCATAGAAAGTACACAGCTCTGATACAATCTTAATTGTGTATTTGTGTTGTACTGAGAGGACTTCCAGATGTTGTTTAGACTAACAGTGAATTTTCACAGTGCTTTCAACCGACTAAAGTGTCAGGTTATATTGCCCCTCTCGTTCCTGGCACGTGTTGCTTACTATTAGACCAGGCCCCAATCAGAAATGTAGTTATGTTTACATCTCGAGTGCCGGCCAATAATTTCAACCATGCGTGTTTAGGATGGGGTAATTCAAAATATTTCCAACAGGAAATTTCTGTGCATTAATACAAAGGTCGTGTCTTTCAAATATGGAATGAAAACATCCGATCACTCTCTCGGCAATGTTTACAAATAAAATATTACTTTCAACTATAGTAATGTCTGTGTAACAAGGTGTACAGGAAATGTTTATGTCATTCGTTTCCGCCGAGTGCATGCCAACAGGTCAATAATTTATCGCGGGGCACTCCTAGGTAAACATGACACGCGTTCACTATACAAATATTGACTGGGCCCATCTTGGTTTTACCTGCGTCTTAATCTTATCAAAGCCGAAAGACGCAAAGCAAACATGATCAATTATCACTGAAGGGAGTGTAAAATTGATAAGAAAATAGCTACTATCTGCTTGATAGCAGAGAAAGAAATGGGCCGACCATAGAAATTGCGAGTGATTTAGTACACACACAAAATGTAACTAAATACTGTCGGAGAGGAAAGAGATCGAACAATGGTTTATGTGACACCCACATTGAATGTTGTGACGGTATTGCCTCCCCTGCTTTGCAGTAGTAGTCAAACAGTGGCCAAAATTTTAGGCTTCAATGGAGTCTATCTTTACACAAGATTACTCTTGGCAGAAATGTAGATAGAAGAGTAGTAAAGCTTCTATCACATGGGAGTCTTCATAAGATATTCAGATAAGCGAAAACAATGCTGGCTGTCGCTAAGCACGTTAATTCTATAATCTGCCGACACTTTTATGAAGAATTTAGCAATGGTTTATTCTAGCTCGTTAAGCCCCACCGCTGAGTTAATCAGTGGAATTTATTATTATAATATATATAGCTCTGTTTAGAGTGTGTGTTTATTAACTTTGACGGAGACAAACATGTAGTACATTTAAAAAGATTAAATCGAAGTTAAATTTGTAACATTACAAATAACAAAATTTAATAATCACTTTAAGTTTTAACAGTTGGAAAATAAATTGAATAGTTATGGAAAGGTTTCATCACTTGGATGGGATTTAACTGAATAAAGGAGGTCACTTTTGGTAGCGGATATTTTCACTTAGCTGCCAATGGTAGTTTCTTCTCCCGCTGGGTCAGTTCCTTTCACTCTGCTCTCGCTCGTCTCTGGTCAAAGTTCAGGCGCCGCACGTTCCCAGAACGTTCAAGGAGTAACGGCTAAGTTGGTTCTGCGTCTGTCTCTAAGACCCTCTTATGATGGCGTCTCGCAGAACGTCAGTCCACTTCTACTTTCACTTGGTTCCAGAGATTGTACTTTCTGCTGGTACCACCAATAACTGGTAATAGAAATAGAAACGAAACGCTCTTCTGAGTATGGCATTTTCCCGACACATTTATGTGCCCCCCTCTTCTATTCTACCATCCCATGTCAGAATTTACCCTCGATGAGAATTAAATTTAATACCTCGGGATAAAACTTCCTTTACATTTAAACTGAACAGCTTTAGCTTTACATTACATTTACATGAAAAGGTTAAACGTACAGATATCTTCTTCTTCTGCGTTCGTCCTAAAAAGGACGTTTGTTACGTTGTGTCGCCGTTTACAGCAAAGCTGCGATATCTGCGCCTTTCGGCCCGCCACATCCGTTTTCGGCACGGCATATTTGGGACCGGGTTAGCCTTCCCTCTTCGATCCCTACTCTCTCAGCCAGACTGCAGTGATGCAGCCTGTTTCCAGAACCACCACTTGGAGGTGGAGTAGGGTCTTGGTCAGCTCTGGTTTGCTGACTCTGACGCAAGCAGTCAAGCTATGGGTCGTTTACTGCATTCCTCACTTTTGATGCATTTTCGGTACCAAACGTACAGATATAATATGTTTTACATTTACATCTCCACTGTTTGAAATGTGTTCACAATATAAATTCATTTATGTTTCATTTATATTAACACTTATGGAAAAGTTGAAACTTCTATTAAGTTAAAATGAATATTTACACATAGACATTTACACTGGTTTAAAGCTTGAAAGCTTACATTAATTTTAAAGTGAATATGTTTATAGGGACATTTACACTGCTTTGAATATGTAAGTATTATTCTTAGAATGTACATCATTTCTTTCATCTTTCCCTCCTTGCTCCACAGGGAACCTGGAACTACTTTATGCTTTTAGTTCTCTTTACGAAACTATCAATAAAGCAATCACCAGCCCGTGCAGTGGTGGTTCATGAATCATCATTCTAGATACTGAGGTTGCCAGCCCCAAATGACTTTGACATCCAATAGCGAGTTCCACACGTTAAACTTCACATGGTAATATATACATATATATGTTAGTTCACATGTTAGTAATAAAATATGAAATGTAAATCACAACTTACGCCAATCCTGGCTACAGACTTCTTTGCTCAGATGAATAAAAGAGACGAATTGTTCTCTTACACGTGTCTGGGATGTCTTTAATTTTACAATAGATTGCCCCTTCTGACTCCGTGTTTTTTTCAGTTTCCTAGTCCCAGTGTTCCTTATTAAAATTTGAAAGTGATTTTCTGTGTTTTGTAAGTCTTATCTGGTTCTCCAATAAAAGGTCCGGTTAACAAATAGGAATTATGAATCTAGTCTTCACTCTGGCGAGGTCTGAGGTCTTGGCGAGCTTGAAATTCACAGAGAGATAAAACTGCGATATGGTCAGCCTATGTTGTTATGAATCTAATCAGAAAGATCCAATCATTTCAAACACGTCGGATGTGGCACTTTCAAAATATTTCCTACATGGAAAAATTTTGCAAAAGGTCACGTCTCCCATATATGGTAATATGATGTCTTGCATACACTCTCACAAACACATTTGTAGACTCATATTGTCTCAAATGTAACAAATCCATGATTACTTTTTAACCACGTGACCGGAAGCGATTATATCACTGATAAGTCCTTTTTCGCGTGAGAGTTAAGTGTGTGAGATTCTCACATGCCAGTCTAGTCTTGATAGACACACATGTGAGCGCATCTGAAATACATGTATATTTTAAATATTTGTGCGTACTTTTCTGCATTATCGTTGAATGCAAATGACGCACTTTGCTACGTCGATTTGTTGCCATACAAATCAGACTCTTGAGGCATTGTAATATTTTAGTCGTCTGTGATAGACGCATTTTCGGTGTTCCTGCTCTAATGTGAAGAGAAGACACATACGTTATGTACATAGTTATGTACCGAAAGACGATGAAGTTTGTTCCTACTGAATCTCCTCAGGAATTTGTCTAAATTTATAACTGTTGCCAGATAACGGCTCTTTTGATGGCTCATGCCTCAGAGACTTATGGCCCTGTTTGCTATGGTAGAACTTCCATTGAATCCGATACGATCAATGGCTAGTGCGTCCCTCTAACATCAGGAGCGATGACCTTCAGTTCATAATGACCGGTGATGTCAATTAAAAGGCCATATTTATACTTACTGCTTGATGTACGATGCTTACCAGATGTAACTACATTTTTGAACCTACATTTTTGCCTGTGATGTCGTTGTTCCTGTCTACGTATAATAAAATATATTATCGATGTTCTACATGGGTCCAGCCTGCTTGATCTACATGTTGGTCAATATTACGACCCTGACATTGCCTATTACGTTGACATTGTCTTCATTGGCCATTCATACGGCCCACATTCGCGTTCATAAATAATAGGTCGGCCACCACTGTAAGCCCGACGCTTCTGACAACATCCTTGTCAGCAGTATCAGACGACAACACACATTACCCCGCAAACATCAAGGAATTCACCAGAAACTATAATCTACACCGGTAACAATCACACTTGTCTGCCCACATGGGTCACACAGACAATAATCTCGTTATCTGTCGTATGAGTAAGCAAACTCCGTGTCTTATCGGAAATTTAAGCCCAAAGCGCTGACCGATGTACGTGTTAATCTGCCGCGCCTATAACCACAAATCTGGGTAGCACTCCTTGCAAATGTGATATTTATCACCTACAGGGTGATTTGATCAAATCAAATATCTGCTACTTAGCAGAAAAAAAAGAAAGAAAGAAAGAAAGAAAGAAAGAAAGAAAAGTGCGATAATTGACAGCACATAATAAAAATCAGTACCACATATGTACCGATACTGCCGGACAGAACCAAAGATCGATAGAGGTCGTTCATTTCGTCACAAATGTCATGACCTCTGTCGTCTTTAGACTGATGTTCAGACCCACCTGCTGGCTATACTTATTCAGTCTATTATTTTGTTCTAGGATGTGTTGATGTGAATGTGCGAGTAGTGCAATGTCTTTGCTGTTACAGTTTTGTCATTCTCTTCTGGCTGCTGGTCCAGTAATGGCACTGGGTAACTGTTTAGTCCATCTCTCAAACCTGTGACCTTTAATAGTAAAGTCTCTAACACTTCTCTCCCCTACCGCAATATCTACTACAGGACTACCTTTATTATTGCCACTGGGAAACTAAGTTTCTCTCTCTGCTCATGCGGGAGCCTAATCTTCCATGTATTTACATGAGGAACCCAACTGTCAATCACTTCATGTTAAACGTATTTTGGTTTGTGAGAACCAATCATATTGCACAGATTAATTTCGTCTTCAGAAGACTCCACTTAGCGCTGTGCTTGACACGGAGCTGCTCCGCCTACTTTTGATTTAACGATGGTGGTGGTAACATTTCGTACATCAGAATACGTTGTAATTGGGTAGTTTAACGCTAGTTCCTGGCTCAACAGCTTTTCAACTTTTCACAGCGGACATCCGGTTTAAAGAAAGATCTAAGGAGGCCGTGTTAGACCCTCGTTATTTGAGTATTCCACTACGCGGGGCTGGACATACAAAAATCTAAAATACTTCTGGAGGGGTTCCAGGGGTAGCTACTGTGTGGGCAAATAATAGTGAACGGTAACGTCCGATCAATTCCCCTTCAGATCACCGAGTTCATAACCAGGAGTAGAGGGAAGTACCACGTGACAGGAGTCTAACACGTTCTGTTCACATATACAACAGGTAACGGTAGTCCTATATCAGATATTGCCCCAGGGGAGGTAAGTGTTAGAGACTTTACTATATTATGTTAGGTGGTGTGACCAGGTCCCTTCCACGCTGCCTTTGCCCTCCCACAAGTCAAGACAAGAGTCATGTAGGCCTAGCCTACATATTTACAACTGGGAGACTAGCGCGTGAAGGAACCAGGTGTCGATCCCGGAACTTATGCTTATAACTTTGCCCAAGGATAGTGATTTTAACCAGCAAGTTTAACTGAATTCGCACATCTATTCCGTCTGCTACAGTTTACAATATTTCGTGTGTAACGTTTCGGTCATGACAATCATCAGCGCTAAACATAGTTGAAGTTGGCACAAGATGACTTTGATCTTTGTCTGACCCACCAGCCTCCGGCTGACGCTACATTATTACTACCGGTGTCAAGGCTGTCGTAAACAAGTAGCTGGATCTACAATTGACTTACCTGTTATAGTGATCAAATTAAACATGTCAGTCGTTAACTGGGCGTGGTCAGACCCACTTTGCTCCTCCTCCGTGTCACGCACTTCCTCATGGTAGTGATACAGAAGAACGTAGTTGCAGACCAACAAACCTAAGTCATACGCCTCAGGACCAACCCGAACACAGTCTGTGTCTATCAGCTGTCACAGAAAACAGAAACAGCGACTTTATCAATTTCATGAACAGTTTCCGCAAGTACAGCTCCTGGTACATTGTCTTGACTATCATCTCTACACGGACATCAAAAATACTATTTAACATCTAGTACAACACAAACTAAATAGACACATAGGGCGACCCGTGGTCCGTGAGTCTTAAACCAATTACACATATTAGGTCAATAGTCAGTAGTCGTGATAGACAGACAAAAGAGGACAATAGGCAACAGAAGAGAGAGAGAGAGAGAGAGAGAGAGAGAGAGAGAGAACGAACGAACGAACGAACTTTATTTTCAAAGGGTTGAGAATTGGGCACGCAGGCCCGTCTGACATTCTGCCCTTCCTTTCTCTCATCTTTTATACTGATTTCATTTATTCTCACATACATTTTACCCATCAATTCAAGGAATTCAACGTTATAAAGGTAAAATAATAGCATACTCGCATTCACAGTATCTAATTATAAACATGAAATAAAGTATGTTGAAAAATACAAACTAAGTATCACCATGAAACAAAATATGTTGAAAAACACTATCATCATCATTAAACCTACATTCAATATTATACCATTTGTTCGGAAAAATAGAGAGAGAGAGAGAGAGAGAGAGAGAGAGAGAGAGAGAAATATAGCGAAAGAGAGAGAAATAGAGAGAGAGGAAAAAACACAGAGAGAGATAAAGGAAGAGAGAGAGAACGAACGAACTTTTTTTTCGAAGGGTAAAGAATTGGGCGCGCAGGCCCGTCTAACATTCTGCCCTTCCACTCTCATTAATCTTGCATACTATATCCTTTCATTCCCACATGATGCTTTAAGCATTAATTTAAAGGCTATGCAACATTATAAAGTTAACATAACAGCATTCATTTACAGTATGCAATCATAATTTTTTAAAAATGAGTAGGTTTTTTTTTCGAAACAAACAAGCTAGTAAATGGGGGGAAAAAGTAATAATAAAATAAAATAAATAAAACAATAAATAAAAATAAATAAATTCTGTATACCGACACTCACTCATGCGGTCAATCCGTCTACAATTAATCTGTATTTTTGAATGTGTCATCAATCATCAATACAAAAATTACATAAACACATTCTCGCTTATGTCCATACATTCTTGGTGGAAAATGAAATAATAATAATAACACTTTCTTACGCACTTCTGTGGCAGGAAAAGTCTATGAGCAGTAAAAAAAAAAAAAAAGTTCACATTTCTAAAGTGCAGTGGTATGCGGGTACATTCTCACGACTCACATTTCTAAAGTACAGTATTATGTGGGTACATTCTCACATACATTACATTATATAATAATATTTTAAAGTGAATATACCGTAATAATAATATTAATAATAATAATAATAAATTCTTTAAGCGCCAAACACGGCGCATAAGGCAGAAACCAGTGCTCTCCAGGTTGTTCGTTGTGACGCCACTCCTCTTAGCTCTTGCACATTATTTAGGCCCAACGTTCTTCCTTCTCTTATTATTGTTCTTCTGAGTGTTTCTTTTGGTCTTCCTTTTTTCCGCTTACCCTCAGGAACCCAAGTGAGCGCCTGTAGTGGTATTCTGTTGTTTTGCATTCGTAGGACATGACCGATATATGACCATCGTCTTTTCCTTATATAGTCGGAGACATATTTCTGCCTAGAGTCTTCTCTTATTTGTCGATTAGTCTTGAATTCTTTCCAACTGATGTTCATGAGTTTTCTAAGACATTTGTTCTCGAATGTATTCAGCTTGTTCTCCAATGATTTTGTTATTTTCCAACTCTCACAGCCGTATGTTAACACTGAGATAACATTTGAATTAAACAGACGAAGCTTGGTATGTATATTCAATGATCGTAATTTCCAAATGTTAGATAATCTATTGAAGGCGCTAGCTGCCAAAGCAATTCTAGTATGGATTTCTCTTGTTGTGTCACCATCCTGAGTCATTTTACTGCCTAAATAATTGAAACTTTCAACTTTCTGTAGTTTTTCCCCGTTCAAGATGATATCAAAGGTCTCGTTAGAAAAGTTCATAGCTTTAGTTTTAGAGGCATTTATTTGGAGACCAATTTTAACCGAGAGATGACACAAATTATTTATTGCTTCTTGGGATTGTCTTGGTGTTGAACTTAAGAATGCTACATCATCTGCGAAATCCAGGTCCCCCAGGAATTTTCCATTTGTCCATTTTATACCCAATTGTTCATTGTGGGTATAGTTTCTCATAACCCAATCAATAGCTATTCCAAAAAGTAGTGGTGACATAATACAGCCTTGTTTCACCCCTGTTTCTACTGTAAACCATTCTGTATTCCCTTTATTTGTTCTAACACAACATCTTGCATTGTCATATAGCGCTTTGATTATATTCACATATTTTGTTGGAAAACCATAGATTGTAAGTATCTTCCACAATGATGGGCGGTGTAGACTATCAAAGGCTTTTTGAAAATCGACGAAGGTGATAATAAGTGGCGATTGCCTTTCCACTGATTCTTCTATAATTGTTCTTAGTGTGAATATTTGATCAATACATGATCGTTTCGGCCTGAAACCCGCTTGTTCTTCTCTGATCTTTTCGTCAGCATGCAATTTAAGTCTTTCTAACATCATGCAACATAATAATTTTCCAGGTACTGATAATAGAGATATACCACGCCAGTTATTACAGTCTGATAGATCACCTTTCTTCGGTAACTTTACAATAATACTGTCTTTCCATTGTTGTGGTGGTTGTTCTTCTCTCCATACTTCATTTATAATATCTAAAATTCTCAAGAGGTTGTTGTCATTAACTGCTTTAATCATTTCCCCTGAAATTTCGTCAACTCCAGCAGCTTTAAAATTTTTTAATCTTTTAACGGCTTGTTTGATCTCGTCCAGCGTGAATTCATCGCAAGTTATTGGCAAAGTGGTTGTGGATGTTTCATTATTAAAATCAGGTGTTACTGTTGGTGGTGGTCTGTTTAGCACCTCCATGAAGTGCTCAGCCCATCTCTTCATTTGTTCTTTTTCTGTTGGTATTGAATTCCCTAATTTACCTTTAACAGGTGTTTCCATAGCAGTAGGCTGGTGACATAGTTGTTTTGTAATTTGATAAAGGCACCTACTATTACCAGTTCTTGCAGCATTTTCAGCTTCTACGGCCAGTTCATTGATGAAATGTCTTTTATCTCTTCGAGTTTTTGTCTTCACTTCTTTATTTAACAAGTTATAAGTTAGTTTGCAAGATTCAACTGCATTATGTGTACTTGCCGCTAGTAGTTTAAGTTTTGCTGTTTTCCTTTCTTGTATTTTATCCCAAGTATCTTCTCTCATCCATTTTTTCTTTTTATGTACTAGGTATCCGGTGGTCGCTACAGCTGCTTCTGTCATTGCTGTTCTCAGTTGTTCCCATTTAGTATCGATTGTCTTGGTGGTGATATCGTTGTCAATTTTGCCTAAAGCATCGAAATAGTTGTTCATTTTGACATTATATTCCTTCTTTATATCATTTGATTGCAGTCTGTGTACATCTATTCTTCTATTTTTATTCGGTTGGTATAACTTCTTCAGTTTAATTCTCATTTTAGCTATGCAGAGGTTATGATCGCTTCCGATCTCTGCACCTCTGTATGCTCTGACGTCTTGAACTGATGAGCGAAATTTAGCGCTTATGCAGAAGTGATCTATCTGGTTCTTAGTTCTGCCATCAGGTGAATTCCATGTTATCTTGTGGATATTCTTATGTGGAAAGATGGTGTCTGCCACAACGAGGTTTGATATTTCACAAAGTTCTAGAAGTCTTTCGCCATTTTGATTCATACAGCCTATGCCATGAGTACCGAGATATCTTTGTACTCCATCGTTGTTGTCACCTACTTTGGCGTTAAAATCACCCATGACTGCTATTATGTCATGCTTGGGTATTGTGTTGATGGTACTTAGAAGTGCTTCATAGAAGTCATCTTTTGTGGTATCAAGAGCGTCGTTAGTTGGTGCATAACATTGTACAATTGAGAGCTTGAAAAATCGTGTCTGAAATCTAGCTAATATTAGCCTCTCATTGATAGGTACCCAGCTGATAAGCGATGCTGCTGCTTTCTGTGTCATTAGGATGGCTACTCCCTCTGTGTGACGATTATCATTACTACCAGAGTATATAATTTGCTTTTTTTCTTCTGAAATATATTTTATGCCCTTCCCCGTCCATCTACACTCGCTGACACCCAATAAGTCCAACTTATAATTATCCATTTCTTTAATTACTTCTTCCAATTTTCCGTCTTGATACATAGTTCTTACATTCCAGTATCCAATTTTAGAAATCTCCTTAGCCCCCAAGATATTAGAGTGAGTCATGTTTACTGTCGAGCCTGGTTCTGTTTCGGTAACAATATAATAATATTACATGGATATAAAACAAATTATTCACAAAAAACGAGCGGAGGAGGAAAAGAAATGTTGACCTATGGATGGTTGACAGGCAAATTCTGTTTCTATGGGGGTAGATAATCAGTGTTGAAGTAATAAGTATCATGTAGTGTGACTCAAACCTCACTCCCTATTTTAAGATGTATATTTCTGCAACATTAGCAGACGGCGGCCGAGAGAGACAAGAAAAATGGTGTTTTGGTAAAAACCTTGAAGTAAGAAACATGGTATAATGCAGGCTGAAGATATCTGCCTCGCGCAACAAAGACAATTGATTCTGCTCACTATTTGTCACGGATTGCCTCCCCTGCTTTGCAGAAGTAGTCCAACAATGGCCAAAACTCAAGAGTATCTAAATGGGTCGTCAAAGGTATTTACCTTCGCACAAGATTACTCTTGGCAGAGATGTCGATAGGAGTGTAATGGCGCTTCTATCCGAAGGGAGTATTCACAAGATAATTCTTCTTCTTCTTCGTTCACCCTCAGATGTCAACTTGAATAAGTTCAAAGAAAGCAGTGGTCAGCCTGAGGCTGTTGATATCTCCGTAGATTTTTTCCAGGAATGGTACTGGTGATGGCCATATGCGTTTTCTCTGTTCCTCATATGTTGGCCACCTTTGAAGCAGATGTTCGGCAGTCATTTTATCAGTGCCACAGTCACACTCATCAGTAGTTCCTATCTTTAATTTGATGAATAGATGGTATCTCAATCTGTTATGACCTGTGCGAAGTCTGAAGATTAATTCAAAAGTCAAGAACCATGCGACATAGCGCTGAGCAATGGTTAACTTATATCTGTCCGTCGCCTTTTGTGAAGGATTTAAGCAATGGTTTTTAGCCCGTTCAAGCCCCCAGCTGAGTTAATTCAGCGAATTCGTCTTATAATGGTATAGCTCTGTTTAGAGGTAAATATATATATATATATATATATATATATATATATATATATATATATATATATATATATATATATATATGTATATATATATATATATAATATTCTGGCTCATACGTTTGCTTTCATACTTAAAAAAACAAAAACTAAAGCGACTATGATTGTTCAGTTTTAAAACAACATGTAACAATTTTAACAATGAATTAGCCATTAACAGTTAAAATACATATGGAAAGATTGGTGAAATTTCGCTGTAAATACAAGTTTTCGTCAATGAGACGTAGGTGAGGATTTATCAAAGTCCGTTGCTTTCGCCTATGTTACACGAAAACGTAACTCTAGGTGAGTCCTGTCGCCGTGGTTTCTGTCACTTCTTTTTGGTGATTACTGCACTTCTCCACAAACTAGCGGCGTCGTAACGTTAGTAATTCAAACCGTCTAATGCTTGTAACCACGTACTTTTTAAAGCAAAAATAGAAAGATAAATGCCTCGGCCAAGTGCACTGTGTTGGAAGCTTAACAGGCGTATCCTCTCGCTGTCCATCCACCAATGTTAATCTCTCAGAAGAATTAAATTCTTGAGTATACTCATTGTAACTCAGGAAAGATGAATTGAAATCACTACTATTCCTCTGGGAAAATGTGTCTGGACAGCGCGAATAATGATTTGTGCATGAACTAACATTAACAAGTTACATGTATCCCATAAAATGACATGCTACACTTCAGGCACCTGTGATGTAATCATCACTCATCACTGCTCCATTTGGAATCTGGGGTCACCTCTGCTGTCGGGTTTTCCGCACGACTAGCTAGAAACAATCACCAGCGCTTGCTGTAGTAGTTTATGTATATGCCGTAGATTTTCGATAGGGGAATTAAGACATAGATTGGTCCCTTCTGAATCGAAATAGAACAGGTAATAGCTCAGTGAGAGGTAATGTAAAGAAAATAGATTTTCACGAGTGAGATGGTGGAAGCTAATTAGAATCTGTCCCTGAAATCGAGAATCTTCTCTCTTTCAGCCTATCTCTACAACCGAACTAGTTTAGTCAGACAGTCTATTAGAACATATATAGTAATCTATATATACCACTCACATACACACACACATAAGTGACGACAAACGTGAAAAACTATAACAATGGAATATAGATATTTTGGAACGAGCTGACCGACATACTTGAATAAAGTTTATGTAAATTTTATTATCATATAAAAATTCATCACAAGCATAAATTAGAATATCAATCGCATATAAATATACATACACATAAATTAAGGAATGACTAAAAGAACAGACCCATAGGTGTAATCCTTTCCCCCTCTGTTGAGCCCACGATCCCGTTAGCAGAAAAGTTATAGCCCACAAAGAGTCACAGATTTATACACTATGGTCTAGGATTACCCTCTATAGTTAAGAACAGAGTTGATATATTAGTCTATCCTAAGAGGAAATCAGCATTTGCAACAAAAATTGCATAAAGAAATTTCAAAGCGGGTGCATGAATATACAAAATGAAAAGAATCATTCGTTCTGCTTTCTCTCTGTTCATTCAGCAGGGGCCCCTGACATACTTTCTTACCTACACACGTGGTGTTTCTCGTCGTCTGGCGCAAACTTCAGGACACTTCTCTACAGTGAATCTGTATTCTTTTGATAAAGAGAATCCCAGCTCTGCAGATACAGGTTTCTTCCAATGTTCCGTGGAGCATTCACTTCACAACTATATTTTAAGATTACTGTTAATGTCACTTGAATCAGTTCGGGTAAGAAAGTTTAAATGGGCTCACAGTTTCAGAATCACGAGGTTTCCACTACTTAGGAAAATGACAGGTTGGTAACTTCTCTCAAATGTAAAATTCTTGGTCACACCACAATTAGTCAAAAACGTCGGAAATGTTACTGTTTGTAATTTCTCTCGCCACAGGGGCTGAATGTACAATGAGAATGTTGGGAAGAATTATAATCTGGCTCGATAGGCCCAGTTATTGCATTTAGTATTAAAGTTCGTGAGATGAGTACTCTGTCTTTTTCTGGATGCAAACACAATGCCAGACAGGTTGTAACTTGGAAACTCACTTATTTAAATTACAAAAATGTTTCTTCTAGGTTCTTCTCATATACTGAAACCGCTGGTAGATGTTGGGCTTTACCCAGAATACTGTATAAAGAAAAAGAAACATACAGAATACTTAAACATAATATTATACACATCCTATCCTACCCTCGCGTAAAACATAATATTCACTTCGGTTATTAACTGTAAGTTAGAGACTATAAGCTTAGCGCTTGTCTCATCGTTTAAACTTCCGTGAAATAAATTCTAGTCATTACAAAAATCGATCATCATGAATTACAAATACATACGTATTTCGTCAATACTCAATGATGAATCAGTGCATTAATTTAGATGGTAAAACTATTCTCTGCCTGGTTACTAGCAATTACATTTAATTTATTAATAGCCGAATTAGTTTAGATAGAAATATAATTTATTTGCTATCCACTGTAATACAGTAAACTTTAGAGAATTATCATTTAATCACTCTGCACAGAAATTAAACTATGTAAAATGAAATAGGCGATCTACCACTAAAATCATTCAACACTACTAGATATATATATCTACCATTAGCGCAGAAGTAAAACGATCTCCAATCGACCAATTAAATGATGCTTCGATTAACAGAGATCTTAAGAATCGAAAGCTAGATGGTTCTAGTCCTTCTGGCTGTACTGGATGAATTAAGTTAGAATTCTGGAGTATATATCTCTCCGAAATCAGAGGAAGGTTACGTCTATAACCCGACCCGACTCATTTCCCAGATGTTCGCACCTACGTCCAGATTTACATATTTCCTTTCTCATTCTACGAATTAAACGAATTCTACACACCCTTACCGAAACCAGACTTACACCTACAGTACATTCTCTCGATCTGATCAGACCTCGACAATAAAACTCACAGTGTGCGTTTTACACGTTCTGCTTCATATGGCCGTTCTCAGCGATCAATGTCTTTCATCTCAAATCTCTCACCGAGAATAATTAACTATAGGCGGACAGATCAGAGAAAAATACTAGACGATAGTCTTACTTCTTATCCCTGTCGAGAACGAATTAACACGATTCGGTCTCATCAAAGAACTTAGCTTAACAGCAATAAAATGCGTTGCTAAATTAGAAAGGAAAAGACAAAGGTATGAATGGGAGATTATATCTTAACAATCGAGCGTATGCGAAAAAAGAAAGGTAAAAAGAGTGAAAGAAAGGTAAAAGACGAGTGCAGAATAAAGAATAAATATCTGAAATTTATTAGTCATAATATCTCTGCCACAGTATATACTATTTTCGTATGTTGAGGTTGCCAGCCTCATATACAACCACTTAGCAAGAAAACATGTTAATTCACATTTGTAAAAGAAATGTTCACAACTTAACTCAAATTTGTGGGTTATACACAATCTTCTCGCACAGGTTTTGGACGGACACGAGCAATTTCGGTGCATATGCTCTCGAATCAAATTCGTCTGAGAAATTTAGAATCCCTTCTTATGACGGGTGTTCTACGATACACTTGCCCTGGGAAACTAGTAACTCTTCGACGGGTTTTCTGCGATGCACTTGGTCTGGGAAACTGTAATAATTCCTTTAAAATATTAAGTTTAATATTCCCACGCGTGACCTCTTTATAATAAGACGTAATATTTCTGGTGACATCTTGTGCCCTCTCACAAACAAATGTGTGAACTGATTACATATCTAAATGCCTTCCGTCAAGATTATCTGGCCAGACAGATTATCTGCGATAATCACACACAGGGATGTTCCCGTGAAACGATTATCTCATTCATCCTCGTACGAGACCATATTGTCAAACGAGGATCGTCTCCTATCAAAGGTGGTCAGACTGATTCAATGAGATAAACGTATTCCTGCTGACCGGTGATAATGACCGGGTATTGTTACGATAATACTACAGTTCACCTGGCGAAACGTAAATAAGTCTGAGGAGTGGTAAAGCAAAAATGTAAGAGATAAAGATAGTCACATAGCAGATACATCCGTAGGGGAGTAGAGTGTTAGAGACTTCACCCTACTAGATTCAGCATAGAGCAAAATAATGAATGAAAGGGCAAAAAATTGCCAAATAATAAGCGATCGGGGAGAAAAATGAAGAAGAAATGATACTGCCGTAGGGCTGAAGGTGTGAGAGAGCTTCCAAAAGAACACGTACAGGCGTTTTGTCACACTACTCTAAACGCAGATGTTGAAAACAAAGTAAAGAGAAGACGTATTTTCTAAAGTTGTGTAAATTTACAAACAAAAACAAATCTTTCACTGCTTCAGTTTAGCGTCTTGGGGAGAATCAATGTCGTTTTTAAGTCACGACCAGCAAGATCGTATCTACGGTCACTCACTGGATCTATCTTTTCATGGCCTTGGTCTGATGTTGCTTACACAAGCTTACCATAACATTGTCATCCTTTTTGTTGTACAAGATATTCTCCAGGTGCAAGTCGCCATGGATACAACAATTACCACTCTCCACCCGCATCCACTCCCTTACTAGCTCTGTTGCTGTGACGACCACATCTTCTCTGATGACGCCATCAACCTGACGTCTGACAACCTCCTGGCAGTTAGGCTTGTAGTCGCGATGATTGGCCTGAAACGGCTTCACGAACTGGGCCTGGCACAGGAAGTTGACTTGTTTCGGGAGAGGTCTGAAACCATTAATAAAAAAAGTGAGGTCATTTTTTGGGGGTCTTGAACCATTTCTGTCATGGAAACGTGTTGCATAACTGACTAACATATGGGTGTATGGTGATACAAACCTCATATAACATATGGGTGTATGGTGATACAAACCTCATAATGCTACAAACAAATTGCGACATAACCCATCACTGCCAGAGCTGAAACAAGCGAACTATCTTCCACAATTTATATTTAAGAGCAGCCAAGAGATATACTCATTTTTTATATCAGACATTCCACGTACATCCTTACCGTGTGCCACGCTGAGTGTGTAACGTGTACAAATAAGAGTGCCAAAAATTAGAAAATAATTGATATAATGTATGCAATTTTTTTCAGCAAATGATTATATATATATATATATATATATATATATATATATATATATATATATATATATATATATATATATATATATATATATATATATATATATATATATATATATATATATATATATATATATATATATATATATATATATAATTGGGGTCGATAAAGACAACTGTGGGGACCCCTGCACTAGGGTAAATATTAACCACACCTTACATGAAAGAGGTCCAGGTTCAGTCAGTTTATTTATTTATTTTTCATCGGTTGTTTAAGTAACTGTAACAAGATCTCCGTTAATTCATAAGGCAAGAACCATGCGGCATAGGGCTGAGCAATGGTTCTGTATTGTGAAGGATTTAAGCAATGGTTTTTAGCCCGTTCAAGCCCCCAGTTGGTGTAATCCAACGAAATTCCTCTTCTAAGTAATGGCTCTATAGATGTAAATATATCTATGTATGTATAGATGAATGTTTTACAGAATCTTGCTCAAACTTTCGTTTTCATACATTTAAAAACTGAATCGACTATGATTGTTTAGTTTTAAAACAACATGTAATAAATTTAATAATGAATTAGTCTTTAACAGTTAAAATAAGGCTTGAATGATGAATGTTGCTGTAAATACAAGTTTTCGTCACGGAGACGTAGGTGAGGATTTATCAAAGTCCGTTGCTGTGGTAATATGACAGGTTATTGGTGTTACTCCACTAAGTGTAAACAGAAAGAGGTCAAGCTGTGTAAGTCCCTGAGTCTAATTGTTGATGATGTTGTATTCTCAGGGTACCTATCCGCTACCTCTTTGAGATCTCACTCTGGGAAATATTTTCTGGATATGTTATATGACTACGTGTCTAGGGTAATGTAGATATAGTGATGCGTCAATAAAACAAACACAACTGTAACTCAATATAATTGAATTAAGTAAGACTGTGTGTAAATGTATATAGTTATATTACAATTTTTAATATTCCTGAACCTCAATTTTCTGGAACATGAATTTTCAACTCAAAAGAAATGTGTCTTTATGTACAAGTTTAAATGAATATGGTGGACATCCTGTCCATAAAATGATATATCTAAAATATAAATATGTTTGTACTCCCTACTGGAATATGTTAACACTGGATAAGAAGTCTGTCAATGATTGGAGGGTTAGTGTGTGTCATCATGACCCCCTTTAATTTCTTGTATTTTAGTGGAATGATAAGGATGAGTCCTAAAGTGCCAATTCTAATGGACTTATCTGAAACCCTCTCTGTGGTGGTGGCTTGAGAATCTTCAAGAACAACAAATATTCAGAGTTCCCCTGGATGCTGATGTGGCCGGAAGCTTGCAGTTATATAAGAAGCTCTCTCTGTGCCCACAATTTCTGAAGTTTCAGGGGTTATGTTACCTTTCAATTTGGCAGTTCAACCCTGAAATAAGAAGGTTATGTTCCCCTCTTTATATCATATCTAGGATATCATTCCACAATTTTATCAATAATACATTCAAAAGGAGGGTCAGCTACGTGTGCCAACCAATTGCACCAAACCCTAATTTTGTTTGACCATTTTCCTCCAGTGTTTTCATACTGTTCCCATATGGCTGCAACGCCACTGACCCCTTAAGCATTGTTTTTCTTCCATAGAATCAGATGGGGTATACAATGTTCTTCTTGTGACCTATTAAATATTTTGTACAAATATCCCATGTAGGTTTTCATGTGTTATTTGAACACTAATGCTCTGCAGAAAACTGCCAGTAGCTTTTGGACTTACAGTCGTAATATTTTATGGCAATATTCAAACATTTTTACACATTTTATTTCACTTTCCCAATAAATCTGCTTTAGGCACATTCCTACTGGGTGTCGTAATCTCTTCTGATAGGCAATGTCGAACAACACAAAATTATGGCTCACTATCTGTGTGGCCTGTACATGCTAATGAAATATCAATAAACTTATTTATCTTACCGCAAGTAACGAATAAAACACACAATCACAAGATTGACTGGCGGTTAATGGTTCAGTTCAGACTGCTATCGTCCAGACGGCAAAGGCATTCAACATCAATGCTTTTCATCTGCTCTCAATCTGGCTGTGGTTTTAGTTTTTCTCAAATGGCGGACTATGCCGGCAGATAGTTAATTTTATTGCCCCCTCCTAAACTACAATTAACCAATCAGAAACGCGTTAAGAAAATTTAACTTTTCCGAAGGCTATCAAGTTGAGCAGTTTAGAAGTGTGTTGGTTCGTCTGTCCCAAGTTTATTTATACAATATCTTTGTTATTAATGGGTCGATTTTTAATATTAAAAGTGATTATTAAACAGACAACTGTCCTCTATCTTCCTATATAAGTTTCTTTTAATATTATGTCCCCGTTTTCATATGTGTAATTTTTAGGTAATAATTTGCTCCTTCCACTGAACCAAAATATTTGTAAAATAAATGTTTCTAAGGCCAGATAATTTATTATAAAGGAAATTCTTATGGTATTATATTTAACAATATTAACGCTACAATTCCAGACATCCCTTTTATTTAAACTCTCTTTATTTATAAAGAAATACATTATCTAAGTTTTTCCAAACACCCCGATTTGGCTTGCTTCCATTTTAAACCACCTCCTCTCTCACTTATTAAGACGAGGTACCAAGTTGGTTAGTGGCCAAAATTTTACGGCGTTCGTTCATAAATATTTGGGAAGGGTAGAGCGTGTGTGTGTTTGGGGGTGGGACTTTTACGCTTGGTGTTAGAAAATTCAAACCTTTATTTAAATGTGGCGGTTAGATTTTTACGATGGCATTGAGACAATTTCAAATACTGTAGCTATTAATAGATTTTAGGAGTACGTTAGTTACTTTTCAAGCGGTAAATTTGCCTTTGGCCTTCAGACAAAGGTCAAACATGGAAATTATTTATAGATTTTTAACGTGGTAGTAGAAATCTCATATTATTTTATCCAATTTTATTTGCGGTAGGTTTGACCTTGCCCTTGACAAATTTCAAACAAAGTAGTAGTGTTATAGGTTGGAAATTTACGTTAACTAGATTTTTGAATCGGGGAAATTTGAGCGGTGTGTCACACAGAGGACTTTACTACAGTTGCTTTCGCCTTTTTTACAAGAAAACTTAATTCTAGGTGAGTCCTGTCGCCGTGGTTTTCATCACTTCTTAGTGATGAGTGTACTTCTCCCACAAGATTGGCATAGTAACTTCAGTACTTCGAACCGTCTGATAGCTTGTAACCACAAGTAGTCTTGTACCACGAACGATTTTTAAAGACAAAATAGAAAACAAATGTCTCTGCTAAGTACATTTGTGGGCTGCCAATTAACAGGCGCATTCTCGCTGTCCACCCACCAATGTTAATCTCTCAGAAGAATTAAATTCCCAAGTACACAGTGTAGCTCAGGGAAGATGAATAAAATTCACCCTATTCCTCTGGGTATTAACTGGGAAAATGTGTCTGGACAGCGCGAATATTGAGTTGCCTGAGTTACAATTAACAAAGTGCATATATCTCACAAAATATTATACACTTTAGGCACATGTGATGTAATCATCAGTCATCACTGCTCCATTCTTAGTCTGGGGTCACCTCTGCTGTCGGTTTTCCGCACGACTAGCTAGAAGAAATCACCAGCGCTTGCTGTAGTGGTTTATGAGTATACTAGTGTCATATGTTGAGGTTGCCAGGCTCATATATAACCACTTAGCAAGAAAACATGTTAAATTTACATTTGTAAAATAATTGTTACACTTACCCCAAAGTTTTGGGAATACACAATCTCCTCGCGCAGGTTAAGATGGACACGAGCAATTTAGGTTATATGCTCTCGAACCACTTGGTCTGGAAATTTTGAGTCCCTTGTATGACGGGTGAATTTGCGAAACACTTGGCATGGGAAACTAGGAATTCCTCTTCGACGGGTGTTCTGCGATACACTTGGTCTGGGAAAGTTTCTCTTATGACGGGTAATCCAATTCCTTATGTTTCCAATCTGGGTATTTTAAGTCCTGGTCCCTTACGTTTTTCAGTCTCTGTATTTATAAAGGAGGGCTTACTTTTAAGGTTTTAAGTTTCCCACATACTCGATCTGTCATTTATAATTTTGGAATCCTTGGTCCGATCCTTTTCTTTTTGGCTTTTTTGGAGTTGCTCGTTTGAAGTTGCGAAGCTGTCTGTTCTGTGTCTCTGAGTTTGCTAGATTATATTTCCCACTTCTCAGTTCAAATCACAGACGGTACTTCCGCCGAAATTTCCAATGAAATTCAATGTTTATTCCGGCTCTCACTTCAACCCAATCGTAATATTTCCGCCAGCATCTTGTGAAACCTCACAAAGCAAATCTGTGCACTGATTACCTGTCCAGGTGCTTTCCTGCCAATATTGCCTCGCCAGAAAAATTATTTGCGACAATTACTCAGGGATGGGCACAGCGAAAGCCATTATCTCAGACGGCTTTCCCAGACAGACAATATTGGCTTTCTTTGTGGCGATCGTATCCAACCCAGCTTGTGTCAATAGGCGGCCAGGCGACTCAGAGATAAACGTATCACCCGCTGATCGGTGTAACTAACCTGCCGGAACGTAAACAAGTCTGGGATCGGCTCGAAGCAAAATGTACAAGAAAAAGATAGTCCCATAGCATATACTTCCGTAGGGGAGTGGAGTGTTAGAGACTTCACCCTACTAGATCCAGCATAGAGGAAAATAAAGAATGAAAGGTATGATTTATGCCCAATAAAAGCGGTTGGTGAGAAAAATGAAGAAAAAGAAATGACACTGCCGTAGGGCTGAAGGTGTGAGAGATCACACAAAAGAGCATGTCCAGACGTTCTGTGACAGTTCATCTGAATTAGAAGCCTGTCTTACACACCTGTACAAACAGCAACAATCAATATTTTATATTTATACCACCTTTTGCGTCTGTAATTTTAACATGAAGTATATAATGACAGCATTTACCTGTTAAATTGCGTTAATAGTTATTTGACAACACTATTTACCGAAACTTTTTGCGCAGAATGTCAAACTCTGTGGGGCTCAGTTTGCCACTGTGTGTAGATGAGTGCAATGCTACGAGAATGTCAACAATCTTTGCTCCACTGATGAGATTACAATGACTCCGCAGAACCTGGCCCCACTCCTGATGCTCGGGAAAATCTTCCAAAAATCCTGCGGTTTTATAGAAAGAAGATCAAGATGAGGTTCGAAGACTACACAGAAAATATTTCTACGTGCTAGGGCCTGAACACATCGTTCTCCAGGTGGGGGCGTCCGTTTAAAGAAACAACAGATAAAAGCTTCATTGGCTATAGAAAATTGACGAGTACGAGTTACCCCCACATTGTAATCAACTAGCAGGGTGATCTCTCACCCTGCGTCTTTAGTCAACAGTCATGTCTGAAGTGGGCCACTACTGCTCTAGTCAACAGTCTTGACTGAAGTGGGCTACTACTGCTCTAGTCAACAGTCATGTCTGAAGTGGGCCACTACTACTGCTCTAGTCAACAGTCATGTCTGAAGTGCGCTACTACTACTGCTAGTAGTAGCCCACATCAGACATGATTGTTGACTAGAGCAGCAGTAATCGTAGCCCACATCAGACATGATTGTTGACTAGAGCAGCAGTAGTCATAGCCCACTTCAAACATGATTGTTATCTAGAGCAGCAGCAGTAGCAGCCCACATCCGACATCACTGCTGACTAGAGCAGTAGTAGTCGTAGCCCACATCAGACATGACTGTTGACTAGAGCAGCAGTAGTAGCCCACTTCAGACATGACTTTGACTAGAGCAGCAGCAGTAGCAGCCCACATCCGACATGACTGCTGACTAGAGCAGTAGTAGTCGTAGCCCACATCAGACATGACTGTTGACTAGAGCAGCAGTAGTAGCCCACTTTAGACATGACTGTTGACTAGAGCAGCAGTAGTAGCCCACTTCAGACATGACTGTTGACTAGAGCAGCAGTAGGAGCCCACTTCAGACATGACTGTTGACTAGAGCAGCAGTAGTAGCCCACTTCAGACATGACTGTTAACTAGAGCAGCAGTAGGAGCCCACTTCAGACATGACTGTTGACTAGAGCAGCAGTAGGAGCCCACTTCAGACATGATTGTTGACTAGAGCAGCAGTAGTAGCCCACTTCAGACATGACTGTTGACTAGAGCAGCAGTAGGAGCCCACTTCAGACATGACTGTTGACTAGAGCAGTAGTAGTATTAGCCCACCATTAGTTATGACTGACTGATAGAAACGCCCTCCTGAACTAATAGCCATCAGTTGTTTTATTTTCCCCTGGTGTTTCTGTCCGCGTATTATTTTCTCTTCCTTTTTTTTTTGTGAGAGCTTCTTATCGCACAAACTGAGGTTGTGCCGTAGCCATGGCAACGCTACTTGGTGCGATCGACAGCTTCATTCTCCCAGGTTGCTGGATTTATATCCAGTTCCTTCATCTCTCTCCTTCACACGTCCTTGAACATCAGCTGCGGTTGCCCGGCTATTCTTTAGCGATATGCCAGCTGTCCGCAGAAGATATCTTTAGACATGCAACCATCTTCCAATCGGCGGACATGGCCAAGCAGGCGTAGTCTGCACTGTCTAAACAGTGTATACATATTCTGAAGGCGAGCACGTGACAGCATCTCGACATTTGTCACTTTGGTTTGTGAGTTGTATTTATACACGTCTTATTACATGTTTTGTGAGTTGTATTTATTGTCACAGGATTTACTCCCCTTGCTCTGCAGTGATGGTTCAACCGTGGCCAAAATTCAAAGTATCTACTGAGGGTCTAGCAATTTTTGTAGATGTCACAGATCCTGGGAACGGACACCAGTTCCACCATCCACATGTCACATCGTCTTTCAAAATCCGCAGCATCCTGGGAACTGTCACCAGAAGGCCCTTCACCACATTATAGTTTCTATTGTTGGCTCGTGTTTATGGCGTGATCGTATAGTGTTTATTTTTTTTGGTGGTGGACAGTGGTTGGGAAATACCAAGGTACCTTTCCTTGGTCGCACGATCTTAAATCTTTATGGTGTCTGATATGAACATTCAACTCTTCACTCACAGGAGTCCAAAATACGACATGTATAGATACCCGATGGAAACGCAGTTTTAAAAGAAAGTCACAGATCTTTATTTGGCTTCTATCTTCACATAGGTTAGGTTCTTCTTTCTCTATCTTCTGGCCCTTAGACACTTTTTAACCTATCTAACAAGCTATGCCAATTCTAAAGCGTCTCTGGGATTACCCTTTGATTCAAGCGTTCAACATAGACCCTGGGTTGGCATTCGAAGTCACTTTTAGGTTCTCTTCTATTCTATCGTCTATCAAATAACCAGACTCACCCTATTGTTCATCATTATCGAGTTGACCAATGATGTAATCTTACTTCAGGTGCTCAGCGGTTACCCGTTTATACTACCATTCTACCTTCTTCTTTCATCTGTTAAATCCTTCTCATGATGATGTAATTCGTCTCTGTAATCAGGACAGTCATAACTGTTTAATTATCACCCTGCCTTTTCCTTCCATGTGTCTTTTAGTTTCTTGACCTTTTACTTCGTGGCTTTCGATGTTCCGCCCTTCTGTTCCATTCTTCATCTTGTAACCCTGTGTGTCGTCATCGTTGTTCCGTATGACGTGGTGGTCTCTCGAATCCTTTCCTTTTCCCGTAACCCGCATCGAGAGTATTTCTTTCCTCCTCATAGTCGGTCCATTATTCTTTATTTTTCGTCATATCGACCTGTATGTCACTGATCCTGTGACATATACACCCCAGGGTTCCTCAAGGAAAAATGATGTCTAAGACATCATTCTTCTTCGGCCCTATCTCTCACAGATCCATAAAACGCTCCCCTTTCCAACTAACTCATAACTAACTATATGCTGAACTAATTCTTTACAAATTTCTAATACTTATTAGTAATAACATGTTTAACTTCTTAATTATCAATTTAACGTACTTATAATTTACAACAAAGTTAACCTTCTTAATTTAATATACAACGTTTGACACTCAACTACAGCTCAGCCCTCACCCTACGCTCGTCTCTCCACATAACCACAGCTCAGCCCCTCAACTTATACTCGTTTCTCCTAACGACTTGTATTTCTACTAAAAAACACAACTTTCAAAGGTCTTTCCTCTCGTTTTACTCGTTAATTCTATAGTCACCCTCCTGTCATTCCGCCACTGCATCTATGTTTTCACCCCTTGCTCTGCTGTATGTGCATTATCGTTTTCCCCAACTCAGCTCACGCATAAGTCCGTTTGGACTCTATTTATGCCCTTATACAAGAATTAGCTATCGCCTCCCTCTTGTACTTATAACTGCTATAAGCAGCCCTCAAGGATTCTCTCTCTTTCTCTCTTTTTTCTTTCTTACTCCTGCTTGCTATCTCATTTCGTTCTCTATACTCCTCTCACAATTTTACCTTACACTCTAGGTTTCGGAGAAGCCTATCTCCTCACAAGTCTCCACAAGACCTCAGCAATCGCCGCAACATCTCTGTGCTCCACACTACCTCTTAATCTCGTTCCCTCTCTGGAACTATCTCTCACAATTTACCTTACAGTCTATTCCTCATCAATTCTCCATGGCCTCTTCAAATTCCAATAATTCAGCCATTTTTTATTTTTTCTTAATTTACCCCTTTTCTGTTATCTTGTAACTCATAGGTTCGTCACTCCTCTGTGACTTCAGTTTTCTCATGATTATCGTAACCATTCTTTTATGTTCGCCATCTCCCATGGTCCTGCTTTTCTCACCATCTTAACCCTTAATTAACTCTCTTTTATTTCACCATCTCTTATGGCTACTTCTTCGTCTCACATAATCTCTTCGTCATTTTTCATGACCTTTAACCTACCTTAATTATTCATTATTTTCAACATTTTCATCATCACAGCCTCTCTACTTCTCTTACTCATAAACTCCACTATTTTCGCTATAATAACCTCCTTGTCCCTATGTCTTTCCCACGTAATCTGTTTAGCAATTTCTATAATTGCTTCCTTCTTTATTTCTTTTCTGACTTCGATCACGATTTGCTTGCTCTATTCTTCTCTGTCGTTTCTCCCTGTTTTTGTCATCTATCATTTTCGTCAGAACCATGTCTATTTCATCTCTTGTTTCTGGAAAGTGCGTATGATACCTTCCTTCCAGCAACCTCCATACCATAGTTCTTGAGAAGTTAAAATCAGACTGTTTTATGATGGCTTCTATCACCTTCCTTAACTCCTCTATGTTTGGTTCATCCACTTTAATCATTTTCTTACTCGTGTCATTCACCTCTTCTCCCACTCCTTTTCTCAACTTTTCCCCCATTTCGCACCTCTCCGTAAGCCATACCTTCCTCAGTTGACTCTCTTTATTTCTCCATCTTACATTTTCTTCTGCGTCCTCGTCCTCTGTGCATTCCAACTTATCTTCTTCATCTGACGATACACTGTCTGGGTAACTTGACGTCAAATGCGAGAACACGTCTCTTTCCACTATTTTGATTCCCCAGTAATTAAGTTCCTCCATCACTCTCATTACAAGCCTGCGAATTTCTTCTTCTCTTCCCGATAAGTCTGTATCAAACCTTCTCTCCAGAAATCTCTGTACATACTTTAGTACTACGGTGTCGGGTTTGAGTCCCCTGAGTTCGTCCTTTATTGCTTTCTTCATCTCCTGTACGCTTGACCTAGCTACCTTGATGATTTTCTTTTTCTCCCCCGAACCACTTTTAACTTCCAGTATTCTCTTCTCTACTTCCCGCTTCCTATTCTTTTTATCGATATATGCGCAATGTGCTGTTATCTCCCTCTCGTCTTCTCTTCTACTACTAATTCTTGAGTTCCTCTCAACTTCTTCATTCTTGAATCCGTCGTTATATCGATCTCTACTTGTTTTCCTAATTTTTTTTAACTGCTTCCACTTTGTTCTTCCTGGCTTCTAATTCTTCAATCTCCTTCTCGATCTCTGCACACAATGCAGTTATCTTTTCAATTGCGGACACCTTAGAACTTTTCCTTATTCTCCCTTCCTTGCCTCATTCTCGACTGGTTTTCATCTCTCAATCTTTTGAGACGTCTTTCATAATCTGCTGAATCATCCGACGATACATCAAACTTGTTATTATTCCCTCTGGTACCTGTAACGCCCAGCACTTCCTGTGTCTTTGAAGTCCCTCCTGTCTGATTCACCAAGTCCTGAGGATCTTCCTGTGGATTCCGTTTAACTGTGGTCTTCCCCGGCTTCGTGTCCTCTTTCTTCTCTCCACTTCTCGTCAGAAATCTCCTCTTATACTCGTTAAACGGAATATCATCTTCACTCTCCCAATCAGCTGTCAGAAATCTCCTCTTATACTCGTTCAACATAATATCATCTTCACTCTCCCAGTTATCCTCTTCATCTGCTAGTCCCTCTCTCTCTTCTGACTTCTCCCTATTCCTCATCATAATTGATTTACGTCTTCTTCCATCACTCTCCCTATCACTATTCTGGTGCTCTCTATTTTCCTTTCTCGTTTCTGTCTGGGTAGCAACGTTGACTATGTCTTTCCGTGTGTTGTCATGTTTCCTAACCTGGCTCTTCTCTGATCTACGCCTAGTACTGTCATATTCTATTGTAACCCTTGGTTGGTAGGATATGTTCTTGCTGTTCCCATATGATCTTACTTTGTTCACGTCCATCCTCCACCCATTGTCAGTTGTTATTCGACACCTCTGTTGACCATCTACATTTATATTGTTTATTTCCAATATCCCTCCTTTCTTAATTTCTGCTACAAAATTCCTCACAGCTATTCTAGTTCCTCTTCTTTTCAAACTATACCAGTGTCCTGGTCCATAGTTGCTGTTGAGGCCTGTGAGTGTCCTCTCATTGTTATTACATGTCCTATGGTATCTCTCTTTATGCTGATATTTGTTACCTTTCCATTTCTCCCTTTACGGTCCCGAAGTCTGAATCTTGATTGTTGGCAAAATTCACGGCTTTGGAATATGGAATCTTGATTTTTTGACAAAACTCGCGGCTCTGGAATCTTGATTGTTGACAAAATTCACGGCTCTGGAATCTGGAATCTTGATTGTTGACAAAACTCGCTGCTCTGGGATCTGGAATCTTGATTGTTGGCAAAATTCTCGGCTTTGGAATATGGAATCTTGATTTTTTTTTGACAAAACTCGGGGCACTGGAATCTGGAATCTTGATTGTTGACAAAATTCACGGTTCTGGAATCTGGATTGTTGGCAAAATTCACGGCTTTGGAATATGGAATCTTGATTGTTGACAAAACTCGATGCTCTGGAATCTGAAATCTTGAATGTTGACAAAATTCACGGCTCTGGAATCTTGATTGTTAACAAAATTCACGGCTCTGGAATATGGAATCTTGATTGTTGTAAAAATTCACAGCTCTGGAATATGGAATCTTGATTGTTGACAAAACTCGCGGCTCTGGAATCTGGAATCTTGATTGTTGGCAAAATTCACGGCTTTGGAATATGGAATCTTGATTTTTTTGACAAAACTCGCGGCTCTGGAATTTGGAATCTTGATTGTTGTCAAACTGTCAGCAAAGTTTAGAGCCTCAACATTTTGTAACTTGAATATGGTGGACTATCCTCAAAGTTACAGCCCGAAAATGTTGTACTCTGAATATAATATGGTTGAATGTCAGCAAGTTCAGAATCACGTAACTTTGTATCCCGAATATGGTTGAATGTCAGCAAGTTCAAAATCCTGTAACTTTTTATCCCGAATATGGTTGAATGTCAGCAAGTTCAGAATCCTGTAACTTTGTATCCCGAATATGGTTGAATGTCAGCAAGTTCAGAATCCTGTAACTTTGTATCCCGAATATGGTTGAATGTCAGCAAGTTCAGAATCCCGTAACTTTGTATCCCGAATATGGTTGAATGTCAGCAAGTTCAGAATCCTGTAACTTTGTATCCCGAATATGGTTGAATGTCAGCAAGTTCAGAATCCTGTAACTTTGTATCCCGAATATGGTTGAATGTCAGTGTAACTGTCTTTTTTTTCTTGTTGAGGTGATCACTGGCCCAAGACAGTTTACATGTTGTTAGATGTGTAGTGCGAGCGTATGATGAGTTGAGTGTGGGTGCGAATGAAGACGCGAATGTGTTTAGGCTCGTATAGATGTAGATCCTGCAACCCATACTCTCACATGCAGTAATCAAGGATGCTTTGACACTGCAGGCATGTTTCAAGACATTTATTGACGGGAACACACATAATATCAACAGGAACAGTCAGTGTAACAAGGTCATGCTGACCTGACATCGATAGGTATACATTTGGCATTCAAAAAGGTAAACATCAGAATAGACGTGCATGGTCAATAGCAAAGTTCTTCAATAATGACAGTTCGTAGCGTCGCCCTTGGCGTCTCTGACTAAACGCGTCAGATGCCTTAGTTACCTTGACACACAGGTGCAACTTGGCACTCCCTGCCAATTGCACATATCAGGCTGTAGTATAATAGCCGGAAGCACAGGCCTCGTCCTAACGTCGGCCGTGTACTTCTGTTAAATAGGTTATCACCAACCCTGCAGTAATACTTATTGTAGATAGAAGTTCCGCCAATCTGCGGCTCCCACAATATATCTCGTCACTGGATTTCTGGACAATATAAGACTAACAGTCTTGGATGGCTACCTCGAGCACAAATATATAAGTTCTGAAATGGCGGATCCGTGAACTGCTGTTCACCCTAGGTAATCCTTTACATGTTCTGCCACCGAAAAGCGTAATAATGCATAAAGGTCGGTATTACCTGGTAAATGAATCCTCAGAACTACACAAGGAATTCTGTCGTCATCCCGACGCACAGAGATTCACTGGGGAAAACTGCCATAGCAGTTACTTCGAAGATTCTCCCCGAAAAACAATGGACTCTTGGTCCCTTCAGAAAAACAGGACCTCCCGGCTTCCCGGAAGTATATCTCACTCCCGCTTAAAAAACCTTCCCATAGGCCCACGCCGAACTGTCAACCTCTGACCCTAAAGGTCAAACACAATGAATGAATAAACAAGGGAAGACAACCCCTAATCAACCTGACATCGCAGGTAAAGACACAATTATACTTATGATACAAACATAAGCAAATAACTTGACAGATGACTCCGTCGAAAATGACAGCAACATTACTACCACCCCCTGTAAAAAAAAAAATGCAATTTTTTTTTTTTTTAATATGTTCATGAGCAAGATAGCACCAGTATCACTTCTGTGCTCATGCAAACAATGAACCTAATATCAGGTACAATAGAAGAGGGTACAAATCATCTCCCAACATAGGAGAAAATATTTCCTTTAAGCCAAACAAACTAAGGGATACCATTCAAGAAACCTAAGTTGCTGGCAATACCAATCATATATCAAACATTACTAAATAATATAATCATAGCAATATACAAATGTCAATGCTATTTTAGCAACATATCACTGATGGATGGACAAAATGAAATTTGTTAAATTATCTAAACATCATCCAAATACATTTGTATTACAACATATTATGATATTAAGGACAGACCTAAGTCTGAAAATATATCAGGAAAAACTAGGACACAAGATTTAACTGGAATCATGTGGGCATCTAGACAATATGTCCGCCATCACATTATCCGAACCACGGATAGCTCGCACCGTGAAATGGAAAGGCTGAAGAGCAATAGCATAACGAGTAGATCTCGAGCTCTTCAAATCCTTACTTTGCATAGCCGTAAGAGCTTTTTGGTCGGTTTCCATAAAGAAATGCGCGCCCAGAAGGAACCTTTGTAGCTTAAGAATGGACCAAACCATAGCCAACAATTCACGGTCCAAAACCGAGTAATTCCTTTCTGCCGCATTCAGCTTCCTAGAAATATACATTACAGGATGCAGAGTTCCTGAATATTCCTGCATTAGTGCCGCTCCAATGCCAGTGGAAGAGGCATCACTACGAAGGACAAAAGTCTTATCAATCGTCGGTAGTCTTAAGATAGGATGAGATGAGAACAAATTCTTAACCTGATCCAATGAAGATTGGCATTCTTGGGACCAACGCACCATATTAGGAGAACCTTTTTTCAATAACGTTGAAAGTGGTGCCATAATGGAGGACAGATTCTCAATGAATCTTCCATAGAATTGTATCAATCCCAAGAGACTACGCACTTGCTTTTTTGTCTTCGGAACCGAGATATTTAATATCTTTGAAATGTTTTGGTCCTCTGTCTTCAACAGACCATGACCAACTCGATGACCTAGGAAGGAAATTTCACTAAACCCAACAAAAGCTTTAGAGGGTTTAGCAGTCAAACTATGCTCACGTAGAGTAGATAGCAATTCCTTCAGACCCACATAGTGTTCTTCCCAAGTATCGCTGAAAAGACAGATGTCGTCTAAATATGCAATGACATCTGCACGATCTGATAGAATTCGTCGCATCATGCGCACGAAAGTCGCTGGGGCGTTCATAAGCCCGAAAGGCATAAAATTCCATTGAAACAGACCCCTAGGTGTCGAAAAAGCAGTGAGAGGTTTGGCGTGTTCCGTCAATGGGACTTGCCAATAACCTTTCGACAAGTCTAGTTTAGTAAAGAATTTAGCTTTAGAAAGTCTAATAAGTAGATCATCTAATAACGGCATAGGTTCAGCATCGAACTTCGTAACTTGATTTAATTTGCGATAATCAACGCAAAGACGTATGTTATTGTCTTTCTTTCGAACAATAACTATCGACGAAGAATAAGCTGAAGTGGATGGTTCAATTATTTGTAGTTGAATCATTTCATCCAATTCTTTCTCGACTTGTGCTTGAAAATGAATAGGTATTGGGTATGGTCTTACTCTGATCGGATTACGATCAGTAAGTATGATGTCATGTTCTATGACATCTGTGTGTCCAGGAATGTCGGTAAGGACATCCTGATATGATTGTAACGTAGAGGATACTTGACGTTGTTCCTCAAAAGACAAGTTAGAAGAGACTGTAACGTCTCTCCACGATTCCGTTGAAATAAGTGGAATCGTAGGAAGAGGTAAGTTCACGTCAGAAAAAATAGTTTCCTCATCCTGTATAACGGACAGGGATGAGATGTGACCATGTTGAACTGGAGAGTCGTCCGTCGCCTGGAAAATAGGCTGTAAATAGTCTGGACGTTCAATAAACTCTGTTAACATATTTATATGGAAGGTTTTTATGCCTTCCATCCACATCGACAATATAGTCGACATCAGAAATTTTCGAGACTATAGTGTATGGACCCTTCCAAGAAATGAGAAGTCTATTCTCTCTTGAGGGCAGTAAGACATATGCTTTGTCTCCAGGACAAAGTTGACGTAGGCGTCTTTTCTTATTAGCAAATCGCCTAGCTTTTTCTTTCGCAAATTCGGAAGATGAAGTTGCTAACCTGCACGATTCGATAATCTTTTTCTCTAAGAGCTATAACATATTCATATGACGATTGTGTATCATCGTCAATATTATCGGAAGTTATCAAATCGTGTAACAAGGACATTGGCCCGCGCGGTTGCGCGCCAAAGACAAGTTCGAAAGGAGAAAACCCTGTATGCTCGTTGGGAACCTCTCTATAGGCAAAGAGGACTGCAGGTAAAACCCTGTCCCAATCTTCAGGATGATCCTCCGTTATCTTGCCAAGTAAGTTCTTTAGTGTCCTGTTAAGACGTTCTACCAATCCATTGGACATTGGATGATAAATACTACTGAGAGACCTTTTAATGTCTAGCGTAGCCATTACCTGAGACATAACGTCCGAAATTAACTGAGTGCCGTGATCCGACAGTATTTCTCCGGGGAATCCCAGACGAGAAAATACGAGCCAAAGAGCATCAGCGATATCGACAGTTGATATGCTCTTCAGAGGAATAGCCTCTGGCCAACGCGTGCACATGTCCACGCAAGTGAGGATAAATTGGTGTCCTCTGGCTGACTTAATTTTGAACGGACCAATGATGTCTATAGCCATTTTCTGAAACGGCCGAATCGGAATATCTGCAGCCTGAATAGGAGCAGCATGTCTCGGACCCCTAGACTTGACCTCTTGACAAATTTTGCAAGATCGGCAATAAATTCGGATGTCTTTATTCACGAATGGCCAAAAGAATGACGCAAGGACTCTAGTTTTAGTTCTGAAAAACCCATGTGTCCCGCACACTGAGAATCGTGTGCATGCCGAAGAATTAAGGCTCTCATACACTTAGGCACAAGAATTTGCGAGTGCATAGACTTGTCCGAGTGTTGTACCATTCGTACCAATATACCATTCTTCATAGTGATATACGATTTGTGATTCGTATTTTGATTGGGATCCCCTTTCTTTGCAAGAAGGAAGTATTTCTTCAAAGAAGGATCCTCTTCTTGACGTTTAACAAACGAGTCATGGGAAATCACCAAGTGCTCGTCTTGGCTATCAACTTCATTACTATTATCAGATGAAGTTGGGGGATTAAGAGCTTGAGCTCTTGTCACCACTGCATTGACCGTTTGAATGTTTTTTTTTCTTCCCAACTAGAAATTTGTTGCGGGGTGCATTCCTTAACCCCATGAATACGACCGATTATAAGATCCGCAATAGGATTAGGAAGAAGACATGCATGGACATCTCCTGTGAAGAAAGGAGTGTCAATCCTAATAATAGCAGTAGGATAGCTTTCCATAGTACCACCAAATGTAACACATTTGATTGTTTTTCCCGTGGCACAGCAAGGATCTATCAGAGACTCCTTAACCCCGACGGTAGTACATCCCGAATCGAAAAGTACTGAGACTAGCCTATCATTTATTAGACCTTTATGTAAGATGAGAGATCCTCTCCCATCATGCGCAACTGTAGCAGGTAGAGCAGGAAGAGGGTGACCACAACTTAGCGTAGATACAGTTGATGAGTCAAACAATGTTAAGCATTGGGGGCATTCAGTTGCTCTCCCAAAATCGAAAGCACAACCAGTGATAGCCCTAGAGTTACCACTATCATTTACTGTATTACAGACTCCATCAAACTCTTGTTGCGCAGAGTTTGCCTGTTGGTAAGGTCTTTTTTTGTTAAACCTAGGTCTACCTCGATTATCATTTCCCCTGTAATTATTTCGACTATCATTTCCCCTGTAATTGTTATCATATTGCCTATTGTAATCATCATTCCGGTTTGAATCCCGGTTTCTAAATTCACCATCGTCATAATCTTGACGTCGAGAATGATTACCTCGAAAATTTGAATAGTTATTATTTGGATAGCCTTTACGAAAGTGTCTCAAATTATTACCACTAAAATTACGAGAACTACCATCTTGTCTCCACTGCATAGACGAAGAACCATCATGTGTTGGATTACTCCGCTTCTGAGTGTAATTTTGATTACTTCCCCTATTCCAATTTTGTTGAGCACCCTGAAATTTTTTTCTGAAATTAGGGCCATATGGTGTTGCCGAAGCAGCTGGCAACCCTTCTTTCACTTTAGAATTGCTAACTGTAGCATGGGGATGTGCTGTGGCATACTGACAACAGTATTCCTCCATTTCTTTTAAGTTTTTAGGCTTACGCTCATGAAGGAATGCAAGAAAAGAATCATTAACAGATGACAAAACCTTATCTCGCAATAATAAGTCCATTAGACCTTCATATGTTTTCTCAATCTGAGACAACTCAACCCATCGTGTAAATGTACGACGTATCTTTGTAACAAAATCAGAGAAATCTACTCCATTTTCTGGCAACATTGTCCTAAAACGAAGACGATAGTCTTCTTGTTTTAATTGGTATTTCTTTAGTAATGCTGCCCTGACAACATCATAATTAGTCCTCTCATGTTCGTCTATTGTCATAAGAGTAGTCACTGTGTCACCTGTAAAAAATGGCATCAGTTGTTCAACATATTTTTCCTTTTTTATGTTATGCGTATCGCACAAAAATTGGAATCTATCTAGATAATCTGCTACGTCATCCTTTAAAGGATTGAAATGAGGCAATTTAATCCTACTAACAAACTCCTTTGTCGTACTCGAAGTTGTTTGCTGAGCACCCGTACTCGCCAATTTCAATTTCTCTAACTCCAAAATTGCGAGTTTTTCATCAAGTTCCATCTTCTGTTTTCTTTCCTCATGTTCCATTTTTCTAATTTCAGCCTCAGCAGCAGCTTGAAGTTTTTTTTTTTCCTCTGCAGTAGCTTGAACAGCAGCTTGAAGTTTTTTGTCTTCCATTTCCATCTGGAATTTTCTTTCATCAGCTGCAGCTTGAGCTTTCCTCTCCTCAGCAGCAGCTTGAGCTTTTCTCTCCTCAGCCTCTCTTTGATACCTTCTTTCTTCAAGTTCTAATCTTCTATTCTCAGCTTCTAGCTTCTTTAGTTCAGCTTCTGCTTTCAATTTAATTTCCTCTTTTTGTTTCTTTTCTTCTGACTTTAATGCAATGGCGAATTGAGCAGATGAATATTCTTCCAATTCTTTACCAGACTTACCAAGGGTCAACCCTTGCTGGATGAAGAAATCCAATGTAGACATTCTGTCTAATGAGATCAGAAACCTGAAAAAAAATTAAATAAATTACCTTATCCCACTTCAATGGGAGACAAGTCTGAAATGCTAGACTTGTATACTCACTTCACTTTATTTTACTGTCTTAATCTTTGTAGATAACAAGTCTTTTATCAAAGAACTTGTATAAATATCTTATATAATATTATTTAACAAACTCTATATGAAGAGTCTACCTTATCAATAATATCAAAACATGACCAAGTATGTGTATGTAGACTGTGCATGACAGTAATGTAGTACAACCCAAAAAAAAAAAATACAAAGACAAAAATACAAAACAATACAAATGGCAACACTGTTTTAACCAAAAATGTGTAGAGAAATACACAAGAAAGGAGAGACCTACAGAATACAAACAAAACAAATCGACAATCAAAACTGAAAAACAGACAAAATATTACAAAAACAACGTTAAGTACAATTACATCACAGCTAACATCAATAGCGACCAATTGTCACTAGCAAATTTCCAAATTAAGAAAATTTGCACCTACAGACCGCTTACAGTAAGCCTCGATCAAGTGGCATATTTACCGTAAGACCCACCAACCGAAAAACCCGCAGAAAAATACACAAAACAGTAGAAGTGACATAAACATATAGCAATCAATTTCAATGTGTTGCAGAACAAGTTCAGTCACAGCTGAAACTAAAATAAATTTCTTGCTCCTTGCGAACACAGAAACGAAATGTCAAACGCGCACTGAACGTCAAATCCACTGTAACATAAAGTGGTATTCACGAACCAAAGTTACTATGACCTTCTCAAATTAGGGCTTGCACATTGAATGTTTACAATTTCACGTACTGTTTACAGACACTTGACCTCCAACAATGTAGCTTGAATACTCTGACCTAGAAAAGTCTGTTGTTGAATGAAACGTGTAACAACCCGCAGTACTGTTTACAATAGGAACCCGCCTTCTATGCAGTTATGGTCCACGTAGCAAATGCCTAGTAGTTCACTTCAGTACTTGTCTTGTTATGCTTTATGTAGCATTATAATATAAATGCTCGTACTGTTTATTTGTGTCAACCGTTGATGACCTATATCTGTCCTGTTGTAGCCAAAACTTGCAAGTGTAGAATTAGCACTGTGTGTTACGGCTGTCCCGTGTGTAGCTTAGACCCACAGATCAGAAGTGTAATGTGTACTTGTCCTTCTTGTAACTTTCTCGACAAAACTGGAGACATCATACATGTAACAGCCAACCAGGAATGTAAATTTCTGGATCCATAAATGTCAACAATAATGTCAAATGCTCGCTCTGTTCTTTTTAAACCCACAGATCTGGTCCATCAGAAATGTAAGTTTCTAGGCCACATTGGCGACAAGAAATGTATCATAAGAGCCCACGTAACTGGTCCACCAGAAATGTAACTGTCTTTTTTTTTCTTGTTGAGGTGATCACTGGCCCAAGACAGTTTACATGTTGTTAGATGTGTAGTGCGAGCGTATGATGAGTTGAGTGTGGGTGCGAATGAAGACGCGAATGTGTTTAGGCTCGTATAGATGTAGATCCTGCAACCCATACTCTCACATGCAGTAATCAAGGATGCTTTGACACTGCAGGCATGTTTCAAGACATTTATTGACGGGAACACACATAATATCAACAGGAACAGTCAGTGTAACAAGGTCATGCTGACCTGACATCGATAGGTATACATTTGGCATTCAAAAAGGTAAACATCAGAATAGACGTGCATGGTCAATAGCAAAGTTCTTCAATAATGACAGTTCGTAGCGTCGCCCTTGGCGTCTCTGACTAAACGCGTCAGATGCCTTAGTTACCTTGACACACAGGTGCAACTTGGCACTCCCTGCCAATTGCACATATCAGGCTGTAGTATAATAGCCGGAAGCACAGGCCTCGTCCTAACGTCGGCCGTGTACTTCTGTTAAATAGGTTATCACCAACCCTGCAGTAATACTTATTGTAGATAGAAGTTCCGCCAATCTGCGGCTCCCACAATATATCTTCGTCACTGGATTTCTGGACAATATAAGACTAACAGTCTTGGATGGCTACCTCGAGCACAAATATATAAGTTCTGAAATGGCGGATCCGTGAACTGCTGTTCACCCTAGGTAATCCTTTACATGTTCTGCCACCGAAAAGCGTAATAATGCATAAAGGTCGGTATTACCTGGTAAATGAATCCTCAGAACTACACAAGGAATTCTGTCGTCATCCCGACGCACAGAGATTCACTGGGGAAAACTGCCATAGCAGTTACTTCGAAGATTCTCCCCGAAAAACAATGGACTCTTGGTCCCTTCAGAAAAACAGGACCTCCCGGCTTCCCGGAAGTATATCTCACTCCCGCTTAAAAAACCTTCCCATAGGCCCACGCCGAACTGTCAACCTCTGACCCTAAAGGTCTAACACAATGAATGAATAAACAAGGGAAGACAACCCCTAATCAACAAAAGACAGCAAGGAAGTAACTGTTTACCCCACCTCATCTTGATGAACCTATCATTGCATTCATTGCAGCAGTATCTGCTATGAGACTCAAAAGCTGCTCACCTCTCGTAAAGTTTTTCGCGTGCACTGGAAAAAACACCGAGTCCCTGAGTCATTCAGTAGCAGACCGTTTGAATATTTCACGAGTTCTTATAACACACCTCTGAATATGTCTCAAATCACTAATTTACTGTATGAGGAATTCGATTTTTAATCAGTCTTGTTGTTTGTTTGTTTGTTTTTTTATTTTTTTGTTAAATTTATTATTATTATTTTCATTTTCGTCAAAGTTTTTATTTTTTATTTATTTTTTATTTATTATTATTTTTTTAAATTATTATTATTATTTTTTTGTAATTCTTTATTTTTTATTTTTGTTTTCTTTATTCTAAAAACATACTTCAATTATGATGATTATTGCAAATGTAATACTATTTTTATAATGATGAATGCCTTAATAATGCTTAAAGTAAATGTGAGGATGACAGGGTACGGTACACATGATGAGAGAGAGAGGAAGGGCAGAATGTCAGACGGGCTTGCATGCCCAATTCTTAACCCTTTGAAAATAAAGTTCGTTCGTTCGTTCGTTCTACCTTCGCTCAGGATTACTCCTGGCAGAGTTGTAGATAGAAGGATGATGATGCTTCTATCTCGAGGTAGTATTCATAAGATAATTCAGAAATCAAGAACAATGCTGAATTGGACTGAGCAATTGTTAACTTTGTATCTGCCCGCCGCCTTTTATGAAGTATTATTATGTATTTCAGCTCGTTCAAGCCCCCATCTGATTTAACTCAGTAAAATATTACTTAAATAGCCCCTTTATAAGAATTTAAACTGACTAAGACATACTGGTGCAGTTCACTCAAAATGGCTAAATCAACTAAAAAGTTGTAAATTTACAGATAACAAAATTTAATAGTCAGTTATCGTTAACACTTGTAAAATAAATAAGGGTGGAGTGAATTTAGATAAAGTCTTTAAAATTTCTTCACAGCTGATGGTCTGATATAAAAAATGTTTTCTAGTTTGAAAATAGTGTTCAACTTGGTAGCTTTGAATGGGTACTTAGCTGCCAGTAAAATGTCGATTGGTTTCTGCTCCAGCCGATGCTTGCTCATTGCAGGTTATGTACTGGTTCACTCTCGTCACTGGTCAAGTTTAGTGGCTGTAACACGTCCCTCGTAGTATCGTTGGGTAATTGCGAAGATGGTCCAGCGTCTGTTAAGGCCCGTCTGCTGTTGGTGTCTAGCTCTGACTGCAGGCCACTTATACCACTCACTTGTTCCACAGATAGCACCACCAGTTGGTACCACCGACTAGTATCATGAAATAAGAGAGAAACAAATACCCTCCTGAGTATTGGGTTTCCTGACACAAAATCAGGTGTCCCCTCCCCTCCCCCTTTTCATTCCACCATCCCATCTGCCTCAGAACTTTACCCTCTCTGAGCATTAATATTAATCCCAGTGAGCGAAAAACATCCATTTCATATATATTGAACATATTTACATTTACATAAGCACTCGTTTAAAATGTTAATATAATAAGTATGTTCATCATTTATATCATCCACTCCCTGCTCCATATGGAACGGGACTACCTCTGCTTTTGGTTCTCTATGAGAAACCCGCATAAAGCAGTCACCAGCTCTTGCAGTGGTGGTTCATGAAATCATCATTCTATATGCTGAGGTTGCCAGCCTCGTATGACTTGGACATCCACTAGCAATTTTCACATGTTAATAATGCAAAATATAGAATTATAAAATGTACAACTTACCCCAAAATCTCTTTTTGGGAATATCGACTTCTGGTTCAGAGAAATAGTTAAGGCAACTTGTTTAACATGCCTCTTACACGTGGTCTGTGGTATTACTTTGCAAATAGAATCCCACTTTGACCTAGGGTTCAGGTTCCTAGGATTCAGGGCTTTCCGTATTAATGAAATTAGAGTTTTCCTGGGATACAAGTCCACATGATGCCCAAACACGTTGTCAGGTCCTTTAAAGTGGACTCCTGATCCTATTTCTTACTCTGGCTTGTCTGGCTGTCTTCTTGACTAGTTGAAATTCACAGTGCGGTAAACTCACAAGGCGCTAAATTATAAGGCAACATTCAGCCAACAACCTGATTGCTACTATATGACAAGGCTCCAATCAGAAATGTTGTATTTTTACATTTCAAATGCCAAGCCAATAGAATGCATAAGCGTATATTTCCTTTTCTCTAACAAGCGCGAAAATAAATGTGTTGTTTACAATAACCATTTATGGTATTCCAGCTTCCGTCTATTATCAATCGTGTTTACAATCACGACTTCAAAATTTCTCCCCAGATTGATATTGTCTGTAATTATCATCATAGGTAACTTCGAGGGAAGTGATTGCATCACTCATCATACACCCCTAGTCGCCTGTATTAACACTGAAGCGACACACCTCGGTTGACTAGTCTGTACGGAAGTGGGTTGCGCAATCGTAAACAAACAATTCACGCCTGAAGTCAATCTGGTGCAATCTCTTAAGCGATTACAATTAATCATGAAGGATGGTCAATGATGCATTGACCTGACCCGAATCGAGGTGTGAAAATGTAAACAGTGACTGGGGCACAGATTTCTGTGCTCCAAAATGAGAAGTGAATAGATAACGGTAGAGAGAGAGATAGAGAGATAGAGAGAGAGAGAGAGAGAGAGAGAGGAGAGAGAGAAAATGCGAAAACAGAACGACCAATTATGTGACATTTAAACAGGTCTTATTACATGTTTTGTATGTTGTATTTATAACGTCTTATTACATGTTTTGTGAGTTGTATTTATACATGTCTTATTATATGTTTAGTATGTTGTATTTATATACGTCTTATTACCCACCTGTTTTGCGAGTTGTATTTATACAGGTCTTATTACATGTTTTGCGAGTTGTATTTATACAGGTCTTATTACATGTTTTGTATGTTGTATTTATACATGTTATTATCTGTTTTGTATGTTGTATTTATACATGTCTTATTACCTGTTTTTATGTTGTATTTATAACGTCTTATTACCTGTTTCGTGTGTTGTATTTATAACGTCTTATTACCTGTTTTGTGTGTTGTACCAATACGCATCTTATTACCTGTTTTGTGTGTTGTACCAAAAAACATCTTATTACCTGTTTTGTGTGTTGCACCAAAAAACATCTTATTACCTGTTTTGTATGTTGTATTTATACATGTCTTATTACCTGTTCACCTCTACACCTCACGGTAGAAGGGGAACGACTAAGTAAGTAAGTTATTACCTGTTTTTATGTTGTATTTATAACTGTGACGTACGTCTAAGTATGACAAATGAATTTCCCTGACTCGATGGATGATAACAGAATATTGGCCTCTCATAACTTTAGAACCCCTGATCATCTGTTGTAACTTTTACCGGCATGCAGCGGTACCATCAAAGAACAGGCTGATCTTCAGAATGCAACGTGGAGCGGCCGCGATCTAAAGAAACAGGGAACCCGCAGCTCACAGAGTTAGCTTCTCGGAAACTTTTCACACTCTTATGCGAGCAGCCTGAGACGGAAGAAAATCGGTAGACCGGGGAAAACGAAGGAATCGCAGCGTTTAACACATCGGCGAGGTACCCCGAATTTTGCTCAAGATCAAGAAAGGTGCGAAAATTTAACACGCCCCATTCAAGTTACATTCGAGAAGTATAAATAGAGAACTCCGATAAACTGCATTTTATCGTTCGCTCTGACAGAATCCTAGTTGCACTAGCATAGTCGGATTCCTGCTGGATTTCATCTACCTTCGTGACTATTGGAGTGTATTCTTTCTGTGCAGACGGTAATTTATACATTAGCTTCGAGTGATCATTGGTCGAGTTATTTCTATTGATTTCAATGGATTGTGGTGTAAATTTAACCTTATTAAATAAACCCATTTTCAAAGTTCTAGTGCAAACTAATGTTACAGCTAAAAGTATTTCCTAATACAATTGACGCGTAAATTTATTTTGCAGACGTTAAAGAGAATTATAACTTTAATACAGTTTAGTTCTGTATAGATAGATGTGCTTTTAATTATTTTTAACTCACGGGAAGTTTTCCTGATTTGTTAATTGACGACGCTAATAAGTAAATAGGCTAACTGTAATTTATCGCGTCAGATTATAATATGATTTGTAATGCATTTCTTGTTTTGATTATCTTTCATTCAGAACGATCATTCAACCTGCATCCCAGCAATTATTAATTATATACAGAGTTCTGCCAAACTCAATTCGATAACTCCAGTAACATATGAACTTTTTTAAAGCTAAACTTGTGGCGACCTGTAATGGGGCCCGCTCCTCTGAACGTAACTGAGAATAAAGCCATTCAAGAAACACTTTAAAAATACTAGTTCATATAGAGTCCTTAAAGACAACTGGACGCAGAACATATTTTATTCACTGCCCCTATTTGTGAAGAAAAAGCATCGATACCTGAACACTGTCTGTCACGTATATTCAGTGGATTTTAAACCCCCCCCCCCCCCCCAAGAAGAACTTACCTCAGTGTTTTTCTTAACTTGTGACATTACGGAAAAAGGAAGTTATCTCCGCCAGCTGTGCCAATTTTAGGAACCACACCATACCTCACGCTTAGCCAAGTGCCTGTGCCTTTCTTTAGGAACTTTATCTAATAAACAAACAGTACCGTTAAACTTCAACGTCCAGCGATTTCGGGACACTTTGTTAACTTCAACAACCCGCAAAATCTGGGGCTGTACACGGAAGAAATTACTTTTACCTAAGCCAAGGTTTAGTGCTGTTTTTTTTGTATTTCCTATGAAGTGCCAGAATTCACCTTTCGGTAAGTCTGCGTGTGTGTTTGTTGGGATGGCCAGCCCTAGTGTGTTTTTTTGAATGAAAGGAGATTTATCTTTTCTTTACCCTTTTAATTAGTTCGACCTTATACTAAGGTGCATTATATTCCTTGTACGGGATCTCTCCTAGTGGGATTGGGTAACTGTGTTCATTCCCCCCTCCCGTAAAATTTGTTGATTTAAAGGGAGACAATTGAGAACCCTAGCTTTCCTCTACACCCCCCCCCCTTTTTTTCTGTAACCCCTTGCCTCAGAGTAATAAATTTACCAGTGGGTTAAATTGCCTATCTCTGATCCCCCCCCCCCCCCCCCTTTTCTTGTCTTTGGGACCGGGTTTTGTCTGTTAGTAAATATAAACGGGAAACGGTGGATGGGATATTTCTCCTCAAAAGCCCCTCTTCCCTTATTATATTTGTATTTTGTAACCTTTGATTTTGACTGTAAATGTACAATTATGTGTGAGTCCTTTATGATAATAAAGGTATGAATATTTATTTGTGTTGGTTGTCGGTTGGCCTAAAACTCCAAACATTTCCATCTGTGTAGTTTGTATTCATGTACGTTGAGCGACAGAATCATCAAATCGGTGAGCGCGCCTGAGCGACTGGAACTGACAAACAATTGTTTGTGCAGAAGAGAGATAGGAGTAGTCTGTGAGAAAACAGATATTGTCGTAATAAGAGACTGTCCTTGCTCCTTCCCAGCGCTTGTGAATCTACTACCTCATTCACCTAAATCCTTATTCTCACAGAGCCTTCAATATCACTTTACACTCTAAAGGGACCAATATTCATCAGCACCCTCTCAGATAAAAATTACGACAATATATGGTTAGCTCGTTCGAGATTTTGAACCTAGTAAATAGAGTGTGGTTGGTTGTCTTTGTGAAGTAGGGTATAATCTTTAAAATATTACTTCCCCTAGACCAAGCCGTTCAGTATTTTGGGCCAACCACACAATAAGTAAGACAGGTTTGTTTTTCCACAGGAACAGGCAGTTAGTGATAATAAAAGATTGTCACATTTGTATTCTCTGGCAGAGGGAATTGAAAATTTTGGTTATATAATTGCTGGGACTGCGTGATTGTTTTACAATCACTAAAGGTTATGAAGCGTTTGAGTTGAGCTAAGCTAAAGACGGATTGTTCTGATTTTTTAAAATTAAGTTAACTACGTCTCATCTCAAAAAACATTTTCTGGGAAATTTTTTTTTTCCTTTTAAATTGTTTAATATAAATTTTTCTCTACTGTTAGTAAGAGTAGATTCTTTTCTAGTGTAACTTACCATTTAATTGGCATAGTTGCTTGCGTTACGAGTCTTAAGTGACAATAATAGCGGCGATAAGTTAACACACGAGGTCATTCAGTAAATTTTTTTACTTTGGTTTTTCTCGTAGCGGCTTTGAGTTTTTCCCCTTCTTGTTCCATCTTACTATTCTCTAGTCTTAGAAGCATCCAGTTCTTTGACAATGGCTGAGAGAATTAGGATAAGATCCATTTTGAGACAGGAAGCGAAAGACTCAGGATTAGACACAGAAGCCGCGAATCTGTTTATCACCCAGGAACTGCAAATATATGACGCGGAGCAACAAAGAGCAGAAGCAGAGAGGAAGGAAGAGAAACAAAGGGCAGAAGCTGAGAGGAAGGAAGAAAAAGAGAGAGAAGAGAGGGCAGAAGCTAGGAAGAAAGAAGCGGACGATCGTCAATTGGAACAGAAGAAAATTGAGGCAGAAATGGAAGCCCGCAGAGAGAGAGAAAGAGAGAGGGAAAGACAACATGAATTAGCGCTCAAGGTTTTAGAGAGTCGGAGTGCCTCTACTTCAAATAATGGAGAGCCGTCTTCGCCCCAGTCTCAAACAATGGATCTCTCCAGCACTCAGTCTGCCCAATTAACTGCGATGTCTTTCGCTTTAGAGTCTTTTCCTAGCCCTAACGAAAAAATTGACAGCTACCTAGAAAAATTCGAGAGACTCGCGAATCTTTATGGGTTAGAGAGTACCCGCTGGGCGCTCAAACTTTCAACGTCACTGAAAGGCAATGCTTATGACGTGTACACAAAAATGGGACCGAATCAACATGATTACGACATGTTGAAGAAGGCCTTACTACAGCAGTTCGAAATGACCGCCCGAAAATTTCTGCAAATGTTCAGAAACAGCCGAAAAGAGAGCACGGAAACATTCCCACAATTCTCTTCACGTCTCACGGGCTATTTGACAAAGTGCATTGAATTATCTGACCTACCTCTTACATATGAGGGACTACTTGAACTTGTTCTTGTGGAACAGATAAAGGCAACTCTGTTAAACGAAACCCGTAGATTTTTGGCTGAACAGGGCGCAGTCAGGCTTGAGGACATACTCAATAAGGCCGAACGCTATACCAATGCAATGGCCGAACTTCCCAGCACTAAACGTAAACCCACAGATGAGCCATCTCGTAAACAAAATCTAGAGCAGTCATCTTATTCCTCTAATTCCTCTCAGAATTATAACCAACGAGAAAATAATACCCAGAGACCTCCCCAGGAAAAATCGAAATTCTACAAAACCCGATACCCCCCCAACAACAATTCTGATCAACCCACCAAGCCTACGTGGCAGCGCGGCCACCAAGGTCAAGGAAAAGGAAAGACCCCTACACCAGGAACGTCTGATCAGGGCAAACAAACCGGTTCAAACCGCGTTGGATGTTTGCATACAGCCTCGAAAGGTAGAGTCAATGTCAGTGATTCTCAACCTGAGGGGGACCGACCCTCAACTCGAGGAACTGTAATTTTGAATGGTACCTCAACCACTTGTCTCTTTGACACTGGATTAAGTTTTAGTTGTATTGTTGCTAGACACCTAGTCAAACCAGGTCAGGAGACAGAGGAAACCGTCAAACTTAGTGGAGTGTTTAAGAGTGATGCGCCCAGGACGCTGCCTATCGCACTGGTAGAAATACACTCTGACTTTGTTAGAGGAGTTATAAAAGCGGCCATTATGGATGATCCTATCTACCCAGTTATCCTGGGATGTAGATATATGTTTATTGGGAGACCAAAGGAGCCGATTGTGGCAGCGGTAACCACAAGAGGGCAAGCCAAGAAGGAGAGGGAGCCTGCGCCAAATTTGTTGCCGAACGAACTGAAGGAGGCGCAACAAAAGGACCCTACTCTGGAGCTCTGCTTTAAAAAAACTGCCCATGGCTAAGGACCCCAGACACAACGGAGACATCTTTTCTAAGGATGGCGTATTGTATCGGAGAACGGGCAACCCGGACACGGGGAATAACCAGCTCCTAGTACCGACGCAGTACAGAAACCAGATCTTAGAAATGGGGCACTCTCTTCCCTTTAGCGGACATATGGAGCAAAACGCCACTATTCAGCGAATAAAAACCCACTATTGGTGGCCAGGAATGAACTCTGACATTATCAGGTATGTGAAATCCTGCGCCCAGTGCCAACGGGTAGCACCCAAGCACTTGACACCCCCAGTACCCATGGGGCAAATGCCAATAGTAGGGACTCCATTTGAACGGGTTGCTGTCGACATCATTGGACCCCTGGAAAGGACCAAAAGAAAGCACAGGTTCATCCTGACTTTAGTCGACACTTGCACAATGTGGGCCGAAGCTGTACCGCTAACATGCATAGATTCCAAGCATGTCGCAGAAGCCCTTGTGCAAATTTTTACACGGTTGGGATTCCCTCAACAAGTTTTGACGGACAATGGATCCCAATTCCGTAGCCTGTTAATGGAGGAGATCTTTAAGATCTTGAGGGCCAAACATATCCACACAAGTCCCTACCATCCGGCCGGAAATGGGCTCGTGGAACGTTTTAATGGCAGCCTCACCACCATGTTACGTAAGCTGGGTCAGGAGAAACCGGAAGACTGGGACCTATATATATCGGCTGCCTTATTCGCCTACCGAGAGGTTCCCCAAGCGTCTACGGGATTCCCGCCTGCTACACTTTTATTTGGCAGACCTATAAAGGGGCCATTAGAAGCCTTACTTCGGTCCCTGACAGACCAAAAGGCTGACGAGACAGTCGTCTCTGCAAGCAAGTATGTATCTGAGCTCAAGGAAAGGCTAAAGCTAGGATGGGATCTAGCTACAACCAACCTTACGAAAGCCCGCGCTAAACACGCTAAAAGATACAACAAAGCTGCAAAAGAGAGAGAACTACAACCAGGGGAGAAAGTCCTATTGCTACTTCCAACCGGAAGCAATAAACTTCGCATCGGATGGCAAGGGCCGTTTACCGTCCTTAAAAAGATCTCACGTACCAATTACAAGATCTCCATCAAAGGAAAGGAGAAGGTCTTCCACATAAATCTGCAAAAGAAATATTTGGAAAGACCGGTGCCATCCTCCGAGCATCTCCTGGCTGTCGCCATAGCAACGGAAGACGAGGAAGATGATGATGGTTGCATGGAGTATCCACTGCAACCCACAATAACCTTTAAAGATGTCAAGTTCGGCGACAATCTCTCACCTGAACAACAAACAGAAACCAGGGCTCTACTAAAACAGTACAGTGCAGTCTTAACGGATGTACCTGGTCGAACAAATCTCATTGAATTTGATATGAAATTAACAAACGAGACCCCTGTTCAAACCAGAGTTTACCCCATCCCATACGCTAAAGCGGATGCACTTCGCGGAGAAATAGACAAGCTGCGTCAGGCAGGAATTATCAGTGAGTCTACATCTCCTTACAGCTCGAGTGTAGTGCTGTTGCAGAAGCCCAATAAGGAAGTTAGGCTGTGCATTGATTACAGGTTGCTAAACGCTGTAACGGAATTCCAGCCCGAACCTCTCCAAACTGTTTCTGAGTTGTTCACCAAGCTCAGCAAAGCAAAGATCTTCTCCAAGATTGACCTCAGTAAAGGTTATTATCAAATACCAGTCAAGGAGGAAATTAAACCTTTGTTAGCTTTCAGCACTAGCGAAGGACATTACACATTTAATGTGATGCCGTTCGGTTTGCATAACGCACCAGGAGTGTTCACCAGGATGATGAGGAAGCTTCTAGAGCCTTTGCAAAGTCCCCATATCCATAATTTCATGGATGACATATTAATTGCATCGGAAACCTATGAAGAACATATTGCTACGGTTGCTATGCTCCTCAGGAGACTACAGGAAACGGGTCTCACAGCCAGACCTAGCAAATGTCTCATCGGGTTTGAACAGTTAGACTTCCTGGGGCATACTATTTCTCACGGATGCAGTTGGCCTATTAAGAAGAACGTGGAGAAAATTGTGGCAGCAAAAAGACCCCGAACGAAGAAAGACGTACGTTCCTTCATATCGCTATGTGCATACTATCAGAAGTACATCCAGAACTTCAACGGACTGACGGCACCTCTGACTGACCTCACAAAGAAAGGTTGTCCTGATAAGGTCATATGGGATCAAAAGTGCGAACACGCGTATAGCACTTTGAAAGGACAGTTGTCGGCATACCCCATCCTAAGGTTACCTGACCTTAAGAAACCTTTCATACTGAGAGTTGACGCGTCAGGTCAGGGCATCGGGTCAACATTGCTGCAAGCCGATGACAGTGACCTGAACATGCTATTTCCAGTTGCCTATGGCAGTCGGAAACTGAATAAAGCGAACGCAACTACAGTGTCGTTGAAAGAGAATGTCTCGCTCTGATTCATGGCATCAGACGCCATCATGAGTTTCTGTATGGTACTTCTTTCACGGTGCAAACAGACCATGCTCCACTAGCTTTCCTGGGTGCCAAGAAGGAATTCAACGCAAGGATAATGCGTTGGGCCTTGCTATTGAGTGTTTATTCCTTCAAAGTGGAATATATTCCAGGAAAACAGAATGTCGGAGCTGACTTCTTGAGTAGAAACTGGACCACGGAGGAAGAGGAGAAAATCGACGATGCCAATCACCCTAAAACTACCGATCAGGGCAGCTTCATTGTCATAAATTAAACATGAAAACGAGTTTCCATGTCTCAAAAGTGGGGACGATTGTGACGTACGTCTAAGTATGACAAATGAATTTCCCTGACTCGATGGATGATAACAGAATATTGGCCTCTCATAACTTTAGAACCCCTGATCATCTGTTGTAACTTTTACCGGCATGCAGCGGTACCATCAAAGAACAGGCTGATCTTCAGAATGCAACGTGGAGCGGCCGCGATCTAAAGAAACAGGGAACCCGCAGCTCACAGAGTTAGCTTCTCGGAAACTTTTCACACTCTTATGCGAGCAGCCTGAGACGGAAGAAAATCGGTAGACCGGGGAAAACGAAGGAATCGCAGCGTTTAACACATCGGCGAGGTACCCCGAATTTTGCTCAAGATCAAGAAAGGTGCGAAAATTTAACACGCCCCATTCAAGTTACATTCGAGAAGTATAAATAGAGAACTCCGATAAACTGCATTTTATCGTTCGCTCTGACAGAATCCTAGTTGCACTAGCATAGTCGGATTCCTGCTGGATTTCATCTACCTTCGTGACTATTGGAGTGTATTCTTTCTGTGCAGACGGTAATTTATACATTAGCTTCGAGTGATCATTGGTCGAGTTATTTCTATTGATTTCAATGGATTGTGGTGTAAATTTAACCTTATTAAATAAACCCATTTTCAAAGTTCTAGTGCAAACTAATGTTACAGCTAAAAGTATTTCCTAATACAATTGACGCGTAAATTTATTTTGCAGACGTTAAAGAGAATTATAACTTTAATACAGTTTAGTTCTGTATAGATAGATGTGCTTTTAATTATTTTTAACTCACGGGAAGTTTTCCTGATTTGTTAATTGACGACGCTAATAAGTAAATAGGCTAACTGTAATTTATCGCGTCAGATTATAATATGATTTGTAATGCATTTCTTGTTTTGATTATCTTTCATTCAGAACGATCATTCAACCTGCATCCCAGCAATTATTAATTATATACAGAGTTCTGCCAAACTCAATTCGATAACTCCAGTAACATATGAACTTTTTTAAAGCTAAACTTGTGGCGACCTGTAATGGGGCCCGCTCCTCTGAACGTAACTGAGAATAAAGCCATTCAAGAAACACTTTAAAAATACTAGTTCATATAGAGTCCTTAAAGACAACTGGACGCAGAACATATTTTATTCACTGCCCCTATTTGTGAAGAAAAAGCATCGATACCTGAACACTGTCTGTCACGTATATTCAGTGGATTTTAAACCCCCCCCCCCCCCCCCCCCCCCCCCCCCCGCCCCCCCCACCCCCTCCCCCCCCCCCTCCCCCCCCCCCCCGAAGAAGAACTTACCTCAGTGTTTTTCTTAACTTGTGACATTACGGAAAAAGGAAGTTATCTCCGCCAGCTGTGCCAATTTTAGGAACCACACCATACCTCACGCTTAGCCAATGGCCTTTGCCTTTCTTTAGGAACTTTATCTAATAAACAAACAGTACCGTTAAACTTCAACGTCCAGCGATTTCGGGACACTTTGTTAACTTCAACAACCCGCAAAATCTGGGGCTGTACACGGAAGAAATTACTTTTACCTAAGCCAAGGTTTAGTGCTGTTTTTTTTTGTATTTCCTATGAAGTGCCAGAATTCACCTTTCGGTAAGTCTGCGTGTGTGTTTGTTGGGATGGCCAGCCCTAGTGTGTTTTTTTGAATGAAAGGAGATTTATCTTTTCTTTACCCTTTTAATTAGTTCGACCTTATACTAAGGTGCATTATATTCCTTGTACGGGATCTCTCCTAGTGGGATTGGGTAACTGTGTTCATTCCCCCCTCCCGTAAAATTTGTTGATTTAAAGGGAGACAATTGAGAACCCTAGCTTTCCTCTACACATCCTCCACACCCCCCCCCCCTTTTTTTTCTGTAACCCCTTGCCTCAGAGTAATAAATTTACCAGTGGGTTAAATTGCCTATCTCTGATCACCCCCCCCCCCCTTTTCTTGTCTTTGGGACCGGGTTTTGTCTGTTAGTAAATATAAACGGGAAACGGTGGATGGGATATTTCTCATCAAAAGCCCCTCTTCCCTTATTATATTTGTATTTTGTAACCTTTGATTTTGACTGTAAATGTACAATTATGTGTGAGTCCTTTATGATAATAAAGGTATGAATATTTATTTGTGTTGGTTGTCGGTTGGCCTAAAACTCCAAACATTTCCATGTGTAGTTTGTATTCATGTACGTTGAGCGACAGAATCACCAAATCGGTGAGCGCGCCTGAGCGACTGGAACTGACAAACAATTGTTTGTGCAGAAGAGAGATAGGAGTAGTCTGTGAGAAAACAGATATTGTCGTAATAAGAGACTGTCCTTGCTCCTTCCCAGCGCTTGTGAATCTACTACCTCATTCACCTAAATCCTTATTCTCATAGGGCCTTCAATATCACTTTACACTCTAAAGGGACCAATATTCATCAGCACCCTCTCAGATAAAAATTACGACAATAACGTCTTATTACCTGTTTTGTGTGTTGTATTTATAACGTCTTATTACCTGTTTTGTGTGTTGTATTTATTCACATCTTATTACATGTTTTGTGTGTTGTATTTATACACATCTTATTACCTGTTTTGTGTGTTGTACCAATACACATCTTATTACCTACTTGTTTACTACTTTTATAACACAGTGAGGTATGAAGAGTGGGGTGGAGATTTACTATGTTGAGCGCAGTACTTCCACATAGTACCTCCACCATCTATAGCCACATCACGACTAGCCCCACCCCGAGAAAAAATTCCTAAGTACGCCACTGGATAGTTATAAAGAATAAATATTACAGACAGGGCCGTAGATACGGGGGTTGGGGGGGGGGTTCAAAAGGGGGGAAAATTATACTGTACTAGCACCAAAATAGTGCATACAATTTTTTTTTAACTGTAAATTAAACACCCCCCCCCCCCTTATAAAGTGATCCTATCTACGGCCCTGATTACAGGCATCCATTTTTATTTACTTAGACCGAGGTGAAACAGAAGGTTGAAAGCCGATAAGAGTTCGCTAACTACAGAGGTATACTGACCGATATTGTGGATGTCATCACAAAAGTAGGGCTGTGGGCAACAGTTTGGGACCAGGGATCGGAAGAAGTGACTGGCCAGGTTCTCTCGTTGACACCGCTCTGTTTCTATTGGTATATCGGGGCCTAGAAACTGATGACAGGACAAAAAAAGGGTTAAAGATAGCATGTGCTGGCGTGTACACCAGTTCACTGCAACATGAAGCACAACTGAAAAATGCAGTTTGAAAAAAAAATAATCATATAGGCTTTGTTGCAATACCTGACAGTAGCAACATCGACTGCATTATCAATCATCTCTACAACGACAACCTAATTACGATCAGACAAATGACCTTGATATATAAGAATTTCACATTGATTTACTTTATCGTGGTTCACTCAAACTTTGACATGGCGCTGTTAAACTTTGACCTGAATTGTTCAAACTTTGACAAAAATGCACGTACTTGACTTACTTTGACATAGTTTATTTCAACTTTGACATAAAAGCTCATGTTCTTCTTGACTTTCTTTGATTTGCTCTACTCTACATTTTGAAATGAACGTCGTGTTTCCTACCTAAAGTTAGCCCACGAGCAAGGAATCTGCCTCAAAACACGACATTACTTTGACAATTTTATATAAAGTGTCTTATTTAAAATACACGCTCTCGACTTATTTTGACATAATTCGTATAAACTTTGACATTAAATTATCTAAACTTGACTTACTTTGGCATAATTTATATAAAATTGACATAAAAAACATCTACACTTGACTTACTTTAACATAATTTATATACACTTTGACATTAAAACATCTACGTTTGACTTACTTTGACGTAGTTCATATACACTTTGACATTTAAAAATATCTACGTTTGTCTTACTTTGACACCGTTCATATAAGCGTTGACAATAAAAATAGGCCCCTACTTATGTTTGACTTACTTTGACACAGTTCATATAAACTTTGACATTTAAAAATATTTACGTTTGACTTACTTTGACGTAGTTCATATAAACTTTGACAATGCAGCTTTTGCTCCCATCTGCTGACTTGACACGACCCACATAATTTAAATGACCTCCATTTATCTGCTGCACAGACAGTGGGAGATCCTTCGCCAGGGCCACCTTGGAAGTATGTTTTCACATGTACAGCATTATCATGCAACATCTTTGTTTTTGCTTTTGTTATGTATGAAAAGAAATTAGGAAGACGAATAAAATGAATATAATGTTTGTGGAAGAAAACAGTGTGTGGAAGAATGACTGAGCAGGTTGACGGTTGGTGGGGAGTTGCATGATTGCGTCATTCAGCGTCGCACTAAATTGGTATGCCGCCATTTATAAACGTAAGGCTTGTTGAGTTTTTTAAATGTGTAGTTTGTTGAGCTACATAAATGAGTGACTTGTTAAATTTTATAATATACAGGATCAAACCCGGGCGACGGCATTTGAGGATTTTTCGTCGACCGGGATTTGGACTGGATTAAATCGAGACCTGGCGAGGACATTTGAAGGAGTGTCGTCGACCAGGGACTGGCAGCTCCTGAGCCGACCCAGCTGCAATGGGTACCTCCGAAATCGGCGAGTATTTGCCTGAATGGCGAGGGACACCTGTCTCTGTACAAGAAATAAAGGGATACTCACGTAAAATCAATGTCAGGTTAGACATAAAAAATAATAACCTGAGATTTCGCCTCGAGTATTAGCGGGCGAACGCAAAAAAAAAAAAAAAATAAAAAAATAAAAAAATAAAAAAATAAATGAGTGGCTAGATCATCTTTTTAAATGAGTGGCTAGATCAACGTTATGAATGAGTGGCTAGATTACCTTTATAAATTAGTGGCTAGATCAACTTAATACACGAGTGGTTTGTTGAGTTTTATAAATGAGTGGTTTGTTGAGTTTTATAAATGAGTGGATGACTGGGTACATAAATTCGGTTATTTTTGAGAGACTGAAGTAGAGGGGATGTAACCCTCTCAACGCCGTGTCCCAGGAACAACGATGTGTCCCAGGAACAACGCCGTGTCCCAGGAACAACGATGTGTCCCAGGAACAACGATGTGTCCCAGGAACAATGCCGTGTCCCAGGAACAACGATGTAGAACTGCTGCGTGTAAAGTTTACTAGACCAGGGCATGGCAAACTTTTTTAGAGAGGAGACGGAAAGTAAATATTTTAATTCTTGCTGGCCAAGAGAATTTAGTCAAATGAAGGATATTTACAAGATCAGAGAAGAACATCTGCAAAAATGTATTAATTATCAGAAAATGTGTATTTGTCACAGAGTGATCGAAGATTTTGTCTAGATTATTTTTTAATTTCTTACTTTTCTTTTCCTTCACATTGTGTCTGTTTTCTCTACGGAAATATTTGCACCTGCGATCGTTTCTTTATCTGTTTTTCAAGTCTTCACTAATAGTCCTGTCATACGATCTTAATGTTATCTTCTTCTACAAAGGCACTTAAAAGCATTTCTTTAAGGATGTCTATACGATTTATTCGCTTAGTCGAAACAACAGTGGTTCTCAGAGTATCATATTTCCGTGTTCAGTGGTCAACTGGAGACCGCCCGATAAATCTTCCGGCATGGCTGAACGAGAGACAGGAAATAATTAACTCTTGGCGTGGGAATCAGGAAATGTTTTAACTTCATGCAAACGAACGCTGAGTTTTAAGATCACTTGCTGATTAACCGTTGGAATACAACGCACGCTTATAGAAGAGAAGCCTCATACCACCTCATATCTACAAGTATATGTGATTGAGAGTAAACGCTACTAAAGTTCTATTTCTTAAGCTGTGGATAAGTCCTGAGCGGTAAGCAAACTCTCAGTATTCGCTTAATTAGCTAACTCTAATATCAAGGGATTAGTTAATTGATGTAAAGTGTGAAATACTTAATATTGTGGTTTTATTTCTTTACATTAAAATGATAGCTATTTTGCATTTATGTATTTTGAATGTTATTGATGCATTATAATGATGTAAGTACTGGCTGATATCTGAAAGTACTACGTTCTAATTATATTGGGAATGTGATGAAAAAAACAAAAAAAAAAAACTGTTGTGAACGAGAGAAGACCCATGTTGTTCAATGGACGAGTGAATGAAATATTCCTCCAATGCAGTCACGCACGAACGCACACGGCCAGGCGTCTGCTTATAACAAAGGTTGACCTGGCTGACCTGACCTGATTGTGAGACTACCGCTAGACAGGAATTTGTAAACAAATGGACAGTCGCCTTTAAGGAAAAGACTGACGTTACGGTTCAGGTAAAAATATTATTAGGCACCATTCTGAGACGAAATGTCCAGAGTGGCTGTAGTTAATATATCTGTAAAACAAACAGAAGATTGATTGCCTGTATTATCTTCCTCAGCCCAGTTGCAGAATCCTAGCCAGTTTCTGGATTTTGATTGCTGTAAATTGTTGCGAGTAAACCGCCTAGTTGCTCTATGCTACAGAGAGAACTAGTGCTTACATCTCAAACCCTCTAGCGGTGATCACAAGTCAGCAACCCTGAGCAGTCTACAGCATATGAGCAGTCTACAGCATTTAAGCAGTCAACACCTCGTCAGCACCTGAACAGCATAACGCAACTTCACAACCAGGTTAACGAAAAGCCTAATCATCTCTTGGACTGTAGCCCCACTTAATCAAATTCTCCAGTTGGTAATCCCTACCTACTGAGACGCCCAGGAGAAGTCCAAGCAGATAAGTCTACTTAATAACTAGACCAAAATCAGAATTCACTTATATAAGAAATAGCCACAGGAATAAACTTTCGTCAGTGAGGAAAATAGCCTCTTATTCTTATCTGAACCAAAGACACTGACAGTTCTAAATTTCCTAGTATTTCTTTTTTCAAAGTACATGTCAACATTGATTTTATATTTCTACTGTAATTAAAGTAATTATGTACATTCTGTAACTCACCATCATTCTGAGTTTGACTTAGTAGATTGTATGTTCTGTTCAGAAAAACATTCTCAACCCTCTTTGTATTACTTGTTACTACTAGTTCATCTTCAAAAAGATTTGAGTAAGAAAGAGTTAGTCGTCGCCAGAAAAATACAAGAGTTGGTAGTCTAAAAGGTGAGAAAATCACTGACACCAACCTGTGCCCTTCTATTAACTCTTTCCCTCAACACTAGCTCACCTCTGTGAAAACTAGTGTCTAAAGGTCGATGTGCTTTCTACACATCTTCCTTACTATACAAAACTCTTTATGCGACAATTGAATTCTCATTCAACGTCAATTGGAGTGCACCATCAACTATATCTGCGACAATTTGGGGTCTCAGTCCGGAATCTTACCTTTGGTGACCTATCTGCAGAAGAATTGTTGAATCTGTAACTAGTAGTCTATCAATACCTTGGAGTAGAATCTATTAAATATCCCTAGACAACGAAACTTCTTATATTTTCTGAACAGAATTGTGGAATTACACAGTAGAATAAGGAAAGTGAAATCTGAATGGTCCTGGAATTAATTAATTAATTAATTAAGTTACTTAGATTAATTAAGTTCATTAAGCTAATTAGTGGCTTGAGATAACTAAGTGTACAAGTTGATGATTGTGTGTTAATTAAGTAATCATTAAGCTAATTGAGTGGCTTGAGATAAACTTAAGTATATTCTTAAACTATCAATTATACTAGTCTCCTGAAAAGGGATACATTACGTCAGTAGACTTAATAGTATTACCTCGAGCCTCAGTAAATTGATCAGTGGTTATTATTACAATACTTCATAGAATTATTAGTAATAATCGGAAGCAAGTGTAGCGTCTGTCTAAAGCTAATAATACCTTAATTCAGCAGAAATAAGTATTATTAAAATATCAATTATACTAGCATCTGTAAAGGGATACATTACGTCAGTAGACTTAATAGTATTACCTCGAGCTTCTGTAAATTGATCAGTGGTTTATTATTACAATACTTCATAGAATTATTAGTAATAACTGGAAACTAGTGCAGCGTATACTGAGAGATTGAACTACCTGCCCAGCGATCTAAAATGAACGCAGTAGCTGAACTTAGAGCTCAATTTTTCCAATATCTGATAGATCACAAAGTGAACGATTCCATAAAAATTATAAGATGTCTAGATACATGGATAAGTGACTCTTATTTGGAAGGCGAGGAAAGAGGTTACTCGAGAAAGTTAATTGCGAAACATGTCTTAGAACAGACATAACTTTTCACGAGAACAGAGATGGAAATGATAGAGAGTGATGAAAAATGGACTCGCGACTGGAACGAGAAGAAAGCCAAGTGGAAAGAAGAGGCCATAAGCAGTGAAGCAGCTTATGAGAAGGAACAGCTGGAAACTCAACCCTACCTTAAGTTGAAGACACCGCCACTGGAAACTCAAAACTCGCCAAGAGATTTGAAACCCATGGTTAGTCATGTGGCCACGGAATCCCAGAGCCCCACTCCCAGGTCAGAAGAACCATTATTTCAAGAGGAAGCACCCTCTGCTCCACAGGAAGCGCAACTTAGTACTCAGAGCCCATGGTTAGGCAAAGCAGAGAGGCGGACATCGAACTCGATAAGTCATGACCCCTTTGTGAAGGTACCTACGCACATAAATGCTGGTAGTATGAGGGAAAGTACACTCTCGTCAGGAACACATCAGAAGAGGAATTTCCAAGACACCCCGAACATCTCTAATGAACAACAACATGCCTTTGCTAAATCTCAGAAAGCACACAAAGACCGATTTCATAACCACAACAAAAGCGCTCAGGACTACAAAAGCACTAGAAACCGGAGGAATGGAGACTGTAAAGAATTGTCTAAGCAGACAGAAAATTTCAGTAACGGCCCCATCCCGCAATTAATGTCACCTGGGCAACAAAAGGACAGAGAGCTTAATAGTAGCCCAGAGGAACCTCTCATTGTTGACACTTACGGAGTGAACGACAAGGGAAGTTACATAGTTCTAGGAGAACTGAAACAGCCTTTGATGGTAGACGCGGAACCACCAAAAGGGCTGATAAAACATGACTCATAGAGACACAATGGGCTCTTTAATTAGAGTCGTAGACCAGGTTCAAGAGGAAACTTTATCCACTGGAATGTTGGAAAAGTATAAACCGGCAGAACTTTGCCATATCACTGGGTTTAACCCAGCACCAAAAACCCCACCCCTTCTCTGTGAGAGAGAAGCGAATATGACACCCAGCGAACGTAGTTCACAGGCGCCAGGTGGACAAAGTCCCTTCTGTGAAAACATCATGCAAACGGAAATTTTAATACCTCTACTAAACAATGGACCAGAGGAACATAAAAACACCGGGGAAAATATCGTCTTCGAGAGAAACAATGGAATGCAAGTTGTCAGCTCCAAGCCTGACCCTTTCATGCCTCAGTCTTCTTCTTGTTTGATCCTTAGCCGCCGACCGTCAAAGCAGTCAGTGGCCATCACGCCTAGTGGCGTCTTGTAGGGCAACAACAAATTGATTCCACTTTGCTCGGTCGGTGGCCATCCTTCGTACAGTGCCCCAGCTCTGGTTCATTCTTTGCATCTCAGCCTCCGCAGTCCTCCGCCAGGTTGTTTTTGGTCGGCCTCTCTTTCGTTTTCCTTCAGGGGTCCAAAGCATAGCTGTTCTTGTGATGGCATCGGGGTCTCTTCTGAGGACATGACCAACCCAGTTCCAGCGTCTGCCAGCTATGATGGTGTGCATGTCCTCTTGCTTGCTACGAGTAAGCAGATCTTGGTTAGTGATGGTATTCGGCCAAAAGATTCGGTGAATTTTTCTTAGGCATGTTGTGTGAAAAGAGGACAATTTCGACATTTCCTTCTCTGTAACTCTCCAGCATTCCGCACCATAGAGAAGCACAGAAAGCACACAGCTCTGATATAATCTTAATTTTGTGCTTGTGCTGTATTGGGAGGACTTCCAGATGTTGTTTAGGCTAAAGAAGGCTGTTCTTGCCTTATTCATTCTGATGTTGATGTCTTTGCCTTCCCCGCCGTCTGGTGTTACTATGCTTCCTAGGTATGTGAAGGTATCTGTCTGTACCAATTGCTTATTCCTTACTGATATGGGCTCAGGGTTTCTCACATTGAGCGTCATGACCTCAGACTTCTTTAAATTGATGTTCAAGCCCACCTGCTGGCTAAACTTATTAAGTCTATCCGTTTTTTCCTGGATGTGTTGATGTGAATGTGCTAGCAGTGCAATGTCATCTGCATATTCCAGATCTTCCAATGTAGAAAATGTTGTCCATCTTATTCCTCTTGAACTGCCTTCTGTTGTCTGGCGCATCACCCAGTCTATGACTGTTAAAAATAGAGTGGTTGATAAGGGGCATCCCTGTCGTACTCCTGTCTTCACCTCAAAGGTTAGGTCGCTCTGCCCAACACTGCACGTAAAGTTTGCATAGAGGCTTTTTATGATTGACACTATGCAGCTTGGAATTCCATAAGCCCTCAGTATTTTCCATAAACTGTCCCTATGTATGCTGTCAAAAGCCTTTTCAAAATGAACGAAATTAATGTAAAGCTGTCTTTGCCATTCTGAGCACTGCTCTATAATGTTCCTGAGAGTGAATATATGATCTACACATCTCCTGTTCTTTCTAAATCCTGCTTGTTCTTTCCTCAGTTTGTGATCTACTGCCTTTGAAATTCTCTGTATAATTATCCAGCCTAGTATTTTGCTGGGAACTGAGAGAAGAGTGATTCCTCTCCAATTATTGCAGTCTGAAAGATCTCCCTTCTTGGGCAATTTGACAATTATTCCTTTGTTCCACTCTGATGGTGTTGTCCCCGTTTTCCACACTTGTGCAAATAGTGGTTCTAATAGTTCTGCTGCTAGCTCAGGGTCTGTCTTAAATAGCTCTGCATTTAAGTTATCATGGCCCGGAGCTTTGCCGTTCTGTAACCCTTTGATTGCTGTGATGATTTCTTCTTTTCGTGGAATGTCTGTATTCACATCTAGATCGTTTTCAGCTTCAGGAACATTCAATTGTGTCTCTGGTGGTTCCTTGTTCAGAGTTTCTCTGAAGTGCTCTGCCCATCTTGTTTCTTGTCGTGATGAGATTACCTTGCTTATCTCTTACTAATGTAATATTGTTTGCACCTCGTTTTCCGCTGATGAATTTAGTTATTTTGTATACTGTGCTTTGTTCATTTCTCAGTGCTGCCTCCTCTGCCTGTCTTGCAAGATCGTCTAGGAAATTCCTTTTGTTGGCTCGGGTTTGGCGTTTAACTTCCTTGTCCAGCTGACTGTACTGTCCGCTATATAGTTGCTTTAACCTGGGGGACTTCGCTTCTGTTTTCTTTCTTTTCATTTCCTTTCTCATCGTTATGGTGTTTAAAGTTTCTGGTGTTATCCAGTCTTGCTTCTTCCTTTCCTGGAATCCCAAGCACGATTTGCTGCTTTCTTTGTATATTGTTGAAATGGTGTTGAAATTCTGGTCTATATCATCAGTCAATGTCTTTTCCTGACTTTTGGCAAATTGATATCGTTTCTTTATGTCGGCCGCAAAAGCTTTTCTGGTAAGGGAGTCCTTCAATTTGCTGATGTCAAACCTTTTCTGTGTAGTTACAGTTGGTGCAGCCCTTCTTAGTTTCACTTTCAGTTTTGCTACTACTAAATGGTGATCACTTCCCACATCTGCACCTCTTCTTACCTTCACATCTTGTAATGCATGTCTCCATCTACCGTTAACCATGATGTGGTCTATCTGGTTTCTGTCCCGACCATTTGGTGATTCCCATGTTAATTTCTTTATGTGGGAAGAGTGTTCCTCCAATGACCAGGTTATTAATGCTACAGAAACTTATTAGTTTATCCCCATTTTCGTTTGCTGTTCCGCTGCCGCATTTCCCCATTGTTCTTTCATTATACGTATTGTGTGTACCAACTTTCGCATTGAGGTCTCCCATTACTATAACAAGATCATATCTAGGTGTGTCTTCCATTTCTTTCTGCAGTTGTTGATAGAATTCATCCTTGACCTCCTCATCACTATCATTCGTTGGTGCGTAGCATTGTATTATTGTAGTGTTGGTGAATCTCCCTCTCAATCTTAATCTTATCCGTCTGTTGTTGATGGGTTTCCATTCCAGTAATGTCCTTTCTATTCCTTTCTGTAGAATAATGGCTACGCCTTCATTGTGTTGTCCATCCTCTCTTCCAGAGTAAAGTACTGTTTCTCCTGTTGCTGTTTTAACTTTTCCTGCCCCTGTCCATCTGCTCTCGCTTATCCCTAGAATGTGTAACCTATAGTTTCTCATTTCTGCCGTGACCTGTCTTAGTTTACCTGTCTCGTACATTGTCCTGACATTCCAAAAACCTATTCTTGTATCCTGTTTTGCGGTCAGGACATCCGTTTTCATGTCAGTGGCTTCCTTTCGGCTTTCACCACTGACAGTCATACGAGCCACAGACTCCGAATGTCCATCCCGCAGCAAAGTTTGTTCATTTATTATTGTTTCCGTAACTTCATTGTTTTTTTTTTACACAGACAGGGGTGTCAGCCCTGTGCTAAAACCCCCAACCTGGAGGACCAGGGTACCAGCTTTTGTCTGACCCCTACCCACACAGACCAGTCCAGCTTGGTTGAACCTACCAGGAGTAAAACTCCCACTGGCATAGCTCTGGGGATTGTCAGGGTACGCAAGCTGCCATACCGCTACAAGGTATAGGTACCATTGATGGCAGTCATGCCTCAGTGCACGGATGAAAATGAGAGAGTTCATACTTCTGCTGAAAAGCCATTCTATAACAGCTTCCCTATTCCCAAGGAGACGATTAGTTTTACAGAAGGAGATGCATATTTTCAAATTAGAGGAGATACGCCAGGGTCATTGAAAGATCCAAACAAAATTTTGCTTGAGAAAATCACAACAGTGATAGGAAAAGCCCAGGCTGAAAACCATTCAGCAGAGACTGAGGTACAAGATACGCCTGTGGTTGAGAAAGGAAAGGACAGAAAGTGGAAGGGAGAGAATGACTCTCGCATTAAACCACTTGTGAGAAAAGCTATAAAGTTGTTTTTCACCCACCCCAAACTGCTTCGTTCATACCTGAACGCCAGTGACACTCAATCTTGGTGTGATTTGTCAAGGAACAAGTTATCTGAAAACTTGGGATGTTTCGGAAACTTGAGTATTGGACGTTTTAACCCGCAATGGAAAACTTTCAATCCAGAAAGAAAGAACGGGACTGCTGACCGTCTGAGCAGATCAAACGAAGGAGCAAAGTTAAGGAGATACATGAGGCCCTATGTCTCATTGAAGAGACACAAGCGCGGATTTCATTGTTACCGTGACAAAGGATGTTTTGCACGCCAATTTAAGCGGGCCACGGAACAATGGCAGACTAAGCGCAGCGAACGGACACCAGATAGTGGACGGGCTGAAGTGGTTCATACTAAACGTCTTTTGTATGCATATGTGAATCAGTACAGCATTTTGGCAGGACGAACGGGCCCAGAAAAAAATTACGAAAGTTAATTCATTGAAAACTCAGAACGACGTCAGGGATTCTCAAAATGTAGAGCCATTGCCAAGTGTAGCGTTAGCAAGCGGACAGCGGTCGAGAGAATTGAAAAGTTGGGTGACAGAAGGAATTTATAATTTAGACAAAGACCTTCTCTCTTTGAATAGTTTGCAACTATTTTAAATTGGGGAGTATCTGTCACAGAGTGATCGAAGATTTTGTCTAGATTATTTTTTAATTCCTTACTTTTCTTTTCCTTCACATTGTGTCTGTTTTCTCTACGGAAATATTTGCACCTGCGATCGTTTCTTTAGCTGTTTTTCAAGTCTTCACTAATAGTCCTGTCATACGATCTTAATGTTATCTTCTTCTACAAAGGCACTTAAAAGCATTTCTTTAAGGATGTCTATACGATTTATTCGCTTAGTCAAAACAACAGTGGTTCTCAGAGTATCATATTTCCGTGTTCAGTGGTCAACTGGAGACCGCCCGATAAATCTTCCGGCATGGCTGAACGAGAGACAGGAAATAATTAACTCTTGGCGTGGGAATCAGGAAATGTTTTAACTTCATGCAAACGAACGCTGAGTTTTAAGATCACTTGCTGATTAACCGTTGGAATACAACGCACGCTTATAGAAGAGAAGCCTCATACCACCTCATATCTACAAGTATATGTGATTGAGAGTAAACGCTACTAAAGTTCTATTTCTTAAGCTGTGGATAAGTCCTGAGCGGTAAGCAAACTCTCAGTATTCGCTTAATTAGCTAACTCTAATATCAAGGGATTAGTTAATTGATGTAAAGTGTGAAATACTTAATATTGTGGTTTTATTTCTTTACATTAGAATGATAGCTATTTTGCATTTATGTATTTTGAATGTTATTGATGCATTATAATGATGTAAGTACTGGCTGATATCTGAAAGTACTACATTCTAATTATATTGGGAATGTGATGAAAAAAAAACAAAAAAAAAACTGTTGTGAACGAGAGAAGACCCATGTTGTTCAATGGACGAGTGAATGAAATATTCCTCCAATGCAGTCACGCACGAACGCACACGGCCAGGCGTCTGCTTATAACAAAGGTTGACCTGGCTGACCTGACCTGATTGTGAGACTACCGCTAGACAGGAATTTGTAAACAAATGGACAGTCGCCTTTAAGGAAAAGACTGACGTTACGGTTCAGGTAAAAATATTATTAGGCACCATTCTGAGACGAAATGTCCAGAGTGGCTGTAGTTAATATATCTGTAAAACAAACAGAAGATTGATTGCCTGTATTATCTTCCTCAGCCCAGTTGCAGAATCCTAGCCAGTTTCTGGATTTTGATTGCTGTAAATTGTTGCGAGTAAACCGCCTAGTTGCTCTATGCTACAGAGAGAACTAGTGCTTACATCTCAAACCCTCTAGCGGTGATCACAAGTCAGCAACCCTGAGCAGTCTACAGCATATGAGCAGTCTACAGCATTTAAGCAGTCAACACCTCGTCAGCACCTGAACAGCATAACGCAACTTCACAACCAGGTTAACGAAAAGCCTAATCATCTCTTGGACTGTAGCCCCACTGAATCAAATTCTCCAGTTGGTAATCCATACCTACTGAGACGCCCAGGAGAAGTCCAAGCAGATAAGTCTACTTAAAACCCAGACCAAAATCAGAATTCACTTATATAAGAAATAGCCACAGGAATAAACTTTCGTCAGTGAGGAAAATAGCCTCTTATTCTTATCTGAACCAAAGACACTGACAGTTCTAAATTTCCTAGTATTTCTTTTTTCAAAGTACATGTCAACATTGATTTTATATTTCTACTGTAATTAAAGTAATTATGTACATTCTGTAACTCACCATCATTCTGAGTTTGACTTAGTAGATTGTATGTTCTGTTCAGAAAAACATTCTCAACCCTCTTTGTATTACTTGTTACTACTAGTTCATCTTCAAAAAGATTTGTGTAAGAAAGAGTTAGTCGTCGCCAGAAAAATACAAGAGTTGGTAGTCTAAAAGGTGAGAAAACCACTGACACCAACCTGTGCCCTTCTGTTAACTCTTTCCCTCAACACTAGCTCACCTCTGTGAAAACTAGTGTATAAAGGTCGATGTGCTTTCTACACATCTTCCTTACTATACAAAACTCTTTATGCGACAATTGAATTCTCATTCAACGTCACTTGGAGTGCACCATCAACTATATCTGCGACAGTATTGTAGAATATCACTGTGTACTATCAAATTATATTATTTTTATTTTTTTTTGGGTGGGGGTGGGGGGGGGGGGGAATTAATGAGAGGCATGCAAATGTGTGTGTGTGTATAATATTACGCTTAATTATTTAGCTTTCCGTATCGTAAAAGAAAGAAAGATAGTTGACTACTGTTACCGCCAACAATGTTAGCTAACCATTTACTTGTCAACGTTGACTAGTCACTGATTTAAAAAAAAACACACAGAGCACAAGGTCTTTTATTTATGGACATGCGCCCTAATATAACCGACAGTTCTTATGTCTAGGATGAACGATGCGCGCCTCACCAAAATAAGACACGACTCCTGATTTAAAAACAAAATAACTGGCCACTCATACAAACAAAAGTCACTTACGATGTATTCGTGTTGTCGATACTCTTGTATCAAACGCTTGATGATTTCTATCGTCTTCTCATCCATGACTGTGATCTACTTAACTACTAGTCATTCTGTTACCTGCACGTTCTTTTACTCTTTTACTTTCAATTTTAGTTTCCAAGAACGTGCGCTGTCACTGCGGTAGCTAAATAATCTATTATCTACTTGACATGTAAGTAATCGACACTGTTTTCCCAGGATTGCCAGGTAGCGCGAGGTTTCACTTTCTGTTTCACGTGCAGACTCAGCTTTCTCTGATCTACTGCATGCTCGGTGAAGCGTTGCTATGAGGATCTGTTGTCGGTTTCCGATCAAACTCATGTTATGCGACCTGGTGCGCTGTCATGTTGTGGTTCTGTGCAGTGCATGCTGCCCCCTCGATCCCCCATCTTACAGAGTTTAGTTTGGTTTATTTAAGGACTTTCTTTATTGCACACGAACTACTCCATCAGTGCTCCGATCTCCTCCCTTAGATCACACAAGGAGGATCTCAGCACAGTGCACGAACTCCGTAGCACAGGCGAGAATCCCAATGTGTGTATATGGGAATCACACATTCTATAAATATTTTTGTTGTGGGTAGGTTTCTAATTTTTAGATTTTGCCAGGGCAGCAGCCTGATAGGCCTACTCTCTACGATTTCCAACTGCCTGAGATTTTTAACGTGCACAACTTGCACCTCCCATTTTTTCGCCCCTTATCCGAGAAGGCTTGGCATCCGATCTCACTACCCATGAGACCAGGGAGGAGTATGACATCATTAGGTTCTGAAAAAAATTTTCCATAAATTATATTCCCTCAACTGGGAATCGAACCCGGTACCTCTAGAACTTGAGGCGGACGCCGTCCCTCTTAGCCACTCCGAAAGAGTTACTATTCGGCAGAAATGTATGCCCTGTACCTTGACAGCAATACAGACACAGTTGGGGAAAGGAGGGGGGGGGGCAGAGAACATGCCATGATATATAAAAAAAAAAGTATACAAAAGGTTAGATGCAGCAGCTATCATTGGGACATGAGATTTTTTTATTTTTTTTTTAAACATGGAGAACAACAACCAAAACCCCGCAGACTTTCATAAATGGATGCTTACGTAGAATAGGAGGATATGACATGATGATTGATGTGGAACTGATGACAAGATGAATAATGTGGAACTGATGACACGATCAATAATGTGGAACTGATGACAAGATCAATAATGTGGAACTGATGACAAGATGAATAATGTGGAACTGATGACAAGATGAATAATGTGGAACTGATGACAAGATGAATAATGTGGAACTGATGACAAGATGAATAATGTGGAACTGATGACAAGATGATTAATGTGGAACTGATGACAAGATGAATAATGTGGAACTGATGACAAGATGAATAATGTGGAACTGATGACAAGATGAATAATGTGGAACTGATGACAAGATGATTAATGTGGAACTGATGACAAGATGAATAATGTGGAACTGATGACAAGATGAATAATGTGGAACTGATGACAAGATGAATAATGTGGAACTGATGACAAGATGAATAATGTGGAACTGATGACAAGATGAATAATGTGGAACTGATGGCAAGATGAATAATGTGGAACTGATGACAAGATGATTAATGTGGAACTGATGACAAGATGAATAATGTGGAACTGATGACAAGGTGGATAATGTGGAACTGATGACAAGATGAATAATGTGGAACTGATGACAAGATGATTAATGTGGAACTGATGACAAGATGAATAATGTGGAACTGATGACAAGGTGGATAATGTGGAACTGATGACAAGATGAATAATGTGGAACTGATGACACGATCAATAATGTGGAACTGATGACAAGATGAATAATGTGGAACTGATGACAAGATCAATAAAGTGAAACTGGTGACAAGATCAATAATGTGGAACTTATGACAAGATCAATAATGTGGAACTGATGACAAGATGACTAATGTGGAACTGATGACAAGATGAATAATGTGGAAATGATGACAAGATCAATAATGTCAAACTCATGACAAGATCAATAATGTGGAACTGATGACAAGATGAATAATGTGGAACTGATGACAAGATGAATAATGTGGAACTGATGACAAGATGAATAATGTGGAACTGATGACAAGATCAATAATGTGGAACTGATGACAAGATGAATAATGTGGAACTGATGACAAGATGAATAATGTGGAACTGATGACAAGATGAATAATGTGGAACTGATGACAAGATGAATAATGTGGAACTGATGACAAGATCAATAATGTGGAACTGATGACAAGATCAATAATGTGGAACTGATGACAAGATGAATAATGTGGAACTGATGACAAGATGAATAATGTGGAACTGATGACAAGATGAATAATGTGGAACTGATGACAAGATCAATAATGTGGAACTGATGACAAGATCAATAATGTGGAACTGATGACAAGATCAATAATGTGGAACTGATGACAAGATCAATAATGTGGAATGTGTTTCAAACGTAAAGCTGATGACAAGATGAATAATGTGGAACTGATGACAAGATCAATAATGTGGAACTGATGACAAGATGAATAATGTGGAACTGATGACAAGATCAATAATGTCGAACTGATGACAAGATCAATAATGTCAAACTGATGACAAGATCAATAATGTGGAAATGATGACAAGATGAATAATGTGGAACTAATGACAAGATGAATAATGTGGAACTGATGACAATATCAATAATGTGGAACTTATGACAAGATCAATAATGTGGAACTGATGACAAGATGAATAATGTGGAACTGATGACAAGATGAATAATGTGGAACTGATGACAAGATGAATAATGTGGAACTGATGACAAGATCAATAATGTGGAACTGATGACAAGATGAATAATGTGGAACTGATGACAAGATGAATAATGTGGAACTGATGACAAGATGAATAATCTGGAACTGATGACAAGATCAATAATGTGGAACTGATGACAAGATGAATAATGTGGAACTGATGACAAGATGAATAATGTGGAACTGATGACAAGATGAATAATGTGGAACTGATGACAAGATCAATAATGTGGAACTGATGACAAGATCAATAATGTGGAACTGATGACAAGATCAATAATGTGGAACTGATGACAAGATGAATAATGTGGAACTGATGACAAGATCAATAATGTGGAACTGATGACAAGATCAATAATGTGGAACTGATGACAAGATGAATAATGTGGAACTGATGACAAGATCAATAATGTGGAACTGATGACAAGATGAATAATGTGGAGCTGATGACAAGATCAATAATGTCGAACTGATGACAAGATCAATAATGTCAAACTGATGACAAGATCAATAATGTGGAAATGATGACAAGATGAATAATGTGGAACTAATGACAAGATGAATAATGTGGAACTGATGACAATATCAATAATGTGGAACTTATGACAAGATGAATAATGTGGAACTGATGACAAGATGAATAATGTGGAACTGATGACAAGATGAATAAAGTGGAACTGATGACAACATCAATAATGTGGAACTTGTGACAAGATGAATAATGTGGAACTGATGACAAGATGAATAATGTGGAAATGATGACAAGATCAATAATGTCAAACTTATGACAAGATCAATAATGTGGAACTGGTGAAAAGATAATAATGTGGAACTGATGACAAGATCAATAAAGTGAAACTGGTGACAAGATCAATAATGTGGAACTGGTGACAAGGTCAATAATGTGGAACTGATGACAAGATCAATAATGTGGAACTGATGACAAGATCAATAATGTGGAACTGATGACAAGATGAATAATGTGGAACTGATGACAAGAATTAGACAAGTGCCAGTGGAACAAGACACGAGAAGAAGACATTGGAGATAGATAGGACAAACATTGAGGACATTTGTTAATAGCACTACCAGGCAGACCTTAGTGTGGAATCTCCATGGTAAGACAGGTCGAGGAAGACCTTAGTGTGGAATCCCCATGGTAAGACAGGTCGAGGAAGACATAAGAACACATGGAGAAGATAGCTGGAGACAGATATTATGGGTTGTAGAAGACATGGAGAGACCTTGAGCTGATGACACGTGACAGGAGATTGGTGTCATGGAAAAGTAGAACTGAAAATTAATTATCGCCCAGTCTGAGGTGGCGCACGTAGAGACCATCGATACTTTGTACGATCGGCAGCTTCATCCTCCCAAGAAGCTGGGTTTATGTGCTCTCTTGCACACATCTTTGAACATCGGTTGCAGTCGTCCAACTGTTCTTTTGCCATCTGCCAGTTGTCCGTAAGAGATATCTTTCGGGATGCCACTATCTTCCATGCAGTGGACATGGCCAAACCAGCGTGGTCTGCACTGTCTAAGCAGTGTATACATGCTTTGAAAGTCAGCGCATGACAACAACTCAACATTAGTCACTTTGTCCTTCCACGAAATACTGAGGATGTGGCGCAGGTGAGTTTGGAGTTTCTCCAAACACGAGATGTGAGGCGGGTAAAGGAAGCTGCAGCTTTGTCAATGCGACTGTCAATTTCTGTGTCCAGAGAGAATTTGTCGTTGATGGTAGACCCCAGGTATGTGAAGTGGTGCACCACTGCCACTTCATAGTTATCTACAATGATACAACATCCACATCCTAACTCAGCCCATTTGTTTTCTTTAGACTTATTGTGAGGCCAAAGTCCTTGCATGCTTGAGTGAAGCGACTCATTAAGCTCTGAAGCTCCTGTTGGCTTTGAGTGACGACTGCAGCTATTGATTGGGTTATGAGAAACTATACCCACAATGAACAATTGGGTATAAAATGGACAAATGGAAAATTCCTGGGGGACCTGGATTTCGCAGATGATGTAGCATTCTTAAGTTCAACACCAAGACAATCCCAAGAAGCAATAAATAATTTGTGTCATCTCTCGGTTAAAATTGGTCTCCAAATAAATGCCTCTAAAACTAAAGCTATGAACTTTTCTAACGAGACCTTTGATATCATCTTGAACGGGGAAAAACTACAGAAAGTTGAAAGTTTCAATTATTTAGGCAGTAAAATGACTCAGGATGGTGACACAACAAGAGAAATCCATACTAGAATTGCTTTGGCAGCTAGCGCCTTCAATAGATTATCTAACATTTGGAAATTACGATCATTGAATATACATACCAAGCTTCGTCTGTTTAATTCAAATGTTATCTCAGTGTTAACATACGGCTGTGAGAGTTGGAAAATAACAAAATCATTGGAGAACAAGCTGAATACATTCGAGAACAAATGTCTTAGAAAACTCATGAACATCAGTTGGAAAGAATTCAAGACTAATCGACAAATAAGAGAAGACTCTAGGCAGAAATATGTCTCCGACTATATAAGGAAAAGACGATGGTCATATATCGGTCATGTCCTACGAATGCAAAACAACAGAATACCACTACAGGCGCTCACTTGGGTTCCTGAGGGTAAGCGGAAAAAAGGAAGACCAAAAGAAACACTCAGAAGAACAATAATAAGAGAAGGAAGAACGTTGGGCCTAAATAATGTGCAAGAGCTAAGAGGAGTGGCGTCACAACGAACAACCTGGAGAGCACTGGTTTCTGCCTTATGCGCCGTGTTTGGCGCTTAAAGAATTTATTATTATTATTATTATAGTGACCCTTATGATTTTAGTTTTTGCCTTCAGCCTTGCGAGGTTAAACAGTCGGCCATCTGAGCTAGTGTTGTGCAAGTGTTCGTTGTATAGTGGTCCAGGTTCAAAGGCTCCTGATACATACTCTCTGTTATTGTCATTCTTGAACAACTAACATCGACAGAACATGGCGGACATAATATCTTCAAGTCAAAATACTGTCCAATGAGTTTTCATTGTACCAACTGGGACGTATTTACAAATCTGAAGTAAACGAATATTTCAAGTACGGAGTAGCAGCCTGTATGACACATACACATTAATATACTTCATGGTTCCAAACATTTAACAATCTATCGTGTACGTTCATGTTGTTGCTGTTGATCATGGAAGATCCAATGTCTGTTAACTTTTTTTGGACTAATTCATTTCTTCAATGAAAAACTCTCGTTACAGCGGCTTTGCTTTTTGGCACAAGTAAGCTACTAGGGTGTTGAGATTTTGCCAAAGACTAATACTGACAATCTATGTCACTTGGTTTTCTAATCTCTTTAAGTCACTGGCCCACAAGCACGTGGCCTTCATGCTCCACTAAATGCACGTGAAAATTCACCGCTGTCACGATTCTTCTAACTAAATCAAGACTACATACCAGCAATCTTGATGTTTCCTGTTTCCTGATGCTTCTTGATGTTTCCTGATGCTTCTTGATGTTTCCTGATGCCTTATGCTTCTTGATATTTCCTGATGCCTGATGCTTCTTGATATTTCCTGATGCCTGATGCTTCTTGATGCCTGATGCTTCTTGATGTTTCCTGATGCTTCCTGATGCCTCTTGATGTTTCCTGATGCCTGATGCTTCTTGATGTTTCCTGATGTTTTCTGATGCCTGATACTTCTTGATGTTTCCTGATGCCTGATACTTCTTGATGTTTCCTGATGCCTGATGCTTCTTGATGTTTCCTGATGCCTGATGCTTCTTGATGTTTCCTGATGCCTGATGCTTCTTGATGTTTCCTGATGCCTGAGATGCTTCTTGATGTTTCCTGATGCCTGATGTTTCTTGATGTTTCCTGATGCCTGATGCTTCTTGATGTTTCATGATGCCTGATGCTTCTTGATGTTTCCTGATGCCTGATGCTTCTTGATGTTTCCTGATGCCTGATGCTTCTTGATGTTTCCTGATGCTTCTTGATGTTTCATGATGCCTGATGCTTCTTGATGTTTCCTGATGCTTCTTGATGTTTCCTGATCCTGATGCTTCTTGATGTTTCCTGATGCTTCTAACTGCTCTGACTTCTTGAATGTCGAAAAGCTTTCTGGTATCTATTCTTGTGATTGCTGCAGAACAGAATCACAACCTCGTATGGGTTTGTGAAGAAAACTGACTATCTTTAGCACATGGTGTAGAATTTTGCACGACTACATCCTGATGAGTGCAACACGAGCTATGCAATTTCGTTATAGCGCTTTTTATACCCTGTTCAACCAGACCCGAAATGGGCCCTTTTGGTTATAATTGGGGCATATTTTGTGTTTTATTCCATTTTGAAGCTAGGCCAGTGTTGGCCCCGAAAGCGGCTGGTCCTGAGAAGGACCCTAGATTACTGTCTGGCAAGACAGAGAATTTTTTTTTTTTTGGTTCAGTTTTTGCCTTCTTCTGATTCTCGCGCTTGTTTTTAAATAGTCCTTGTCTCAGGAAGTCATGTGACCTGTTTCTACTGTTTTAATTTCTTACACTGAAAACTTCTCTATCAGACTGTAACTCTCTAGTACTTTCTTCTTTTCTTCTTCCGTCCTTAGCCACCGACCGTCAAAGCAGTCAGTGGCCATTACGCCTAGTGGCGTCTTAGGGCAACAGCAGATAGGTTTTCTTTGCCATTGTTTCCCATCACGCCTATTGGCGTCTTTAGGGCAACGGCAAATCAATCCATTTGCTGTTGTTTCCGTAATCGAAGTGACTTCTCTAGTACTTTACTCATCATTATTTCTTACGATAGTTTCCCTAGGACCACTTCCTATCACAGTGTGAAGGCTTTCCTTCAGTTGCGTATCTGAATGCATGTTTCAAGAGCAAAGCAAAGAAGATCCCAACAAGTGTAGACAATGATGATAATAAAATAATACAAACAGGTAGTGAAGTCTGATGTCAGTGCAGGCAATGACAATAACATACTACAAGCAGGTAGTGAAGTCTGTTGGCAGTGCAAACCTCATCAGAATAATCTACCTTGAAAATACCCAAATATAATCATTAAGAATCAGTTGCTAATGTATCTACCACCTTAGCACAAATTTCACTGGTGTGGCCATATATGAAGACCAGAATGTATTGTCCAAATAATATCTTTATAGGGAGTACCAGGGAAAAGGACAATTATTAGCTCTATTTTGACTATACAAGAAAACATATGTAGCTAGATGTAAGCAGCTGTATGTACAATAGAAGAAAACATATGTAGCTATATGTAATTAGCTATACGTATTGTTATACAGGGTGCTTGAATGGTCACTTGCTATTTTTAAACTTATTTCTTCACTCCAACTAATTTATATGAAAGAACACCACAATAAAGACAATCAACCGCCATTTTGTTATGTAAAAAAACTATATCACATTATTATTACATTTCAACGTGAGATTCGGCCTGTTCAACACGTGACGTCATAGTGGACAACAGTTTTTATTTTTGTTGTCTCTTGTCACGTCCGTTTATTGGTCATTTTAGATTTTATTTTTTTTGTTTCCGGGAATTTAAAAAAAACAAAAACAAAAAACGTATTTGTCAGATGGTAGTTACAGCTCAATGTTGTGACATTTGTTTATATCCAGTAGATGCACGTGAAGATATAAATATTTCAAAATAAGAAGAGATTTTTTTCAATCACCTTGTGGACAAACATAATATGTAGCTGTAGGCCAGGCGCCACAACTGTATGGATGTGGATAACACATTAACACCACAGCTCTGTGCAGGGAATTGATGACTGAACGTGTGACATACAACATGACAGCTTTATATATGGGGCCATGACTATTGATGACTGAACGTATGACATACAACATGACAGCTTTATATATGGGGCCATGACTATTGATGACTGAACGTGTGACATACAACATAACAGCTTTATATATGGGGCCATGACTTGATGACTGAACGTGTGACATACAACATGGCAGCTTTATATATGGGGCCATGACTTGACTAACGTGTGACATACAACATGACAGCTTTATATATGGGGCCATGACTTGATGACTGAACGTGTGACATACAACATGACAGCTTTATATATGGGGCCATGACTTGATGACTGAACGTGTGACATACAACATGACAGCTTTATATATGGGGCCATGACTTGACTGAACGTGTGACATACAACATGACAGCTTTATATATGGGGCCATGACTTGATGACTGAACGTGTGACATACAACATGACAGCTTTATATATGGGGCCATGACTATTGATGACTGAACGTATGACATACAACATGACAGCTTTATATATGGGGCCATGACTTGATGACTGAACGTGTGACATACAACATGACAGCTTTATATATGGGGCCATGACTACATGACTATTGATCTCTCATCTTTGACATGTTCTCACAGTCTGTCCACATCTCTCATCTTTGACATGTTCTCACAGTCTGTCTATATCTCTCATCTTTGACATGTCTTCACATTCTGTCCACATCTCTTATCCCTGTTATGTTCTCACAGTCTGTTGTCACGGAGTGTTTTAAGGGTGTTTTGCATGTATGAATGTTCCCATGCTCCAGCGGGAGTTTAATTAGTCATCTGAGTTGGGTATGCTTGAGTTGTAATATTTTAGCCACAAGCAATGTTGTGAGCAGAGATTAAGACAAGCTGCTAGCTATAGTTATGCGTGAATGAAGTTCAGTGGGGTGTGGAAGGTGTTCACGTGTTTGGCGAGTACGAATGAAAGGGGTCAGTCAGAGAGAGATGTGTGTTGGGTCAGTAGAGAGTTGAGTCAGGAGAGTAGACAGTAGAAAGGAGACAGCGAAGAGCGTAGAGAAGAGCAGGGTGGATGTCTATAGTAGTGCGCGAGAAGAAAGCCATAGTTGTGCAGTGGATTTATGAAGTATCCTATTTTGTGGCTGTAGATATTCCGAGAATCAGAGTGATTGTAGAATACTCGGGATTTGTTATGTCTCCAATGATTGTAATGGCCTTGTACCCATTGTGACTTATTTGTGATATAATATATTGTTGGAGATTGATATGGTTGTTGGAGTATTACTCCTTAGACAGTGAGCTAGACGAGCGGTGTATGAGTGTTGTCTGATCTTCTACATCCACCCACATACACCCTACTCGTCACATCTGTCTACATCTCTCATCTCTGTTATGTTCTCACAGTCTGTCCACATCTCTCATCTTTGACATGTTCTCACAGTCTGTCCACATCTCTCATCTTTGTTATGTTATCACAATCTGTCCCCATCTCTCATCTTTGTTACGTTATTACAATCTGTCAACATCTCTTATCTTTGTTATTATCACAGTCTGTCCACATCTCTCATCTTTGTTATGTTATCACAGTCTGTCCACATCTCTCATCTCTGTTATGTTATCACAGTTATTCCACATCTCTCATCTTTATTATGTTATCACAGTCTGTCCACATCTCTCATCTTTGACATGTTCTCAAAGTCTGTCCACATCTCTCATCTTTGTTATGTTATCCCAATCTGTCAACATCTCTCATCTTTGACACGTTCACACAGTCTGTCCACATCTTAGACATGTTATCACAATCTATCCACATCTCTCATCTTTGACATGTTATCACAGTCTGTCCACATCTCTCATCTTTGACATGTTATCACAATCTGTCCACATCTCTCATCTTTGACATGTTATCACAGTCTGTCCACATCTCTCATCTTTGACATGTTATCACAATCTGTCCACATCTCTCATCTTTGACATGTTATCAGTTGCCCATTCTTTGATGTTATCAGCCCTGAAATGTTCCCTGGGGTGTCGAAAGGGAGTTAACTACAATGAAATGTGGGTGTGTGTTAACCACAATGAAATGAAGGTGTGTGTTAATCACATCACTGCTGGATGCATCCTCTCATACGTTCATCTCTGCTAGCCTGACATCCTCTCATACATTCATCTCTGCTAGCCTGACATCCTCTCATACATTCATCTCTGCTAGCCTGACATCCTCTCATACATTCATCTCTGCTAGCCTGACATCCTCTCATACATTCATCTCTACTAGCCTGACATCCTCTCATACATTCATCTCTGCTAGCCTGACATCCTCTCATACATTCATCTCTGCTAGCCTTACGTTTGATGTCAAATTCCAACAGTCTTAACCTTGATGATTCATCTATTGCAGTGTCATTCTCTCTAACAGGCGATCATTAATTGTCTCAGTATATCTCCCTTATCCATATCTAGTGTCCCCATAGTGGGTGCTCTTGTTGCTAGACTGTCAGCTCTCTCATTATCACATACCTCTGCATGACTAGGACAGTAGATCTACACTAGCTCCTGCAGACTCGAAGCTTCTATGAATGCTTTCCATTTATGCTGTAGCCAAACATTTTGAACCTTTCGAAGCATGGACTGAGAGTTTGACACATTGACTGCCTTTGTTAATGAAGTTTCAGTTAGCCACCTTAAGGCTGCAGTAACTGCTTCTACCTCCATTCTCATGCTGGAAGTTGTTATCTTGTAAACCCCGCTATGTTCGGTAACGATTCTGCCCTTTACCCTAGCAGAGAAACCCCAACCTGATTTCTCACCACGGATCACAGACCTATCTGTATACACAATGGCATCTATATGATCATGTATCAGCTGATTAATTTCCAGGTCTGCTTTCCCATTGGCCCAAGTTCTACACTCTCTGCCAAGGCTGATGATGACTTGCTGGTAGTTAATCCAGTTTTCATCTGACATACTCCATTTTTCCCCTTTGAATATATTTTCAACTGTGGTCATGTGTTTGATCGTTGTCTCTGCCTGTGCCATCCATGACATCCTTCTCTTTATTTTTGCTCCCTTAATGTCAGCTTTGTTTCCGTGCTGAAGGTGCCGTTTGTCTGTGGTTACTCACATAAAGGCTTTTGCCTGGGCCATTGCATATCTGGATCTAATTGACAGCACTCCAAGAATATACCTCACTGTCACAATGGGGGTATTCTGCATACAGCCCAAGACTAATTGCATCCCTTCATTTTGAATGCGTTCTAGTCATTCACATTGTGTTACTAACAGTGTGAGTATTCCCAGTCCATACTCAATGACGGATATGACTAGCTGATGATAAAGAAGAAATATTATTCTCTGCTCCAGACGCTCCACAGCCATTATTTTCAGGGCTTCCAGACCTCTAATGCATTTCTGTGTGATGTGATCAACATGGTACTTATACGAAAGCCCGCGATCGAAGGTAACTGTAAGGTTAATCAGCTTTTCATGCCGTCCAATTTTCTGTCCATTGAGAGTAATATCTGGAAGGTCTGTTTTCACTATGGAGTTGTTCAAGGAGCACCACATCATGCAGGCCTTGACCTTGGAGCTATTTTCCTCGAATCCCTCCTGTAGTGCCCCATGAATGCTATTAACCATTTCCTGTCGGTCAAAGCCAGTTCTGTAAATGAGTATGTCAACAGCAAAAGTCAGTTTTCGTCCTAACCCAGTTGGCTGAATGGTGGCTACTTCTGCTGTATAGATATTAAACAGCACCGGTGATAGTGGAGAACCCTAGGGTAGTCCCGGGCAAATTGTCATTGGTTTTGATGTCCATGTTCCCAAGCGAAATGCCACTGTACATTACACAGGCTGTGAGAACATGACAATGACCTAGTACAACCTAAATGTAAAAGCTAGTGGTAGTAAATAAATATAATAACCTAAAATTAATAAGCTAGTGATGGTAAATAAGTAAATAAACCCACATAAGACTGCAATCTGGAGGATTTCTGGTCTTAAATATAACCGGTGTGTGGGTGTGTGTGCCTAAATAGATTAAAATTCCTGCGCACACTGATTCAAATTTAGACAGAAGGTGTATGTTAGAAGTAAAGAAAATAACAACATATGTAGAAACAGGACTGTAGAAAATAAATTAGTTTGATGTCTCCAGTGCTACATATAAGCTATCCGTAGAATAATATGGAACTAGACTCATCACAGACTATGCATGGCATGAGATGATCAAGGGAGATAATACACTGGAATATCATACATGTACAGGTGACTAATATGAAGTTATATGACTACTGCACCCTCAGGTATATCGTACAGGTGACTAATATGAAGTTATATGACTACTGCACCCTCAAGTATATCATACAGGTACAGGTGACTAATATGAAGTTATATGACTACTGCACCCTCAGGTATATCATACAGGTACAGGTGACTAATATGAAGTTATATGACTACTGCACCCTCAGGTATATCATACAGGTACAGGTGACTAATATGATGTTTTAAATGTGGCTGGCAACCTTATCATGTAAAAAAATGGCCACAGTCACCACCACTGCAAGAACATGTGAATACTTGGTGGATGATTCCTGCAAGAACATGTGAATACTTGGTGCAGGATTCCTGCAAGAACATGTGAATACTTGGTGCAGGATTCCTGCAAGAACATGTGAATACTTGGTGGATGATTCCTGCTAGAACATGTGAATACTTGGTGGATGATTCCTGCAAGAACATGTGAATACTTGATTCAGGATTCCTGCAAGAACATGTGAATACTTGGTGGATGATTCCTGCAAGAACATGTGAATACTTGGTGGATGATTCCTGCAAGAACATGTGAATACTTGGTGCAGGATTCCTGCAAGAACATGTGAATACTTGGTGGATGATTCCTGCAAGAACATGTGAATACTTGGTGGATGATTCCTGCAAGAACATGTGAATACTTGGTGCAGGATTCCTGCAAGAACATGTGAATACTTGGTGGATGATTCCTGCAAGAACATGTGAATACTTGGTGGATGATTCCTGCAAGAACATGCGAATACTTGGTGGATGATTCCTGCAAGAACATGTGAATACTTGGTGGATGATTCCTGCAAGAACATGTGAATACTTGGTGGATGATTCCTGCAAGAACATGTGAATACTTGGTGCAGGATTCCTACAAGGGGACCAGCTACAGAGATGACTCTATGCTCTGTAATGAACACAAAGATGATGATAATCTTTGTTATTTATAGAAGAGTTTCAGTTTTCACAGACCTGGAGCGTTACTTAACTTCTGTAATTACACAGCCTCCACTAAAGTCAACTCAAATAATAAATATATTAGCCTCAAGTGTTTTCTCCCTTTTCTAAATGTCAACACTGAACTGTTTCCTCTAGCAAACAACATGGACCCCTGATCCTGACATAATCAAATACGTAACTTGAACAAATGCAAATCTTTGTGTTCAACTTTATTTTCAAAACTGTGAACACAAAAATGTCTCCTGTACAAAATATACAAAATTACACATGGTAAAAATGTTCAATATATTTATTCAATAATATAACAGTTAAGATTGTTTATAATGTGTTACAATAATCAATTTATGTGGCCGGAGAAATGAGACAACAATTTATGCGTCAAGCTAAGAACATTACATACTGTCTAGACGCAGTGACAGATATAGCCTCCCAATGGTTTTGCTTCAGAAATAAACTATATTCTATTTTAAGACCAAAATGGCAAAGTCATTCTATTTTTAACATGAGATCCAGGGAGCCGCGCTGGTTGTAATGGGTACCACGCTGCGCTGGCGATCAGGTGATCCAGGTTCAAGCCCGGGCGAGTACATTTGAATCAGTAACCTTGACCGAGACTTGGACTGGATTAATTTGAGACATTTGAAGGAGTGTCGTCGACCAGGGACTGGCAGCTCCTGAGCTGACCCAGCTCTAATGGGTACTTTCCAAAGACGGCGAGTATCTACCTGAATGGCAATGATTTCCCAGTTTTAGTATCACAGCTGAAATGGCTTCCTCGCAGGTACATCAAAACAGAAGCAACATTTTAATTTATTGTATCAGAAAGTAATGGAAACGCCAGTTTTTACAACACAAGAAAAAACATATATAAATATTTAATATGATGACATAAAACAGAAGCACAGTTTAACATCGGAGCAGATACAAGATTACAGTTTGTATATCAGAATAAACCCAACAGTTAAAAAAAGTGCCTGATAATCTAATACAACTATCCTTGTTCAGAATGTTGGTTGTGATTGGAGACTAGCTATCCTTGTTGAGAATGCCAGTTGTGACTGGAAACTAGCCAGAATTGTTGAAAATGTTGGTTGTAAATGAAGGCTAGCCAGATAACTTGGATGTCTGCTGGGCGGCCATAACTTGACTTATAATTCTCAAAACCTTGGTTGATTCTCTGAAAGCATGTAAGATAAAATGTCTCCATGATGGGAGCTTGTACACAAGTTCATTTGCTTAGGTTACTGACAATGGTTATGTTTATTGGCAAGGTTTTTGTAATTGTCAAGGTTACTGCTTATGGCTGTGGCTATGGTGGTGATTATTATTATGGTGACAGTTACTTATGAAGAGATGCGACCGGTGGATGAAATGTAAGTTCCCAGTTTATTGAAGTTTCCTGCACTGAAATGAATTTGGAGAGAAAGGAATGCACGCTGACAGGGAATTATGTGTGTGTGTGTGTGCATGCTTTTTTAGGGGACAAGCTATTTTTTTGTTATGGACAGTGTCCTGTAAGAATGCATATTGTATAGACAGTATTTGGATTCTATGTGAAAATGAGTTTGATAATGGCCAGATTTGTGGAAAGAGTGTCTGCTCTGGAAGTATGTCCACGAATGAAGATGATGTATTTAATGACTGTATTTTGGAATTCAATGTAGATAGGACTAAATATAAAGGATTTAATGTGACAACTGCAGAATAATAATTGTGCCTAGTATGTAGTCACTGAGCAGACATGTATCTGCAAAAATATGTACAAAGTTATGGATGCTAGAAAGCACTGGATCTGACTATGTTTTAATTTCATACATGCCACATGCTATGGTTTACCCATAATCTGTACATGGTGTTTGCATTTTCAGATGTGTACACACTGTACATAATTTCCGTACAGGTTTTCTAACCCATTCCCCTTATTACTGTGTCTCAGAATTCTTTTATAAGGTCCTATCAAACACAGGATTTCCCAGTCTGTTAGTGATAATTAAGCACAGAAATAGATTAAATGATGACACCATCACATTATTTTTACAGTGTAAAATAAACTCAGACATTTATTGTTTGGGTTTTAAAATAAGTGAAGACTTGCTTTAAAAGGCAAAGTCCCTGTGCCTCATTTATAATGCAGCCCACTTGAATTGAAAATATTTTTACATGAATTAACTCTTTTGATATGTTTTTTTAGTCTTTGTACAGGGTTTTGGATTTTTTGTACAGGTTTTTCATCTCCGAGGTGTGGCATGTATGAATTTTAGCAATGATCTTCAAAGAGGATGTTAATATGGATGTGTTTTATGTAACTGATGTCTATATTCAAAAGATCGGAAATGTTTCCAGACGACTTCTGAGACTTTTGTTGTTACAGGCTGTTTCACTTTACTGATGAGTCGTTATTACATTTTGATTCATTCACCCTACAACAGCACAATAATAGACTTGAAGAATCTTGTGACACTACAGTTATGGTAAAAGTTATTGTTATGGTGAGTGTAACTGTTATAGTGAGTGTAACTGTTATAGTGACTGTTACTGTTATAGTGAGTGTAACTGTTACAGTGAGTGTAACTATTACAGTGAGTGTAACTGTTATAGTGAGTGTTACTGTTATAGTGAGTGTTACTGTTATAGTGAGTGTAACTGTTATAGTGAGTGTAACTGTTATGGTGAGTGTAAGTGTTATAGTGAGTGTAACTGTTATAGTGAGTACTACTGTTATACTGAGTGTTACTGTTATAGTGACTGTTACAGTGAGAATAACTATTATAGTGAGAGTTACTGTCATAGTAAATAAATATTAGACAAAGATAAAGGTATGTTTTCAGGCACTCGTAAGAAATAAAGAAGTAGAAAACTAAACAACAGAAAAACAACAGGCGTGAGTGGCTTACCCATGACTCAAACCCAGGACCTTCCGTGCGACAATCCCGCCTAGCTATGCAAGCGAATCACACTATCCTCCCTGCCATCTAGGCATCACCAAAAAATGATGCTTCGATGACAGGTCATTAGTGCGACCCGCAACACATAACACCGGTAATTTACCATGGGCAGTACATATACTGTTATAGTGAGTGTAAATGTTATTGTGAGTGTTGCTATTATAGTGAGAATTACTATCACAGTGAGTGTTACTGTTATAGTGACTGTTACTGTTATAGTGAGAATTACTGTTATGGTGAGTGTAACTGTTATAGTGAGAGTTACTGTTATGGTGAGTGTAACTGTTATAGTGAGAGTTACTGTTATGGTGAGTGTAGCTGTTACAGTGAGTGTTACTGTTATAGTGACTGTTACAGTGAGAATTACTGTTATGGTGAGTGTAACTGTTATGGTGAGTGTAACTGTTACAGTGAGTGTAACTGTTATAGTGAGTGTTACTGTCATAGTGAGTGTTACTGTTGTAGTGAGTGTTACTGATAGTGAGTGTTACTGATAGTGAGTGTTACTGTAATAATGAGAGTTACTGCCATAATAAGTGTAATTGTTATAGTGAGTGTTACTGTTATAGTGAGTGTAATTGTTATAGTGAGTGCTACTGTTATAGTGACAGATACTGTTATGGTGAGTGTAACTGTTATAGTGAGTGTTAATGTTATAGTGAGAGCTACTGTTCTGGTGAGTGTAACTGTTATAGTGAGTGTTACTTTTATAGTGAGTGTTACTGTTATAGTGAGTGTTACTGTTATAATGAGTGTTACTGTTATAGTGAGTATTACTGTTCTGTTGAGTGTTACTGTTATAGTGAGTGTTACTGTTATAGTGAGAGTTACTGTTATGATGAGTGTAAATGTTATAATGAGAGTTACAATTATAGTGAGTGTTGCTGTTATAATGAGAGTTACTGTTATGGTGAGTGTAGCAGTTATAGTGAGAGTTATTTTTATAGTGAGAGTTACTTTCATAATGAGTGTAACTGTTATAGTGAGTGTTACTGTTATAGTGAGAGTTACTGTAATGGTGGATGTAATTGTTATAGTGATAGTTACTGTTATAGTGATAGTTACTGTTATAGTGATTGTTACTGTTATGGTGAGTGTAACTGTTATAGTGAGTGTTACTGTTATATTGATTTTTACAGTTATAGTGAGTGTTACTGTTATAGTGAGTGTTACTATTATAGTGAGTGTTACTGTTGTAGTGAGTGTTAGAATTATAGTGAGTGTTACGGATATAGTGAGTGTAACTGTTATAGTGAGTGTTACTGTCATAGTGAGTTTTACTGTTATAGTGAGTGTTACTGTTCATGAGTGTTACCATACCTGTCAACCTGTACGAATTTTTCGTACAATGTACGGATTTTTGATACTTTTAGCAGTGTACGGCCGTACAGACTCGTTGTACGGATTTTTCTCCACGCCAAAAAAAAAAAAAAAAATTTTTTTTTTTTTTTTTTTAAATTCTAAAAATATTTTCCAACCCAAGTTTTTTTAAATTTTAAATCAGAAAATATTTTCTAGCCCAGGTTTTTATTTAACCATTTTTTTAAATTTTTAATTCCGGGAACCTCGGCGTCCGTTTTTAAACTGAGGTCTCTCCCAGCAACCAATCAAATCCTTTCATTCCCAACAATTCGGCAAAAACTTTGAATTCGGCCTCAAACGCTTTTGGTTTTCAGCGCGACATGGCATATTTTTAAAGTTACCTGTTATCAACGACCATGTTTGCTTGCCACCACACTTCGACGCCATTTCGTTTAAAAAAGCTAAGTACTTATAACTTGGTTAAATATTGCTGTTGTTTTGCTTTGTTGCAATTTAATCGCTGTCTTAATCTTTCCAGTTATATCTTGCCCTTCAATATATTTCCGTTAAATTGTCATAATATTCTGTTTAGGCCCTACATAACTAGAAAAAAAAAAAGTTTGTTTGCGTTGAGTAGGCTTACTTTATTCCAGCACTCAAGATTAGCTGCTTTATTTTTTAATAAAGTGGCAATCTGTTATCACTTTAAGCTACCAACTCGTACATAATAATTTTGTAAATTTTTGGTGGTACGTTTTTTCTTCCTAGATTTGATATTCTGTTCATAATTTTGTTTATAATTTTTTTTTTTTTTTTTGGTGCTGTTAGCCGTTTGCTTTGTTCGTAGTATTTTTTAATCATTCTCTTCGTCTACAAAGATTATTAGTTGAAATATTTCATCCACTGAATGATGGCTGAGCCTAATTCAAAGAAACAAAAGCTTGCAGGTCATGGTAAGTTTCAGGTCGAATGGGTTAAACTCTTCCCTGGCATTGTAGATGCATCCAAGTTAGGATCAACCCATGCTTTTTGTAGATTATGCAGCAAAGATATTAAAGTAGTAGCTTCAGGATTATATGATCTGAAAGTACATTTTAAATTGAAATTGCATGAACAAATGTTTGCAATGAAGAAGGGAGCATCTATTAAGACCTTTTTTGCTCAGCCAAAGCAGGAAGAGGGTGGCATTATAAGGGCTGAAGTTTTATTTGCCAATTTCATTGCCCAGCATAACTTAACTGCATCTGTTGCTGATCACTTTTGTGACTTGGCGCCTGTAATGTTTCCTGACAGTGATATTGCCAGAAAGTTCCAGTCTAAGAGGACAAAGACAACACTTATCATTAAAAACTGCCTGGCTCCATCTGCAACAGAACCAGTGATAAAGCTGTGCAGGGAAACACCCTTCTCATTAATGGTTGATGAATCAAATGACAAGAAAACAGAGAAGCGGTTAGCTATTATGGTGAGAGTTTTTGAAGAAGGATTGGGACCAAGAACGAGATTGTTGGACATGCCTGTATGCAGTGGTGGAACCAGTGAGGCGATATTCAGTGATGTTGATAATCTGTTCACAAAATTTCATATTCCATGGAAAAATTGCATCGGCTTTGCTAGTGACAACTGCAATGTCATGGTGGGGAAATCAAACTCAGTACTTACTAGGATCAAGCAGAGGAACCCTTATGTTTTTAGTATTGGGTGCATTTTCCACCTTGCAAATTTATGTGCACAATATGGAATCAAACAGTTGACTGTGCCAGTAGAAGACCTTTTGTTAGACATGTACTATCATTTTGAGCACAGCTCAAAACGACGAAAGGCTTATAAGGAGTTCCAACTATTCACAGAAGCAGATGACCTGAATATTCTTAAACATTGTCAGACTCGCTGGCTGTCATTGCAGAAGGTAGTGGATAGAATTATTAACCAGTATACAGCTCTCTCATCTTATTTTGAAAGCCACAATGATGTTGAAAAGCCTGGCAGAGTCCAAAACATCCATAAACTTTTAAAAGCACCACTAACCCAGCTGACCCTTCGTTTTCTGAGTTTCATTCTGCCACTGTTAAATGAGTTTAATAAACTCTTTCAAACAGATGAGTCGCAGATTGGTGGCATGATGGAGGAGATGGACAGATTGCTTAGAAAATTTTTAGTTAAATTTGTGGAGATGAAGTATGTTAAACAGGTTGTTGACTTGAGGCATATCAAATTTAGTGATCGTGGGGGTGCAGCATGATGACAGCATACTGGCAATTGGCCTCTCGAACAGAGCATTTATCGAAGAAATGGAGCTTGATAGTGGAGTAAACAGTTCATTTTTTGAGGATGTCAGAAATCTTTACACATCAGTGGTTAAAAAAAATTACTGATAAATTTCCCTTTGACAACCAGGTTCTAAAGGACTTAAAAGTGCTAGATCCAAGCACTAAAGATAATCTCAGGTATCCAAACATCTGCACATTGGCAGATGCTTTTGCCCAAGATCTTGATCAGGAAGCACTGAAAGATGAGTTCGATGACTACTGTATGTTGTCTGATGTGTGTGTGCCTCTACTAACAGATAGTGGTCAGAAAAAGAGCTTCTGTAGCTATTGGCTGGAAGTTGTTGACCAGAAAACTAGTACTGGTGCCATCCGCTTCCCTAATTTGAAAGTCATCATTCAGCGACTGCTGATACTCCCTCACAGCAATGCTGACTGCGAAAGATCATTTTCAATGATGAAAAAAAATCCACACAGACTGCAGGAGGTCCATGAATGCGGACACACTCACTTCTATTTTACAGTGTAAGATTAACATTGATACATGCTGTGCAGACTTTAAGCCCACAAATGCAATTCTGCAAAGTGCTAAAAGTGCATGTGTTGATTATAATACAAAACACTGTACATCGAAAGAACAGTGTACATCATGATCACTTAGTTTTTTATATGTAAAGAACAGTTTGAGGCTATTAGCATGTTTTATATCACAATAATTCAAATGCTAATAGATTTGTATATGTCATTTCTCATTTTAAAACTGTATTGCGTATAATTTATTAATATATTTTTTGCGTAAGGATTTTTGGGTGTTTGTAAGGATTTTTTTGGTCCGGCGTACAGATTTTTGTCTCAGGAGGTTGACAGGTCTGGTGTTACTGTTATAGTGAGTGTAACTGTTAAAGAGAGTGTAATTGTTATAGTGAGTGTTACTGTTATAGTAGTGTTGCTGTTATAGCGAGTGTTACTGTTATAGCGAGTGTAACTGTTATAGTGAGTGTAACTGTTATAGTGAGTGTTACTGTTATAGTAAGTATTACTGTTATATTGAGTGTTAAGGTTATATTGAGTGTTACTGTTATAGTGAGTGTTACTGTTATATTGACTGTTACTGTTATATTAAGTGCTACTGTTATAGTGAGTGTTGCTGTTATAGTGAGTGTTACTGTTTTGGGGAAAGTTACTATTACAGTGAGAGTTGCTGTTGTCGTGACAGTTATTGTTATGGTGAAAGGTACTGTCATAGTGAGTTAGTGTTGTGGTAAACGTTACTGTGATGGTGAAAGTTACTGTCATAGTGAGAGTTGCTGTGTGGTGAATGTTACTGTTATGGTGAAAGTTACTGTTATGGTCAATGTTATTGTTATGGTCAATGTTAGTTATGGTTAAAGTTACTGTTATGGCAAAGCTAATGTTATGGTCAAAGTTACTGTAATAGTAAGTGTTGCTGCTATGATCAAAGTTACAGTTATGGTCAAATTGCAGTTGTGTCAAAGCTAATATTATGGTCAAAGCTAATGTTATAGTGAGAGTTGCTGTTATTGTGAAAGTTACTGTTATAATCAAATTTACAGTTATGGGCTAAGTTGCAGTTATGGTCAAAGTTATTGTTATAGTTGTGAATGTTTTTATGGTAACTATTTTAATTGTGATTGTTGTTATTGTGATGAATTTACCATGATACAACGTTAAAATATCTCCAATATAAGGATAAAATGTAGGGATAAAAATAATGCGTAAGATACTAGGAGACATGCTCGCCCATGCCCACATTTCCCACCGCCAGTCAAACTAACTTGTTAGACGTGCAGACGAAACGGTTACCCTTTGTAGACGGGAGGGAAATGGAGATCAAAAAAGGAAAAATATGACTGAACACGTGTTTGATTCTAGCAAGGCTAAAAAGACGCAATTGGTGGTAAAAGGAAAAAAATTCACGTCACTAGTTAACACAATGTAAGGAAATTGACAGAAAAGACCTTGGCTCTTATTCGAGACAGTCATTTCTTGGACGTTTTTCGATACTTGGTCCTTTTATTTGAATTCAGCGGCAAACGCCGTAGAGAAGGTTCTCGAACAAATTTCAAAAAACTAAACATGAGAAAAATATGTTTTTTCTTAATAATAGAGTTATGAATATAAAACCTAGCTAGTTTGATAGCCCATCTTGAGCAGAGAACTAATATACTTTAAATTATACAGACGGATAGATAACAAGGAAGATATTGACAAAAGACTGTATTGTTCACATCAGACCAGTGACAGTACTGTTGTGCAAACTTTCACAAAAAGCTTCAAATTCTTGGCCTTGAGACACGCAAAGGCAAAAATCAAGCTGTAATGTAAAAGAGGGGAAAGGTGGAGAATTGTGGCTAAAAATAACTTAGGAGGCAGATTTGTGTAGGATATTGCATGTAGAACCAAGTGTGTTTTTTATGAAAAACCAAGTAGAGACAGACGGACCAACAGACAATAATACACACTTGACTGAGATCTGACTGAATTTTACTTTTGGTTGTAGATTTGAAAAGTTAGGGGGGAAGTCGGTGATTGGGCAAATGTAATCATATTAGCGGGACAGAGATGCGCATTTTTGCCATTTGAAATAATACTGTCCAGAGACACAGTGGTTATTGCATGTGGTGTTGTTCCTAGAAGATAGTACATACATTTAGAGGGACGCCATCATATAGCCAGCAGCTCAGCTGAGTTTTGCTAGCAATTAACTGTGTTCTCAATTCTGAATTCTGGTAAGAATGAAAGTATTTATTTTGTACATTTTAATATCTCGAGTGATTGATACTGCCATATCATATAAAATGATTACGACAAGTAAGTGTTCGCTCTAGGTCCCCAGCCCAATTTCAGGGTCTAGAGACAAACAAAATATATGGACGCCTAACTAAGACTATGGAAGGCGGATCTATTGTTGAGATCAGTGGGAACATATCACCTATCTTATTGAATACAAGGAAACTATTGAACATATCTCAGATGCAATATAGTCTTGGGGAACTAGTACTATATGAAAACAACTGGGTAAGAGGTGCTGTGTGGTCAGAGAGATCTGACCCATTCTGTGTAGTGTTGATGTGTTGTGCTGTGTGTAAGAGTGGTGCAGTAAATAGATTACTGACACAGTGCACAACTTTTGTTTCAGAATTGTGAGTTTCTGTTGTGGCACTAGGGTAGTGCCACATAAGTAATCAAGATTGCACAAGCAGATGTGTGTGCAGCCAAACAGTGTGTCGGTGCAGTCTACCATTGTATTCTAGCTACCGAGAGGAGTGGGCCACCGGAATCCAGCATTAGATCTTCGCAGACAAGATGAGTGATTTAGTGGCCTGCTGAGGATTCACCATACTCCTAAAGAATTTATAAATATTTCCCTCATAAATATACTGATTTTGGGAAAGATACATTTATTAAAGTTCATAAAACAATGGACAAAGCTTGTTCTAGTCACAGAGTGGGAGTGATGACACCACCCCAACAGCATATCCAGTAATAGTTTCCCAGAGACATTAGAAATATAATTAATATTAACTAGTCTGATAAAATACTTGTGTACACACATTCCATTTTATTATGCCATATATTTATGCATTCCATTTATAACTCCATAACATTTCATATGTTCTGACCAACTAAAACATTGGTTCAGAACAAATAAATTTAAAGAAAATTTTAATATTTAAACTAAAACAGCCTGAGTTAGTTCAGTGTGTTATAGAATTCTATTAATATTATTAGACATTAATTATCTGTGTGTGTGTTTGTATATTTTACTACAACACATTACATTTCAGTACGCTAGACTTTTTAACATAGCTACATTCATAATAGAAAAAAAAAGATATGTTTGAGGTCGTAAGTGGTAGTAAGAAGGGCCTCCTGTAATTCACATCTACATTTATCTCAGGAGCCTTCACAGCTGACCTCATACATTACAATAGGTAACATCACAACCATACAGTACCATCAAAAACCACTACAGTTATGGTCACTGTTATAGTTGTGAATGTTGTTATAGTAACTGTTATAGTTGTGATTGCTGTTAAGGTCACTGTTGTAGTTGTGATTGTTGTTATGGTAGAATAAAAAAAAATAAAAATTTACAGAAACACACAAATAGTAATACGTCTTATAAAGAGAAAGGACAAGAAAAACCTATGTTGCGACCACAAGGCCTTCGTCAGGGACAGACAAACAAGAGACAGGAGGGAAAGAAAGTGAGAATTAAGTGGAGAACATGAAACTCTAGAAATAAGAGAAAAAATACTCCCTTTGAGTTTTGTCACATTTTGGAGCAAAGATGGCTGCCACAAAACCGGAAAGCGGAAGTGGATAGTACATTAAGAAAAAAAAAAAAATAATGAAAACAGAGACTGGAAAACAAAGTGAAAAAAAAAAATAACAATAACAATAACAAATATTAATAAATAAATGAAAAGAGTGTTTTAAAATATATATATATATATATATATATATATATATATATATATATATATATATATATATATATATATATATAATATATATATATATAATATATATATATATATATATATATATATATATATATATATATATATATATATATATATATAAGTGCATAGAATATATTATATACATATATATTATTATATACATACACACATATATATATAATATATATATATATATATATATATATATATATATATATATATATATATATATATATATAAATATATAAATAATAAATATATAATATATATATATATATATATATATATATATATATATATATATATATATATATATATATATATATATATATATATATATATATATATATATATATATATATATATATATATATATATATATATATATATATATATATATATATATATATATATATATATATATATATATATATTTATATATATATATATTTATATATATATATATTTATATATATATATATTTATATATTTATATATAAATATACATAGAATAGGAGAGAAGTCAAGGGTGATCGCAATCATAGTAGAAAGTCATAATAAAACTGGGACTGGATAGAAAAGGACACCTCAGATAAAAGAATGCTGGGTATTCAAACCGTCAGGTTTAAGGCAACCCATAAGATGGATGAGGCATTGTTCCAGGGGGAACCGACTGTTGGCATCCGAGGAACAGGATCTGATGGCTGTCACCTGGATGTCAGTGGCACCATGGTGGCCAAGGCCATTGAAGTGGATGGCCACAGGTGTGGATTTCAACTGAGAGATGTCGTAGAGGTGTCTGCAGAATCGGTCCCCCAGTCGTGTGCCCGTTTGGCCAATGTAAGTAATGGTTACTGCTATAGTTGTGATTGTTGTTATGGTGACTACTTTGGTTGTGATTGTTGTTAAAATCACTATCATAATTGTGATTGTTGTTATGGTCACTGCTGTTGTTGTGATTATTGTTATGGTCACTGTCATAGTTGTGAATGCTGTTACTGTCACTGTCAAAGTTGTAAATGTTGTTATGGTCACTGTTGTAGTTGTGATTGTTGTTATAGTAACTGTTGTAGTTGTGATTGTGAATGTTGTTATGGTCACTGTCATAATTGTGATTGTTGTTATAGTCACTGTCATAGTTGTGATTGTTGTTATGGTCACTATTATAGTTGTGAATGTTGTTATAGTCATTGTTGTAGTTGTGAATGTTGTTATGGTCATTGTCATAGTTGTGATTGTTGTAGTTGGGAATAGTGTTATTTTCACTGTTGTAATTGTGATTGTTTTTATGGTCACTGTTGTAGTTGTGATTGTTGTTATGGTCACTTTTGTAGTTGTGATTGTTGTTATGGTCACTGTCATAGTTGTGATTGTTGTTATGGTAACTTTTGTAGTTGTAATTGTTGTTATGGTCACTGCTGTAGTTGTGATTGTGTTTATGGTCACTGTTGTAATTGTGATTGTTGTTATAGTAACTTTTGTAGTTGTGATTGTTGTTATGGTCACTGTTGTAGTTGTGATTGTTGTTATGGTCACTGTTGTAGTTGTGATTGTTGTCAGGTTCACTGTTGTAGTTATGATTGTTGTTATGGTCACTGTTGTAGTTGTGATTGTTGTCAGGTTCACTGTTGTAGTTATGATTGTTGTTATGGTCACTGTTGTAGTTATGATTGTTGTTATGGTCACTGTTGTAGTTGTGATTGTTTTTAAGGTCACTGTTGTAGTTGTGATTGTTGTTATGGTCACTGTTGTAGTTGTGATTGTTGTCAGGTTCACTGTTGTAGTTATGATTGTTGTTATGGTCACTGTTGTAGTTGTGATTGTTGTTATGGTCACTGTTGTAGTTGTGATTGTTGTTATGGTTACTGCTGTAGTTGTGATTGTTGTTATGGTCACTGCTGTAGTTGTGATTGTTGTTATGGTCACTGCTGTAGTTGTGATTGTTGTTATGGTCACTTCTTCTTCTTCTTTGATCCTTAGCCGCCGACCGTCAAAGCAGTCAGTGGCCATTACGCCTGGTGGCGTCTTGTAGGGCAACAACAAATTGATTCCACTTTGCTCGGTCGGCGGCCATCCTTCGTACAGTGCCCCAACTTTGGTTCACTCTTTGCATCTCAGCCTCCACCAAGTTGTTTTTGGTCGGCCTCTCTTTCATTTTCCTTCAAGGGTCCATAGCATAGCTGTTCTTGTGATGGCATCAGGGTCTCTTCTGAGGACATGGCCAACCCAGCTCCAGCGTCTGCCAGCTATGATGGTGTGCATGTCCTCTTGCTTGCTCAGAGTAAGCAGATCTTGGTTGGTGATGGTATTCGGCCAAAAGATTCGGAGAATTTTTCTTAGGCATGTTGTATGAAAAGAGGACAATTTCGACATTTCCTTCTCTGTAACTCTCCAGCTCTCCACGCCATAGAGAAGCACAGAAAGCACATAGCTCTGATATAATCCTAATTTTGTGCTTGTGCTGTACTGAGAGGACTTCCAGATGTTGTTTAGACTAAAAAAGGCTGTTCTTGCTTTGTTCATTCTGTTGTTGATGTCGTTGCTTGCTCCGACATCTGGTGTTACTACGCATCCTAGGTATGTGAAGGTGTCTGTCTGTTCCAGTTGCTGATTCCTTACTGATATGGGCTCAGGGTTGTTCACATTGTTATGGTCACTGTTGTAGTTATGATTGTTGTTATGGTCACTGTTGTAGTTGTGATTGTTTTTAAGGTCACTGTTGTAGTTGTGATTGTTGTTATGGTCACTGTTGTAGTTGTGATTGTTGTCAGGTTCACTGTTGTAGTTATGATTGTTGTTATGGTCACTGTTGTAGTTGTGATTGTTGTTATGGTCACTGTTGTAGTTGTGATTGTTGTTATGGTCACTGCTGTAGTTGTGATTGTTGTTATGGTCACTGCTGTAGTTGTGATTGTTGTTATGGTCACTGCTGTAGTTGTGATTGTTGTTATGGTCACTTCTTCTTCTTCTTTGATCATTAGCCGCCGACCGTCAAAGCAGTCAGTGGCCATTACGCCTGGTGGCATCTTGTAGGGCAACAACAAATTGATTCCACTTTGCTCAGTCGGCGGCCATCCTTCGTACAGTGCCCCAACTTTGGTTCACTCTTTGCATCTCAGCCTCCACCAAACAGCTCTGATATAATCCTAATTTTGTGCTTGTGCTGTACTGAGAGGACTTCCAGATGTTGTTTAGACTAAAAAAGGCTGTTCTTGCTTTGTCATTCTGATGTCTTTGCTTTCCGACATGATTGTTGTTATGGTCACTGTTGTAGTTGTGATTGTTGTTATGGTCACTGTTGTAGTTGTAAATGTTGTTATGGTCACTGCTGTAGTTGTGATTATTGTTATGGTCACTGTTGTAGTTGTGATTGTTGTTATAGTCACTGCTGTAGTTGTGATTGTTGTTATGGTCACTGTTGTAGTTGTGATTGTTGTTATGGTCACTGTTGTAGTTGTAAATGTTGTTATGGTCACTGTTGTAGTTGTGATTATAGTTATGGTCACTGTTGTAGTTGTAAATGTTGTTATGGTCACTGTTGTAGTTCTGATTGTTGTTATGGTCACTGCTGTAGTTGTGATTGTTGTTATGGTCACTGTTGTAGTTGTGATTATAGTTATGGTCACTGTTGTAGTTGTGATTGTTGTTATGGTCACTGTTGTAGTTGTGATTATAGTTATGGTCACTGTTGTAGTTGTAAATGTTGTTATGGTCACCGTTGTAGTTATGATTGTTGTTATGGTCACTGCTGTAGTTGTGATTGTTGTTATGGTCACTGCTGTAGTTGTAATTGTTGTTATGGTCACTGTTGTAGTTGTGATTATAGTTATGGTCACTGTTGTAGTTGTGACTGTTGTCAGGTTCACTGTTGTAGTTATGATTGTTGTTATGGTCACTGTTGTAGCTGTGATTTTAGTTATGGTCACTGTCATAGTTGTGATTATTGTTATGGTAACTTTTGTAGTTGTGATTGTTGTTATGGTCACTGCTGTAGTTGTGATTGTGTTTATGGTCACTGTTGTAGTTGTGATTGTTGCTATAGTAACTTTTGTAGTTGTGATTGTTGTTATGGTCACTGTTGTAGTTGTGATTGTTGTCAAGGTCATTGTCATAGTTGTGATTGTTGTCAGGGTCACTGTTGTAGTTGTGATTGTTATTATGGTCACTGTTGTAGTTGTGATTGTTGTCAGGTTCACTGTTGTAGTTATGATTGTTGTTATGGTCACTGTTGTAGTTGTGATTGTTTTTAAGGTCACTGTTGTAGTTGTGATTGTTGTTATGGTCACTGTTGTAGTTGTGATTGTTGTCAGGTTCACTGTTGTAGTTATGATTGTTGTTATGGTCACTGTTGTAGTTGTGATTGTTTTTAAGGTCACTGTTGTAGTTGTGATTGTTGTTATGGTCACTGGTTTAGTTGTGATTGTTGTTATGGTCACTGTTGTAGTTGTGATTGTTGTTATGGTCACTGTTGTAGTTGAGATTGTTGTTGTGGTCACTGCTGTAGTTGTGATTGTTGTTATGGTCATTGTTGTAGTTGTGATTGTTGTTATGGTCACTGTTGTAGTTGTGATTGTTGTTATGGTCACTGCTGTAGTTGTGATTGTAGTTATGGTCACTGTTGTAGTTGTGAATGTTGTTATGGTCACTGGTTTAGTTGTGATTGTTGTTATGGTCACCGTTGTAGTTGTGATTGTTGTTATGGTCACTGCTGTAGTTGTGATTGTTGTTATGGTCACTGTTGTAGTTGTGATTGTTGTTGTGGTCACTGCTGTAGTTGTGATTGTTGTTATGGTCACTGTTGTAGTTGTGATTGTTGTTATGGTCACTGTTGTAGTTGTGATTGTTGTTATGGTCACTGCTGTAGTTGTGATTGTTATTATGGTCACTGCTGTAGTTGTGATTGTAGTTATGGTCACTGTTGTAGTTGTGAATGTTGTTATGGTCACTGCTGTAGTTGTGATTGTTGTTATGGTCACTGTTGTAGTTGTGATTTTAGTTATGGTCACTGTTGTAGTTTTGATAGTTGTTATGGTCACTGTTGTAGTTGTGAATGTTGTTATGGTCACTGTTGTAGTTGTGATTGTTGTTATGGTCATCCTGAGAAGACAAAGAAACAACATGATCACTGCTTCCACAGACAGCTGGCAATCTCATCACATAAAACAAATCACTACAGAAAACACATCAAGAGAACATTATCTGTAAGGTAAGCCAATGTAGAACACTATCTGTAAGGTAAGCCAATGTAGAACATTCAATGTAGAACATTATCTGTAAGGCAAGCCAATGTAGAACATTATCTGTAAGGTAAGCCAATGTAGTATTAAATTACTGTACCTTTGATCACCAAGAGCTAACACTTAGTGATGGTGGATCAATGCCGAGACAACACTATTGTATCTTTGAACACATACCGTAAAATCTCGCGTATAATACGCACAATTTTTACTCATTTTTGCCCGCTAAAACTCAGGTGCGTATTATACGCGAGTACTAAAAAATACGTAATTTTCGATATCGAAAGTAACCTACATTGGAAAGTCTGTCAAGTTTTTGTCACAATTTGACAGTGAAAATGGCGCAAAATTGAATGTGCCATGTGTTTTCTTATGTGTCAGACATTGTTGCAAAACGCATTTCACACTCTTGGTCTTCAATCTGTTTTGATATTAAGCTTGGTTGTGAAGTTTGTCATTTGATTATTTTGAGCCCTAAAAATGAATTCGAGAAAATGTTGTACTGCAGCAGAAAAGCTCTTAGTGGTAAAATATACAGAATCTAACGGCAATCGGGCAGCAAGTCGACATTTTTCCATTAACGAGTGCAACATTCGATTATGAAGAAAAAATAAAGAGGCGCTGCAAGTGTTGCCTAGTAAGAAAAAGGCGAATCGTGGGTCACCACCAGATCTTCCAGACCTAGAAAAAAAACATTATTGGAGTGGGTAGTGGATAGAAGGCAACAAGGCATCGGTGTTTCATGCATTGAAATCCGACTTAAAGCTCTGGAACTTAAAAAACCTCGTACAGGCACAACAACATTTAAAGCGTCATATGGATGGGCAGTTCGTTTTATGAAGCGAGATGGTCTTTCAGTTCGTCGAAGAACTACTATCGCACAGCATCTTCCATCTTCTTTCAGATTTTTAACAAATGTTTAATAAAATAAAATCTTGAAAAATTATGGTGCGTATTATACACGAATTTCCATTTTACCAGAAAATTTGGGGCTAAATCAAGCATGCGTATTATACACGAGTGCGTATTATACGCGAGATTTTACGGTATCTACTACAATCTAGAAGATCTAACTGACCTGGCCAGTACACCCCCTAGTTTCTCTCTTGCCCTGAGACTGCGCAGAACCTGGTGGTCAGTGAGTTTAAGAACTCCAAATGTTTTGATTATCTGTAGAAAATATCAGCAGACTACAAACTTACACACATATATGTTGTAATATCCCATGAGTAGTCTCCCCTAACTTTATTTTCAGATATTGTCAGTGATACAAACATTTCTATACATAAACATATATATGTTGTGTATGTAAAACATCAGCAAATACACAAACATAGATTCATGAAGACACATACATAAACATATACATATATGTAAAATATAGACAGTGTATACAAAGACACAGAGTCATGAAGATACATACAGTTAAACTCATATACACACTGACATACACAAAACTTCATAGACATATAGACATGGGTATAAACAAACATCTTTGAACATCAGCTGCAGTCATCCAACTGTTCTTTTGCCATCTGCCAGTTGTCCGTACAAGATATCTTTTGGGATGCGACCGTCTTCCATGCGGCGGACATGGCCAAGCCAGCATAGTCTGTGCTGTCTAAGCAATGTATTCATGCTTTGAAGGCCAGCCTGTGACAAAAACTCAACATTTGTCTCTTTGTTCTTCCATGAAATACTGAGGATGCAGCGTAGACACCATAGATGCAAGGTATTGAGCGTTCTGTCTTGCTTAGCATAGGTTGTCCATGTCTCGCAGGCCATTTAGAAGTGTGCTGGTGAAGCAGGCTTTATATACCGCAGCTTTGGTGTTCATTGTGAGTTTGGAGTTTCCCCAAACATGCATTGTAAGGCGGGTAAAGGTAGCTGCCTTCAGCCTTGCGAGGTTAAACAGTCAGCCATCTGAGCTATTGTGAAGTCATATTCCTTCAGTTGCATCTCTAAAACATACACAAATAAATATACTAAGACACACAACTACACTAATATACATTCAGAAAACTGGACCAGGTCATGAGAACATTGACAAGAAGAGACCTACCATGAGACCACTGACAAACAGAGACTTACTGTGAGAACACTGACAAATAGAGATCTACCATGAGAACACTGACAAGTGGAGATCTACCAAGAGGACATTGATGAGTAGAGATCTACCATGAGAAAATCTGACAAGTAGAGATCTACCATGAGAACAGTGATGAGTAGAGATCTACCATGAGGACACTGACAAGTAGAAATCTACCATGAGGACATTGACAAGTAGAGATCTACCATGAGAAAATCTGACAAGTAGAGATCTACCATGAGAACATTGACGAGTAGAGATCTACCATGAGAACATTGACAAGTAGAAATCTACCATGAGAACATTGACAAGTAGAGATCTACCATGAGGACAATGACAAGAAGAGATCTACCATGAAAACATTGATGAGTAGAGATCTACCATGAGGACATTGACAAGTAGAGATCTACCATGAGAACATTGACAAGTAGAGATCTACCATGAGAATATTGACAAGTAGAAATCTACCATGAGAAAATCTGACAAGTAGAGATCTACCATGAGAACATTGACAAGTAGAGATCTACCATGAGGACATTGACAAGTAGAGATCTACCATGAGAATATTGACAAGTAGAAATCTACCATGAGAAAATCTGACAAGTAGAGATCTACCATGAGAACATTGACAAGTAGAGATCTACCATGAGGACATTGACAAGTAGAGATCTACCATGAGAATATTGACAAGTAGAAATTTCCCTTGAGAAAATCTGACAAGTAGAGATCTACCATGAGAACACTGGCAAGTAGAGATCTACCATGAGAAAATCTGACAAGTAGAGATCTACCATGAGAACATTGACAAGTAGAAATTTACCATGAGAAAATCTGACAAGTAGAGATCTACCATGAGAACATTGACAAGTAGAAATTTACCATGAGAACATTGACAAGTAGAGATCTACCATGAGGACATTGACAAGTAGAGATCTACCATGAGAATATTGACAAGTAGAAATTTATCATGAGGATACTGACAAGTAGAGATCTACCATGAGAACACTGACAAGTAGAAATCTACCATGAGGACATTGACATGAAGAGACATCATTTGACAAGTACAGACCTATCATAAGAACACTGACAAGAAGAGACTTACCATGAAAACATTGACAAGTACAGACTTACCATCAGCCTAACATAGTCACTTGTGTCCAGCTTGAGCATCTCCAGAAGCAGATGAACCACCTGCTGACTCTTCATTCCCAGAAATCCCTTCAAGATCAGAATACATTCCACAGATGAATACATTGTTCATTCATTTTATTTATACTCGTACACATATATACACATTGTACAGCATGCCAGCAAAATGCCTATATAAATGATGTCATAAACTAATGCTGTATAAACAACCAAATCAAGCACTTTCAGAGAGACAACAAAGGAATGAAGCAATTATGCATTCTAGAAATAAAAAAAAATAAAAAAAGAAAATTCTACTTTAGCATACCACTTTACTGTTTAAACCCCCACCACCCCCCCCCCCCTACCCCCCCCCCTTTCAGCATATACCACTTTACTGTTTTAACTTCATTCGCCAAGTCCTTCTCTCCCCCCCTTTTCAAGTGCAGCTCATTCCTGAATCTTCAAATATTTGTTTCTTACCGCAGCAGTGACTGCTTGAGCTCGGACATCTTCTGATGTATTTTTCAGCTGTCTGAAATATTGGTAGACACCATCGTTAACATCAAAAATGTTAAGAACAACAGAAATATAGTAATGGAAACACAACAAAAATAGCATGGATAAATATACCATCACAACCTCACTGAGTAAAACAAATTGCTTCAGAAATTACTGCTACAAGAGCACATTAATGTTTACAAGCAGGCTTTCTGTAGGGGGACCAGTAATGGCCCCAGTCTCCATCAGGAGCAAAAAGGGAAGAAGAATACACCCTCATCATCATCAATAGAAATATCAAGTGTGTCAGAAATACGTGAAAGGAAACACAATAACAGAGACATCAAGAGAGGATGCAGCAGCAGAAACCACAACATCAACAGCAATAACATCATTTAGAGCAACAACTGCAGAAAAGGCAACAGTAGAATCATCAACACAAACAAAAACTACATCAACATCAACATTAACAACATACAGCAGAAATATCAACAGAAATAATAAAGAAATAACATCAGTAGTAAAAAACTACAAGAAACAAAAACAGAAGTGTCAACAACATTAACTCTTAGACTCCAGAACAACGCTCAGAGAGTTGGTCAGATTTGACACCCATGCCTAAACAACTCTCTGAGCGTTGTTTTCAGACTATCATGAATTAAAATTACGGCACAGGGTGGAAAATAATTGCTGAGTCAAAGAGTTAATGTTGACTTGCAGTGGTGGTTTCTGTATCATATCTGTTGACATGAAGATTTGACTACCTGTACGTGGCCTGACATAAATAAACACGTATGTAGGCCACCAAGAACCACTTTTGTCAGTAGGTTGAGATGATGATGCCTGACATAAACAAACACGTATGCAGGCCACCAAGAACCACTTTTGTCTGTAGGTTGAGATGATGATGATGTCTGACATAAATAAACACGTATGTAGGCCACCAAGAACCACTTTTGTCTGTAGGTTGAGATGATGATGATGTCTGACATAAATAAACACGTATGTAGGCCACCAAAAACCACTTTTGTCTGTAGGTTGAGATGATGATGATGTCTGACATAAATAAACACGTATGCAGGCCACCAAGAACCACTTTTGTCTGTAGGTTGAGATGATGATGATGTCTGACATAAATAAACATGTATGTAGGCCACCAAGAACCACTTTTGTCTGTAGGTTGAGATGATGATGATGTCTGACATAAATAAACACGTATGTAGACCACCAAGAACCACTTTTGTCTGTAGGTTGAGATGATGTCTGACATAAATAAACACGTATGTAGGCCACAAGAACCACTTTTGTCTGTAGGTTGAGATGATGATGATGTCTGACATAAATAAACATGTATGTAGGCCACCAAGAACCACTTTTGTCTGTAGGTTGAGATGATGATGATTTCTGACATAAATAAACACATATGTAGGCCACCAAGAACCACTTTTGTCAGTAGGTTGAGATGATGATGATGCCTGACATAAATAAACATGTATGTAGGCCACCAAGAACCACTTTTGTCTGTAGGTTGAGATGAAGATGATGTCTGACATAAATAAACACATATGTAGGCCACCAAGAACCACTTTTGTCTGTAGGTTGAGATGATGATGATGTCTGACATAAATAAACACATATGTAGGCCACCAAGAACCACTTTTGTCAGTAGGTTGAGATGATGATGATGCCTGACATAAATAAACATGTATGTAGGCCACCAAGAACCACTTTTGTCAGTAGGTTGAGATGATGATGATGTCTGACATAAATAAACACGTATGTAGGCCACCAAGAACCACTTTTGTCTGTAGGTTGAGATGATGATGATGTCAGACATAAATAAACACGTATGTAGGCCACCAAGAACCACTTTTGTCTGTAGGTTGAGATGATGATGTCTGACATAAATAAACACGTATGTAGGCCACCAAGAACCACTTTTGTCAGTAGGTTGAGATGATGATGATGTCTGACATAAATAAACACGTATGTAGGCCACCAAGAACCACTTTTGTCTGTAGGTTGAGATGATGATGATGTCTGACATAAATAAACATGTATGTAGGCCACCAAGAACCACTTTTGTCAGTAGGTTGAGATGATGATGATGCCTGACATAAATAAACACGTATGCAGGCCACCAAGAACCACTTTTGTCAGTAGGTTGAGATGATGATGATGCCTGACATAAATAAACACGTATGCAGGCCACCAAGAACCACTTTTGTCAGTAGGTTGAGATGATGATGATGATGCCTGACATAAATAAACACGTATGCAGGCCACCAAGAACCACTTTTGTCAGTAGGTTGAAATCATGATGATGCCTGACATAAATAAACACATATGCAGGCCACCAAGAACCACTTTTGTCAGTAGGTTGAGATGATGATGATGCCTGACATAAATAAACACATATGCAGGCCACCAAGAACCACTTTTGTCAGTAGGTTGAGATGATGATGATGCCTGACATAAATAAACACGTATGTAGGCCACCAAGAACCACTTTTGTCAGTAGGTTGAGATGATGATGATGCCTGACATAAATAAACACGTATGTAGGCCACCAAGAACCACTTTTGTCAGTAGGTTGAGATGATGATGATGCCTGACATAAATAAACATGTTTGCAGGCCACCAAGAAGCACTTTTGTCAGTAGGTTGAGATGATGATGATGCCTGACATAAATAAACATGTATGCAGGCCACCAAGAACCACTTTTGTCAGTAGGTTGAGATGATGATGATGTCTGACATAGCCTCATCTTAGTTACCTTGTATGGCATGCTTGCTGGGGAAGTGATAGTTATCCTCCCTTTGTTTCCTCACAGACACCAGCAAACTCATATGTCATTACAAATCAGAGACCCCAGGAAACATACAAGTTGTGACGAATCAGAGACCCCAGGAAACACACAAGTTGTGACAAATCAGAGACCCCCCCCAAAAAAAACATAAGTTGTGACAAATCAGAGACCCCAGGAAACACAAAAATTGTGACAAATCAGAGACCCCAGAAAACACACAAATTGTGACAAATTAGAGACCCCAGAAAACACACAAGTTGTGACAAATTAGAGACCCCAGAAAACACACAAGTTGTGACAAATCAGAGACCCCAGAAAACACACAAGTTGTGACAAATCAGAGACCCCAGAAAACACACAAGTTGTGACAAATCAGAGACCCCAGGAAACACAAAAATTGTGACAAATTAGAGACCCCAGAAAACTCACGTCATTAAAAACTGATTAAAAAAAAAACATGAAGTACATTTTAATATATAAGCAGAATTTGCTTTTTTTTGTGGATGTTAATAACAATTAGATGTTGATAAAAATATACCTTAATATATTCTGGCAAGCTCTTGTAAACATACCCAGAGCTGCCAGGGTATCTGCCACAGCCAGTTTGACATCCTAAAAAAAAACAACAACAAAAAAACATGTTCATGAGTAAACATGACGAATGTCGTGTTTTGGTATGTCTTACACCATGGTCATATTTACAGCACGCAATACTATAGGAAAACGTACCGAAATAAGAACCAATGAAAACGCTCCTTTTTCTAGTGTGTATAAGGAAACCTTTTTAGGTGTAACATAGATGCCCATTTTGTGTAAATGATAATAAGAATTTATTTAATTTCTTAAGAACTAGAGATGTTTAAAAGGAAAGATATAGAAAGTTCAACAACGGTGATGTTACTTAAGAGGTAGGTGCAAAGACTTCCTCGAATAGTAGTTCATTTAAAGAGAAAAAAAATCGTTTAAATTAACATGTATTAATCAAGGTGTCACTTAATAGTTTGAACTAAACCAAATCATTGTATGGAAGCAGATCATGGACAAATGGATCTAACGTAGGATTTATAAGGAAAGTGTAATCACATTGAACTGGCTGTGAGTGGTACTGAGGTAAATTGTCCTGTGCAACTGTTAGCACCATGTCTGAAACTGTTTGTTACGTCCATTGTGTGTGTGTGTGGATAGAATAGTGCTGGACAATACAAGGGTTGTGATTATTTGTATTACAGGTTTTATCCTGCAACTACTAAGATTGTACGAGACATTCACTTCTGAGGGACTCTGTGGTGCAAACGTTCTCAATATATCTAGAACTAGACAACCTATGTTTCCCAGCCTGGAGATCCAGACATTTTGTGATCCTGGCTATAGTGGATGCTTATCATATTTGGAGATAAGTGGTAACACAATTCCACTGGTCAGCCTATCCAGAGACATTATCAAACAAATAAAATACCCATAACAATAAAAACAGTTTGAGTGATGTATCATGAAGGACTTTAATAAACTAAATACCAACTTTACAGTCCAGTGAAAGTGTCATATATTTATATATATAATATATATATATTAACTTTATCATATTTAACTATTGTGGAAATGGACATTCCATGTTTATTTATTTTATCTTGTAAAAACATTTGAATTCTTTATCATTTTCCTAACCGAAAAGAGAAAAGTTATAGGATCAATAAATTGTAAATATATATAATCAGTCTTACTTAATTATTTAAATTGAGTTAAGGTTCTGTTGGTTATATATATCTATTACCTATTTAATTAACTAATTAATCCCCTAGCAGAGTCAATACAAAAATAATAATCATTATTCAAGGGAGGATCTTGAGAGGTAGCACTTAGACCTTCAGGAACAAACACTATCATCATACTTGAAGGTTTATACAGCTTGACCCTACCTTTGATTGTCGATACACCCTTGCTCTTTTCAGAGAAGGGGGTATTTCTTATAAGACCAGTCTCTTATCTGGCACTATCCTGGTATCATCTGATACATCTTTTTGTCCAGGATATCTTTCATTTAATAACATCTGAACCTCTCGCGACAACGAATACGGATTAAAATGGCCAAGTATTGTTGTGTGCAGGAATGGCTAATGTATATTAACTCTTAGTATACAAGCTGCCTTTCATGACTACCATTACAGATTTTGCAATAAATAATTTATTTATAAAGATAACATAAGTGTTATATATCAAAATGTGAAGAAATGAAACCTCTATATCATGCACGTAACTAAATTGTTCAGTGGTTTTAAACATGCATTCAGCTATAAATTTTCGCTATTGACGGGGATCGATCATCGGCCTCTCTAGAAGGCCGCTCGTATACTAAGAGTTAATGATAATCATAAAACTGCATGTGTCACTTCTTCTTCTTCTTTGATCCTTAGCCGCCAACTGTCAAAGCAGTCAGTGGCCATCACGCCTGGTGGCGTCTTGTAGGGTAGCAACAAACTGCTTCCACTTTGCTCGGCCGGCAGCCATCCTTCGTGCAGTGCCCCAGCTCTGCTTCATTCTTTGCATCTCGCCCTCCACAGTTCTCCGCAAAATTGTTTTTGGTTGGCCTCTCTTTTGCTTTCCTTCAGGGGTCCATAGCATAGCTGTTCTTGTGATGGCATCGGGGTCTCTTCTGAGGATGTGGTCAACTCAAATGCAGCTTCTGCCAGCTATGATGGTGTGCATGTCCTCTTGGTTACTCCAAGTAAGCAGTTCTTGGTTGGTGATGGTATTCAGCCAAAAGATTTTGAGAATTTTCCTTAGGCAGACTGTATGGAAAGAGGACAATTTTGACATTTCCTTCATTCCACACCATAGAGAAGCACAGAAAGTACACAGCTCTCATATAATCTTAATTTAGTGTTTGTGCTGTACTGAGAGGACTTCCAGATGTTATTTAGACTAGCTCACTTTATTCATTCTGTTCTTGATGTCTTTGCTTGTTCTGCCGTCTGGTGTTACTATGCATCCTAGGTATGTAAATATTTCTGTCTGTTCCAGCTTCTGGTTCCTTATTGCTATGGGCTCAGGATTGCCCACATTGAGTGTCATGACCTCTGTCTACTTTAGACTTGTGTTCAGACCCACTTGCTGGCTATACTTATTCAGTCTATCTGTTTTTTCTTGGATATGTTGATGTGAATGTGTGAGTAGTGCAATGTCATCTGCATATTTCAGATCTTCCAGTGTAGAAAATGTCCATCTAATTCCTCTTCGACTGCTCTCTGTTGTCTGGCGCATCACCCAGTCTATGACTGTCAAAAATAAAGTTGTTATTGTTATTCAGAATCGACCCCACTGCACTCCGGGCAAACCCATAGAAGCTCAGTCTCCCTCAGAAAATGTCAAAGAGTATGAATGCTAATTGTACTTGTAGCACGCTGGTTGTACATACAACAGATACATCCTCTCTCATGTCCATTTCTGCTAGTCCCACTTTCATGCCAAACTCCAACAGTCTCAGCCTTGTTGATTCATCCATTGCAGTGTCATTATCCAGCAGGCGATCATCAAGTTGTTGATAAGGGGCATCCTTGTCGTACTCCTGTCTTCACCTCAAAAGTTAGGTTGCTCTACCCAACACTGCATGTAAAGTTAGCATAGAGGCTTTTTATGATGGAAACAATGCAGTTGTGAATTCCATAAGCCATCAGTATTTTCCATAGGCTGTCCCTGTGTATGCTGTCAAAAGCCTTTTCAAAATCAACAAAGTTAATGTCTAGCTGTCTCTGCCATTCTGATCACTGCTATATAATGTTCCTGAGGGTTAATATATGATCTGCACATCTTCTGTTCTTTCTGAATCCTGCTTGCTCTTTCCTCAGTTTATGGTCTACTGCTTTTGAAATTCTCTGGATAATTATCCTGCCTAGTATTTTACTGGGAACTGACAGGAGAATAATTCCTTTCCAGTTGTTGCAGTCTGCAAGGTCACCCTTCTTGAGCAATTTGAAAATTATTCCTTTATTCCACTTTGGTGGTGTTGTCTCTGTTTTCCAGACTTGTGCAAATAGTGGTTCCAATAGTTCTGCTGCTAGTTCAGGGTCTGTCTTAAATAACTCAGCATTTAAATTGTCATGACCTGGAGCTTTTCCATTCTTTAACCCTTTGATTGCTATCATGATTTCTTCTCTTCGTGGAATGTCTGTATTTACGTCTAAATAATTTTCAGCCTCAGGAACATTCAGCTGCGTCTCTGGTGGTTCCTGATTCAGTGTTTCTCTGAAGTGCTCTGCCCATCTTGTTTCCTGCCCCTGTGCTGTGGTGATGAGATTTCCTTGCTTGTCTCTTACTAACATTATATTGTTTGCACCTCGTTTTCCGCTGACAGTTTTAGTTATTTTATAAACTGTGCTTTGTTCATTTCTCAGTGCTGCCTCTTCTGCCTGTCTTGCACGATCGTCCAGGAATGTATTTTTGTTGGCTCAGGTTAGACATTTTACATCCTTGTCCAGCTGAATATACTGTTTGCTATATATTTCCTTTAACCTGGGAGATTTTGCTTCTACTTTCTTTTAATTTATTTTCTCATCGCTATGGTGTTTAATGTTTCTGGTGTTATCCAATCTTGTCTCTTTCTTTCCTGGAATCCCAATCATGTTTTCCTGCTTTCCTTATATATTGTTGAAATGGTGTTGAATTTCTGGTCACCATCATCAGTTGCTGTCTTTTCCTGGCTCTTGGCAATTTGATATCATCTCTTTATATCAACCACAGAAGCTTTTCTGATAAGAGGGTCTTTCAGTTTGATGATGTCAAACCTTTTCTGTTTAGCTGCAATTGATCCAGCAGCTATGAGTTTCACGTTCAGTCTTGCAACTACTAAGTGGTGATTGCTTCCCACATCTGCACCTCTTCTTACTTTCACATCTGGTAATGAAGGCCTCCATCTGCCACTGATCATAATGTGGTCTATCTGGTTTCTGTCCTGGTCATTTGGTGATTCCCATGTTAACTTGTGGATTTCTTTATGTCGAAAAAGTGTTCCTCCAATGACCAAGTTCTTAATGCTGCAGAAGCTTACTAGTTTATCCCCATTCTCATTTACTGTTCGGCTGCCACATTTCCCCATTACTCTTTCATTATATGTATTGTGTGTTCCAACTTTCGCACTGAGGTCTCCCATTACTATGATAAGATCGTATCTAGGTGCAGTTTCAGTTTCCTTTTGTAGCTGTTGATATAATTCATCCTTGATCTCTTCACTGATGTTATTTGTTGGTGCATAGCATTGTATTACTGTGGTGTTGGTGAATCTCCATCTCAGTCTTGTTCTTATCAGTCTGTGGTTTATGGGTTTCCATTCCAGTAATGATTATTCTATTCCTTTCTTTAGGATAATGGCTATGCCTTCATTGTGCTGTCCATCATCTCTTCCAGAGTAAAGTGCTGTGTTTCCTGTTGCTGCTTTTATTCTCCCTGTCCCTGTCCATCTGCTCTCACTTATTCCCAGGATATGTAATCTGTAGTTTCTCATCCCCGTTATGATCTGCCTCAGTTTTCCTGCCTCATTCATAGTTCTGACATTCCAAAAACCAATTCTAGTTTCGTGTTTAGCGGTCAGGGCATCTGTTTTCATGCCAATGGCTTCCTTTCGGCTTTCACCACTGACAGTCATGTGATCCTCAGACTCTGGATGTCCATCCCGCATCAAAACCTTTTTCATTTGTTGCTGTTTCCATAAAGATTTTGATTTTTTTACATAGACAGGGGCATTGGCCCTGTGCTAAAACCCCCAACCTGGAGGACCAGGGTGTCAGCTTTGGTCTGACCCCTACCAACGCAGACCAGTCCAGCTTGGTAGAACCTACCAGGAGTAAAACTCCCACTGGCATAGCTCTGGGGGTTGTCAGGGTATACCTTACCGCTTCAAGGTATAGGCACCAATGAAGGCAGATGTGTCACATAAAGGATATAATATAATCCAGCAGTATGCTTAAACTAATGTTTACTTATCATGTAATCCCAGTAATATGGCTATCATTTTAACAAAAAAATCCTATTCTAGTACCCCCTCTGAGCAGATCTAGACAACGCTTAATTATACTAGCGGACTTCTTGTGACCAGCTCATGTGACATGAACATTAAAGTCCTCCTGGTCAAGAGTATGTGTACTCAAAATCTGTTACAAGAGGAAACACAACAGAGATACAACACACAGCATGAAAAATAACAGATATAAAACACATTTACAACACAGAGCAGGGAGCCACGCTAGCGTAGTGGTTACCACACCGCTCTGGCGACCGGGTGATCCAGGATCAAACCCAGGCGACGGCATTTGAGGATTTTTCGTCGACCGGGATTTGGACTAGATTAACTCGAGACCTGGCGAGGACATTTGAAGGAGTGTCGTCGACCAGGAATTGGCGGCTCCTGAGCCGACCCAGCTCTAATGGGTACCTCCGAAATCGGCGAGTATCTGCCTGAATGGCGAGGGACACCTGTCTCTGTACAAGAAAAAAATGGATACTCATGTAAAATCAATGTCAGGCTAGACATTAATAATAACCTGAGATTTTGCCTCGAGTATTAGCGGGCGTACGAAAAAAAAAAAATACAACATCAACAACACAGAAATGTAAAACACAATAAGATCTATAACAGAGGTTTAACACATAAGATCAATCTTTAAAAAAAAATGCTACAAGATGCAATAAGACTAATAACAACAATATAACATGCTAAATACACAGAAAAACACACAAGATGATCTGCAACAACAATGATGTGACACACAAGATATCTATAACACATTACATGACCCACTTCAGAGACAGAACACACAGTATGACCTACATTTTGGGACCCCAAGATGCAGCAATAGTGAATGCAGTCAGCGACCCATAGCTGTACTGCTTGCATCACCAGCGAACCAGAGCTGGTCAAGACCGCACTCCACCTCCACGTGGTGGTCCTGGAAACAGTCTGCAGCAGTGCAGTCTGGCTGAGCGAGTGTGGATCACAATGGGAAGGCAAACTCAGTCCCTAAAAAATGCCGTGCTGAAGTCGGATGTGTCGACCGAAAGGTGCAGATATCACAGCTTAGGCGTAAACAGACACAACACAACCACCGTCCTTTTCATGGCGAACGAGGAAGAAGAAGATCTACATTTAAAAATCCAGCACTCAAAAGAAGATATGTCACAGATACAAAAATAGAACACTACAGGAGAGTTCCAGCACATCAAATTATCATAACCAGAACAGACTCAGGCATATCAATAGTCTACCATAAACTCACTGTGCTAGGATCACTCCAGGCATATCAATAGTCTACCATAAACTCACTGTGCTAGGATAACTCCAGGTATATCAATAGTCTACCATAAACTCACTGTGCTAGGATCACTCCACAGACAGTCCTCCAATACTTGATAAATTTGTTCTTGATATCTTTTTATACAGTTCTGCTCAGGACCTGTGGAAATATTCACATAAGGCACTGGAAACATTCACACAAGATGTTGGAAACATTCACACATCACTGGAAATATTCACATGTCACTAGAAACATTCACACAAGTCACTGGAAATGTTCACACAAGATGATAGAAACATTCTCACAAGTCACTGGAAACATTCACATAAGTAACTAGAAACATTCACACAAGTCACTGGAAACATTCACACAAGATGTTAGAAACATTCACGCAAGTCACTGGAAACATTCACACAAATCAGTGGAAATATTGACACAAATCAGTAGAAACATTCACACAAGTCACTGAAAACATTCACACAAGCCACTGGAAACATTCACAAACATCACTGGAAACATTCACGCAAGTCACTATGCATAAGTCACTGGAAACATTCACAAGACAGTCAAGGACTAGGGCACTTGACTTGACTTTTCCAATCCCCATGGTTACAAGTTTTCACTCTTTTTTCCCCATGTCAGAAAATGGAATATGCTAGTCTTTTTCAACTGCTTTGTGTCTCCATACAAAGTGTTTGTGTCTCCATACAAAGTGTTTGTGTCTCCATACAAAGTGTTTGTGATGGAGGGGTTTGGTGGTAGTAGTTGCTCTCGAGGATCTGCTAGTGCCAAGGGTAAGAACTTGTAAAACTGCTGAATGAACGAATGAACAAAATCTTTATTTCATAAGGGTAAAGAAATAGACATAATTGCCTTTTTACATTTCTGCTCTGCAATAAAATTCTTGATGGTTTTACAAATAAAAATAGAAATATTAACTTCAATCACAATTAATCAATATCATCATCACATTCAGTAACTGAGCACACACAAGTACATTTACTCATAGTCATTCACGCACACAGAGAGGGATAGAGATAAAGAGAGAGAGAGAGGACCTCTTGCTGGTTGTGAATCAAGGACAATTGGTAATGGGATCATCATCATCAGTTGCTATCTCCACAACTAAGGTTGGCTGTAATGGATCTCCAACGTCTTCTGTCTCTTGTCTTGGTGGTGCACTCTGATAGACTCTTTCCTGTCCATCTCTTGATGTTATCTTCCCACTTATAGCGCTGTCTTCCCCTTGCACGTTTGCCTTCAACTCTCCCTTCTGTTATGGTCTTCTGCAAGGCGTTATGCCTTTTTATGTGGCCAAAGTATTTTAGCTGCCGAACTTTGACCTCCCTCATTAGTTCTCTTTTCATACCTAGATTTTCTAGGACCTCCTTATTTGTTTTCATCTCTTTCCATGAGATACGCCCCATTCTTCTATATATCCACATTTCAAGAGCCTCAATTCTTTCTTCCAAATGCTTATTCATCGTCCATGTTTCTGCACCATACAGAAATGCAGAATATATATAACACTTTATGATTCTCAGTTTTAATTTGTGAGATAACTGTTTGGATGTCAGTATATGTTTCATGTTGTTGAATGTAGCTTTGGCCATTCCTATTCTCTTCTTGATTTCTGTTTCACATCTGCCATCTTCTGTTATTATATGACGTAGATATACGTAGCTCTTGACTTGTTCCAGGATTTTCCCATTTACGCTTATCTTTAATGTGGGTTTATCGTCTGTTTTGCTAATTATCATAGTTTTTGTTTTCTTAATATTAATGTCGAGTCCATCTTCATGACTTATACTGTTCACTTGCTTCACTAGTTCTTGTAACTCCTGTTCGTTTTCAGCTAACAACAAGGTATCATCTGCATATCTAAGGTTGTTTATTGACCTTCCACTGATGTTCAGTCCTGGTATTTCCTGTATCTGTTTGAAAATTTTTTTGGTGTATAAATTAAATAGGCAGGGGGACAGCACACAACCTTGTCTGACACCTCTTTTTATGTCTATGTATGGTGAATAATTCCTTCCCGATCTTACTGTGGCAGTTTGCTCCCAATAAAGGTTACTGAGTATTCTTATATCTTTTCCATCAATACCTATGTCTTCGAGGCATTCAATTATTTTCTCATGATGGACTCTGTCAAAAGCCTTCTTATAAGTCAATGAAGCACATATACATACTTTTTTGGACCTCTGTATATTTTTCTGCTAATATTCTTAGGCAAAATATTGCCTCTCTTGTTCCACTGTTCCGTCTAAAACCAAACTGTTCTTCTTGAATTTCGCTGTCTACTTTACTTTTTATTCTTTCCTGTATGATTTTGAGCAGTATCTTAATTGCATGACTCATCAGACTGATTGTTCTGAAGTCTGAACATTCTGTTGCATTTGGTTTTTTGGGCAATGTTATGAAAACTGATGTCTTCATGTCGTGTGGTATATATCCTGTATTGTATATATCGTTGCATATTTCTGTGATTGTATCTATACCAAAGCTCTCCAGAGCTTCTATCATTTCAATTTTTATGTTATCCATGCCTGCTGATTTTCCTTTTTGTATCATATGAATGGCATTCTCTACTTCTGATCTGAGAATGTTTGGGCCTTCATTAGAATCTGGTGATAGTTTTTTACCTCTGTTGTCCTCGAATAGTTCTTTTACGTATTCTGCCCATCTGTTTGATATGTCTTTCTCATCAAGTAATATTACACCATTTTTGTTCTTGATACAGCTTCCTCCTTGTGCAAACCGCGACCAATTTGATAATTTCTTAATGGGATACAGGACAGTAAATTTATATTGGACTAAATTGTTAGTTTCACAACCACCTCAAGCTGGCTGAATGGATACAACCAGGAGTAATGATCCAGTATAGGAATTGTTATCAAACAAATGTGATGTGGGTTTAATTCCCACTGCAGGTGAAAAAGAAAAGTCATCAGTCAAGAGGATGACACCTGGGAGTCATGACCCAAATGGGCCTGGCCTCCACCCTCATCCCCTCCTTCACCTTCTGAGTGTAAAAGAAAGCACTTGTCTGCCAGGGTACCTCCTCTAATGGTCAGATTAATTCCTGTTGCAATGCTCAGTCAAGTGTCTCCTATCACTAACTAACCCTTCAAGAGCTGCATTGGAAATTTGTATCTATTCATTTTTTTTTAAAGTAGTTCAGATACTCATGTTTTTCTAGCCATCTTGTCATGACATGCTGAATCCTCATTGACATCTTGTCATGACATGCTGAATCCTCATTGACATCTTGTCATGACATGCTGAATCCTCATTGACATCTTGTCATGACATGCTGAATCCTCATTGACATCTTGTCATGACATGCTGAATCCTCATTGACATCTTGTCATGACATGCTGAATCCTCATTGACATCTTATCATGACATGCTGAATCCTCATTGACATCTTGTCATGACATGCTGAATCCTCATTGACATCTTGTCATGACATGCTGAATCCTCATTGACATCTTGTCATGACATGCTGAATCCTCATTGACATCTTGTCATGACATGCTGAATCCTCATTGACATCTTGTCATGACATGCTGAATCCTCATTGACATCTTGTCATGACATGCTGAATCCTCAATGACATCTTGTCATGACATGCTGAATCCTCATTGACATCTTGTCATGACATGCTGAATCCTCATTGACATCTTGTCATGACATGCTGAATCCTCATTGACATCTGTCACTTCTTGTGCTCTTTGTTTTTTAATCACATTTATCTGTAATTACACTTCCCTTCTCTTCCCCCCCTCCTCCCCCAGTAATAATGTGTCCTGTTATTTTACTGTTAATCAAAGGTGTGCATGATATTCTATGCAGTAACAGCATTTCTGTCAAGCAATAGGTTTCTCTGCATGAAGATTGACAACCATACAATAATTTTGTTTCTACATAATGCTGAAAGTCTCTTTACTCACCTCCACAGTTACAGACTTGTTTGTTAGTGTAGGTCAACCAAAACCTTCCTGCCTTGTCTTCCTGCTCATTAGTGTAGGTCAACCAAAACCTTCCTGCCTTGTCTTCCTGCTCATTAGTGTAGGTCAACCACAATCTTCCTGCCTTGTCTTTCTGCTCATTAGTGTAGGTCAATCAAAACCTTCCTGCCTTGTCTTCCTGCTCATTAGTGTAGGTCAACCAAAACCTTCCTGCCTTGTCTTCCTGCTCATTAGTGTAGGTCAACCAAAACCTTCCTGCCTTGTCTTCCTGCTCATTAGTGTAGGTCAACCACAATCTTCCTGCCTTGTCTTTCTGCTCATTAGTGTAGGTCAACCAAAACCTTCCTGCCTTGTCTTTCTGCTCATTAGTGTAGGTCAACCAAAACCTTCCTGCCTTGTCTTCCTGCTCATTAGTGTAGGTCAACCAAAACCTTCCTGCCTTGTCTTCCTGCTCATTAGTGTAGGTCAACCACAATCTTCCTGCCTTGTCTTTCTGCTCATTAGTGTAGGTCAACCAAAACCTTCCTGCCTTGTCTTTCTGCTCATTAGTGTAGGTCAACCAAAACCTTCCTGCCTTGTCTTTCTGCTCATCATGTTTACATTTAAAAATAAAATTTCTTTGTTGTCATGACGATAGCTACCAGCTTACCACAGGAAGCCAGCAACTGGCAGGCCAGGAATCGACACCTCCACACTGAAGAACTCTGCAAGAGTAACAGGACTTGCTTGACAATATCATCATCTAGATAATGGAGCTGTCTCACAAGAACATCCAGGGCCTGGTAAAGAGACAGAGAACAAGGTCAATGTCAAATAGACAAGTAGATAAACAGGAAGTTAGATCTCATGTGCTGCTACCTGGTCTGTCCTACATGTAAGGAATATCAGCTGCTGGATGATCACTAAATAAAACTAAGTGCTATAGAAACTAATCCTGCAAAACCACATGAAGTACTTTGACACATGAAGTACTTTGACACATGAAGTACTTTGACACATGAAGTACTTTGACACATGAAGTACTTTGACTGGTTTTATTTTTAAAATAGAAGCCAACTGCTGCTGGTTGTTGTTGATTAACTAAGGCTGCTGAGCTCGTCCCTCTTTAGCAGTCAATGCCAAGCTGAAGAATTTGTATGTGTTGTGTAACTGTTGAGTGGTGCTGTATAGAGTGTTTGTGATTGTTGGGGAGCCTGGCAATAGTTGTCGTCTCTCTGTGGAGAGTCCTGGGCAAGTCAGCAGCACATGCTGAACTGTCTCATACAAACTGGTACAGTTGCAGTAATTAGGCTCATGTGTGGGGTTTAATTTGTTTAAGTGCTTGTTGAGACTGGTGTGTTCTGTTCTTAGTTGGAAGATTGTGCTCTGCTCCACACGTCGTAGGTTATTAATGTTGTCATTTTTGTTGGAATGGGCCATTTCTTTATACAAGGCATGTCCAGTAGACCTTTTTGCTCATCGGTTCAGCCATTCCTCTCTGAAGTTATTTTGGAGTATTCGTTTAGCTGTAGGTACCACAAAGTGATTTTTGTTTGCACAGAAACACCAGAGAAAACAATGCAGTTTGGAAGCTCTTGGAAAACCATGAAATTGGGTACTTTATTTTTTAAAATCGGACAAAAAATAAAATAGTTACGGCATTTTTAAAAGTGTAGGGACTTTCGCAAAGTTGAAAAAGTTACATCACACCAACTTCAGAGTGCTCCCGTTTTCTTAAATATAACCTTAGAACCTTCTCGGACAAACAGCATACAGTCTGCAATACACTGATCACATTAAAAAAACTATAGGGCTACATCATGGATAATTATCAATATATTTGAGACCAAAGATTGCAAATCATTACCGAAAAATGTAGTATTTTGCATGAACATCAATTTTCACATCATCATATTTCAAAAAATATAAAAGGTACAAGCTTTAAATATGTACATATTAATCTGCATACTACACAAATACAACCCAATTTTTTTCAGAGGATTTGAACATCTGTTTGTTCTTGTATAATTTTTTAAAATATGTCCAGAGGCCAATTTGTCGCAGGAGAAGAAAAAAAAATGTGAAAATGAAGAAATTTTTTTTTTGAAAATACTGTCCATATTTCATTTTAAAAATCATTTGTAGGCAATAATTAACAACATCTAAACAATAATTAACAACATCTAAATGCTATTTTTTGATAAAACAACTGGTTACTAGCATTAAAAAAATGTTTTTTTATACTATCGTAGTATGAGTCATAAGGAACAGTAAAATTCCAGAAGTGAATTTTCTTTACATGTATAGAGCATTACATGTACTATTATTATTTCATACATGTAGTGCATTTAAAATCAGGACGAACCTTAAAACTTGAAAAGTGCACAGCCAGCTTAAATTAAGATGTATATTAATTAACATGAATACATGAGTCTGAACTATTTAAAGTGCATTTCATGAAAGCTGTTTAATATATTTATGTTCGAGGTAAGACTATCAACTAGTGCCTGCTAGTCCGGACATTTCAGTACACCGTCAGCTACATTAGTTATGGTATTTTCCGGTTTCCTAGCCTTGACTCAATATGTCGGCCATTGGCATTGGGCCTTGCGATATCATTCGCTTTTGAGATCATAATTCACCCTATTATGTTGCAAAAGAAACCTTCATTTAATTACCAATTAATCAAAACATGCTTTTTTATTCAAATTGGTAACTTTCTTAGCTTTTCAAGCTCTTGAAAAAATTAGATTGATGTGCGAATGTCTGAAGTGGTGATAACACATTCAATCCACGCTGTTACACAAACTGTGCGATCGTGTTAAATTGCTAAATAATATTAAAACTATTGTTAATTTTACATTTGAAGTTCACAACATTGTTAATAAGTGATATACTTACATATAGTCAACCTCAAATCAGAAGATGTGATGAAGGTTGAACACGAACCAACATAAGTGGCATGCCGATCTTGATCGACATCGGGGGTGACCCCGGTCGATGTAACAGCCTCGCTCTTCATTTTTCGCTAAAATTCTTGGCTGAGTGAGCGTTACTCAAAGTCAATTTGCTCCACCAGCAAATATCAGAAGTCTTTGATATTTTACAGGAATAAATAAAAATGGCTTCCAAATCTTCTCATACCATGCAAGGAATTATAACACCACTTAGAATGTCAAATCTTGTAAAATTTCAACTTCACTTCGAGAAATCGACATCTTTTCCTCTGTTTTCTACAGCTTGCATTATATGAAATTAAAGCTATGCATCTGCCCCGCCTAATGGTGAAAACCGCATGCAATTCAGAGGTCTGCTGGTCAAGTGAAACCTGTTTGAATGAAGCGGGGTGAGGCAGAAACGTTCAGAGTTTGCTGCGCGCCGGGACCAACTACGCGTAACGTTGCTGTTTGTTTTTATTAGTAAAAAAATACTTCAATAACTTTTATTATTCGGGAATTAATACATTTCAAAAGAGAAGAAGATAAAGAGTATCGTGATATAAATTTTATTGCAATCCGCTTAATAGCAAAGGGACAGTGATGACTTAAACTTGACGAATTTCCATCAGTTTTCTCCACTTTTGTCCGTTTTCAACAGCACGAAGCGGGCACTTTGTGGTACCTATTAGCTGTCTGCATGTTTGCTGGAGTGTTTGTTTGAACCATGCTTGCTCCTAGTTTTGCTAGTCTGTCTGCTTTATTGTTGCCTGGTATGTCTGTGTGCCCTGATATCCACTGGAGAGTGTTCTGATGTCGTATTTTGTTAGCAGGTTGTCAATAGTTTTGGCCAGCTGTATTATTTCTTCATTTTCAGTTTGGAGGTATTCTTCTAAAGCCTGAAGTGTTGATTTTGAATCAGTGAAGATTATGATATCTGAGGGCATATATATTTCTTTCTTGAGTTGGCTGTCTATTGTAGTGAGGCTGGTGTTTATTGCTGTAATCTCTGCTTGGTAATTGGTACAGAATTCTCCACATGGTTCATATATTTCTAGTATGCTGCCATTTGGGTATTTCACATTCATTCCAAGTCCAGCATTTATGATGGCCTTGAATGCTGAACCAACTGTGTATGCATGTATTGCAGTGCTTGGTTAGCTGTCTATAGTCTCTAAAGTAGCTGTTTTAAGTACTGTTGGGTTCGTGTCTCTTGTTAGTGTGCTATCCGTGAGTGTAGTTTTTATTATTGGAAGTTTTAACTCCTTTGCGGGATAGTCTGCTAATGGGCTTCCAGTTTTCAACCAGTTGTCTGTTTGGGTGGTCTTTTCTTATTCTTCTATAGCGCTCTGTGGCTTCCAGAACAGCACATTTACGTCGTAGGTCCATAGGTTGTACGTTTGCATCAATTTCACAAGCAGCTGTTGATGTGGTTCTCATTCCCCCACATATGAACCTTAGAGTTTGGTTTTGAACTTTGCCCAACTCTGCTTGAGTGGTTTTACTCACTGCTGATTGCAGTTATAGGTTGTTATCCATGACTGATTGGACATATCCCAGGTACAGCTGTCTGAGATTTCCTTTTTCTGCTCCCCAGCTAGTGCTTGCAAGATGTTTAACAGGGTTTAGGCATCTACTGGACTTGTCTTTCATTTTGTGCATGAAGGCTTTGAGGAGTAGCTGTCTATCAAGCTCCACTCCTAAGTAAGCTGGATTTTCTTCTCTAGACAGTAGTTGTCCATCGAGCTTTAGTTGGTACACCTTCTTGCTTTCCTTGATGCTCTTGGTAACTGCTGCTGGTAAAAAGGGGACATTCATTCATTCAGTACTGTTATATCGACATGAAACATGAACAGTGAATAAAAGTAGTGACTGGTTGCCACAGATATCTGGTTTATGAAAGAATGTTATGTTTCCAACAGACTGATAAAAAGATAATGACAACATACATATAAAAAGAAAATGACAATGTTCTAAATGAGGACAACATGCACAAGAAAATCATTCACCTGATTACAAGATGGTAGTCAATTTTCACTGGGCATATTGCCAAAAGAGGAAAATTACAACAAAGCAGACACATTGATGTAATGACACTGGCCATATTGCCAAAAGAGGAAAATTACAACAAAGCAGACACATTGATGTAATGACACTGGCCATATTGCCAAAAGAAGACACAACTGATGTAATGACACTGGGCATATTGCCAAAAGAAGACACAACTGATGTAATGACAGTGGGCATATTGCCAAAAGAAGAAAGTTACAACAAAGCAGACACAACTGATGGAATGACACTGGGCATTTTGCCAAAAGACACAACTGATGGAATGACACTGGGCATATTGCCAAAAGAGGAATGTTATAACAAAGCAGACACAAATGGTGGAATGACACTGGGCATATGGCCAGACACAATTGATGGAATGACACTGGGCATATTGCCAAAAGAGGAAAGTTACAACAAAGCATATTGCTAGACATAACTGAATGATGCTGAACATATAAAACAGACATTTCTATCAGATGAGTGATATTTATCTGTATTTTTGTCAAAAGCTTCAACTGTCTGATGACTGGTACAAGTTGTTAAGAAAATTTCTTCTATTTTCTCTGTTATGTCCTAAATATCCATGTTCTTCTGGCCTACCTTAGCTTTCATACGTGTGTCTGTTGAACTCTGGACTGTACTGATCAGCCGTGTTTCAGCAGGGCTGTTTTCCACACCTAGAAAACTCAGGAAGATGGCAGCATTGAGAGCTACCTGGTCACCTGGGTCTGGCTTGCAGCAAAAATGGCTTAACATCTTGACCAATTCCAGAAATGTGGGTGTGTCCTGAGGGAAGTCAACAAAACAATTGTAGCAACGCAACACACAACTCAGCTATCTATGATTCAACACATCACACAACTCAACTATCTATGATTCAACACAACAAAACAATTGTAGCAACACATCACACAACTCAGCTATCTATGATTCAACACAACATACAACTCAGCTATCTATGATTCAACACAACAAAATCAGTAATATCCTGTATATTTTCTTTTAGCAAAAACAATTGTAAAAACTATCTGACAAATACCCACTGTAAGATGTTTCTAACTTGCATATAGATTCACTTTTCTTCTATAAAACAGTACAGCTTAAATGTGTAAATATTTGACTTTTGAGTGTCATGAGCTTATTTGTTTTTACATTTGACTGTGAGTGTCATGAGCTTGTATATTTTTACATTCGACTGTGAGTGTCCAATATCAAAGTAAACAGCTAGGAGCTTATATGTGTAAAAAATAATCGTAGGTACATTTTGTTTTGAAATTTTGGAAGCAGCGATCTGTTTGGAAATGATGGCATGATGCTGAACATTTTTCTCAGACTTTGACACTTCAGTCACACAATTTTAGACACACAACTTTAGACACTGTCACATATTTTGGTTTGCTCTCTATTCCTCTCCGGCAGTATTGATCTAGCTTTATTGTGCATACTAATTATGTGAACTATTCGATTGTTGGCACATTCTATTTTCATATCTTCTGACAGTATTTGGTATTTCTGAGTCAATGTTTACACTTCTTCCATTCATTTGTGTCATGTCTGTTTACCTGAGAGTTGATACAAATCAGACACGGCTGTTTGCCAGCGACACTTTAGTTTTTTCCCCTAACCGCGCTATTAATAGCTATCATGACAGGGGTCACGTGGTCAACTTCCTAACGGGAAAAAAATGTGGCGGTGTTTACTTTTGATAGGGCTTAATTAATGCTTTTAGGCTACTTTATTATTATAAATACTGGCTTTAATTTTGCGTTAAGCTAGACTAGAAATGTTAGAGTAAATTTTAGAACAAGAACAAACATTTTATCACAATTAGAAGATATAATAGTCTGAAATAGTGTAAAATTTACGTTTTTTTTAATATTTTGTTATGGTTTGTTTCTAATGCAATTTACACTAAAACGATCACAATCAACATGCATAACAAATTACAGAAATCAAAAGTAGAAAACCTGCAGAAAATGGATATCATAGTTTTGTTTTGGTTTCATGCGTCAAACATTAATTATTGAAACATTAAATTGCAAGTCCACATTTATTACCTTAAAATAACACACCCAATTGTCCCCAAAACATGAGAGCTAACAATTATCTCAATCATACATCACGATGGTCATGTAAAAATGAGTATGGTCATGAGTAAAACGAAATGTTCAATTTAATAAATAAAACATACACCTATTAAATGATTTCCACACTCTGTTAATTCTGCCACTCTCACGCAACAACTGCCATAATTTGCTCTAGCCCCAAAATTTCGCTCAATTATCATTCACACTTCCTTTTTTTATAGGAGGAATCTGTACATTCACAGATGGAGAAATTTGTAACAAATGAGTTTCCATTATAAATTTTAATTGTGAAGTTATATTTTTAATACCGCTGGCGCGTCTTTCAATTTTGGAAATAGTGGAATGTACAAATTCTCTTCCTTGCTCTCCATGCATGCCCATTCCAAAGCCATGAGTTCTGATCCAGTCTGCGCAATGTTTTTCTAATATGTGCTGTTGAGGAATTGTCTTACTAGGGAATAGCTTTCTGAACAAAGACATATATGTCTCTATTGATGCTGTTATTGATGATATTGATTCTTTACTAATTGGTTTACTGTGTGATATTTTGTTGTGTACTTTCTCAAACACTTCGTTCAGTGAGTAGAATTGTTCTTGGGCAATAAAAGCTGTCAGTTATATCTTGTTTGTCTGTAATTTTCAGTGTTTGTGTAATGATTGCTCTTGTAAGATCTTTATAAACTTTTTGTGTGAGATATCTGTGGCTGTGATTCCCTATGAATGCTCTGCTATGATAAGCCTGTGGTATGATTTTGTGTTTGGCTAGTACCTTGTCCAAGTGTGAGCAAACTGGACCAGACCTAGCACAAAGATCTTGAAACTGAAGTTTGGCCAGCGCATCTTGTGCATTTTCAAGTTTAACTTTAAAACTATCTGTCTCCTCCTTATCCTCACAAAGTTCAATACCTGCCTGAAAAAATTCAATTTTAGCTTCTAATTCTTCTGCCTGTTTCCAGTTCCTACCATATCTCTTCAAGTTCTTAATAGTACTAATGTTTGCATGTATCTCTTGCGGATTCTCAAATATCTTTGTGTCTATTGTATCGGCTACCTGTTCTAGAAGTCTGTGGTGTTTCAAAACAATGCCTAATAAAATATGAAGGTAAGGAGGAGCTACATTTTCAATTTCAATCTCTAACATTGGTTTGTGTAAACAATTATGGTAACGTGCCACTTGCCTTTTATTCCCTTTCCCATATTTCATATATCTATTGTAATCTCTTATCAACATGGCCAAACTTCTTGGTTTGCAAGTTGTATGCTCTCTGGATGTCTTTATTTCCTTGTTTTGCCGGAGACACCACAGACATGGGTATGTTCCTTGAGCTCCAGACAAACCAAACATTTTCATCAAAAAGTCATAATCCCCGAATAAGAAAACAACAACTGTTTTACCATCCCACTCTAAATCTTTTAGTGACTCTATCTGAGCTTTCATGCCATTCAAAAATATTTCTAAATTATCATATGTATCTCTGCCTCTAGCCATTGATAAAAGGATGGTATTAGATTTAGAATTTGGTTTCTCTAAATTTACTACCTGCATTGTAACTTTGAACTGTGAATGAAAGAAGATATACAAACAGTTACTTAGAATTCTTTGGCAGCTGTCGCCTGCACAGGATTGTCTACCAAAGAACACTAATGGAACATTCCTTATCTCACACACAATTAAAAAAAGACATTCATATTATAAATACAAGATTAACAAGACTTGAAAGATAGATCAAAATATGTGGAAGTAATCTATCTATAGCTTTACATGTTTTCTGATGCTTATATACGCAGCTAAATATCATTATAAATGAATGAAAATGCAAAAACAGATGGTGCTTTACAAAAAGTTATTTTTTTACAACCTTATTTAAGATTTGCGAGTATCAGGAATGCGTTTACAGTGATTTAAATGTTATAAAATCTGGTGACAATATGCTTGTTCTTGTAATGTCAAACTCACAAAACTGACTACCACACATTCTCAAGATATGAAACAAACAAAAAAAGTATGTGGAAATAATCTTTAGCTTCCCTTCGAGAAGTCTTTATAATTATAAACTCAAATGAATGTGCCGATTTTTAGATATTAAATTAATAAAAAGATTACTTATTTTATGAATTTCCTCAAATGATGACACTGTTTTCAAAGGTCTGTAACTCCGTCAAAAATGATTTCAAACAAATAAAAATGCAATCAAAAATAGAACACAGAACAAAGTTATAGTACACAAAAGATTTTTTGCGCTGTGTTTATCCAGAACAAGTGTGTAATGATTTATAGAATTACTGATTTTACACATACATCAGCTGATGTTCCCCGCCAAAACCCCCAGTAATCATTTACGGTGCACATGAAGATTATTACCCGGTGTCAGAATTCTGGTCACCGAAACTAAAAGAGCGCTCTGGTATAGGGTACAAACAGCCGTGCAGACCAGACTGGCTGGCAAGGTCATTTTTGTGTAGTGACAAAGTGTTATGTTTCACGGGGGAGCACTAGTCCATTATCGCAACTGGTGACAGATTACAGACACATGGATGATGAAAGCGGTTGTAGATGTAAACATTACCAAGAATAGACGGATATAGCAACTCCTTATACAGAAAATTTACCATTTGAATTTTACAAACGCATGAGTCATGCAGAAAATTCCATGAGGAAAGTCATCATAACACCAACTTTTGAATATATTGGCTGGCATTTGAGGGGCAAATAGACATTCAGATTTGTCAGAAAACACCAGGCAGAAGCGTGGGCCGAAAACTGCAAAATAACGTAGAACATTTTAGATATACAACACTGCATTCCAGAATAATCAAAGTAGACAGCTCAGACTGAAGCCAGGAAAGAGTAGAAGTTAGGATTCTGAACTTATAGGAATGGAAAACAAGTGTTGGAGAACCTTTTGAATAATACAATAAGGAAACTCCACCTTTTAATACAGAAACTGGACTCCTACAGGACCTACTCACAAAGTCACAGCGGAATTCTATAATAGAAATAATACCCCAGACGCGTGTTCGAGGCATCTTTATCCAGTTGCCAAGACTATTCTACTGAGCCAGAAGTCTAGTTCCCAACTAGTTTGGGGTAAGTTGTAACATATTTTTATACTTTGAATTTGACATATTTGAACTTGCTGATGTTTATACAGGTCCTTAAGAGGCTGGTAGCCTCAGCACATGAAAATGAACTGCCACAGCAAAGCACTGGTGATTGCTTCATGTGGGTTCTTACAGGGAACCAAAAGCAGAGGTAACCCCAGACTCCAAGTGGAGAAAGGAGTGGACGATGATGCCACCATATGTATATACGAGGGGGCTTCAAATGAAAACCTTAAATATTTTTTTTTTCTAGATTTATTAAGAAAAAGTGACACACAATATCATTTTTCGACGTAGTCACCTTTGCGTTCTATACAAGTCCCCCAGCGCCTACAAAGTGCATGGATTCCTCTAGAAAAGAATTCTTTTGGTCGCATGTGTAGCCACTCATGCACCACATGCTGCACCTCTTCATCGGACCTGAAAGTTTTTCCTCCCATCGTCTCTTTGAGTGGTCCAAAGACGTGGTAATCACTTAGGGCTAGGTCTGGCGAGTACTGCGGATGTGGAAGACACTCAAAGTGTAGGTCCTCGATGGTTGCAACCGTTGCACAGGCAGTATGGGGCCGAGCATTGTCATGTTGCAACAAGACACCTGTACTCAGAAGTCCACGTCATTTGGATTTGATTGCAGGTCGAAGATGATTCCTGAGAAGATCTGTATATGTGGCACTGGTGACAGTGTTCCCCCTGGGCATGTAGTGCTCTAAAATAACGCCTCGTTCATCCCAAAAGAGAGTCAGCAAAACCTTCCCTGCAGATGGCTGCGTGCGGAACTTCTTCGGTTTCGGTGAGGAGGTATGGCGCCATTCCTTGCTCGCTCTCTTGGGTTCCGGCTGATGGTAGTGAACCCAGGTTTCATCTCCAGTAACAATTCTAGCTAGGAAACCATCACCTTCTGCTTCAAAGTGCCGCAAACGTTCTTGACAGGCATGTTGTTGTTGTTGTTGTCGATATCCCATAGCTGCTGAGCATGGCTATTCTTGGCAGCCCAATGCCATTCTTAAAAAAGTGCAGGTTTTCTGCAGTTGTTTTAATGTTCCATATAGTGAGTTGGTGACTGTCAGAGGTGTCTGTAAAAGTTTTTTCCTGGCATTTGTGAGTGATGGACACTCCAAGAGGAGGTGTCTGGTTGTTTCATAGGGATGAGAGCAGTGTCTACACATGGGTAGGTGCTGAGGGTTGATATGGTTTAGATGGCTATTGACTCTGACGTGTCCTGTTCGGAACTGAAAGATAAGACTTTGATTTCTCCTGCTGAGTCTGTTTATGTTGTCATTGTCTTTTGGGCAGGTCATTTCATTAAAGACATTTCGGCCAGTCGGCCCGTTTGCCCATATGTTCAGCCAGATTTCCCTTGTGTTGTTTCTGAGAATCTGTTTGACTGTTCTCATGCTGCAGGGTCTATCCTTTTGTTGTTTGGAGGCTCCTGTATTTGCAAGTCTATCAGCTGTCTCATTTCCAGTTAGATCACTGTGTCCAGGGATCCACTGTAGGGTTACACTGATGGAGTAGGCTGTGATCAAGTTGTGAACCGCTCTTCCTATAAGAAAAATGTCTTTGTTTTCATATGGAGTCTGTTTAAGTGCTTCCAGAACAGACATGGAGTCACAGAAAATCACTATATCTGATGGCTTTTGTTACATAAGGTCAAACTGTTGGTGTAGTAATTCAATGGCTGTCTTGATGGCATCAGCCTCCGCTTCGTAATTTGAACAATTTTCACCACAGGAGTCACAAAACTCATAAGAGGATCCATCCAGGTACCATATGCAGACACCATATCCTGCAAATGAGGTGGTCTTGAAAGCTGAACCATCTGTGTAGGCTGGATTGCTGATGTTGGGTAGCTGTTTATGGTCTCCAAGGCACACGTCTTCAAGACTGTGGGTAGTGTTTCCTTGTTGGCCGTTTTATTTATCAGTTGTGTTTTGACAGTTGGTTGATGGAAGTTCTCCCAAGGAGGTGGTCCAAAGTATTTGTTTTCCAATTCTCTCTCTTGCAGGAGATGATATTTATCATTTTCCTCTTTGGCTATGTCCAGGAGAGATAGTTGTTTCAGTCTTCGTGTTTGTTTCCAAGTGTCAATAAGTACTTTGTTTGGGTGGTCTTTCTCTTGTCTCCTGTATCTCTCTACAGCTTCAGTCAGTGCTCTTTTATGCCTGATATCCAGTGGCTCTATATTGGCATCTATCTCACAAACGGCTGTGGGTGTTGATCTCATCTCTCCACAAATTAACCTGAGAGCTTGGTTCTGCACACGGTCTAGAGATGAGATGGTATTAGTACTCACAATGGTCTGGAGGGGGAGGTTATAGTCTATCACTGATCTCACATAGCCGAGATATAGTTGATGAAGGGTTTGTTTATCCGCTTCCTAATTTGTACTAGCTAACTGTTTGATGAGGGCATCAACACATCGTTGTTTCAATTCTGGAGTAAGCTGCCGTGGCACCAACCTTGCAGAGACTTTGTGGAACTGGAGCACATCATGGATGATGTGGTGTGCTGAACCTTGACTGATGTCCAGAAGTGCGGCTATTTCATTCACAGTCACTCTGCGATTTTCCATCACGGTGCGTTCAACTGCTGCAATTGACTCTGGGGTCACTACCAAGGTGTGCTTGACCCGGTCGAGAACAGTCTGTCACAGAACTCACGCCGTTTCGGAATTTCTTACTCTACTCGTACACTTTCTGGAGTGACAGGCATGCATCACCATACTGGACCTTCATTCTCCGATGAATGTCTATAGGTTTCACCCCTTCGCTGTTCAAAAAACGGATAACAGAACGCTGCTCCTCTTTGGTGCATGTCACTAGTGGGGCAGCCATCTTTAAACTTCTACTGTGACGTCATGTGGTTCGTCTGCACTGTGATGCCACCTGCAGGACATTCTTTATGTCCTTAGTAACAATACTGCCAACACACTTGAAACCTACATTCAACGGTCTGTGAAGATACCTGCCTTGACCAAGAGAAGTGACCTCGCCACAGAGACGAATTGATGGAAACAGCAGCATCAACACTTCAGCAGTTTGGAAGCTAAATGACATTTTAGCAGGCCAACACAACAGAACTTATTGATCTATATTCCACAACTAAGCTTCGTAAAGCCGATTTCAATGACAAAACCTATTTTTTAGTAATCACCAGTTCATATTTATTTACATTTGTTCCAAAGTAATTTATCACTAAATTTTTTATTTGTTGTTTTTGACAAATTCATAGTTGATTTAGTTATTACAGAGAGAAGTGCACACGGATGAATCAGCATCTTTAATATATCCATATTTACATTTATAGAGCCAAATAATAAGAAGAAATTTCACTGTTAATTCAGTTGGGGGCTTTTACGAGCTAAATTAAATTATATAACACTTATTCACAAAAGTTTTCGGGCAGATAAAAGTTAACATTGCTAAGACACATTCAGCATTGTTCTTGACTTCTGAAATATCTTGTGAAGATTCCCGAGGTAAAAGCATCATCATCCTTCTATCTGTATCTCTGCCAGCAGTAATTTTGTGCAAAGGTAGATACCTTTGAAGGCCCACATTAGATACTTTAGGTTTGGCCACTGTTGGACCAACACTGCAGAGCAAAGTGTCACAGACACAACTTTAGACACACAACTTTAGAGAAACAAGTCCAGTCACACAATTTTAGTCACACAACTTCAGACATGCAACATTAGACATACAACTTCAGTCACACAACTTTAGACATACAAGTCCAGTCATACAACTTTAGGCACACAACTTCAGTCAGACATCATCAGTCGCAAAACAAAAGACAGCTCAAACACCTTTTATCCTAGTGGAATGAGACAGTAGAGAAAGCATGGATGGAAAAAGAAAGAGTGACAAAGTCACGGTGACAAGCACAAAATGGGAGGACAGTCAATGATGAAGGTGTGAAAGAGATGCAGGAAAAAAGCAGAGGACCAGCAACAAATTCAAGAGCTTGGCAAGACAAGCCAAGGATACAGTGTGGTTGGGCTTTGCGACACAGGTGCGCACTGAAAAAAAAACTACAGGTATACCTCGGAGATATTGCGGGTTTGGTTCCAGATCACCACAATAAACCGAATATAGCAATAAAGCAGGTCATACTCATTTTTTTGGCTTGACGATGCATATAAAAGCCTAAAATCATGTTTACACTATGTCTATTAAGTGCGCAATAGTGATGGCTCTAAAAAAAAAAATGTACTGTAAAATTAAAAATACTTTATTGCTACAAAATGCTAATCTTCATCATCTGAGCCTAAATCTATCGGAAGAAGACGGCACGTTCTAATAAATAAACATAAATAATTTGAAAAAAAGCGCAATATCTGCGTGCAGCTAGTCATATCGGTCATTGAGTATGGGCTGGGAATACTCACACTGTCAGTAACACAATGTAAGAAATAAGAATGCATTCAAAATGAAGGGATGCATGTCTTGGGCGGTACGCGAGATACCCACATTGTGACAATGAGGTACATGCTTGGAATACTGTCGATTAGATCCACATATGCGATGGCCCAGGCAAAGCCTATATGAGGGAGTAATGTCACAGACCAATGGTGTGTATACAGATCTGTGATCCATGGTGAGAAATCAGGTTGGGGCTTTTCTGTTAGGGTAAAGGGCACAGTCATCACTGAACATAGCGGGTCTTACAAGATAACAACTTCCAGCATGAGAATGGAGGTAGAGGCAGCTACTGCAGCCTTAAAGTGGCTGCCTGAAAACTCATTAACAAGGGCAGTCATTGTGTCAGACTCTCAGTCCATGCTTCGAAAGGTTCAAAATGGTTGGCTACGGCATGAATGGAAAACATTTATAGAAGCTTCAAATCTGCAGGAGCTTGTGTGGATCTACTGTTCTAGTCATGCAGGGTGATGAGAGCACATCATGGGGCGAAACAATCTTGATAAAGTTATATTTATCGGGATTGCTGCGCACCATGCTGAGCCTCACAAAAATGCAAAAATTAGAGTTGTTATCTATGACAAAGTAATGTATCGGGGGATGATGTAGAGGAGAGTCTGTGTCTACGCTTGGTAACGTATAGGCATGTTTGCATATGTGGCTAGTCCACTTATTAATGTGTGGTAGAATCCACTTCAACAAGTGTTCTTAAGGAATCTGCGTTCGACGGTGAACCTAAGTAAAGGTATATGTAGATATATAAGTATTTCAGTGTGGTATAGCCGCAGATTCAGAATATATAAATCCACAGTGTTAAACTGCCAAGATGGCCAGAAATGTGTATTAAAGACAAATGTATCAAGATGCGCAAAGCATCAGAAGGTTGGTAAACCTATTTATAAATATGTATTCATGGAGTATTGAAACGTATCTATAAAGATTATTTAAAAGTAAAAAATTTAGCAGACAGAGAAATAAATGGGCCAGAGAGCACAGGACTATGGTATTGTGCAGATCAGCACTATAAATAGAAAATTATATGGACAATGTAATTTGATCAAATCGATTACCAGTGGATATCAGTTATTAATTGTTTGGAGCGGAATATTGTTCATGAAGTCTTCTGTGAATAAAAAGGAGAGTCATTTTAAATTAAGAAGACGTCTCAGATGATTATGTCGCTCAAACTTTGACATTTTCAAGTTTATCATTACAGTAGAACTCCATTTATCCGAACCCCAATTATCCGAACATCCAATTATCCGAACACTTTTTCAAAAAAAAAAAAAAAAAAAAAAAAATCAGGAGCCACCAGTCATGTTAGACTACATTTCTGAATCTTTTGATGCGGCAAGCTTCAAATGTGTGCGAACAATTTGTAGAGGATATGATGGGCTAATGGTCGGTCGCTTACGTACAAGAAGTCAGTTAGATCATAAAGTCAGTTAATATCTGGTTTACCAATCCAGTGTACGTGTGCGTTCTAGGCAGAACACTGGCTAAACAGACAGTTCAACTTAAAATAATTGTGTCTGCTACTACAGCAGAATAATTTTAGTGTACAAGTATTTCTCTGTGCGATATAGCATCTTCCAGTAGGCCTAAAGCATATAAAAGGAACCGCAATGTTTTGTAAATTGAAACGAAAACAGAAATTATCAAGAGACTAGGAAAAGGTGAAACTGTGTCTTCACTTGCGAGGATTTTCAATGTTGGGAAAGCTACCGTCTCTGACATCAAAAGTAACAAGGATAAAATTATGAGTTTTTGCATCGAAATTGGATAGTGAAAATGGGTCGAAGAAACGTAAAACCATGAGAAATGCGAAAGATTTGAAATTGGAAGAGGCTTTGTATATATGGTTTGTGCAAAGAAGAAGCAAAGGGGAACCTGTCTCTGGCTCTCTATTGTGTGAAAAGGCACTTCAGTTCAACAATCAACTTGAGGTCCTCCTGACTTTAAGGCTAGCCAGGGATGGTTAAGAAACTTTAAATCTCGTCATGGCATACGAGAATTGGAGATTCAAGGGGAATCTTTATCTAGCGATGCAACTGCCGCTGAAAATTTTAAAGAAACACTCTTGGCTTTTTTGGAAGAAGGTTATTCACTCGATGATGTGTATAATGCCGATGAGACTGGCTTATACTGGAAATCATTGCCTCAAAAATCACTTGCATCTCAGCACGAAGCATCTGCCCCTGGGTTTAAAAAGTGCAATTTTGGTAGCCGCGAATGCCAGTGGAAGTCATCGTTCACCGGTGCGGTGCTAATGATCAGCGAAGCCAAAAAAAACCACGTTGTTTAAAGAATGTGACATGTCTCCCATTGTGCCACAAAGCACAGAAGAGTGCTTGGATGAATAGTGAAATATTTCTTGATTGGTATACAAATCAGTTCATCCCAAATGTGAAGAGGCTGAGAGAACAAGAAAAGAAAACTGGAAACGAATTTCTTCTACTGGACAATGCACCATCTCATCCAGAGACGGATACATTGAATGCAGTTGATGCAAATTTTAAAGTAATTTTTCTGCCTCTCAATGTAACAGCACTGATTCAACCAATGGATCAGGGTGTTATAGCAAAGCTTAAAAAGATGTACAAGAAGGAAGTCCTGCGTCGTTTATTGTTGGCTGAAGATGAAGAAAGTGTGGTAGCGTTTTCCAAAAAGCTTAATCTCAAAGATTGCTGCTATATGTTAGCTGATGCTTGGACCACCCTGTCACAAGATAATCTCAACAAGGCTTGGAATAGATTGCTTGGGAAAAAGGAGGAAATGAAACTACTGCAGTGGACACAAATGATGATTGTATAAATGAAGTTGTGGAACTGTTTCAAGCAATGCCCGGATTTTCGGACTGTGACAAAGATGATGCACACATGTGGCTAGAAGATGATAATGATTCTGGTTTTCCGTTTTTGAATGACGAAGAAATGTTGTTTTTGTGCAAGAAGGAAAAAAAATGCATGTAGTGACCAGTGATAAAGACTCCTCAGAAGTACATGATGTACTTGTAGATTATGAAGAAAACCCAAAACGTCGACCAAGTCCTGAAGAGGCCTTTATAGCACTAGAAACAGCGTTGGCTTGGTACGAGCAAGAAGATGACAGCTGTCCTACACAGCCTCTGCTGTTGAAGAGAATGCGGGACTTAGCACCCAAAAGGAGACTATCCAGTTTGGTGCAAAAGAGGATTCCTCATTATTTTAAATAGTGGGCTACATCTGTGCAAGTACATGTATACGTAAGTTGCGCCTGGTTTTGAATCGTTTGTAATGTTATTTTGAAAACATTTCTCTTTCTTAAAAAAATAATAATTAATACAAGTAGTACATGCACTGCAGTGTAATGAAAGATTTTGGTGATACAGTGATCTAATACAGTGTGGGTATTATTATTACAGTACAAGTAAATATGTTTTATAGTGTATTTTCCTTGTGATGGTTAATTATTTTTAGAAATATGTGTACATGTACTCGATACATTATGTAATCCAATTATCCGAACATTTGATTATCCGAACGATGCTCGGTCCCATGGGGTTCGGATAAATGGAGTTCTACTGTATAAATGTTTGACGTTGTATCGTCTAGTGATTTGGCAAACAAAGAACTTTAAATAGATGATTACCAAAGGGAAATGAATGGCCAGTTCTAACACCAAGCGAAGATCAACTATAAAATGAAATATTATGAGATAGAATCAGAACTTATATCTGGTCACACAGGAAGCCTCCACAAAGCAGTCACAGGAATCTTACTACCTTCACGACCTGTATAATCTTACTACCTTTACAGCCTGTATAATCTTACTACCTTCAGGACCTGAATAATCTTACTACCTTCATGACATGTATAATCTTACTACCTTCATGACCTGTATAATCTTACTACCTTCAGGACCTGAATAATCTTACTACCTTCATGACATGTATAATCTTACTACCTTCATGACCTGTATAATCTTACTACCTTCACAGCCTGTATAATCTTACTACCTTCATGACCTATATAATCTTACTACCATCATGACATGTATAATCTTACTACCTTCATGACCTGTATAATCTTACTACCTTCAGGACCTGAATAATCTTACTACCTTCATGACATGTATAATCTTACTACCTTCATGACATGTATAATCTTACTACCTTCATGACATGTATAATCTTACTACCTTCATGACCTGTATAATCTTACTACCTTCACAGCCTGTATAATCTTACTACCTTCATGACCTGTATAATCTTACTACCATCATGACATGTATAATCTTACTACCTTCATGACCTGTATAATCTTACTACCTTCATGACCTGTATAATCTTACTACCTTCATGACCTGTATAATCTTACTACCTTCATGACCTGTATAATCTTACTACCTTCATGACCTGTATAATCTTACTACCTTCATGACCTGTATAATCTTACTACCTTCATGACCTGTATAATCTTACTACCTTCATGACCTGTATAATCTTACTACCTTCATGACCTGTATAATCTTACTACCTTCATGACCTGTATAATCTTACTACCTTCATGACCTGTATAATCTTACTACCTTCATGACCTGTATAATCTTACTACCTTTACAGCCTGTATAATCTTACAACAGTCACAACCTGTATAATTTTCCAACCTTCACAAGCTGTATAATCTTACTATTTTCACAAGCTGTATAATCTTACTATTTTCACATGCTGTATAATTTTCCAACCTTCACAAGCTGTATAATCTATTTTCACAACCTGTATAATTTTCCAACCTTCACAAACTGTATAATCTTACAACTTCACAAACTTTAATCTTATAACATTCACAAGCTGTATAATTATACAAACTTCACAAACTGTATATCTCACCTAGATCAGAAGCTTATTTTTACAATGTTCACATACTATCTATATCTACCATGTTCACAAACCACATATTTTTACCTTGGTCACAACCTGCACATTTTATTTTGTTGACATTTTGCACACTTGTGCTCAGTTTACAAACAACCAGTTGTTACCTTATTTGCAAAATGTTAATTTTACCTTAATCATTTCTATTGTTTTCTTCTTATGTTTTCAGCATGTAAAGTCTTACACTGTCTACAGATAATATAATTCTTGCCTTGTTCTAAGCATGTAAATTCTTGCTGTGTTCTCATATAGTAAAATCTTACCTTGCTAACAGAATATAAAGTCTTACCTTGTTGACAGATTATAAGTGTTTACCTGTAAAGTCTCACCTTGCTGACAGATTGTAAATGTTCACCTATAAAGTCTCACCTGCTGACAGATTGTAAGTGTTCACCTGTAAAGTCTCACCTTGCTGGCAGATTGTAAGTGTTTACCTGTAAAGTCTCACCTTGCTGGCAGATTGTAAGTGTTTACCTGTAAAGTCTCACCTTGCTGACAGATTGTAAATGTTTACCTGGAAAGTCTCACCTTGCTGACAGATTGTGTTTACCTGTAAAATCTCACCTTGCTGGCAGATTGTAAGTGTTAACCTGTAAAGTCTCACCTTGCTGACAGATTGTAAATTCTCACATTGCTGACTGATTGTAAATTCTTACATTGCTGACAGATTGTTAATTCTCACCTTGCTGACAGATTGTAAATTCTCACATTGCTGACTGATTGTAAATTCTTACATTGCTGACAGATTGTTAATTCTCACCTTGCTGACAGATTGTAAATTCTCACATTGCTGACAGATTATAAATTCTCATCTTGCTGACAGATTGTAAATTCTCACATTGTTGATAGAATGTAAAATCTTACCGTGCTGATAGAATGTAAGTTCCTTCCCTGGATCAAAGTTTCAGACAGGTTTAGCCTAACATCTTCATTTCCCAGGACCAGATATTTCACAATGGTCTTAATTACCTCATCCTTCCAACATCCTAGAGAGTATAGTAACATAAAGTTGACTAATCTCCCTTAGATTTTTTTTTTTTTTATAAGTGAAGTTTATTTGCTTTTCAATTTCATTTTACAAAAACTTTGCATTTTACAACAAGGAGTATAAGAAAAATACAATTTATGTAAAGACTCACGTCATTCACCCCTGTCTTTTGTACACATACATACACGAATCAGGTCAAATCACAATTTAGTTTTAGTAATACCTTATTGATAAGCACAGATTTTCTCTTTTTTTTTTTTTTTTTGACACTGTTGGGCATGTACCTCGTCTATTACCGAAAAAGTGAGAAGAAAAAGAAAACAAAAATGGGGGGAGATTGAATGGACATGGTCGGTACATGTGTCATACAAATAGAGGTTTGAAACATTCCTTTACTTCCCTAGGCGAAATCACAAAACACACTAGGCTTATTTGTTTACATGATTCAAGTCTCTTTTCCCATCATTTTTCTTTTTTTCCAATTTTTAACTGATCTTTATTCATTCTGCATTTCTAAAGTGTCTCGAATAAAACTTCAAATGTTGTATGTTGTAAATGTATTAATGTACTGAAAAATACATAGAAGAAAGTATGGTCTGCTTCCCCTCGGCATGTCGTAATAATAATAGTAATAATAATAGCCCCTTCAGTCATAACTGACTATAGGAATGCGCCCCTGAGGTGACAGCCCTCAGCTGCTTATTCGACACCTATAGGGTGAAGCTGGAGTGTCCTCTCCAGGGCGCGAGCTTGGGCACAGTTATATGGAGATCAAGCTGTTGCCCATGCAGCATGTTCCCACTCTCCACACAGCCGGTAGATCCAAAGGAACGGCAGTAGCCGATACAGTTTGGTACCAGCCATGTCGCAGGAGTTGCCAGAATAATGTCGAATCGACATTAGACTGCCTTAGGGACTCCGACTCCGGATTTATCCTCAGGGTTTACTCCCGAAGCAAATTCCATAAATGGATATTCCCGCAAGGCAGCGGTGGTTTGAATTCAGAGTTCCTTCTCTTAGATAAGCTACCAACCAAGGATCACGAGCCCTATCTGCCCGAAGCTGCTGGTTTTAAGGCACCAGTCGCTCGCCTTTGTCCCTTCTCCCGTCAGTGGAAACAGTTCCGCCGGGCTCAAATTGAGCCACACGTGAAGGCCGGGAGCTGGACTTGGTTGTCAGAGGCTGTTTGAGGCGCGTGCCATAGAAGTATTTTATCTGCAGTGAGAGCTCATCCTCGCTACAACTCCCGGCAATAACAACCTTTGGAACCTGGCATGTCGTACCAGGTGACTAATGCTGATTGCATTGAAATAACTTCAGTGGACAGCCTGGCTGACAGTGCAAAGGCCACTGGAAATTTTGTGTTGGCGAGATATGAGAACCCCCTTGAAGGTATAATGGCCCATTGTTTGCTGCGTTACGCTTTACTGCTTGGCAAGTTTCAACTAACAAGTTGAGCACACAGCCATGGGCAGTCATAAAAGCGGCTAGGCACACCGGTACTTCGATAAGGATACAAGGGGTAGTTTGTAATCATGTTCCCTAACGCATACGCATTGAAATTCTAAAACATGTTCATTTTACAACATACAATAAAATACATTCGTAAACTATACAGTACAAGGTGAGGAAAGTAAATACCAAAGTTGGACATTTTTGTACATTCATGTAAATTAGATTGTGTCCATTCATAATGCAATAATTTCAAGGTGAAATGGGGGAGGGGGGAAAAAAAACCCTGAGTTGAAAGTACAGTAAAATAAAGTTGACTAATCTCCCTCAGCATTGCATACATAGAAAGTTGACTAATCTCCCTTAGTAGTACAGTAAAATAAAGTTGACTAATCTCCCTCAGAATTGCATAAATAGAAAGTTGACTAATCTCCCTCAGCATTGCATACATAGAAAGTTGACTAATCTCCCTCAATAGTAAAGTCATAGAAAGTTGACTAATCTCCCACTGTAGTAAAGTAATAGAAAGTTGACTAGTCTCCCTTAGTGGTACAGACATAGAAACTTTACTAATCTCGCTCATTTGCACAGATATAGTAAGTTGACTAGCTTCTTCACACACTCCGAGCTCTATATGCTAGCTGGACCAATGCTTCACTGAATACACTTTCATGTATAAACCAAATATAACCCAGGGTTGTGTTCATGAATCTACATTATAGAATCCTCAGCAAGGGTTTCCCATAATAGTTTAGGGTTGGAGTTACTTCATATGGAATAGAAATAATAGAAAGCCTCTATCTCTGTAGCATTCCAATGTCCATTATCCCCCAACTAAGCCCTTAATTTGATGGGCTTCATGAAAAGTAGCACAGACATGACCATTAAATATCTTGGAATCACTAAATGAAGCTGAATGTAAAAAATGTGAAGGAAGAGACACTCAAAATTAGGGGGATTGATGGTACAAACTCTACCAATGGCACCAGTTTCTCTTATGATATTCCAGCCAGGCAATGCAACTCATTGAACACAGAGTACAATACTCTGCCTCCAGATGTTCATCAGTCATAAAATAAATGTGGAGAAATTGATGATTCTCATGTGACTGATGTAGCAAGGACCAAAGATGATGGTAGACTGGCCCTGGAATGTAAAAGTACTTGTAGTACCAGGTTCATATACCTCATTTGTAGCTCTACATGATGTCACCAGAACACAGTATGCTTCTATCATACAGATATCATTTTTAAAGGTCAAGGTAGTCACATAACAGAAACTATCATAGGGGAGTGAAGTGTTGCAGACTTGATTATACTAGGGCCAGTTACCTTCCTTGCTGCCTTTGCCTTCCCAAACTTATGAGCAGAGTCAGGTACCCCTTTTCAGGTGGGTAGACTGGAGCATGATGCTATCATTTTTAGGATAACCAAAATCATTGGATGACATAAATTATGTTGATGTACAGATACTGATATAACTGATATCATGCAGACGTGCTGTCTTTAGCTAATTTCTTGGATTATTTCTGACTGCCATGGCCACCAAGTTAACTCACCAGCAAGTTTTTCACTATAATAACTTTCATCAAGACATCACTGTAACAACCTTCTGACCTCTAGTGATGATAAACCTACCAATAAGAACAAGAGATTTGGCTGCTTCATACTTGACCTTGTCCTCAGTATCATGGTGCAGTCTTCCCATGAGAGCAGATGAGACCATTGAGTCCGGACATCTCAACAAGCCAAGTTGCTGAGAATACCAAAAATATTTATGAATAAAATACTTATTGAGTAGTTGGTTCAGTTTCAGCTATATCTATTACCCCATATCTCAACAACCCCATACCTTATCTACCACCTTATATCTCAACCTCCACATACCTTATCTACCACCTTATATCTCAACCTCCTCATACCTTATCTACCACCTCATATCTGCCCATACCTTATCTACCACCTCATATCTCAACTTCATTATACCTTATCTAGCACCTCATCTAAACCTCTTCATACCTTATCTACCACCTCATATCTAAACCTCCTCATATATCTATCTACCTTATCTACCACCTCATATCTCTTCCTCATACATCTACTTTATCTACCACCTCATATCTCAACCTCCTTATGCCTTATCTAGCACCTCATATCTCAAATACCTCATATATCTACTTTATCTACCACCTCATATCTCAACCTCATATATCTACCTTATGTACCACCTCATATCTCAGCCTCCTCATATATCTACTTTATCTACCACCTCATATCTCAACCTTCTCATATATCTACCTTAACTACCACCTCATATCTCAGCCTCCTCATATATCTACTTTATCTACCACCACATATCTCAACCTCCTTATACATTATCTACCACCTCATATCTCAACCTCCTTATACCTTATGTACCACCTCATATCTTAACCTCCTTATGCCTTATCTAGCACCTCATATCTCAAATACCTCATATATCTACTTTATCTACCACCTCATATCTCAACCTCCTCATATATCTACCTTATCTACCACCTCATATCTCAGCCTCCTCATATATCTACTTTATCTACCACCTCATATCTCAACCTCCTTATACCTTATCTACCACCTCAGATCTCAGCCTCCTCATATATCTACTTTATCTACCACCTCATATCTCAACCTTCTCATATATCTACCTTAACTACCACCTCATATCTCAGCCTCCTCATATATCTACTTTATCTACCACCTCATATCTCAACCTCCTTATACATTATCTACCACCTCATATCTCAACCTCCTTATACCTTATCTACCACCTCATTTCTCAACTTCCTCATATATCTATCTTATCTACCAGCTCATAGCTTAACCTCCTCATACCTTATCTACCACCTCATATCTCAACCTCCCTCATAAATCTACCATATCAAACACCTATTATATCTACCATCTGATTTAGTAGTCTTATTTCAGTAGTCTGCTAACATTGTCAGTGAACTTTCACCTTATTGCAAGCTGTCGAATGATGATTATATAATAATTTTCATGAATAAGATGCACGACAAAATAAGAATAAATCAGAGGTCACAGCAACTAAATCTGAAAATACCAAGGGACAAGACAAAAGGTTATGAGAATAGTGAGAGGTCACAGCAAGTAAGTCTGAAAATACACAGAGAGAAAAGACAAAGGTTATGAGAATGGTTGAGAGGAAACAATAGCCAGGCTGAACTTGGAGGAACATCCCTACATGATGTGGACTCAGACATATAACATGGTGCATGGTGGCAGCACAGAGTTGTGGGAACAGAAAGTGAAATCAAAATAAGAATACACAAGGCCAGAAGAGCTTTTATTGCATTTGGAAACATATGGAAAGCAGAAGATATCAAGTCCAATACAAATGTGAGAATCTTCAACTCAAATGTCAAGTCCTCTATTCTATGGCTCTGAAATATGGAGGAGAAGCAATAAAAAAAAATTAAAATTAAAATTAAAACATACAGCGGAGAACTTACAGACTATACAGAAAATAAGAATTAAATTGGTGTGACTAGGTCATCAATGTGGAACTGATCTAAGGAACCAGACAAGTACCAGTCAAACAAGAGGTGAGGTAACAATTTGATGTCAGATAGGACACACATTGAAGAGACCTGCTGATATGGTTACAAGGAAAGCCTTTGTTCTGGTATTTCTATGGTAAGAAAATTGTTGTAGAGGAAAACCAAAAACACACGGAGAAGAGAACTGGAGAATGACATGAAAGGGATTAAGTAGACATGGAAACAACCTTGAAAGAATGGCACAGAACAGAAAGGACTGCTGTAAAACATGCCAATGCTCTGCAGGGAACTCAAGGGGAATGAATGATACAATGATAACATTTTAAAAATTATACACAGAATTGAATAATGATGTAAGGATGATCAAGTCTTACCAATGATAAAATCTTATAACATTACAGAGTATTGCATATGATGTAATGATGACTCTAGCAGTAGTTAGTAGCTCCCTTCAGTCATAACTGACTATGCAATGTGCCCCTGGGGTGATAGCCCACAGCTGTTCTTTAGCCTGATATTCCTTTCTGCATTTTCTTCTCTCTTCTGCTTGTTGTGAGAGCTTCTTTTTGTCCAATCTGAGGTCGCGTCGTAGGGAGTATTGCCACTTAGCGTGATCAGCAGCTTCATCCTCCTAAGTTGCTGGATTTATGTCCTATGCCTTCATGTCTCTCTTGCACACATATTTGAACCTCAGATGCAGTCCCCCAGCTGTTCTTTTGCCGTCTGCCAGTTGCCTGTAGAAGATATCTTTGGGGATGCGACCATCTTCCATGCAGTGGACATGGCCAAGCCAACGTAGTCTGTGCTGTCTAAGCAGTGTATACATGCATTGAAAGCCAGCACTTGACAACACCTCAACATTTGTCACTTTATCTTTCCACAAAATGCCAAGGATGTGGTGTAGACATCATTGATGGAAGGTGTTGAGCCTTCTTTCTTGCTTAGCATAAGTTGTCCATGTCTTGCTGCCATATACAAGCATGCTGGTGATGCAGGCATTATATACCACAGCTTTGGTCTTATTTTGTGAGTTTGGAGTTTCCCCAAATATGTGTTGTGAGGCAGCCAAAGATAATTGCAGCTTTGCCAATGTGGCTGTCAATTTATGTGTCCAGAGAGAGTTTGTTGTTGATGGTAGATCCCAGGTATGTGAAGTGGTGCAATACTGACAATTCATAGGTATCTATAGTAATAACTGGTGCAACATCCACATCCCGACACAGGACATTTGTTTCCTTTAGACTTACTGTGAGGCCAAAGTCATTGCATGCTTGTGACAAGTGATTCATCAAGCTCTGTAAAGATGATAGAGTGTTAACAATAATACAATTTTACAACATTATAGAGTATTGCATAATGATGTAAGGATGATAGAATATTATCAATGATATACTACTACATGCTGGTAACATGTTAGTGACACTGATCCAAACACTTACTCTTGTCCCATCAATTCTGTCCTCAAGTCTGGCTGACTGAAGATTGATCTCAACAAGTGTCTGAAATAGTAGAATGGGCAAATACAATAATAAGTGATTGAACAGACTGATCAGCATTGATCAGATAACACATTAATAACAACTACTAACATATAACACACAAATATCAGCTCTTGGAAAATGACATACACGGGAAACATGTAAATTCAAGATCTGAACTCCCGGCTCATATTGGCAACACCTGATTTACAAAATAATGACTAATCTTACAATTATAATTTGTACCCTCACAAAAATAATAATAATAGCCCCTTCAGTCATAACTGACTATGGGAATGCGCCCCTGAGGTGACAGCCCTCAGCTGCTTATTTTCCTGGTGCTCCTTTCGACGTTTTCTCCTCACCTCTGCTTCTTGTGTGAGCCTCTCTTCGCCCAATCTGAGGTGGCGCCGTAAATAGCATCGCCACTTAGTGCGATCGGCAGCTTCATCCTCCCATGTTGCTGGATCCATGTCCAGTACCCTCATATCTCTCTTGCACACATCTTTGAACCTCAGCTGTGGTCGCCCAACTGTTCTCTTGCCATCTGCTAATTGTCCGTAGAGGATATCTTTTGGGATGCGACCATCTTCCATGCGGCGAACATGGCCAAGCCAGCGAAGTCTGCGCTGTCTAAGAAGCGTATACATACTTTGAAGGCCAGCACGTGACAACACCTCAACATTTGTCACTTTATCTTTCCACGAGATGCCGAGGATGCGGCGTAGACACCGCAAATGGAAGGTATTGAGCCTTCTTTCTTGCTTAGCATAGGTCGTCCAGGTCTCGCTGCCATATAGGAGTGTGCTGGTGACGCAGGCATTATATACTGCAGCTTTGGTCTTCATTGTGAGTTTAGAGTTTCCCCAAACACGCGATGTGAGGCGGGCAAAGGTAGCTGCAGCTTTGCCAATGCGGCTGTCAATTTCTGTATCCAGTGAGAGTTTGTCATTGATGGTAGACCCTAGGTATGTGAAGTGGTGCACCACTGCCAATTCATAGTTATCGATAGTGATAACTGGTGCAGCACCCGCATCCTGACTCAGCACATTCGTTTTCTTTAGACTTATTGTGAGGCCAAAGTCCTTGCATGCTTTAGTGAAGCGATTCATCAAGCTCTGAAGCTCCTGTTGGCTTTGAGTGACGACTGCAGCATCATCAGCGAACAACAAGTCTCTTATAGTGACCCTTCTGATTTTTGTTTTTGCCTTCAGCCTTGAAAGATTAAACAGACGGCCATCTGACCTAGTGTGAAGGCATATTCCTTCAGTTGCATCTCTGAATGCATGTTTCAAGAGTAAGGCAAAGAAGATTCCGAAGAGGGTCGGAGCCAGAACACAGCCTTGTTTAACGCCACTTCGTATATCAAAGGGCTGTGACGTGCTTCCAGCATATTGGACTGTTCCCTTCATGCCGTCATGGAATGACTTTATCATTTCCAGCATTTTAGAAGGGCAGCCTATTTTCAGGAGGATTTTAAAGAGTCCATCCCTACTAACCAGGTCGAATGCTTTTGTGAGGTCTATAAAGGCGATATATAATGGTCTTTTCTGCTCTCTTGATTTTTCCTGAAGCTGGCGGAGAGAGAAGATCATGTCTGTTGTTGATCTGCCAGCTCGGAATCCACACTGTGCCTCTGGATATATGCGTTCAGCTAACTTGTGTAGTCGCATTAAGATGACTTTGGCAAAAACCTTACCAACAATACTAAGAAGAGAGATGCCTCTGTAGTTATTGCAATCACTTCTGTCTCCTTTATTTTTATACAGTGTTACAATCTTGGCATCTCGCATGTCTTGAGGAATAGTTGTCTCTTCCCAGCACTGGCACAGCACCCTATGCAGGGGATGTAATAGCGTGCTCTTACAGCATTTGATTAAATCAGGAGGAATCCCATCACAGCCTGGTGCTTTGCCAGAGGCCAAGCTATCAATGGCCTTGCTGAGTTCCTCTAATGTTGGTTCAGCATCCAGCTCTTCAATAGTTGGCAGACTGTTGACACCATCAAGGGCTGCAGGCATAATGGTATTGTCTCTAGCGTAAAGCTCAGAGTAGTGCTCGACCCACCTCTCCATCTGCTTACCCTTATCGGTTAGCTTCTCTCCGCTGATGGTTTTTAGCGGTGCCGTCTTACATTTGTCTAATGTTGCCTGTTTGCGCTGCGATCTGGATGCTCTCACTGAGCTGGAGCCAATAGTCATTTGCACAGCGTCGAGCAGTTTGTTGAACTTTGCTTCTCGTAGCCCTCAGGATCTGTAGGGTTCTGACACTCGGTGAACGTTTGTATTCATTCATAGCACTGCGCTTAGCTTCAATGACAGGTGCCATCACATCTGATGAAGCATCAAACCAGTCATTTGACTTTGCTGTTTTCTTACCAAAGGTGGCAAGTGCAGTACTTTGAATGGTGTTCCGTAGATGCTCCCAGTTCTCTGTAATAGTATCACCATGCTGAGGGCTTCTGAGCACTTTCTCGAAGGTCGCAGTGAATTGAGCTATCATGAAAGGGTCTGACATCTTGCTGGTATCAATGCGTGGTTTCCCTTCATGTCTGACACGATAGAGTTTTCTTGGTTGTGCTCTGATTTTGCAGCAAACCAAGGAGTGATCTGTATCACAGTCTGCACTATGGTACGAGCGCGTGGAGAGCACAGACCTGAGGAGTGGCCTTCTGACGAGAATCAGGTCAAGTTGGTGCCAGTGCTTGGATCGTGGGTGTCTCCATGACACCTTATGCTGGGGTTTTGTCTGAAAGTAGGTGTTGGTCACGCAGAGGTCATGGTGGACGCACAACTCTAAGAGCCGTTGTCCATTTTCATTCATCTTGCCAATACCAAACCTGCCCAGACATGAAGGCCATGAAACATTATCGGCACCCACTCTAGCGTTAAAGTCACCAAGGAGAACAAGCTGTTCTTGCCTAGGTATGCTTTTGATAATTGCTGTTAGATTCTCGTAGAACTCATCTTTAGCTTCTGGGGCAGAGTACAGAGTAGGAGCATACACACTGACAAGGGTGATGGGACCTGTGCTAGTTTGCAGGCGGAGCGTTAACAGGCGTTCTGATCCATTCTCGCCTGGTTCAACCATTTTAGTTAGTGATTTTTTGACCGCAAAACCTACTCCGTGTTCTCTAGCTTTATTAAGATCTTTCCCTTGCCAATAAAATGTGTAGTCCTTCTCGCTCACCGTTCCAGAGCCCGCCAGGCGCGTTTCCTGAAGTGCAGCTATATCCACCTGAAGTCGTTTAAGCTCATCATTAATTATGGCTGTCTTTCTTACATCGTTTACATCCTGCAGGTTTTCGGATAGTCCAGTCAACATAGTCCGGACGTTCCAGCATCCCAATCTGAGAGTTTGCTTATTTCTATTTTTTCGATAATTGCTTGGTGCAAAATTTTCTGTCCACAGTTCGGGTTTGACCCTAATCCCCATGCACCCAATGGGGAAAGCAGACAGTGGCGGGACAACACCTTATTGACTGGGGGCTGCCCAGCTTGAAGCGGGCGGTAGCTGTCCAGTGAGATCCTAGAACCTCTCCCACTGTCGGAAGTAGCCCCTGGCGCCATGCCCTACGCCATGCCCTCACAAAAATATACATCACAAAATGTGTAGACTGTTGATCATACTTTGTACCCACATAAAAATATACATCACAAAATGTGTAGACTGTTGATCATACTTTGCACCCACATAAAAATATGCATCACAAAATGTGTAGATTGTTGATCATACTTTGCACCCACACAAAAATATACATCACAAAATGTGTAGACTGTTAATCATAATTTGTACCCAAATAAAAATATGCTTCACAAATGCGTACACTGTTGGTCTCTGAGCACAAGGATACGTAGAAATAAATCAAGTTTAATAACTCAAGATTCATCAACAAAGGGGGAGCCGCTCTGGCGATTGGGTGATCCAGGTTTGAGCCCTGGCGAGGACATTTGAAGTAGTGTCTTTGAGCGAGACTTGGACTTGAATAATTCGAGCCCTGGCAAAGACATTTGAAGAAGTGCATTCGACCATGGACCAAAATAACCTGAACGGCTCCTCAGCTGACCCAGCTCTAATGGGTACCTCCGAAATTGGCAAGTATCTGCCTGAATGGCAAGAGGACACCTGTCATTGTACAGAGAAAAAGGGATACTCATGTAAAATCAGTCTCAGGTTAGATATTAACCAGAGATTTCGCCTCGAGTAATTGCGGACGTACAGTATAAAAAAAAAATCAACAAACAGATACGTAGAAATAAATCTAAGTTCAATAACTCAAGATTCATCAACAAAAGGATATGTAGAAATAAATCAATAACTCAAGATTCATCAACAAAAGGATACATAGAAATAAATCAATAACTCAAGATTCATCAACAAAAGGATACGTAGAAATAAATCAATTTCAATAACTCAAGATTCATCAACAAAAGGATACGTAGAAAAAAATCAATTTCAATAACTCAAGATTCATCAACAAAAGGATACATAGAAATAAATCAAGTTCAATAACTCAAGATTCATCAACATTGTTGCGTGGGTGTGATTCGCTCTGAACAATGTTCCATGTGTTATGAATAAAACAATTATAAAATTCTGGCCATTGTTTTCTTCCTTGATATGTTAGTTTTAGTGCATCGTGCCTTTGATGGAAGATTAAACGAATGCGGGGGTGGAAGATTCCAAACAATACTTGAACTTTGGAATACGATTGATTTGATAAGTCATTTCATCGAGTCCGTACATTTAATTCACATGTACACATTTCAAATAGGGACAGAACATGAGTCATGCATAAATTAATCAATGGCGTAGACTGCTGGTTATGTGTCAATGTCCGTTATGAGGATACAATGCAGTATTGTCGTCAGAACATCACAGCTATATGCACGAGCAGATAGACATGGCTACCTGCCGACAGTGAGACTGCGAGTCTGAAATATATTCATACGAATTTGACGATTATTCTCATCCTTCTGAGGATTCTAGTTAAGTACTAACCTCCATATATTTCCTTCTCATATCGAGTTCTAGGACTGACCCTGGTCCATCAAAAATACACATAAAATGGCTATATCCTGCCATTAAATTGGAAGGTTAGAAAAACGCAGCTATTCAGCTTGGCGGTCAAGTAACAAAGGGTAGCGTTTCTTAGTTACCGACTGTGTCCTAAACAACGCTATACACGTCATAATCGATCGTGTATGAAGCGTTCAGTAATTGAAACATCTATCGCAATATATTAAATGTCTTAACCTTTACAATTGCACGTCTGGTAACCTTTAGCAGACGGCGTTAATATCATATACCGTAACAATTCCCTGTACACCGGGGAAAAAAAAAATCGATAGATTTTTTTTTCAATATCTATCCGACTTAACAATTTTTTCAAAAAAAATTTAACACAATTGTGACATATGGCCGACGATGTTCTGAGTAGAACCGTGTTGCGGTCGTGTCAACTAACTATTTGTCATAGTCATCTAACATAAGTCACATTATATATCAATATTATACATATTATTATATCAACTAAATAAATGTCCAATGTTAATAGTGAATGATAAAATTAAATTAAAGTAAGGTCTGTCGTATTAGTATGTCATATAGGAATTAATTTGACTAATTAAAATTAAATTAATTAATTAAACTAAGAGTTAAATTATTAAGGTTCTAATGTAACGCGATGTTATGAGAGAAGAAAAAGACAAAATAAGTGAGAAGAAATAGAAAGAAATTCGAATATAAGTTTTAACTTAATTGTGTGTGTTAAGTGTTAGTGAATAATAACTATCTAATTTAACTAACTAAATAATGTATAGGTACATAAAAAAAAAATTATTAATCTAATACTTGTGTGAGATTTATTTTCTCTTTTCATAATTTCTTCTTTTAGTATTTCGTTCTCTTTTTTTTTTTTTGTTCTTTCATTTCATTTTTTTTCTCACATTTCATTTTATTGATAATAATTCAATTAAGAAGTTAAGTTAACTAATTAATTAGTATAGGATATGATGATCCATCCGTAGTCTTGATCCTGATGAATTCTTTTAGGCAAAAATGTTCAAACGTTTACGTTGGAAAGAAATGTCATTTATCCCAGCATCCAAGAATTAAGTATACACAGGAACATCAGTTCGGTTTGTCGTCAGACATTAGTCCATGATTGTTCAAAGAGTATTCATATCTCGTGTATGGACGTTAGACGAAGTTCCAATGTCAATATGTCTTTTAGTTCAATTCTGTGATGCATATAGTGTATATAAAGTTTAAATTGAAGGCAAGGTTAGTTCCCTTATAGTTGATACTTCGTTCAATCCAATGTAGTTCTGATTGATGTAGTTTAAGAGTGTCAATATTGATTATTCGTCGTCAATAGGATTACGTGACAATGCATCTGCCACACAATTTTCAGTGCCAGGAATATGTTCAATGGAGAACTCGAATGGCTGTAGGATGATTGAATATCTGGCAAGTTTCTGGCTTGTATGATTTGATCGACGCAAGGATGCTACAGCACGTTGGTCCGTCTGTATGGTAAAGGGAGCACCGAGTAGGAATTTTTCAAGCTTCGTTATTGCCCAGATCACAGACAAAAGTTCCTTGTCGACTGTTGAATACTTTGTTTCTGCCGGCTTCAGCTTTCTTGATATGTATAAGGTGGGATGTAGAATGCCATCATGGTTCTGGAGCAGGCATGCACCAATGCCGTAGTTACTAGCATCTGTTCGTAAGAAAAATCTTTTGGAAGCATCGGGAAGTCTTAAAATTGGTTCATGCGAGAAAAAATTTATAATTTTGTTGAAAGTTTCATTGCATGTACCAGTCCATGTCACCTTCACCGGCATATCTTTTTTTAACAATGAAGACAATACAGCCGTGATGGATGACAAGTTTGGTATGAATCTACTGTAATATTGAACAAGTCCTAACAAACTCCTGACCTGTTTCTTCGTCTGAGGAACTGCTATGTTTAGAATTTTGGAGACTGTACTAGGTAACGTTCGGATATATCCCGATCCAATGATATGTCCCAAAAAGGTTATCTCATTACACGCGATTTGCACCTTTGTAGGTTTAGCAGTTAGATGATAATTCCTTAGAGTGTCAAAAACATATCTAAGTCCCGAAACATGTTCCTCAAACGACGAACTAAACAAGCATATGTCGTCAATATATGTAATAACGTCTGGTCTACCTGATAAAATTTGTCGCATCAGGCGAATGAAGGTAGCTGGCGCATTAACAAGCCCAAAAGGCATCACATTCCACTGGTATAGACCTTGTGGAGTGGAAAATGCGGTGTAGTACTTAGCCTTTTCGGTCAGTGGTATCTGCCAATAACCTTTAGTTAAGTCTATCTTACTAAATATAGTTGCGTTGGATAGACGTGGCAGTAAGTCGTCGATAAGTGGATGTGGTTCGCTGTCAACTATAGTCTTAGCATTTAATTTTCTATAATCAACACATAGTCTAATGTTATTGTCCTTCTTCCGGACAATCACTAATGGAGAAGAGAATGGCGAATTACTAGTCTCAATGATTCCCAGAGACAACATCTGTTCAAGTTCCTTAGTAGTTTTAGCAAGGAAATGTAAAGGAACAGAATAAGGATGTACACGAATAGGTGTATCATCATTGAGAGTAATGTCATGACTGATAGCCGATGTGCGACCCGGGACGTCGGTCAACACATCTGGATAAGATTGTAATAGATTAGCAATCTGTAGACGCTGTTGCGGTGTAACCGTTGAAGAGATGGTTACATCCCGCCAAGATTCAGTAGGTTGAACTACTGGTACAGGTAACGGTAACTGTACCTCAGGAAAAGAAGATTCTTCTTCCTGGATGACAGATAAGTTAGTATAATGACAAGTGGATACTGTGTTGTCATCTAGTTCATGAAAAATTGACTGTAAGTGTTCAGGACGTGTATGAAATTGCTTGAGCATGTTAATATGAAATATCTTTTTGTGTCCCTTGATATCTAAGACGTAATCAACGTCGGAAATTTTATCAATGACTTTGTAAGGACCATTCCAAGATATCAGTAATTTATTGTTATTGTGAGGAAGTAACACATAAGCCTCGTCGCCTGGGAATAATTGGCGTAATCGTCGAGACCTATTTTGTAGAGATCGAGCCTTAGCTTTTGCAGCCTCAGAAGAAGCTGTTGCCAACTGGCAAGACTCAATAATGTTCTTCCGAAGATTAATCACGTACTCGTAAGATGACTGAGTGTCCTGAGTCATCTCCTCGTCAATTAATAAGTCTTTTATTAGTCCCATAGGACCTCTTGGGGGAGCACCAAAAACTAATTCAAAGGGAGAGAAGCCAGTTTGTTCATGCGGTACCTCCCGATAAGCAAATAGAACAGCTGGGAGTGCTCTGTCCCAGTCATGAGGGTGCTTAGCAGTAACCTTATGTAGTAGTTGTTTAAGTGTACGGTTAAGTCTTTCAACCGCACCATTACTCATCGGATGATAAATACTACTTAAATTCCTATCAATGTCCCAAGTTTTCATGACTTCCTTCATGGTGTCAGATATAAACTGTGACCCATGGTCTGATAAAAGTTTTCTAGGAAACCCTATTCTAGAAAAGATGAGATGTAGTGCATCAGCTACATCTGTGGTAGTGGTGGTCTTTAATGGGATAGCTTCTGGCCATCGTGTGCACAAATCAATGCACGTAAGGACGAATCTATGTCCTCTGGCCGATGGTAGCAATGGACCAATAATGTCTATTGCCATCTTGTCAAAAGGTCTCACTGAGATATCGCAAGCCTGAATAGGCGCCGTGTGAAAAGCTCCACGTGCTTTCACTTCTTGGCATGTAGTACAGGAACGTACATACTGCGAAATATCTCTTGACACCCCTGGCCAAAAGAATGAAGACAGTACTCGAGATCGTGTTCGAGTATATCCCATATGTCCAGCACAATGTGAGTCATGTGCATGTTGAAGAATGTACCGTCTAAAAGTATATGGGACCATAACTTGTTGTTTCATTTGTGATTTGTCATTAAAACATCTAATCAATATGTCATTTTTAATAACAAAACAATGTTTGTTATTATTACATGAGGATAGATTGTCAACTTTATCAACCAACTTAAAAATTTTTTTTAAAGATTTATCCTCTTTTTGTTTGGTTGCAAATGTTTCCCTGTCAATAGGTGAATTGACTACAAATTCCTCTTGGTTATCTGCATCCATTTTATCATCATCAACCTTCTCCATGAGTTGAGTCTGTGCTCTAGTCGTCACGGCGTTTCCAGTGCATAGGTTACGTTTCTCCCATTCTATAATCTCATCTGGAGTACAATCTTTACTGCCGTGTATACGACCAACCATCAAATCAGCTATAGGCTTCTTTAGCATACATACTTTTACGTTTCCTGTGAAAAAAGGAGTGTTAACATGAATAATAGCTGTGGGGTAAAACTCTATTGTTCCACCAAAAGTCATGCAACGGACATATTCCCCCGTTGCACAGCTAGGATGTACCAGCGACTGTCGTACACCAATCGTTGTGGATCCCGAATCCCTCAACACTGAGACGACGGATCCATTAACTAATCCTCTGTTAAAAATTAGTAGGCCTGTTCCATCGTTGACTGCAAGACCTACCTGTGGTATAATATGTCCGCAGTTAAGCACTGTTTCTTTCGCCTTCTGAAAAATAAGATTGCATTGTTGGCAACTATTTGCCACATTATAATTAATAGCAAAACATGCAGCAGAAGACTGTGTTGTGTTATTTTCAAGTGGGACCTGAGCTATAGGGGTAGTATTATTTGTAACTGCCGCCCCTGTATTATGGTTGTAATGAGATGATCCCCGAGAATGAGATCGATTCCGAGTATAATTGTTAGAATTATCTCGTCGTCCTCTATAGTAACTATTATCTCGATGTCTCGAGCCATGATTATTACCATTCCAGTTATTATTATTATTGGGAGTATGTGATCGATTATAATGAGTGTTATGTTGACCATTGTGGTAGTTTGTTTGAGGTGAATAATTTCTATCTCGTGATCTACCTCTGTTGAACTCATTTTTATTGTTGAAATCATTATTATGTCCCTTCTGAAAGTTAACATTGTGATTTCTTTGGAACCTGCTTCTGTCTACACTGTGATGTCTTTGTTTGTTATTGTGATTGTAGGCCATATTAGACGCCACAGGTAGAGGTTCTCTTAATGAGGAGTTAGAAATGGTTGCATTCGGGTGTGCCGAACAGTAGTTTAAAGAAATTTTTTCTAACTCGTCCATGGTACCTGGTTTACGCTCCTGCAAATATGCAAAAAATGGCTGGCTAACTGAAGATAATACCTTATCCCGCAGTAGTAAATCAACTAATTTGTCGTATGATTTGTTGACTTCTGCCAGTTCAACCCATCTATTAAATGTATTGCGTATATTCGCAATGAATCCTGCAAAATCCCTTGGAGATTCAGGTAAAATTCCCTTAAATTTCAACCTACAGTGTTCCTCGTCCAGGTGAAACCTTCGTAAAAGCAAGGACTTAATAGCACCGTAGTTATTTGCTATTGATGGGTCAGCATTTTGAGAAGCTGTCAATGGTTCTCCAACCAAGAATTCATTTAACTTGAGTACCCATGACTCTTCAGGCAAATGGTTAGATTTGCAAGTCTGTTCAAACCGTGCCAGGAACGATGAAAGGTCGTCGACGTTCAAGTTGAAAATGGGTAATTTAAAGTTGTAGAAGTGTTTAGGTTGGCTGGATGATGATCCATTTTGTGCGTTATTATTCTGATTTGCATCAGCATTTTGTGCTTGTAATCTTGCTGTCTCCAATTTAATACGCGCCAATTCCATTTCTTGTTGTAAAATAATTTCCTCTCGTTTCAATTTATTCTCTTCTTCCTGTTTGGCGATTGTTCTTTGCTCTTCTCTTTCACGTTGAGCAATCTCTCTCAGTCTATTTTCCTTGTCAATTTGCTTCATCTCACGTTCTGCTTCCTCTTTCTTTAATGCAGCCCTTTTCTCTTCTTCCTCTTTCTTTAATGCAGCCCTTTTCTCTTCTTCTTTTCTTTCATATTTTTCCAGTTCTGATTCAGCAAACTGACGAAGTTCTTGAGATTTATAACCATATTCACGACCAATCTTAACGAAATGGTCTATAGTAAGCATTTTGACTTTTATCTGTAAGTAATTATTGATAATTACTGATTAAAATAGTCAATAGTAGCTTCAGAGTAATTATTATACTTACTCAACTTAGAAATATTCAATATAAGTAATCACAATAGTATTGAACTTAATGTCTAAGTTCAACTAATAGACAATATTTTGTAACAATATTGTATCTAAATAATACTATATCATAAATAGTTATGATATCTGTTAAATATAATGTAATTATATCACACAATTAATTTCAATGTCCAATAATGTTGGGTATAATTCCTAGTAATTATATTGTTCAATGTACTAAGTCACTCTCTTAGTACCAGAAAAGTATATTAAATAATATACAATGGGTCTATTACCTCAAAGGTAGCTATAAGATTATTTATTTTGTCAATATATATATTATATTATTATGCCCTAGGCATCTATGATAAATTGTAGTGCTACTTTCTTGGACTATCACTGCATAATTATGCAATGTCCCATATTAACCTTAATTATCAGAAAAAATTAATTAAATTAAATTACAAGTGTATTATTGCATATGATAGCATATTATTAACGTAATATTAATATATATCATGAGGACAAACAACACAATGATGCAACTAAAGGGTACAAACAATGTCAAGACGCAAACAAGACATTTTCACAATTAAAAATGAATTTATGAACTAAATAAAATAAGCGGAAATGTCACAGACCAAATGAAGGGTCAAGGTTTGACCGGAGGTCAACTGAATATTCAAGGTACACACAAAAAAAAAATGACTGCGAAAAATGATGACGTCACAGGACTCATAACGGACGAAAATTTAACAATCATAAAATAAATGATAGTCAGAAGAGACTGGACGAATAGTAACGAACATGGTACAGAACTCAATAAAATTATTAACTGAGTACGAATAAAATACGCCAGTTATCTACTGAACGGTACAGCTAACACAAATCGTCAAACGATAGCAGATTTGGACAACAAGTCCAATGTCAAACCTCAATGGGGTTTCCAAAGGTGCAATCGTTTAACTGCCCTAAGAAACGACCGAAATTAATTCAGGCATCGTGAGAGCCGCAGAATTTAATTTCAGTTCATCCTCCCTACCTCCCACGAATTAACAACACATTAAGACCACAAAAAGTACATTAAACATAGATAAAAACATGCCGATGTAGGCAGAGGACAATGGACTTAGTTAGCACTGTTTGCAATACCAACAGTTAAACACCTAGATTTATCTTTACCGTTGCTTCGATCAGTGCTAGCGGTCGTCAACGGCTAGGCTAAAGCCCCTGACTGTCTGCTCCTATAGTCCATATCATGTGTTGGCTTCAAATGGCTTATGTTTCCTTTGGTTAGACTTAGAAACGGCTGGTTTCTTCGACCGATCACCTACACGATTTTCAGTGACGTCACGTTGTTAGGCATATAATGAGTACTGCGTCACGTCAGCCTCGTACTGGTCATGTGATCGAAACTTGATCGTAAACATTTCATTCGAAAGTCATGAAGAAATTTTTTTGTTTTTTTTTGTTGTTTTTCTTTCGTCCCCAGACACCGGACACCACTGTTGCGTGGGTGTGATTCGCTCTGAACAATGTTCCATGTGTTATGAATAAAACAATTATAAAATTCTGGCCATTGTTTTCTTCCTTGATATGTTAGTTTTAGTGCATCGTGCCTTTGATGGAAGATTAAACGAATGCGGGGGTGGAAGATTCCAAACAATACTTGAACTTTGGAATACGATTGATTTGATAAGTCATTTCATCGAGTCCGTACATTTAATTCACATGTACACATTTCAAATAGGGACAGAACATGAGTCATGCATAAATTAATCAATGGCGTAGACTGCTGGTTATGTGTCAATGTCCGTTATGAGGATACAATGCAGTATTGTCGTCAGAACATCACAGCTATATGCACGAGCAGATAGACATGGCTACCTGCCGACAGTGAGACTGCGAGTCTGAAATATATTCATACGAATTTGACGATTATTCTCATCCTTCTGAGGATTCTAGTTAAGTACTAACCTCCATATATTTCCTTCTCATATCGAGTTCTAGGACTGACCCTGGTCCATCAAAAATACACATAAAATGGCTATATCCTGCCATTAAATTGGAAGGTTAGAAAAACGCAGCTATTCAGCTTGGCGGTCAAGTAACAAAGGGTAGCGTTTCTTAGTTACCGACTGTGTCCTAAACAACGCTATACACGTCATAATCGATCGTGTATGAAGCGTTCAGTAATTGAAACATCTATCGCAATATATTAAATGTCTTAACCTTTACAATTGCACGTCTGGTAACCTTTAGCAGACGGCGTTAATATCATATACCGTAACAAACATCACTTCCTTATTTGCTCCTTATGGAGCCACTGTTGCAACTGGTCACATGACAGGAAGCCTGCATCAAACAGTCACATGATCTTGCAGCAGTGATTTCTGTAGCAATATATTTGACATGATAAAGTTGTCAGCCTAATACACAACCTCATATTAGTCACCTTGTAGAATATGCCTCTCTCTGGACACAGCTGCAGCCATCTTTGCCCACCTCACAACGTATTTTTGAGGAAACTCCAAACTCACAATGAAGACCAAAACTATGGTATATAATGCCTGCATCACCAGCACACTTTTATACGGCAGCAAGACAGGACAACCTATGCTAAGAAAGAAAGAAGGCTCAATACCTTCCATCTACGGTGTCTACACTTTATCCTCAGTATTTCGTGGAAGGATAAAGTGGCAAACATCGAGGTTTTGTCACGTGTTGGCCTTCAAAACATGTATGCACTGCTTAGACACACAGACTATGCTGACTTGGCCATGTCTGCTACGTGGAAGATGAAGAGACATGAGTGCACTGGACATACATCAACACAACCTGCCTATAGCACCAAGTGGCAACGCTCTCTACGGTGCCACCTCAGATTGGGCAAAAAGAAGCTCTCATGGCAAGCAGAAGAGAGGAGAAAACATTGATGGGAACACCAAGGAAAAAAAGCAGCTGAGGGCTGCCAGAATGGGGGTGCATTCCCATAGTCAGTTATGACTAAAGGGAAACCACCATGGGGGTGCATTCCCATAGTTAGTTATGACTGAAGGGGCTATTACCTCAGGGGTTCATTCCCATAGTCAGTTATGACTGAAGGGGCTATTACCTCAGGGGTACATTCTTATAGTCAGTTATGACTGAAGGGGCTATTACCTCAGGGGTACATTCCCATAGTCAGTTATGTCTGAAGGGGCTATTACCTCAGGGGTACATTCCCATAGTCAGTTATGACTGAAGGGGCTATTACCTCAGAGGTATATTCCCATAGTCAGATGACTGAAGGGGCTATTACCTCAGGGGTACATTCCCATAGTCACTTATGACTGAAGGGGCTATTACCTCAGGGGTACATTCCCATAGTCAGTTATGACTGAAGGGGCTATTACTTCATGGGTACATTCCCATAGTCAGTTATAATTGAAGGGGCTATTACCTCAGGGGTACATTCCCATAGTCAGTTATGACTGAAGGGGCTATTACTTTCCTTTGGTTGGTCACATCAGAGACCCCATGATTACATAGGACAGCTCAACAGTATACCATCATCTAATTCTTACTTCCCTTTGGTTGGTCACTATTGCAGACACAACTAAAGCATGAGCACACTGACTGTACAAACTAAAATATTTAACAGTAAACAGAAGTTCTATTTATAGAAACAAACATCAATTTTAATTAGGATAGATAGTTCTTCCAACAACTTGTGACATTAAATGTCAACAGGATATGAACAATCTGCTCTTGTGTCTCGGTGAGTAACTGGGAGTTGAGCTTTGGAGTCAGTAGAGAGGTTTAGTATGAAGTTATGCTTTATGAAAATTGAATGGGAAGTGATGTGCGGTTATATTGCATTGACATGGGAAATAATAAAGTGAAAGTTTGTGGTTTTTTACTAAGGGAGCCTACTCGGTAAGTTGTGCCCCTTAAGAAAAGTATTAGATTGTGAGTATGAAAGTCGTGATGTAACAAAATGTGGTTAACGATTTTTGAATAACATTATAGAATGTACTAAGGGAAATAGGGATATATGGAATAGGGACTTAGTTAGCGAAGGGAGGTAATAATATTATGGTGTCCCTTAGGTGTCTCGGTGAGTTTTGTTTTAGATGAAGTCGGTGTGAAAGTGAGATGCACGGGTTTCTGAAGCGAATAGTCCGTGACAATGAATGAGTTGTGAGTTGAAAAAGTTGTAATAGGAAATTGAGGAAAGAAGTTAGTCAGTTGGATTTGAGATGTCAAAAGTAGCAGTAGCATAGGTTTGGGAATGTTTTCTCCCATGTATTAAAATGTTAGAATGGTGAGCACCACAGGGAAGTTCGTAGACAACAAGCCATAGTTTGGTTGACTCTTGTGTTCACAAGAGATGTAGGGTTGTCTAGTTCCTTGGAGACTCAATTGCCATGTTTATAGAGAGAATTGCTGTTTGAGCAATTTAGATGTAGTTTTAATTATGTGTGATTTCCACACCCACGCAGTGGGCTGAAAACAAATGTGTTTTTCCCAAGCGCAGAGACAGCAGGTATGAACGGTTTGTTTAGTAGTGTGTAGTAAGAACAGTTGGTAGAAATAGTCATACCCTGGCGGTTTAGGCCAGTCTTCAACAGACAAGATAAACCAACCAGCTCACACAGAAAATAGAACAGAACATTTTATCGTCAGAAAATAATTTAAATAAGAAATCAGTAACTTTAAGAGTTTAACGTTCTAGACTCAGAAAGAAAAAGAAACAGTTGGGCAAGAAATATTAAGGACGAGAAGGGAAAAAAATAGAAACAGGGACAGTAACTAGAACCCATGGTACGAGGAATGAAAGGTCGACTTTTGTAAATATTCAACACTATTGAAAAGCCTAACTGCGTCAGTTTGATTACATGTAGCAGCAGAGTGGCCAGACAAGAATAAATCTCCTTCCACATACTCGTAAATGTTACCTCCATGCACAGCTGGTTTTGGTGCCTTGTACATCATGTGAATAAACTTGAGTATTTTGTTTACTTCACCGCTGTTCTAGTGAAGTCCATTATCATCGTGTTCATCATCCTGCATCAGTTCTATTTCGTGTTTATGTATGTACTCGTACGTGAAACATCATCATGTGCAACTACCCACTGTTGGGATAGTGATCGGACTTACCACTAAACAATAACAACAACACACCAGCACGCACGGCCACATTACATATCAACAGAAAATGACAAACTGTACTTGTACAAAGTGTCTAGCATTGGCTAGCATCAGCATCAGGCCATGTTTATTCTTTAACATTTTATTATATACAGTCTAGATATATTAACACTACCAACCCTGATCCCCTGAGAGTTGTGTTCCCCTATGCCTGAATTACCAAGCTAAAATGTATAAAAATACATATGTCATAGGAACGGTGCTTACATGAACACTGCAAATACACACTACATTTCAGGACATTATCGATAATAGGCTTACTTATAATCTAGCACCTATTTTATTCTGCCTTAATATGCCAGACAGCCCAGCAGGTAGATCTAGTCTATCATCACCAATATCCTGCTTATTATCACTATCAGATACACTTTCTTCATCACTGGATTCTAGGTCACTTTCAAGACATGTTTCATCAAATTTCTGTTCATCATCATCTGAAAACCATATATTCTCTATTACTTGAACAGCTGTAAGCAACCTAGACCTAGGGCTTTCCCACTCAAAGTACTTGTTTCCTGATTGGCATGCTTCATGCTAAAAATAGTAAACTTTTCTGTAAATATACTCTACACCTCACGGTAGAAGGGGCACGACTAAGTAAGTAAATATAACATTTAACAACCACTGTCAACGAGAGCTATCATTTGCTGCAGAACATATAACACTGACAAACAACATTTTTCTTTCTTATATAAGAATAAGTGTTCTTAGGTCAGTTTCTTGCGCTGATTTCAAATCTGAAATCCGTTTATCTCTATCACGTCGGGTTCTTAAGATATTTGTGAAAAAATATATTTTTGGGAAACCGTTATTTGCTCCGTTTCATTTTTACTATATAACTTATTAAAAATTAATAAAATGCAAAATAATTCTACTTTTTATACTGCTAAAAGATGCATGACATATGTTACGCTATTTTTCAAATAGTTACTGTATTTTGAAATAATTCTGAGCGAAATATGGCTTCTAGAAGTTTGTAGAAATTCCGGCTAATCTGTTCTGTTTACGTGTGCGGATATTTTACTGAATCGTGTTCACCAGAAAAACTTTACACCATTACTAAAGAAAGCATATGAACTTTATTTCGATTCGAAAGTTGATGATGCAAATAAATCTTGGAAGCCAAATGCAGTTTGTTTGTTCGACTTGTTCAAATACATTGGCAGGTTGGTTACGAAAATCGCCGAAGCATAAGTCGATGCCTTTTGGGAGTGCCAGTAATATGGCGTTGAACCGACAAATCACGCTACTGATTGGTACTTCTGTTTGACATATATCCATGGTTTCACTTTTAAAATTAGAGAGTCTGTGGTTTATCCAAATATTGAATCGGTTTCGAAACCAGTGCCTCATGATCAAATCACGTGTCCGATCCCAGTTCCACCAGAACAATATCCATTGGACGTGAATGAACCATCAGAAAGTGATAGTTTACCTGCTTTAGAAACTAATTCTGACTCAGATTATATACCGGTGAATGATGGTGTTCACTTAATTAACCATTCAGAACTTTCAGATCTAATACGTGATCTCGCTCTTACCAAAATTACAAGCGAAATTACTCGGTTCGCGACTCAAAGAATGGAATCTTTTAGCGCCCAATACTCCGATATCTAAATTTCGTCATAGACACAGAGAACTTGTTCAATACTTTGAGATGGATGATGACATTTGCTATTGCAAAGATGTAAACGGTCTAATGGTGCACCTCGGTCATGAGCACATAGTCAACGAATGTCGACTTTTCATCGACTCTTCCAAGACTAGTCTAAAAGCCGTGTTATTGCATAACAGAAATTTATTTTCATCAATTCCAGTCGCCTACTTTGTTCATATGAAAGAAACTTATGACAATATGGCTATACTTTTGGCAAAAATAAAGTACAATGACTACCAATGGCGGATTTGTGGAGACCTAAAGGTCATTGCAATTCTCACAGACATGCAGACTGGGTATACTAAATTGTGATGCTTCCTATGTGAATGGGACAGCCGCAACAGACAGGAACATCATGCAAGAAAGGTGTGGCCTATCAGGGATCGTATGCAGCTCGGGCATAAAAATGTAAAACACGAGCCATTAGTTAACACAGGCAGCATCATTTTTACCACAGTTACATATAAAGTTGGGGCTCATGAAGAATTTCGTAAAAGCTTTAGATAAAACAAGCAAAACTTTCACTTATCTTCGAGAAAAGTTTCCGCAAGTTAGCGATGCAAAGATAAAGGAAGGTATCTTTGTAGGACCTCAGGTTAGGAAAGTTATTGCAGACAAACAGTTCGAGAACTTGTTACATGGTAGTGAACTTCGCGCATGGATGGCATTCAAATCGATCGTCGATAACTTTCTGGGAAATCACAAATCTGTCAACTATGTGCATATTGTTAAGCAGTGCATAGATGCATACAGAATTATGGTCTGTAACATGTCCCTCAAAATCCATTTGCTCGATTCGCATCTTGACTTTTTTCCCTGACAACCTTGGCGAAGTCAGCGATGAACATGGAGAACGATTCCATCAAGATATCGCCGTAATGGAGTCACGTTATCAAGGACGGTGGAGTGTGACCATGCTTGCCGATTATTGTTGGATGCTTCATCGCCATGTACCACATGCCATTCACCGACGAAAGTCGACTGCGAAGAAATTCAAGCTAGATAACTGTTACACTTCTTGTACGAATGATGTTGTAATACTATATGCGTTGTTAAAAAACTTCAATTGCGTATTTCTAGAGATCCCGACCTGATAGAGAAAAACGGTTTGCAGATTTAAAAACAGCGCATTAAAATTGACCAGAAAAACATAGAAATGTTAGAGAAAGAAAAAAAAAATTTTTTTTTGTTAGACAGTGTAATCTGCCCTCACTACTTAAATTTAATGCACTTTGTTGATTATTTTAAGTCTGGACCCCAGTTTTCACATGGATGTTGTCCATTCCCAATATACCAGGAATCCAGCAGAGAGTCATTTTGGGTATTCCCGATAATCCCGGAATACAGCATGGAAGGGTTAAGTTAAACTAAAGTATGTTCCAAATTAGGCCATTATGCTTTGTGAGTTGATGTGCTCCATTTTACACTAACCAGATTAAACTACCAACTAGTCAAGTCTGTTTCAGCTGTGTTCCTCCTAGTCTTTTAACCCTGGTCTATTCCATAATAAAGTAGGCATGTCAGATTTACAACAAGAAGACCAGAAAGTCCAAAACAGAAGCCAAGAAAGTAAGTACAAATCCAAGTCCACTCTACATCCATATCAACAATACCTTGATCAAAATAGTGTACATAGACTGATTACAGAGAAGCATGTTTCACAAGAAGATGGCAGGGGAAAAGGAGACTCCACTGCTCTTGCACCTACATGTCTCCATGGAGACAGAGTGACTATAGCATATTCATACCAACTTAGTGCTATAGATATTGGCCTCTGACTCAAACACAAGACAGGAAGATCACAACATATGAGATGTCTGAGAACAGCTGAAAATGTTAACCATAAAAGACAGAATGAGAAATGAGGAAGTTATGGGAATAACCATCATGCATCAGCTAAATAGACAGAAAATAAAATGGTACAGACACCATGTCAGAATACCCTTCAATCATCTACCATCATACACTTCAATCATCTACCATCATACACTTCAATCATACACTTCAGTCATCTACCATCATACACTTCAATCATCTACCATCATAGGCATGCAACATCAAAGATCTGGCTACAATTGATGCCCAAGTAAAAGGAAGATCAAGAATGTCAGAGTGAAAATAAATCTGAAAGATAAATTGTCAGCTGGAGAGAGAGGATCAAGGATAGAGGAGACAGCAACAGACTGTGTTTGCAGCAAAGGACTTGAGAACTCAGACACCTATAGAAGAAGTAGAAGAACTGTTACAGGCTGGAAGGTCACTCACCTTGATCCTCTCCCATTTAAGGTCATCATGCTCTTTTTCTTTGGACTGTGGTTTAAAATTATTCCGTCTGCTCAAATCTGACAAAACAACTTTTTTTAAGAGTTGCATTCAATGTCACCTATCTTCATTTAAAAGTGAGCAGCCATGCGACATACTAGGAACTAATTTATATCACACTAGGTCTAGTTTCTGATAATCAATATTTCAGACAAATTTTAAAAATTACAGATGTGACCTAATAATAAACATGACTACAGAAAAAAATTATGCTTGTGAAGACAAATTATAAACAATACTATAAAGGAAAATTACAAACACAAATGTACAGAAAAAAAATTATATCAGATCCCACTTTAATGTTGCCAGATACAACTAAAAAATTCTCTTATTCAATCTTCAAATATTAAAAAATATTTTATTAATATGTCCAAGCCTAATTTTAATAGTTGAAGACGAAAGTAAAATGTAATAATTACCATTATCTCCCTTTGACTCAAGTGTCAACACAGTATCTTCAAATTGTGCCTTGGATTTTATTCTGAAAATGCACAAAATAAATTAACATTTCTCATCTCACATTCCATATAAACAAATCTTCTAGCGTTTTGTCCAACATTTTATATCAAACATTTTTGTGTCTATTCCAGTGTGAAAAATTATGTGTAAGCAATGACATGAGAGACTAAGTAACATGTAAGCAATGACTTGAGAGACTGATTGACATGTAAGCAATGACTTTAGAGACTGATTGACATGTAAGCAATGACTTGAGAGACTGATTGACATGTAAGCAATAACATGAGAGACTAAGTAACATGTAAGCAATGACATGAGAGACTAAGGGACATGTAAACAATGACATGAGAGACTAAGGGACATGTAAGCAATGACATGAGAGACTAAGGGACGTGTAAGCAATGACATGAGAGACTGACTGATATGTAAGCAATGACATGAGAGACTGATTGACATGTAAGCAATGACTTGAGAGACTGATTGACTTGTAAGCAATGACATGAGAGGCTAAGTAACATGTAAGCAATGACATGAGAGACTGATTGACATGTAAGCAATGAATTGAGAGACTGACTGACATGTCAGCAATGACTTGAGAGGCTGACTGACATGTAAGCAATGACTTGAGAGACTGACTGACATGTAAGCAATGACTTGAGAGGCTGATTGACATGTAAACAATAACTTGAGAGACTGACTGAGATGTAAGCAACGATTAGGAGTGAATAGCTGCCATAAGAGAGTGACTGATAAGTAAAATTATAACAAGATGGCTGATATGTGAAGGAAGACATGAGAAAGTGACTATCATGTGAAGATAACAGAGAGAATGACTGACAAATGAGAAATAACATGAGTCTAGGGATGGCTGGCATGAAGATAAACAGACAGAATGACTGACAAATAAGGACTGACATGAGTCTAGGAATGGCTGACATGTGAAGATAAACAGAGAGAATGACTGAAAAATGAGGACTGACATGAGTTTGGGGATGGCTGACATGTGAGGATAAAACAGAGAGAATGACTGACAAGTGAGTACTGACATGAATCTAGGGATTGCTGACATGCGAGTATGGCAAGGCAGAGTGAATGACATATGAGAATAGGTATGAGAGTAAGTGACTGTATAACACATAAGGAAGGGAAACCCGAGGCCTGTAAACAGTAAATAAATATAAGACAAACATAAAGGTATGTTTTCAGGCACTCGTAAGAAATAAAGAAGTAGAAAACTAGACAACAGAAAAACAACAGACGTGAGTGAGGGAGGATAGTGTGATTCGCTTGCATAGCTAGGCGGGGTTGTCACATGGAAGGTCCTGGGTTCGAGTCCTGGGTAAGCCACTCACATCTGTTTGAGTATCCAGCCCCATCTGAGCTTGGTGGCCTGGTACAAGACCTACAACTGATATCGCTGTGAAGTATAACCACAGGACATTCACAGAACTTAATGTTAAGTATTCAGTGTGACAATTCAAACAGCCATTGTGAGTGGTAAACAGAGAATTAAACATTGTGTTATGATGAAGAAACTGATCTAGAAGATAGGCAGGACAAGTGACAATTTAGTTTAAAGGAAATATGAAAGAACATTCTGTTTCATTTTGAAGATTGCAGCAAGGACTTTTCTGTAATTAATAATTGCAACTCAACTATTGAATAATTCTGTAATTATTCTTCTCTTCATCCATTTTCATCATTCATATTTGCACAAGAAGAAAACCAAAGATAGATTACATCATAAATGATTCAGTAATTGTATTCCTCTGACTTATCAATTTTATATCGTTGCATTTTGAGTTTTAATGAATTGTTGATTATCATAGGTTAGTTACTAGTGAAGGTGGCATCTTAGGCTCTTTTATCTGATTACTATCTGAAGTAGAGACCTTCACAGCGGTGACTAGTCTGTGATACCAGTGCTCTTCTCTGACACTGGGACTATATTCTTCAGACAGAATCCTTTTCTGTTCTATCGGTTGATGATAGATATGATGAGGGGACTGACATGTGATGATAGATATGATAAGGTGACTGATATGTTATGATGGATATGATGAAGTGACTGACATGTGAGGATAGATATGATGAGGTGACTGATATGTGATGATAGCTATGATAAGGTGACTAATATATGATGATAGATATGAGGAAGTGAATGACATGCAATGATAGATATGATGAGGTGACTGATATGTGAGGATAAATATGATGAGGTGACTGATATGTGAGGATAAATATGATGAGGTGACTGAAATTTGGGGATATATATGATGAGGTGACTGATATGTGAGGATAGCTATGATGAGGTGACTGATATATAGTGACAGATATGATGAGGTGACTGAAATGTGAGGATAGCTATGATGAGGTGACTGATATGTGATGATAGATATGATAGGTGACTGACATGTGAGGATATATATGATGAGGTGGCTGAAATGTAAGGATAGCTATGATGAGGTGACTGATATGTGGGGATAGATATGATGAGGTGACTGATATGTAGTGATAGATATGATGAGGTGCCTGAAATGTGAGGATAGCTATGATGAGGTGACTGAAATTTGGGATATATGATGAGGTGCCTGAAATGTGAGGATAGCTATGATGAGGTGACTGAAATTTGGGGATATATATGATGAGGTGACTGATATGTGGGGATAGCTATGATGAGGTGATTGACATGTGAGGATAGATATGATGAGTGACTGACATGTGAGGATAGATATGATGAGTGACTGACATATAAGGATAGATATGATGAGTGACTGACATGTGAGGATAGATATGAGGTGACTGATATGTAAGGATAGATATGATGAGGTGACTGACATGTGAGGATAGGCATGATAGAGTCTTCTTCTTCTTCGATCCTTAACCACCGACCGTCAAAGCAGTCAGTGGCCATCACGCCTAGTGGCGTCTTGTAGGGCAACAACAAATTGATTCCACTTTGCACGGTCGGTGGCCATCCTTCGTACAGTGCCCCAACTCTGGTTCATTCTTTGCATCTCAGCCTCCACAGTCCTCCGCCAAGTTGTTTTTGGTCGGCCTCTCTTTCGCTTTCCTTCAGGGGTCCAAAGCATAGCTGTTCTTGTGATGGCATCGGGGTCTCTTCTGAGGACATGACCAACCCAGCTCCAGCGTCTGCCAGCTATGATGGTATGCATGTCCTCTTGCTTGCTACGAGTAAGCAGATCTTGGTTGGTGATGGTATTTGGCCAAAAGATTCGATGAATTTTTCTTAGGCATGTTGTGTGAAAAGAGGACAATTTTGACATTTCCTTCTCTGTGACTCTCCAGCATTCCGCACCATAGAGAAGCACAGAAAGCATGCAACTCTGGTATAATCTTAATTTTGTGCTTGTGCTGTATTGGGAGGACTTCCAGATGTTATTTAGGCTAAAGAAGGCTGTTCTTGCCTTATTCATTCTGATGTTGATGTCTTTGCGTGCCCCACCGTCTGGTGTTACTATGCTTCCTAGGTATGTGAAGGTATCTGTCTGTACCAGTTGCTGATTCCTTACTGATATGGGCTCAGGGTTGCTCACATTGAGCGTCATGACCTCAGACTTCTTTAAATTGATGTTCAAGCCCACCTGCTGGCTAAATTTATTAAGTATATCCGTTTTTTCCTGGATGTGTTGATGTGAATGTGCCAGCAGTGCAATGTCATCTGCATATTCCAGATCTTCCAATGTTGAAAATGTAGTCCATCTTATTCCTCTTGGACTGCCCTCTGTTGTCTGGCGCATCACCCAGTCTATGACTGTTAAAAATAGAGTGGTTGATAAGGGGCATCCCTGTCGTACTCCTGTCTTCACCTCGAAGGTTAGGTTGCTCTGCCCAACACTACACGTAAAGTTGGCATAGAGGCTTTTTATGATTGACACTATGCAGCTTGGAATTCCATAAGCCCTCAGTATTTTCCATAAACTGTCCCTATGTATGCTGTCAAAAGCCTTTTCAAAATCAACAAAATTTATGTAAAGCTGTCTTTGCCATTCTGAGCACTGCTCTATAATGTTCCTGAGAGTGAATATATGGTCTACACATCTTCTGTTCTTTCTAAATCCTGCTTGTTCTTTCCTCAGTTTGTAGTCTACTGCCTTTGAAATTCTCTGTATAATTATCCTAGCTAGTATTTTGCTGGGAACTGAGAGAAGAGTGATTCCTCTCCAATTATTGCAGTCTGAAAGATCTCCCTTCTTGGGCAATTTGACAATTGTTCCTTTGTTCCACTCTGATGGTGTTATCCCCGTTTTCCACACTTGTGCAAATAGTGGTTCTAATAGTTCTGCTGCTAGCTCAGGGTCTGTCTTAAATAGCTCTGCATTTAAGTTATCATGGCCCGGAGCTTTACCGTTCTTTAACCCTTTGATTGCTGTGATGATTTCTTCTTTTCGTGGAATGTCTGTATTTACATCTAGATCGTTTTCAGCCTCAGGAACATTCAATTGTGTCTCTGGTATTTCCTTGTTCAGAGTTTCTCTGAAGTGCTCTGCCCATCTTGTTTCCTGTCCCTCTGCTGTCTTGATGAGATTTCCTTGCTTATCTCTTACTAATGTAATATTGTTTGCACCTTGTTTTCCGCTGATGAATTTAGTTATTTTGTATACTGTGCTTTGTTCATTTCTCAGTGCTGCCTCTTCTGCCTGTTTTGCAAGATCGTCTAGGAAATTCCTTTTGTTGGCTCGGGTTTGGCGTTTAACTTCCCTGTCCAGTTGACTGTACTGTTCGCTATATAGTTGCTTTAACCTGGGGGACTTCGCTTCTGTTTTCTTTCTTTTCATTTCCTTTCTCATCTTTATGGTGTTTAGTGTTTCTGGTGTTATCCAGTCTTGCTTCTTCCTTTCCTGGAATCCTAAGCATGATTTGCTACTTTCCTTATATATTGTTGAAATGGTGTTAAATTTCTGGTCTATATCATCAGTCAATGTCTTTTCCTGGCTTTTGGCAAATTGATATCGTTTCTTAATGTCGGCCGCAAAAGCTTTTCTGGTAAGGGGGTCCTTCAATTTGCTGATGTCAAACCTTTTCTGTGTAGTTACAGTTGGTCCAGCCCTTCTTAGTTTCACTTTCAGTTTTGCAACTACTAAATGGTGATCGCTTCCCACATCTGCACCTCTTCTTACCTTCACATCTTGTAATGCATGTCTCCATCTACCGTTAACCATGATGTGGTCTATCTGGTTTCTGTCCCGACCATTTGGTGATTCCCATGTTAACTTGTGAATTTCCTTATGTGGGAAAAGTGTTCCTCCAATGACCAGGTTGTTAATGCTACAGAAACTTATTAGCTTATCCCCATTTTCGTTTGCTATTCCGCTGCCGCATTTCCCCATTGTTCTTTCATTATATGTATTGTGTGTACCAACTTTCGCATTGAGGTCTCCCATTACTATAACAAGATCATATCTAGGTGTGTCCTCCATTTCTTTCTGCAGTTGTTGATAGAATTCATCCTTGCCATCCCGCAGCAAAGTTTGTTCATTTGATGTTGTTTCCGTGACTTCATTGTTTTTAGGTACCATTGATGGCAGATGATAGAGTGGCTGAGCTATAAGTGAAAATATTTAGATAAAACAAACGACAAAATTGTGACATGGGCACACCCTGATGACATTCTGCTGCGTGATCTGTCATGCTGTAAGTGGCTTGTATCAAACACAGGCAGTTTGACTTTTTTCTGGTACAGCACCAATTTTGTCTCCTGTAGCAGGTTGCGCTGGTCTACAAGTCTGTCAGCAGGTTTGCTGGCATCTCGACCAAGTCTACAGAATGAACTGGCAAACTTCGGGTACTCTTTCTTCATGCACTGGTTTCAAAATAATGACAACAATAAATTATCAGACTTAAATAATCATCTTAGTTCTAGTATTTTCTCATACCTCAACAATAATTCACTTATCTAATTGATAAAACAGTTTCTAAAAAGATATCAACTGGAAGCTTCTTAATTCAAACTCATCAAAATGCAAGGATTATAAGACAAATTACTGAACTCTAAAGACAAAATAAAAACTAATATCTCCTGGAGGGATGGTAAAACTCTAAAGAAAATGTGACAGATTTAAAACATAATTTTCTCTGCCAAAGCTACTTCCGTACACTCTATACAACATATATGTTACATATAAAGTGTTTGAAACTTTCACTATCTCATTTCTTTAATCCCATCTTCAGAATCAGATTTGATATTCACAACAGACTACAGGAATAATAATATATCTTATACTAACAGAGTCAAACATTTAGTCACAGTCTAGTACAATAAAGACAACAAACTTAATAAATCTCTGGTACCAGTAGAGTCAAACGTTTAGTCACAGTCTAGTACAATAAAGACAACTTTATAAATATCTTATACTAACAGAGTCAAACATTTAGTTACTGTCTAGTACAATAAAGACAACTTTATAAATATCTTATACTAACAGAGTCAAACATTTAGTCACAGTCTAGTACAATAAAGACAATAAACTTAATAAATCTCTGGTACCAGTAGAGTCAAACATTTAGTTACTGTCTAGTACAATAAAGACAACTTTATAAATATCTTATACTAACAGAGTCAAACATTTAGTCAGTCTAGTACATATAAATCTCTGGTACCAGTATATGTGTAAAACATTTAGTCACAAGTAAGATTACCCCTAACGTTTGTCCAAATATTTCAGAATAAAAACAACAAATGAAGGACTTACTGTCCTTGTGATGGAAAGAAGTTTAGGAGATGGAATAGGCATGGGGTAGAAAACATGATGCTTTTTCCCCCAAGACCTGCTTTGGTTGATTTCCTTTCCCATTGGATGACAAAATTGGTAAACGGTCTTCTCTCTGGCAGAATCTAGGCTTCTCTGAGATAAAAGACACGAGCTATGAGAAGTTACCTTTGTTGTTAATATTTCTATGTGCCTGGCTGGTAAATGATTTGTTAATCTCTCCATGTACCTGACTTGTAAATGGTTTGAGCAAAAGATACATTATAAGATGGCCAGATTTCAAATGCTTCTTGAATTGTTGTGTTAAATGTTAAATGATGTTAACTAAAATAAACAGTGAGCCTGACTAGGATAAAGAAATGATACATGATACAACCACAATGTATTCATCAGTGACAAGACAACCACAAACAGTAGAGACAAGACAAACAAAGCCAGTCAAAAACAAGACAAACAAAAACATCAGTGACAAGGCAAACAAAGCCAGTAAAAACAAGACAAACACAAACATCAGTGACAAGACATACAAAGCCAGCAAAAACAAGACAAACAAAGCCAGCAAAAACAAGACAAACAAAGCCAGCAAAAACAAGACAAACAAAGCCAGCAAAAACAAGACAAACAAAAACATCAGTGACAAGACATACAAAGCCAGCAAAAACAAGACAAACAAAGCCAGCAAAAACAAGACAAACAAAGCCAGCAAAAACAAGACAAACAAAAACATCAGCAACTAGACAAATAAAGCCAGTCAAAAACAAGGCAAATAAAGCCAGTCAAAAACAAGACAAATAAAGCCAGTCAAAAACAAGACAAATAAAGCCAGTAAAAAACAAGACAAACAAAAACATCAGTGACAAGACATACAAAGCCAGCAAAAACAAGACAAACAAAGCCAGCAAAAACAAGACAAACAAAGCCAGCAAAAACAAGACAAACAAAAACATCAATGACAAGACATACAAAGCCAGCAAAAACAAGACAAACAAAGCCAGTAAAAACAAGACAAACAAAGCCAGCAAAAACAAGACAAACAAAAACATCAGCAACAAGACAAATAAAACCAGTCAAAAACAAGACAAATAAAGCAAGTCAAAAACAAGACAAATAAAGCCAGTCAAAAACAAGACAAATAAAGCCAGTCAAAAACAAGACAAATAAAGCCAGTCAAAAACAAGACAAACAAAAACATCAGTGACAAGACATACAAAGCCAGCAAAAACAAGACAAACAAAGCCAGCAAAAACAAGACAAACAAAGCCAGCAAAAACAAGACAAACAAAAACATCAATGACAAGACATACAAAGCCAGCAAAAACAAGACAAACAAAGCCAGTAAAAACAAGACAAACAAAGCCAGCAAAAACAAGACAAACAAAAACATCAGCAACAAGACAAATAAAACCAGTCAAAAACAAGACAAATAAAGCCAGTCAAAAACAAGACAAATAAAGCCAGTCAAAAACAAGACAAATAAAGCCAGTCAAAAACAAGACAAATAAAGCCAGTCAAAAACAAGACAAATAAAGCCAGTCAAAAACAAGACAAATAAAGCCAGTCAAAGGAAAGACAAATAAAGCCAGTCAAAAACAAGACAAATAAAACCAGTCAAAAACAAGACAGAGACAAGACAAACAAATACATCAGTGACAAGACAAACAAAGACATTAGAGACAAGAAAGTGAGAACTAATATAAATGCATTTTAAAAAAATGTATATACAATGCTGAAGATAATAAATGTCATGACTGTGGTAAATAAAAATAAAATAATCGTAAGGTAAAACTAAATTGGGAAAGTGAAACAGGACAAGAACAAAAAAAAGAAGGAGAAGCAAGAGGGAAAAAGAGATGGGCAGCAGACAAACAAATGAGATGAGTGTTACCACTATGTTGAGAGTTAAATATAGTGGTACATATTTTTTTTCGTACGCCCGCTAATACTCGAGGCGAAATCTCAGGTTATTATTAATGTCTAACCTGACATTGATTTTACGTGAGTATCCCTTTTTTTCTTGTACAGAGACAGGTGTCCCTCACCATTCAGGCAGATACTCGCCGATGTGGTACATATTATGTTCAATTACTGTTGATAGTGGTGGAATGTTTCTGGTGGATGGTGTGGTACAACAAGGACTGACAATGACAGAGTCAGTGAGGTCGGGCTTACGGGTGGCCGACTGATGTGTGAGAAAGTGACTGTCAATTAACGCGAATGTAAAAAGGTTCTGGCATACCAACACAGGCTGTAACCACACACTACGTAAACGTAATAGTCCAGAAACGTTGCAACGAATGGTAACGTTTAAATAGTTTATTACGCCACAGTCACGTAAACATCATGGTAACATAGGATGACACTTCATAGCAAATCATGGTGGATCAGATAAGTAAGTTCATTTCGTAAACATACAGCAAAAATAGTTATCCAAACAAAAGACGTGTATCGCAGTCTCAATAGGCTATAGAATGCAGTAACTCATAGCATAAATCCCTTTAAAGCAATATCCAAAGATTCGGCTACAGGTACACAACTCAAAGTACAAAGGCTGCAGAACACAGCAGCTCACGTTTCATAAAGGTTTACATCAATATCTTTATAAGTGATGATGATCACTGGTCGCTTACACAGCGGCATACAATGACTTCTAGTAACAAGGGAAAAAAACCATCAGAATAAACATGAATCAAAATCACGGCCGGTGCAATCCATGGCCTCTATAATAAATCCATAAACACCTGGGAGAAAGAACATTCCCGACAATAATCTCTTTATCTTTACTTCAAAACATTATCCTCCTCAATTATCAAATTCCCTTCACAGAAAAACACAAATACGCCGGGACACACTAGCGAGAAGGAACGACCTTCTCCAAGCTCTGCCCGCAAAAAACTGCCCGCAATCTCAGTTGCTTAAAACAGTTCAGTCTAGATGAATTCGTTCAAGCGCTAACACGCAGCTTGAGAAGTGAGCTGGACTCATCCGCTTTTCCCCCTCTAAAACTATTTCATAGAACCTTTGACCAGATTCCTTACCATATTTTTTTAAAAACAAGCTAACAGCTAGTCAGTAGCGCTGCGTTCAAAAAATCACCGAGCATTCATCTCATCACAAAAAGTGTGCTTACAGGGGTGTATACAAAAAACCGACCTGTACCTACAAATCTTTTAACAGTTAACTCCCCTTAATAAAACATGACTTAACAATGAGCAAAACTTTAATGGAATCATAAGATGAAATAGCATAATACTGGGGAAAAATTAATAAATATATACATAAAGATATATGTCTAATAATAATTAATTAATAATTCAGAAATGGGGACCACAAATAAATAAACAATAACATAATATAAAAAAACAACTAAAAGTAGTAATAATAAAAATAATAAATGAAATATTGGAAGAAAAAATACAAGATGGGAGTATGACCAAAATTAAATAAATAAATAAACTGATACACAAAAGATAAATAAAATGGATCATAAAAAATTATGACATGTTCATAAAGAAATTTTAATTTTAAAAGTACAATAAATTATACAGATAAATAAATAAGTAAATAAACTGATAAATAAAATGTATAATACATAAACATGACAAATTTTTTTAAGAGAAACTGAAGCACGCCTCAGACCCAGTGAGTGTTTGGTGTTGAGTTCATAGGACGTAAGGCATCCCATTTAAGCAGTTTTCAAGATCTGACCAACTTTTGTTGCCTGAGGAAGAGGATTTGATCACAGTGATCTTGAGGTGAGGAGCACCCAAGTGATTCAGGCTACTGAAATGGGTGGCTAGAGATGTTGAGGTCATGGGGCTTAAGGTGGTCCCAGTTACTGAAATGGGTGGCTAGAGGTGTTGAGGTCACGGGGCTTAAGGTGATTCCCTGTTACTGAAATGGGTGGCTAGAGGTGTTGAGGTCATGGGGCTTAAGGTGATCGATGTTACTTAAATGGGTGGCTAGAGGTGTTGAGGTCATGGGGCTTAAGATGATCCAAGTTGCTGAAATGGGTGGCTAGAGGTGTTCCAAGTTACTGAAATGGGTGGCGACAGTCCTGCCCTTAAATCTAGCCGAGAAGCCACATCCTGATTTCTCACCATGGACTACACACTCATCAGTGTACACAATGGCATCATCCTCCCCGGCATTATCACTTATCAGTTGATCAATTTCTAGCTCTGCTTTCCCATTGCTCCAAGCTATGCACTCATTGTCAAGGCTGATGGTGACCTTTTGGTAGGTTGTAAAGTTCTCACCTGACTAATTCCACTCTTCCCTCTTGAATATATTTTCAGCTGTGGTCACCTGTCGAATAGTTGACTCAGTCTGCACCATCCAGGACATCCCACTCTTTATTCTTGCTTCCTTGATGTCAGCTATGTTCCTGTGTAGGGGGTGTCTTTTGTGTGTGGTTACTCGTATATATAGGCTTTTACCTGAGCCATCGCATATCTGGATTTAATTGACACCAATGCAAGCATGTACCGCATCATCACAATGGGGGTATTTCGCGTACAGCTCAAGACTAAACGCATCCCTTCATTTTGAATGCGTTCCAGTTATTCACATTTCGATACTTACAGTGTGAGTATTCCCAGGCCATACTCAATTACTGGCATGACCAGCTGATGATGTAGGAGAAACAGTAGTCTCTGCTCCAGATGTGGCCATTGTTTTTAGGGCTGCCAGGCCTCTCTTGAATTTCTGTATGATGTAATCAACATGTATGATAGCCCGTCATTGAATGTAACTCGAAGGTATTTTAGCTTGTTGTGCCTTTCAATTTTCTGTCCACAGAGAGTCATGTCTGGGAGATCTGCTTTCACTATGGAGTTGTTCAAGGAGCACCACAGCGCTCATGCTTTGTTAAGATTGATCTTGGAGTGGGTTTCCTAGCACCATTCAGAAACTGCCTGAAGAGTCTCATATATGCTTCTGACCATTTCTTGTCTGTCTGAGCCAGTCCTGTAAATGAGTATGTCATCGGCAAAAGTTAATGTTCATCCCAGACCTGTTGGTTGAACTGCAGCTACTTTTGCTGTATAGATGTTAAAAAGCACAGGCAACAATGGAGAACCCTGGGGTAGTCCCGGGCAAGTGGGCATTGGTTCTGATGTCCATGTTCCCAAATGAAATGCAACTGATCTCTCAATTAAGGCAGCTGCTATCCACCTTGTTAGACAAGAGTTTACACCACACGCCATGACACAATCCATTAAGGTTGCAAAGTCAACACTGTTGTATGCATCTTTAGGTCAAATGCCACAGCCACTGTTTCTTGTTTACACTTTAATGTATGAGAGGATGCATCCAGCGTATATACAACCTGCGCGCAACAGGAACAATTAGCATTCATACCCTTCAATGGTTGCTGAGGGAGACTGAGCACCTATGGGTTTCCCTAGAGTGCAATGATGTCAATTCTGAGCAACAATAACAATGAGTGGTAAAAGTGTTCACCAAGTAGTTCACCAAGTAGTTTACCAAGTAGTTCACCAAGTAGTTTACCAAGTAGTTTACCAAGTAGTTCACCAAGTAATTTACCAAGTAGTTTACCAAGTAGTTTACCAGTTTCACCAATGTAAATTGTGCCACAACATTTGTAGATAATGGTATATGTAATGTTGTGTGACTCATGTGTAAAATCATTCTTGATGATAAAAGTTGGTTCACAAAATAATACATACATGTTTGATAACATACTGGCAGGTGTTACACCATGCTCTGTTGCATGTTTGGTGCCAAAGTGGCTGCCATCATCGATGTTGAGACAACTGTAAAACAGGAGATCCCTAAAGTTTTTGTCATATCTCCAAGGCACTATGGCTACATCATATAACATCCCAGGTTTCTGGATCAGATAGGTCAAGAGGCACATAGTGGAAAAGAATCTTACAAACAGCAGCACTATGGCAGTGATAAGTTAAGATTAACTTGACCATGTCAGAGACAATTTTGTGGTTAGTTTTAAAGGCTCCCCATAAAAGATGTTGAGGAAGCATCACTGTACAGCAGAGATGAGAATATGCCCATGGTGTTATCTGCTGAGGAAAAGTTCAACATTGTATGTGCTCCACTGTGAAAGTCATCCTCATCGTGACAAAAGCAAGAAAAGTGAAGAAGTTGGAAGAATAGAGTTTATTATGCCTGATTGTGAGAAAAAGTGGAAGATAACTGTGAGAATCGGTGGGTTTATAGTCTACTGGAGTTTTAAGGCCAGAAGAAGTATTGGTGACAGTAATACTGAGGAAGTTGGCAGATATTAATAGAAATGTGTGACATGAACAAAGAAAGTTACTAACAAAGTCAAAGAATCTAGACAGGTCAGCTTCTGGCATATCAGTGAGACAATCATCAATATATCTATGATATATATAGTGTGAAAAAGAATCTTGATTACTGCTGCCTCACCTGGTAGTCTGAATAAACAACCATTGCCTGGGCCCCTTTTGATGCCTACAGTGACTCCACTGATCTGGTCAAAGAACTGTCCATTCAACTCAAAACATTAGACAAGAGAATCTAGCTTTCTTGAAAGTGACAAAGTGGATAACAGTTCATCAAGGTTGGGGGATAGGAAACTAATCAAGATGGCAATGTAGGAACATAGAAAATTAATAATGTATTTAAGTTAAGTTAGGCGTAGTCACAGCAACCATGACAGAAATAAAAATATTGTAAATATTTCTGCACAGCAATAAACAGAAAGAGATATAAGAAGAAAAAAAAATAGTGCGGACTAAAAACTAAAAAAAAAAAAAAAAAGATAAGAAAAACCTGCAGACCTGAGTGGAACAGTCCCAGTTATGATGGTTTGGCCACGTCTGCAGAATGGGAGAAGATCGGATACCAAGGCAAATATGTGAAACCAAGAACCAGGGATCTAAACCTCCAGGATGACCCTGAGTTCACTGGGAGGATAACACCAGACAATCCCTGAAGGACTGAGGATTGGACTAGAACCAGACCAAAAGGAAGACAGCCAATAGGAAAGTATGGCACCCACTCTGGCAAACCTCCACACCCTAAGGTAGAAGAAGAATGACTAAGTAAGTAAGGTAACAAGAAAATGAGGAGGGCTACAGTAAAACTGTTCTAAATGATAAATAATTTATTGGTTTATACACTTATATTCTAAATAATTTATTGGTTTATATATTTATATTCTAAATGATAAATAATTTACTGGTTTATATACTTATATTCTAAATGATAAGGTGAGCCAAAACAACAAACAAACAAAAAAAGTAAGTATTGAGAGTCTTTCTCAGATACAGAACAAAGACATGACTTACTGTTACAACCAGGCGATCTTCATCAGGAACAAGACATACAGAAACAGGGGAAAGAAGACAGTGATAAGTAGGGCTAGGATTTTAACACATTAACTACCGCAAGCCGCTGTCAGCGGCTCACAAAATAAACACATTTGGACCACAAGCCGCTCAGAGCGCCAATCTAATTTTAGTAATAAAACGAATGAAAAATGTACTGAAACACTTTCTAATCTGGTTCGTGATTTTAAGTTGCCACCGGAAAACAAATTCCCAAAGCATGGTTGTTGTAGAACACTGGAAAATTGATATTATGTTCATATTTTTCAGTAAAAAATTTAATTCGGCCACAGTGTGTTTTTCAATTCGGTAATTAATGTGTTAATGATTTTTTAAATCTTTTTTTGGGCATAACCAAAACGTTGCTCAGTTGAATATAAATGTGTGTCACAAACAAAAAAAACTAAGCTGATTTAAGAGCCTTTGTAAGTTAAGGCATTATTTAGCATTCTTTGCCATTTTTGGCATGTTAGGGCATTTTTTAGATTTTTTGGTCATTTTTAAGCTTTTTTTTTTTTTTTGAGTCATTATTTTGCATATATTTTGGCATTTTAAATAAAAAATAGGCATTTTTTAGTGTTAACATTTTCTTATTTATTGTTTCTTACAAATTTCTTTACTTAATGGTTTTCCACCTTGCTGTTTAATAATTTTCCCTCAACCCCTACAAACAAATGTTGCTGGTCAATTTTCCTACATAAAGTCAAATTTTAGATTTCTGCCTAGTGCCATTACTTCCTTGGAGAAGTCAGCAATTCTATTAGTGGATCAGATAGATTTGATGAAGTCAGTAGTTCTATTAGTGGATCAGATAGATTTGATGAAGAAAACAGTGAATGACTTAGACAGTGTGAATGGAGACATAGGAAAAGCTGTGCAAAAGAAAACTCAGCAAGTTTTGAAACAAAATGTGGGATATGAAAAGCTGTGCTTAATTTCAGACGTGCTATTGGAGAAAAACTTTTTACTTGGTGAATTTTCAGTGGACATAGAACTATTAGACATAGTTTATTTCAAGTATCTCCTATAGTGTCAGTAGTAGTGGAAAGTAGCCTTTCAGTGTTTAAAGCTTTGTTGGGAGACAACAGACAATCATTCTCTTTTGAAAATCTGCACAAGGTTTTCATTGTGCATTGTAATTCTGAACTCATTAAATAAAAACGTTCAGTATGCCATAGAAATTTTAAAAATTCAGTTCTAATTTTATGTCTTTTGTGTGTGTGTGTTTTTTTTTTAAATAAGGAATTATTTTGTTAATAAAAATAAAATTTGCAGTTTGGCACAGAAACTGTGAAGATTTAAATTGCATTTTTAAGGTTTGGCACAAAAACTGTAAATGAATGTTTTGTATTGTTTTATGTTTTGTTTTATGTTTTTTCCTTGTTTTTTTTTTTTATTGATCATTATATTAGGTTAGTAACATGAAGAATTTCAGTTTGGCACAGTAACAGCAACAAAAATAAATGATATTTTTTAGATTCTTTTTGTTTTGTTTTATGCCATTCACTTTCTTCTTTTAATAATACAAAATAATGTTAGAGGATACGAACCACTGAAAATAACCATTTTTCTCACGCTGGTCAAAATCCAAATTCTGAATATCATACGAAAGAAAAAGCAAGGAAAAAACCTAAACTGGAAGAGTCAAAAACTGGTGGAAACTAGAATAACAAGAAGGTAGAGATCAGTGGAGAAAAGTGCATTTGGCAAAATATTGAGAAGAATAAAACAGTCATACTTTTTCTTTTTTTACTCTTAGACGTCAACATAAATATGTTTAAAGACAGGTGGTCAGCTTGAGGTTGTTGGCATCTCCGTAGAGTTTTTCCTGTGATGGTTATAAACGCTTTTTCTGTTTCTCATATGTTGGGCATCTCTGAAGTAGATGTTCAGTAGTCATTTTATCTGTGCCAGTTACACTCAGCAGTAGTTCCTATCTTTAGCTTGTTGAATAGATGGTATCCTCAAGACGCAGCAATAGAGACCGCAGTCAGCGACTCATAGCTTGACTGCCTGTGTCAGGACCAGCGAACCAGAGCTGGTCAAGACCGTGCTTCACCTCCACGTGGTGGTCCTGGAAACAGTCTGCAGCAGTGCAGGCTGGCTGAGCGAGTACGGATCACAAAGGGAAGGCAAACCCGGTCCTAAAAAATGCCGTGCAGAAGTCGGATGTGTCGATCAAAAGGTGCAGATATCACAGCTACGTTGGAAACAGACACAACGCAACCACCGTCCTTTTCAGGGCGAACGAGGAAGAAGAAGAAGAAAGTATCCCAATCTGTTATGGCGTGTGCAAAGTCTGAAGATTACCACGTGTTCACGTCTGCTGAGCTTGTAATATGCATCATGTTTTTGGTGGCCTGGATGCTCTGTTTCCCACTTGCTCCTGCGTCTGCTCTTGATAAAACTCTTGGCCTCTTCACAAGTAATACTTGTGTCAAGTTGAGGTAGCTTTGCACCTTCCTTTGCTAATCTTTCAGCCTCTTAATTTCAAGGGTTTTTGCAGTGAAATAGGATCCACTGTATCACAACTGTATTGAGTTGTTGACATAGTTTGTGGAGTGCTACTCTTAGGTAATCCAGGTCTGCATTTTTCTGACTCTTCAGTATTGCAATTACTGACTGCACGAATGTGAAGAGAGCTACTTTGAAACTAATAACAATGAAATATTGAAAAAAATGTTAATAAAATAAAAATACAAAATAGTAAAGTGAGATAATAAATGAAAGTAACAATTATAACATGCCCTAAGTAGCTCCTGGGGGGGGGGGGGGGGGGGGTGGGGGGGGGGGGGGGGGGGGGGGGGGGTGTGGTATCTGAGGAGACAAACAGAGAGTAGGATTACTGTTACCTCAAGTCTGCCATAAGTCTGCCATAAGAGATAACTCTCATGTGCTTTGTGTGGGGCTGGCAATCTCATCATGGAAAACAAATTATTACAGAAAACACCGTGGTAGCACAATGGTTGGTGCACTGGCTTCCTAGCTCGGTGGTCCATGGTTCGATCCCCAGTTGAGGTAGGATTTTTTAAGACTGCAAACGGCTCCGGGGTTGACCCAGCCTCATGAATTGGGTACCAGGGCAACTCTGGGAAGGTTAAGGCAGCAGACCACATCACCCCTAGTGTGCCGATGGTCAAGAAAATATGGGCCTAACACCATATTCCCAAAATGCCTCAATGAGCGTGTAACGAGATCCTTTTTTTTTTTTTTAAACAGAAAACACAGCTGATGTCTGAGTACATGAATGTCAAGGCTTTGATGCTGGGGCTTCCTGCAAGGAGACCAACTCCAGTTACTTTTCTTGTCTATTTATACCCTTGTTCCAGGTAGAAATTCTTGTTTATCTGTGCATAGTTTTTATTATCTTTATGTGGTACTACAGTACGATATTCTGTATGTAAGAATCTAACAATATACACATTCTACATTTCAATTATGACATCGGTCATTTGTACAAAATGTGAAGAGTTGTATGAGAATGAGCAGATATGTATTTTTCCTCTTTTTTTAATATTTATTTTCAGAACACTCTAATTCATCATGAGAACTCGTGTGACGGTGTAATCATCAAAGATGCGATCGCAAGAAGAAGAAGAAGAACACTCTAACACTTTATTCTGCTATAAAGGTAAAGGTAATCCCATACCAGGTACTGCTGCAGGGGAGTGAAATGTTAGAGACTTCACCATACCAGGTCCAGCTTTATGAGGTGGGGTGACTAGTTCCTTTCCTATCTGCCTTTGCCTTCTCTAACTCAAGAGCAGAGTCATATACCCATTTACAGCTGGGTAGACTTATGTGTGACACTACCAGGTTTCAATTCTGGATTCTGGTAACTTTGTCACCGATGGGCAAGTGCACTAACCACTTAGCCAATTGGGCACCCATTCTGCTACAGATGTGTGTATGAAAGCAATTGTTAAAAAGATTGTACTGACGTATGCGAGAATGTGTTTATATCTTTCAGTATTGTTGATATATGCAAAAATGTACAAATTAATTGCATATGGTTTGATTCATCTGCTAGTGCCAGGATACAAAATGATAGTTAAGACAAAGGGCAGAATGTTAGATGGGCCAGCGTGCCCAATTCTCAAACATTTTAAAATAAAGTTTGTTCATTCCTTGCTACACAAGGAGTGACACGAAAAGAGAAGACATTATAATAATAACTGAAATATCGGAAGAAAAAAACAACAGACAGGAAATATGTAATAAAGATATAAATACCACAGGTAAAAAAATCAGTAACCAAGGTTATTAAAAAAATAACATAGGAAATATGAAAAAAGAAACAAATACCACAGATAAACTGATATAATACAATATTGGAAGGGGAAATAAAATCAGTAACCAAGGGTACGAAAAAAAAATTACAATCATCCTCCTCCTCATCATCTCTCAGCGGAGCAACAGTTGTCAACAAGTGTCAAGTCTTCCTGTCCTGTGCCATCCATTCAAGATCTTTCCATATCCTTTTTGTTCATTTAACATCTGTCTCTAAATCCTTTCCAATGTGTGTTGTTGTCCCCCTCTACCTTTCATACCCTAGGGATTCCAGAACTGCCTTGTAAAGCTATCAACATGTTTCCTCAATGTCTGGACTATCCACAACCAACATCTATGATGATATCTAACAAACATGAGGCCAAGTTATAAAGTTATCAACATGTTTCCTCAATGTCTGGACTATCCACAACCAACATCTATGATGATATCTAACAAACATGAGGCCAAGTTGTAAAGCTATCAACATGTTTCCTCAATGTCTGGACTATCCACAACCAACATCTATGATGATATCTAACAAACATGAGGCCAAGTTGTAAAGCTATCAACATGTTTCCTCAATGTCTGGACTATCCACAACCAACATCTATGATAATATCTAACAAACATGAGGCCAAGTTGTAAAGTTATCAACATGTTTCCTCAATGTCTGGACTATCCACAACCAACATCTATGATGATATCTAACAAACATGAGGCCAAGTTGTAAAGCTATCAACATGTTTCCTCAATGTCTGGACTATCCACAACCAACATCTATGATGATATCTAACAAACATGAGGCCAAGTTGTAAAGCTATCAACATGTTTCCTCAATGTCTGGACTATCCACAACCAACATCTATGATGATATCTAACAAACATGAGGCCAAGTTGTAAAGCTATCAACATGTTTCCTCAATGTCTGGACTATCCACAACCAACATCTATGATAATATCTAACAAACATGAGGCCAAGTTGTAAAGTTATCAACATGTTTCCTCAATGTCTGGACTATCCACAACCAACATCTATGATGATATCTAACAAACATGAGGCCAAGTTGTAAAGCTATCAACATGTTTCCTCAATGTCTGGACTATCCACAACCAACATCTATGATGATATCTAACAAACATGAGGCCAAGTTGTAAAGCTATCAACATGTTTCCTCAATGTCTGGACTATCCACAACCAACATCTATGATGATATCTAACAAACATGAGGCCAAGAAAACAAAACAAAACAAATAGTTGCCCATTTCTTCAAAAATGATACAGTTTAGCTTCCTAATTTACTATATTCACTATCATCAATTCGAACAACATAACTTATTGGGGGTCAGAACTGATGGGGCATGTCTCTGTGTGAAAATTAAGCTTGCTGATCTCTGAGTAACTAAAATTTGCAGACAGAATCAGACAACCCACAAAAAACACTTTTACCACAGATGATGGCGGTTCCCTGCTTGTCCAGCCTAGTGAAACAAAAACTGTGGAGAATAAAAAATGTAATTAGAAACATGGCAATGAACTTGTGCAAAGAATATAAATCACAGATGATGGGGAGCTAACCCTGACCAGAACATCTAAGCATGTACATGATGGAGAAGAAAACAGAAAAGGCAAATACTGCACCTGGCTCTGTTGTTGCTTGTACTTTTGTACAGTTGTTGTAACATGTCCTTGAACCTCAACACAACCTATTTTTAGATATTAGCTAGAAATACTACATGACATTTGTGATTCAGAATATCAGCAATGTGAGAGCAAAAATCTGGAGCTTCCATTGACTGCTGCTTCTGCACTGTTTGCACATACCAATCAAAACATTCCCGGACACAAGACCAGCAATTGTGTGGTTATGAAGTGTACACACAAGTACAAAGATGGGATACAGCCTGACAGATAGCATATAAGACAAATTCTAATAAAGGTCTCTTCACTGCTATAATAAAGCATGATATAAAACTGAGGAACATACATAAATAAATAACAAAATATGCATTAGCTGGGCATCCATAACAAAACAGCATAAACAAAGTCTGAGAAGATGGGGCACAAAAAGCAGTAAGTAGGAAGATGTCACAAGCAGTCAGTAGGAAGATGTCACAAGAAGTAAAGTTTTATTGTTGTCTGATACTTGTAGGTCATAATGAATAATGAGTTTTACAGGACTGTGGCCGTCACTGGCTGCAAACAGCCATAAGTAGGAAGATGTCACAAGCAGAAAGTAATATGGGGGGTAGTGTCACCAGAAGGTGGGTTGAGTTGGGACTGTGGCCGTCACTGGCTGCAAACAGCCATAAGTAGGAAGATGTCACAAGCAGAAAGTAATATGGGGGGTAGTGTCACCAGAAGGTGGGTTGAGTTGGGACTGTGGCCGTCACTGGCTGCAAACAGCCATAAGTAGGAAGATGTCACAAGCAGAAAGTAATATGGGGGGTAGTGTCACCAGAAGGTGGGTTGAGTTGGGACTGTGGCCATCACTGGCAGCAAACAGCCATAAGTAGGAAGATGTCACAAGCAGAAAGTAATATGGGGGGTAGTGTCACCAGAAGGTGGGTTGAGTTGGGACTGTGGCCGTCACTGGCTGCAAACAGCCATAAGTAGGAAGATGTCACAAGCAGAAAGTAATATGGGGGGTAGTGTCACCAGAAGGTGGGTTGAGTTGGGACTGTGGCCGTCACTGGCTGCAAACAGCCATAAGTAGGAAGATGTCACAAGCAGAAAGTAATATGGGGGGTAGTGTCACCAGAAGGTGGGTTGAGTTGGGACTGTGGCCGTCACTGGCTGCAAACAGCCATAAGTAGGAAGATGTCACAAGCAGAAAGTAATATGGGGGGGTAGTGTCACCAGAAGGTGGGTTGAGTTGGGACTGTGGCCATCACTGGCAGCAAACAGCCATAAGTAGGAAGATGTCACAAGCAGAAAGTAATATGGGGGGTAGTGTCACCAGAAGGTGGGTTGAGTTGGGACTGTGGCCGTCACTGGCTGCAAAAAGCCATAAGTAGGAAGATGTCACAAGCAGAAAGTAATATGGGGGGTAGTGTCACCAGAAGGTGGGTTGAGTTGGGACTGTGGTCGTCACTGGCTGCAAACAGCCATAAGTAGGAAGATGTCACAAGCAGAAAGTAATATGAGGGGTAGTGTCACCAGAAGGTGGGTTGAGTTGGGACTGTGGCCGTCACTGGCTGCAAACAGCCATAAGTAGGAAGATGTCACAAGCAGAAAGTAATATGGGGGGTAGTGTCACCAGAAGGTGGGTTGAGTTGGGACTGTGGCCATCACTGGCAGCAAATAGCCATAAGTAGGAAGATGTCACAAGCAGAAAGTAATATGGGGGGTAGTGTCACCAGAAGGTGGGTTGAGTTGGGACTGTGGCCATCACTGGCTGCAAACAGCCATAAGTAGGAAGATGTCACAAGCAGAAAGTAATATGGGGGGTAGTGTCACCAGAAGGTGGGTTGAGTTGGGACTGTGGCCATCACTGGCTGCAAACAGCCATAAGTAGGAAGATGTCACAAGCAGAAAGTAATATGGGGGGTAGTGTCACCAGAAGGTGGGTTGAGTTGGGACTGTGGCCATCACTGGCTGCAAACAGCCATATGTAGGAAGATGTCACAAGCAGAAAGTAATATGGGGGGTAGTGTCAGAAGAAGGTGGGTTGAGTTGGGACTGTGGCCATCACTGGCAGCAAACAGCCATAAGTAGGAAGATGTCACAAGCAGAAAGTAGGAAGATGTCACAAGCAGTAAAGTTTTATTGTTGTCTGATACTTGTAGGTCATAATGAATAATGAGTTTTACAGGACTGTGGCCATCACTGGCAGCAAACAGCAGCCATAAGTAGGAAGATGTCAGAATGAAACAAGCAGAAAGTAATATGGGGGTAGTGTCACCAGAAGGTGGGTTGAGTTGGGACTGAAAAGATGGAAAGTATGAAGAAAAGACAAAGAAGGATGAAAGACAGAAGATGAGGTATAAAATGAGTTTGGAGGGCCAGAGAGTAGACAAAGAGGAAGTAGGTTTGAAAGTTATACAAAGGACGCAGGGAGTTGCATGTGGTGAGATCTGAGGAGGAAGGTGTGCTTTGTTAGTCATTATAATGTACAGAATTAAAAATGAGGATTTTTTTTTTAAACAAAGTATCCTGTTCAACCCTCAATGGGTTATAATTAGGATATATAGTGTAATAAATTCAAGACAATATAGTAACTTCTTCCCCTCTCCACTCAGTCCAAATAGAGTAAATCAAACCAAAATTGTGCATGTGTGTGTGACCTCCCCTTTCCAAGAAACAAACAAACAAAAATTTTTTTTTAAAAATGAACGGGAAAAAAAACAAACAAACAAAGTAAATCTCTAATAACTGCCCTGTTTTTAAAAGGGGAAAAGGGGTGAGAAAGCCAAGGGGTGTTTGAGATTGCACCAAATCCACCATTCATCTGCCATCATCCACACGAGCACCCCATGAGACTACTCCTTATCCTCACACCATCACTGATCCTTATATATTAATTTTAGTTCTTGTTATATACATATATATATACAATATATATATTGTTGTTTTACTATACTGTGCAATTCTCTAGGTCTCTCTATTCTCAACACGTGGTCCACAGTTATGGATGAATTGAATGCCGGTAAATAATCTTAATATTGGTTTTCTCTGTTGTTCATACTTTCTACATTTTAGCAGGAAATGCTCTATATTATTTTTTTCTAGACACTCTGCACAGTAAGGTTCTTCTATTCTAAATTAGCCCATTCCTAGTTGCAGTCTAAGAAGTTTCTTATTGCTAGGAATATTTAGCTCTCTAGATACCTGACATGTTCTTGTTGGAGCCTTGAACAATTTATATGCATGTCTACCTTTCAGACTTCCATCCCACTCACTCTATTGTCCATTCCTCAGTTATTATTCTTTTAATTAAGCTTTTGATCTCTGTTTTACTCATCCGCCTTTTTTATTTCCTTCTATGCCAACATGTGAAGCTATCCAAGCTATTAGAATGGAACATCCTCTGGAGCATAGAAATGAGGAAGGGGTGAGGATAATGCAAATAACTGTTACAGATAATGTGAATGACTATTACAGACAATGAAAATGACTATTACAGATAATGCAAATGACTATTGCAGATAATGAAAATGACTATTACAGTTAATGAAAATGACTATTAAACTGACTAACAGAAGTTGTAACTTCCTGTGTTCCTGCCCCTGAACTTTCATTCTTGTGACTTCTCAGAAGGCAAGGTTTAATAGGTCAAATGATGTCAGAGAAACAAGAACAGTAACTGAGCTCAGACAAACAGAAAAGAAAAATAATCATTGTATTAAGAAGGTAACAAATATTCACCTTCTTGTGGCTCAGGCTTGACTGATATCAAAGCAGCATGGTAGACTTGATCGTACAGGCCATGTACACGAGCAGCAAGCTTATCCAGGGCTACTTTCTGTTAGATTGAGTTCAAATCTGTCATGATGTGATTCCTGTCTGACAATGTGTGCACTTGGTGAATAACATTACATGTTAACTCTGGTCTTTGTGAAATATTTCAACAGTCGGTTATGTCTGTTGATGGTCACTAATTATATCTCCCTATAAGTGTCTATAAATAGATCTGAATGTAATTATGTGCTGTCAGCTCAACCTATCTAATCAGCAGCTGATCAAAAAAGGACAAAGTTTTACTTACATGAACATCCTTGATGTCGCTACCTTTTCTCCTTGATCTCCAGGGTAGTTCATGAAAATCAGCAGCCTTTTCTTCTGAAAGAAACACAATGTATGGCCTGTCAAAATTTAGTTGATTGTGTTCTATAATCATTAACTGTAATGATAAATAAGTCTTTCTGTGCCTCCAGGCAGTAAAAGATAATGGCAGATTATTTATTTTGGGCAGTGTCATATGTGACGAAACGTCTGTAGTTTTTACGAGTACATGTACTTTTGGCCCCTCTCTCACTCTTTCATCCACTCCGGCAGTATCACTTCTTTTTTCTCACTCATCGCTTATTATTTGGCACATTTTGCCATTCCATTATTTGTGCTCTGAAGCCGCTCCCAGACTGTTTACGTTCCGCCAGGTGAATCGCATGACCAGGTAATTAGACCGGTCAGTGGTTTATATGCTTATCAATTCAATCAGTCTGACCACCTTTTGACAGTGACGGTGCCTGTTTACCCGAGACGGTCTCACCCGATCAACATAAAGAAAGCCATATTGTCCATCTGAGAAATCAGTCTGGGGGATTCACACACACAGGTGATAATTAGATTATCGCATCTGCTGGCCCCTGTCTGTATCATTATTACAGATAAATCTGTCTGGGTAGACAATCTTGACGGAAGGCATTTAGACAGGTAATGAGTGCACAGATTTGAACAGGTTGAACAGGGTAGACCAAGATGGTGGGAGAGCAGAGGCAATAATGGTCAGCCGTTAAGTGCCCTCTTATCTTCCTCATCACCTTTTAAAACAAACAAACAGTGCACAGAGTTGTTTGTTTACACAAGGTGCCACCGGAAGCATTATGACATATTGAAAGAGGTCACGTGATAGAATTTTAAAATTTAATATTTTAAAACACATGGGGGAGATTATGAATTAAAACACCCCTACCCATATAGGCTAAGAGATTGATTGGCTTGAAGTGAGAGCCGGAATATACATTGAATTTCATTGGAAAATTCAGCGGAAGCACAATCTGTGATTTGAACTGGAAACTGAAAATAAAATCTAGTGAAATCAGAGATGCAGATCAGAGGCTGCATCACATCGTCAAATGAGCAAACTCCCAGAAGCCAGTGAGACATCGGACTTAGAATTCCATAATTATAAGTGACAGATCGAGTATTTGGGTAACTTTGGAACTTACAAGTAAACTCGTATATTTAAATACAAAGACTGTAAACTTAAGGGACCAGGACTTTAAATATTAAGACTGGAAACCTAAGGAATTGGATTAATTGCTCAAGCAATAACTAAAGAGTGGATAACAGCATGGGACCAAAGTAAGAAAGCAAGACACTCATATAAAATCCTAAAAAAAACCAAGCAAAAATTGTCAAATACAAGATGAACTAAAAATACCTATTAATAAAAAAATTGCTGAGGCTCAAGCTTGGAACTGGATATTTCATGATTGAGGAACCCACACGTGAAGACTGTCAAGAACCAAACACAATTAGACACTTTCTGGTGGACTGCAAAAAATATGACCAGCAGAGGCAAAACATTAAGACATACTGTAGTAAACACAAGGTAGAAATGAGTGTAGAAAATCTCATAGGCACTAAGACCCCATCAGAAGTGCAAAAGTTAATAAAACACTATATTACAAAAACTTAAGCTAACATATACAAAATAAATAAGGATCCGAGCCAGTGGTCCACACTGGTGAAAGACTTCCCCCAGATACATACGGATTAACCAAATAAACCGTCCAGTGAAAATTAAAAACATACCAGCTTAGAAAACATCATATTTTGGATAATAAAGCCATTTAGAACTATAACTACAAAAGGAAAAATACCTACTAGAGATAATGTAGTATTAAAAAAATACAAACAAAAACATATTACACTAAATAAAACACGTCCTGATATAACATACAGCTCCAGGTACATGGTTGAAAGGAGCGTACTACAAAGAAAAGTAGCAAACACATTAATAAAAGAACAAAATTAATAAGGAATTGGATCACCCATCATAAGAGGAATCAAAATATTTCCAGACCAAGTGATTCGCAGAACACCCGTCATAAGAGGAATTTCTCAGGCCAAGTGATTAGAAAGCATATAACCTAAATTGCTTGCGTCCATTCTAAACTGTGCGAGGAGATTGTATAACCCAATTGGGGTAAGTGTAACATTTATTTTACAAATGTGAATTTGACCTGTTTCTTGCTAAGTGGATATATATATATATATATATATATATATATATATATATATATATATATATATATATATATATATATATATATATATATATATATATTATATATATATATATATATATATGTATGTATATATATAGTATATATATATATGTGTTGTGGTCAGTGCCTACTCTGGCATTGAAGTCGCCGAGAATAATAAGTTTCTCAGATTTAGGAACTGATGAGATAATAGAGTTAAGTGCGTCATAGAACATTTCTTTTGTTTCCTTGGGGTTTGTCATTGTTGGGGCATATGCACTGATCAGTGTGGAACTTCTGTTGCTTCCTAATGGGACATGAAGGGTCATTCTTCTTCTTCTTCCATCCTTAGCCAAAGACCGACCAAGCAGTCAGAGGCCATCATGCCTTGTGGCGTCTTAAGGGCAACAGCAGATTGATTTTCTCTGTTGTAGTTTCCCATAACGCCTAGCGGCGTCTTTAGGGCAACAACAAATAGATCCATCTGCCGTTGTTTCCGTGATCGGTGTGACAAGCCAACGGGTGATCAGCCCATTATGAAGGGTCATTAGGTGATCATTAATGCCCTTGGGAGATTTGACAAGTTTATGTACGATATGAGATTTAATGGCGAATCCAACGCCATATATATATATATATATATATATATATATATATATATATATATATATATATATATATATATATATATATATATATATATATATATATATATATATATATATATATATATATATATATATATATATATATATACTTACTTACTTAGTCGTTCCTCTTCTACCGTGAGGTGTAGAGGTTTGGAAGAGAGAGCGCCAGACTATCCTATCGGCTGTCTTCTTCCTGGCCTGGTTCCATTCTAGTCCTCGGTCCTTCAAAGATTGTCTAATGTTGTCCTCCCAGCGGACTCTGGGTCGTCCTGGAGGTCTGGATCCCCGGCTCTTTGTTTCCCATGCTTGTCGTGGTAGCCGATCTTCTCCAATTCTGCAGACATGGCCAAACCATCTTAGTTGGGACTGTTCTATTTGGGTCTGCAGCGGGTAGGATTTTAGGCCTTGATGTATCGTCTGGTTGCGGACCATGTCTCTTCTTGTTACTTCAACCACCTTCCTCAGATACCTCATTTCTGAGGTTTGAATCTGGCTTTTGTGGGTTGTAGTCATTGCCCATGACTCGCATCCATATGTCAAGACTGGGACATAGGTGGAGCGGTATACAGCCATCTTCATTTTCTTACCAACCTCTTTCTTGCTGAGGAATCCTCGATTTATGGCCTGATAAAGTCTCCCAGCCGCTGCTTTTCGAGTGGCCAACTCTTCTTTGATGCCCTCCTTTCGGTCTATAATAGCTCCGAGATATTTAAAGTGGTCGACCTGCTCCAGGACCTGTTCTCCCAACTTAATCTGATGTTTTCTTTCTTCTCGTGATATCACCATGGATTTTGTTTTAGAGCTGCTTATGACCATCCCTCTCTTCTCCAGCTCTTCCTTCCAGACTTGCAGGTTGGATTGGAGATGTGTCTCTGATTTAGCAATCACATATATATATATGTGTGTGTGTGTGTGAGGCTGGCAACCTCAACATATGAAAATAGTATATTCATGAACCACTACAGCAAGCGCGGGTGATTGTTTCTTGCTAGTCATGCGGAAAACCGACAGCAGAGGTGACCCCAGAGTCCAAATGGAGCAGTGATGAGTGATGGTTACATGTGCCTAAAGTGTATAGTATCATTTTGTGAGATCTATGTACTATGTTAATTGAAAGCATCGTTGAGCAGTTTCAAAATTGATGTCTCCTCCTGGGAGACTATCGCACAGGATCGCTCTGCCTGGCGGACAAACATTACTCAAGGCGCTTGCATTGCAGAACAGAATTTAGCTGATACGGCAGAAGGCAAGCGTGCTGCAAGAAAGGTCAGAATGCACAGCAACACTACTATCGACTCTAACCATGTGTGCCCTGTATGTGGCAGGGCCTGTAGGGCCAAAATAGGACTAATTAGCCACATGAGATCACGGCACAGATGTGTCACAACTCAAGTCTGAAGCTGTCGCCATCTTCGCTTGCGATGGGCAACTCTCATTATAATTGTAATTCAGGCTCGCCATTATTCGCGCTGTCCAGACATATTTTCCCAGTTTAATACCCAGAAGAGTACTTGTGATTTTTAATCATCTTCCTTGAGCTACGCTGTGTACTCAAGAATTTAATTCTTCTGAGAGATTAACAATGGTGAGTGGACAGTGAGACAATGCGCCTGTTAAGCTTCCAACTCAAGCATTTGTTCTTTCTATTTTTCAGAAAAGGTTTGTGGTTACAAGCTATCAGACGGTATGAAGTACTAACGTTACTACGCCGCTAATGTGAGAGAAGAGCATCAACACTGACCACCTACATTAGACGAGTTATGTGGAGAAGTGCACTCATCACCAAAAAGAAGTGATGGAAACCATGGCGACAGGACTCACCTAGAGTTAAGTTCTTGTAAAAAAAAGCACCCGCAAATGGACTTTTATAACTTCCCTGTCAAGTCTCGATGAGGACTTTAATCTAAAATTCACCATTTCATCCTTATTTTAACTTAAAACTAATTGACTATTAAATCTGTTACACGTTATTTTAAAACTAAACAATCATAGTTGATTCAGTTATTATACATATGAAAGCAAATGTATGAGCAAGACTATTTTATATATTAACATATATATCGAAACATATATTTACATTTATAGAGCAAATACAGGGAATTTCGCTGGATTTACACCAGCTGGGGGCTTGAACGTGCTATAACCATTGCTTAATTCTTCACAAAAGGTGACGGACAGATATAAGTTAACAATTGCTCGGCCCTATGCAGCATTGTTCTTGACTTCTGAATTATCTTGTCAACACTCCCTTGAGATAGAAGCGTCATTACCCTTCTATCTACAACTCTGCCAAGAGTAATCGTGCGCGAAGGTAGAAACCTTTGACGACCCACTTTAGAGTTTTGGCCACTGTTGGACCACTACTGCAAAGCAGGGGAGGCAATCCGTGACATCATACAAAACTAAATAAGCAGATCTTACAAGAAACATGTCAATCAAGTAATTATAAAAACTAAATTAGCAATATGTAAAACTGAACCATAAAGTAGCAACTACAATCATCATTAAGTGCTATGCCAACAGGCATTCATTATATCTCCCTATTTCCTACAGTCTTAATTGTAAAGCCTAATAATTGACATACACAATATAATCATCAAATCTTGAGATGTTAAACAAAATGACTAGCATACAAGATCTTCTTCTTCTTCTGCGTTCGGTTTGTAGTCATGCTAAATCTGCAGGCCTGTCGCCAGGACAAAGTCCACAGTCTTTTCCAGGTCGGCGCGGCAGCCCCATAGCTTCTGCTGGAGCTCATCACCTTTTGGCCAGGTCGCACATCGCAATTTATCATGGGTTGGACAGTTCTGGAGAATGTGTTCTGGAGTCTGGATATCAGTTCCACAAGGGCATTCATTCGTGTGGGATATCTTGAGGCGATAGAGATGTCCAAGTAATCTGCAGTGACCAGTTCTCAGGCGGAAAATTGTCGTCTGTTGGTGTCTGTTTAGGTGGTGGATTGGGTCATCTCTGCTGTATATATCCCCTTCCTCCTTCCACTGATTTTTGTACTTGTTGTGGATGATGGTTTTTGCTTCCCGATAGGGCAATGGGTGGCTGTATTGTTCCATTTTACTGCCACTTCTTGATAGAGCATCTGCTTTCTCATTACCAGCGATTCCACAATGGGCAGGTAACCACTGAAGGGCAATGGTTGATGACCTTTGGATGATGTTAAGCTCAGATCTGATCTCATTCATCATGTTATCATTTCTGGTGTTTTGTATTGATTCAAGTAATGATCTGCAGTCAGTGAAGATTACTATCTTAGCTTGTGGCTGCTGTTCAGGTCTGGTGAGGATCTTCAGGGCTTGCAGTAGTGCCATAGCTTCTGCCCTAAAATTGGAGGAGATCTTTCCAGTTGGGAAGGCCTTTCGGATGATCTTTCCATTTAGGAATCTTATAAAAATGCCTCCTCCACCGTTCTTTACTGCCCCCCAGCAGATCCATCTGTGTATGCATGTGTCCACTCCTTCGGGTTGTACTTTTCTTCAATCATTTCTTGAGCCAAAGTTTTTAGTTGTTGAGGGGTCAGGTGGCCTTTCTTTTTTATTTCAGGGACTTCTGTGATGATAGATATATTTCCATGGCAGTCGTCTGGCTCCTCGTAATCAATTAACATTTCAATCTCAGTAGATCGATTTGGGAGGAGGTCTTCATGGCATCGATGCAAATGTTTGGAGATGTTTAGGAAGCTGGTTCTTTTCAGCCTGTTCTTTGTCACACTATGGAGTTTGGCATGCATAGGATGTCTTGGCATTCGTAGAAGCTTCTCACTGTGAGTGAATACCTTTTCCTCACGTCTGTCATCAAGAGAGCGGATGTTGGTGTATCGCTCCATTGCCTGGATTGGAGAAGTCTTCATCCCTCCAGTGATTAGTCTAAGGCCTGAATTTTGCACTTTCCCTAGACATTCTGTGTTTGTTTTAGATGCTGTGGCCCAGGCTGACATGCCATATTCAAGTACAGGTCTGACTGTGCCTGTATAGACTTTTTTAAGTATGTTGGTATTTGCCCCCCAACTTGTGCCAGCCAGTTTCTTCATAATAGAGAGCTTTCTTATTGCTCTCTGTTCTACTGCTTTTATGTGCGGCTTCCAGGTGAGTCTCTTATCCAACTTGACTCCTAGGTATGTTGGGTTTTCCTCGATTGGAAGTTCACTTCCATTTAGCTGCAGTTTAATCGTTTCTCGGCGATTTGACAGAGAGAAGCAGGTTGCTACTGTCTTGGAGAGGTTTATCTGTACTCCCCAATCTGATGCCCATTTACCGATGGTATTTAGCGCTGCTTGCATCCTGAACTTCGCAGTAGGCAAATGTTCAGCAGCACACCAGGCAGCAAAATCGTCAGCTTGAAGAGCCCTGGAGATATGCCCGGACAGTTTCTCTGCAATATCATTTATATATATGATAAAAAGTGTGGGGGAGATAACTCCTCCTTGTGGCACACCCTGTTGTAGAGTGACGCGATGGCTCAGTTTCCCGTCAAGTTTTACTCTTGCTGTGCGGTATAGAAGAAAGTCCCGTATCCAGTTGAACATTCTCCCTTCAATTTTGCTGTTGAGCATCTTAAGGAGGAGTCCTTCTTTCCATACCTTATCAAAGGCTTTTGTCAAGTCTACAAAAACCGCCAGCACTTTCTTTTTCTCCTGAAAGGCATTTTCTACTTCCTGGGCTAGATATACTAGTTGGTCTTCAGTGCTGCGATTTTTCCTAAATGCTGACTGTGTGTTATCAAGCAGATGGTTTTTTTCCAGATGTTTCAGTAATCTTGAGTTCACCATTCTTTCCATTACCTTACCCAGACAGCTCAGTAGGCTAACTGGTCGGTAGCTGGACTTGCTTGTTTTCTCCTTTTGTTTCTTTCTGATGGGAACAATGATTGCTTCTCGCCATTGATCAGGAAACTTTCCAGTACTCCATGACTGATTGAAGATTAGGAGGAGCTTGTGCCTGGCTACAGGTCCAAGGTTCTTGATCATATCATTTGTGATGCCATCTTTTCCTGGAGCTTTTCTGTTCTTTAGTTTTGTTATGGCAGCACTGAGTTCTCTCATAGTAAGGGGTGACTTCATGCAGATATCTGGGTTTTGGTGCTTCAGTTTTTCTTTTACTTCCTTACGTACTTCTTGGATCCGTGCATGTGAAAGTGATGTGGTGCTTTCTTCCTTGTAGAAATCTGCCAGGATGTTTGCTGCCATCTTTCCTGTGTGGTATTTTTTCATTTTCCTTGATGACAGTCTTACAGTAGCTGGTTGTTGTTTCTTCATTTAGCACTCTTGTCAGATTCCATAGCTTGCTTGAGTCCTTTTCCATGTTGAGACTGCTAGTCTTCTGGTGCCAGCTCCTTTGGATTTCAGCTTTCTTTTGTTCATTGAAAGCTTGTTTTATGCTGTTGTGCCTCTGTGTGTTCTCTAATGTGGGATTTTGCTCCATAGTTTCCCGTGCTTTATTTAATTCACTATGGAGTTTTCCCAGGTTGTCACTCCAGTATGGTTTGTAGTCTCGTCGTTTACCTCGTGGAATTGACTTCTTTGCTGCTTGGATGATTGCCTCACTGATGATGGAGATGTTTTTATTGATGTTATTTGAGTGGGCAATGTTCTGACAGAAATTGTCAGCTTGTTCTTTAAAAAATCCCCAGTTTGCTTTTTTGAAATTCCAGCTAGGAGACATATTGATTTCTCCTGCACTTCTGATCCCAGATATCTGTAATGTGACTGGTACATGGTCGCTACCCCCAAGTTGAGTATTTACTGTTCTGGTGGTGAGTCGATGTATGTCATCTGTAGCCATAGCAAGATCTGGTGTGCTCGTTGTTTTCCATACTCTAGAATAGAAGGTGGGCTTATCCTCTGGTTGGTTTATTAGAATTAGTTTATTCTCTACCATCCAATCTTCCACCTCTTCTCCTCTTGGATCTGTTGCGTTATAGCCCCAGCTGGGTGAGTGGCTATTGAAGTCACCCATAATGAGGTGTCTCGATGCTGCAAGCTTCACTTTGTGTAACTCCAGAGTTGTGGTTGGAGGGCTGTAGCAGTTTGTGATCATTAAGTCTCCACTGGGCAGCAGTAGTTGGACTGTTATGTATTCAAGTTCGTCCTCACCAGATCTGTGTGTCTCTACTGCTGGGATTGAGGTTTTAATCAGTGTGAGGATTCCTCCCTTAGTTCTTTTTGCCCTGTCTTGGCGGAAGGATTGGTATCCACGTACAAAGAATCGTTGGGTATCTTTTAGGTGAGTTTCTTGGATGCAGATTATATCAATGTTATTTTCCCTGAGGAATTCTTGTAACTCCGGTTTCTTGTTCCTCATTCCTTCTGCATTCCATTGAGCCACTGTAAGATAGTGGGTTGGTTGGTCAGTTGCTCTACTTTGCCTTCCCCCGACCATTTGGTTGGCAAAGGCACCGGTTGCTTGGGTGGGCCCTTTCGAGGCTAGGGGCCCGGCTCCGCTCCTCCCCGGTTGTAGCTGATAGGAGCGACGCCATGACGTAAGTCGAGATTGTCGCATGACTCCATACCGCAAAAGCGTGTGTGTCCTAATTTTTCCCGGTGTCTGCGCCGTAGCTAACACACTCCGTCTTCGGCAGGCCGGGTTGTGTTTGTTGTTCAGGGTTGTCTCCCATAGCCTTTCCATCTCCCGGTGGTAGCTGCAAGGCAGCAGATTGGTTTGTTTACCGAGGTTTACCTTCCCCGTGGCTAGAGCTTATAGCGGCTCTTACTCGCTTGATGCACCCGTCGTAGGACATATGGGGGATTTCAGTGGGGGTATCAGTGCCACCTGTTACCCCTCCCCGTCCTGTTGGGAGGACATCGCCGTTTGGTCCGCGACTGCTTATTCGTCCAGCTATGCTGACTTAATTCGCAGCTGACACACCATATCTGGAGGTCGTTCCACTATTCGCCACCCGTGGACGCGCCTGGTTGGGGTCGGTCGCCCCTTTGCCAGGATACAAGATCTAATTTCCAGAAGTTAAACCTAATGACTAGCATCAATCAATCAATATCCCTTTAGCTCCCCAAGGAGCCTTCAACAAACACATGCCAAGTCTTCCTGTCCTGTGCCATCTGCTCAAGTTCTTTCAATGTTTTCCTCCTCATTTTCACTTCTGTATCCAGTTCTCTTCTCCATGTGTTTTTTGGTCTACCTCTGCCTCTCTTTCCCTGTGGATTCCAGAACAAGGACTGCCTTGTAATGCTATCAACAGGTTTCCTCAATGTGTGTCCTATCCATCGCCAGCGTCTTCTTCTCAGCTCTTGTTCCACTGACACTTGTCTGGTTCTTGTCATCAATTCCACATTTGTGACTTTGTCATACCATTTACGTCCATCTATTCTCCACAAGCACCCGTTTATAAAAGTCTGTAGCTTTTTGGTTGTTGTTTTTGTTGCTCTCCATGTCTCAGAGCCATACAATAGGACTGACTTGATGTTTGAGTTGAAGATTCTTATTTTTGTGTTGGACTTGATTTCTCTTGTTCTCCATATGTTTCCCAATGCAATGAAAGCTCCTCTTGCTTTTTGTATTCTTATTTTGATATCACTGTCTGACCCTCCAACTTTGTCTATATTACTGCCAAGATATGTGTACGATTCTACATCTTTTAGTGGTGTTTCTTCAAGTTCAACCTTGTTATCATTTTTTGCATTTATTCTCATAATCTTTGTCTTTTCCCTGTGTATTTTCAGGCCCACTTGTTGTGACCTCTCATCGAGAATTTTCATTTTCTCTTGCATCTGATTATGGTTATGGGACTGAAGAGCCAAGTCATCTGCAAAATCCAGATCATCAAGCTGTTTAGTCAGATTCCACTGGATTCCATTTTTGTTGTGTGATGTCGATGTTTTCATAACCCAATCTATTGCTAGTAAGAAAAGAAATGGAGACAAGAGGCATCCCTGTCTCACTCCCATTCTAATCCTAAACGGTTCTGTAAGTTGTCCTTCATGAAAACTCTGCATGTCATGTCTTCATAGGTCTTCTTTATTAAGTTAATGATCTTCATGTGAATTCCATAATGCCTCATCAATTTCCAAAGTGATTCTCTGTCTACACTGTCAAATGCCTTTTCATAGTCCACGAATCCGATTATAGCAGTGAATTCCATTCCAGACTTTGTTCAACTATTATTCTCAATGTGGCTATCTGGACTGTACAGAATCTGTTTTGTCGAAAACCTGCTTGTTCATCTCTCAGTTGCTTGTCTATGGACTCTTTTAATCTCTCGAGGATGATTCTGTTTAATACTTTTCCTGGCACTGATAGTAACTATATTCCTCTATAATTTGTGCACTCCTATAAATTTCCCTTCTCAGGCAACTTGACCAGATTGTATAATATCTCTGTAGAGGTATCAATATCTGTTTTGATGGCCTCTGCTGGAATGCAATCTGGACCAGCTGTTTTTCCATCTTTCAGAAGCTTTATGGCTTTCTTTATTTCTTCTCTACTTGGTCGTTCACAGCTGATTTGTAGCTCCTCTTCTGCTGGCTGGATGTCGGGGGGATTAGTTGGAGCTGGTCTATTGAGAAGTTCCTCAAAATGTTCTGTCCATCTCTTCATTTGTTATTGTATATTACTAAGCAATTTTCCATTCTTATCTTTTATGAAGCCATTTGCTTGCTTATATTTCCCTGTCAGCTTCGTTGTGTTGTTGTACAGGTCCCTCATATTTCCTTTGGCTGCAGCCTCCTCTGCTTCCCTTGACATCTCTTCAATATACTTCCTCTTGTCTCTTTTGATGTTTCTTCTTACTTCTTTGTTTGCTTCTATACACTTCATGAGCCTTGGCTTTGGAGCTCCTGGTTGTGCTTCTGTTTAAATCTGCTTTCTTGTTTTTCCTGTCTTCTATCTTACTAATGGTTTCTGTTGTTATCCATGATTTGTGCTGATGTTCTCTTTTTCTCAGTACTTCTTCACATGTCTCGTTCCATATATTTTTTACTTGTTGCCAGTGGTCTTTCGTACCTGCTTCATCTTCCAGCTGTTGGAGTACTTGGTATTTGTTGGATACTGTGATTGAAAATGTTTCTCTTATTTCCTGATTTCTTAGATATCCCACATTATACTGTTGTCTATAGCTATATACTGTTGTAAATTTCTTGAGTTTTAATTTTGTTTTAGCCAACAGAAGATGGTGGTCTGATACCACATCTGCTCCTCTACATACTTTTACATCATGCAATGATGACCTTAACTTCTTACTTATGCATATGTGATCAGTCTGATTCTCAGTTCTGTGGTTTAGTGATATCCACGTTGCTTTATGTATTCTTTTATGTGGAAATATGCTTCCTCGTATAGCTAGTTGATTTGAAGCACAGAAGTTACCAAATAGTTCCCCATTCTTATACATCATACCTAATCCATGCTTTCCCATGATTTCTTCAATTTTCGCGTTTAGGTCCCCTATCAAAATTGTGATGTCCTTTCTTTTCTTTTTGTCCAAGACATTTTGTAATCAGGTGTAAAAGTCTTCTTTCTCAGATTCTTCTTTATCATTTGTTGGTGCATAACACTGGATGATGTTTATATTTACTTTCTTTTTGGCTGATTTAAACCTTGCTGTTATAATTCGGGGTCCCATTGCTTCCCATTCTATAAGTGCCTTCTGTGCTTCCCTAGACAGCATTATAGCCACCCCTTCTCTGTGGTGGGCTCTTTCCTCATGTCCTGAGGACAACATCATTTCTCCTGTGATCAATCTCCTCCTCTCTATGCCCTTCCACAGTGTCTCGCAGAGTCCCAGGATATGAATCCTGTAATTTGACATTTCTGCTGCTACCTGTGCAGTTTTCCCTTCTTCACACAGAGTGTGAACATTCCAGGTGCCAATCCTAGAGATTTTCCTAGACGAAAAAAGGTTAGTCGGCAACCCAGACTCCTTTCGACTTTCTCTGAATTGCTTCATGCGCCTCCTTTCCAGAGGACCTTCTTCTGTCTTGGGCGGCTGAGTTGATTTATATTCTGTATTTGACTTGTCCATGTTTGTTAAAGTTTTTTGGTAAAAGTTTTTTACAGGGTAGGGTAACCATCCTCATGCCCAACCCTCCTTAGTCACTTTTTATGACATGCATGGTAGGGTACATTGTTACTATTCTTTGCTCCCCTTTCAGGACCCGGTAACACACAGGTGAATGACTAGCATACAAGACCTAATTTCCAGAAGTTAAACCAAATGACTAGCATACTAGACCTAGATTCCAGAAGTTAAACTAAATGACAAGCATACTAGACCTAATTTCCAGAAATTAAACCAAATGACTAGCATACAAGACCTAATTTCCAGAAGCTAAACTTAATGACTAGCATACAAGATATAATTTCCAGAAGTTAAACCTAATGACTAGCATACAAGACCTAATTTCCAGAAGTAAAACCTAATGACTAGCATACTGGACATAATTTCCAGAAGTTAAACCTAATGACTAGCATACAGGACATAATTTCCAGAAGTTAAACCTAATGACTAGCATACATGACTGTTGAGGACTGAGACCAGTGTGTTGAAATTCTATATACTTCTGATTACCAAGATGTTGCATGCGTATTCTGATATTAGAAGTCAAAGTCCTCCGGGTTCATTTCATTCATTTTTCTGGGATTTCGTTATGCACTACGGTCGTATCAATATTGTCCATTGTAACCCGTGTAATATGTTGGTACTTGAACATGCTTCATATTAAAGATATGAATAGTGACTGACCTGATTATTTTCTTGCATTATTAATATTAGCAGTGTGAGGCAGCGTGTTTATGCATTAAATGTCACTGGTCATTATTGTTGAATAAAACAGTATATAACTGAACTCAGAATACGTCACTGAATAAGACCAGGATTCGACGACTCAAACATTTAATTATTAACTTTCAGTCACAACTATAACGACGTCACAATCACAGTTAAACGTGTAAGATACAGTTCTGCTTAGCGGTCAGTTCCTTTTCCCAGCCAACATCCTTTGGCATGGTTCATATGCTAACTAGACTTACTCCTGCTGCTAGTTTTATAATATCCTTTTACACTAGACTTACTCCTGCTGCTAGCTCAAACTATTATTCTCTTTCCATGAGAAGTCACAACTACGTAACGACATAGTTCACAATCACAGTTAATGTACGTGTCGCAAGAGTTCATATTCTTCACTAAAATCACATGTTCAATAATATACAGTTCTGCTTAGCGGTCAGTACCTTTTTCCCAGCCAATATCCTTTGGCATGGTTCATATGCTAACTAGACTTACTCTTGCTGCTAGTTATATAATATCCCTTTGTGTACTAGACTTACTCCTGCTGCTAGCTACATAATATTCCTTTATACTAGACTTACTCCTGCTGCTAGTATCATAATGTTCATTTCCACTAGACTTACTCCTGCCGCTAGTTTCTAATGTTCATTTGGCATACAACGCCAGGCTAATCAGCCATATACGAGGCGTGTTCAAATGAAACCCGACCGTGCTGCGCCAAGTGGACATTTGTAGGAGGAGCAAGATGATGTCACATCTGACGTAATAAGCACATACAAATGTACAAATGTGTAAGTGTTCATTCTCCTAGTATTCATTGGTTGTGCTGCAGACCGTTAAAATAATGGCCAGTGTGATAAGGAATCCGTCCAAGGTCGATCAGCGAGCGGTGATTCAGTTCCTAACAGCCGAAGGATGTCGACCAGTCGACATTCATCGCCGAATGAAATCAGTGTATGGTGACAAAAGTGTGTCTAATACTACAGTGAAATACTGGGCACGAATGTTTCGAGAAGGACATCAGTTAACGAAAGATCTTCCGCGGCCAGGTCAGGTGCATATTGTTGCGACAGAAGAAGCCATCGCTGAGATTGATGCAGCAATACGGGTGGACCGTCGTCGGAGCTTACGTTCGCTAGCAGAGGAATTCGCTGTGTCTCTTGGGACAGTTCAAATGGTGGTTAGGAAGAAATGGAAGTATCGAAAGGTGTGTTCACAATGGTTCCCACGGATGCTGACCGATCACCATAAGGAAGAACGCATGGGGTGGAGTTTGAACCACCTGCTGCGTTACGAAGAGGAGGGTGATGCATTTCTGTTGCGCATAGTGGCAGGCAATGAGTCGTGGTGCCACCACTTTGAGCTGTGCAGCAAATCAGCGAGCATGCAATGGAAACATCCTGGATCACCAAAACCCAAAAAATTCAAGTCACAGATTTCCGCCGGTAAGGTTATGCTGACCGCATTTTTTGACCATGAAGGGCTTCTATTGGTAGACTTTAAAGAGCCTGGCGTGAACATCAATGCCATCCGCTACAAAGACACACTAGACAACCTGCATACAGCCATCAAGAATAAACGAACCGGCATGCTTTCGCGTGGTGTGATTCTGTTGCACGACAATGCTCGTCCACATGTTGCGAACATTGTGCAGGAAGCGTTAGCAAGGAGAAGGTGGGAAGTTCTGCCACACCAGCCTGCAGCCCCGATCTGTCACCATGTGACTTTCATTTGATCGGACCCTTAAAAAAAATCTCTAAAGGGACAACGATTCGACTCAGATGCAGACGTCAGGGCCTCGGTGACCAAATGGTTCAATAAGCAACCAAAATCATTTTTCTCGGACGGCATCCGCCGTCTACCCAAGCAGTGGGATGCGTGTCTGAATGCATATGGTGACTATTTCTAAAGAACCCCAGTGGGTACTTGCTTCATAACAATTGCTGTATTTAATTCTACTACTCCTGCTGATGTACCTTACATATATTTGTTATAAAGCCACTGGGACGGGTTTCATTTGAACACACCTCATATATTCAAACTGCGTTAAGAACGACACGACTTACGTTTGCTCCACGAATACACTGCTAAATTGGCTTATGAGCCACACATATAAATTCAGTGGCTATGCCACACTTTCCAAAGTGGTTATGCCACACACACCATAGTGGCTAGGCCACACACCTTGAACACTGCCGTTAGGGTCGAAGCCCACAAGTCGAATGACGTTTCCAAGTCATACGCGTCATGCATAGAGATATGCAGACCATGTCATTAATATATATATATTCAGTTGAGGTGTTCCATGGTGCAATCATTCGGATCGAGCTCAAATCCAAATGCTTGCAAACATGTAACAATCCTCAACATCATCCCCCTCGCTCCCAAACGTGACACTCGTGGCACGCATGAGAGTGGTGGAGAAGACGTACGTCTCTACCATATGAGTATTAATAATATATATATATAATTATAATAATCAATGAATACTCACAATAAGTCTTAGAATACTAACTATTAGCAATCTACAAAATGGTATCTAAAAAGTTAATTCATTTTTTTTCAGAGAAGTTGCGTGATAATAAATCTGCTAAGTTGTTGTCTGATCCAGCAATAGGTAGAATCGTAAATGAGAATTCCTGGAGCAGCAAGTACCATCTGTGAATTCTCGAATTACGCATAGTTCTGGATGTAATGTAAGTAAGAGGGCTGTGGTCTGTCTGGATGTAGAAGTGCGTGCCGATGAGGTATCTTGACAGCTTCTCGAGGCACCAGACCACGGACAGGAGCTCACGTTCACCTGTCGCATACTTCTGTTCAGCTGATGTCAATTTGCGTGATACGAAGAAACAAGGATGGAGCGTTTTCTGGTAGCATTGTAACAAACAGCCACCGATTCCATAACTTGATGCGTCTGTTTGAAGTATGAATGGAATACGTAGATTTGGTAACAGCAAAATAGGTGTCTTAGAAAATAATTTCTTAATATTTACCAAAGCGCTCTCGCAATCTGGTTCCCAATGTATCTTATTCGGACTACCTTTGGCCAACAGTGCGGACAAAGGAGCAGATATATATGCGAAGTGCGGGATGAATTTATGGTAATAGTTAATTAAGCCTAAAATGCTTCTAACCTGTTTCTTAGTCGACGGGGTAGAAATATCTAGAATTCTCTTGACTGTATTGTCATCAGGATATAGTTTGTGGTTACCTATGCGGTGACCAAGAAAAGAAATTTCCTGACAACCTATTTGAACCTTTGAAGGTTGCACAGTCAAACCGTGTTTGCGTAATGTATGCAGAAGAGAAGTTAAACCAGCAATGTGGTCTTCCCAAGAGTCATGAAATAAGCAGATGTCATCAATGTACGTGATGACATCTTTCCGATTGCCAAGAAGACGGCACATCATGCGCACAAAGTCGCAGGCGCGTTTACTAGACCAAAACACATGTAATTCCATTGGAAAAGACCAAATGGAGTTGTAAACGCTGTGAATGGTTTGGCATGTTCAGCAAGTGGAATTAGCCAATAGCCTTTAGAAAGATCTAATTTACTAAAGAAAGTAGCGTTAGATACTTGCGATAGAAAATCGTCTAATAGATGCATAGGTTCGGCGTCTGTAACTGTAATGCTGTTCAGTTGCCTAAAATCAATGCATACACGTAAGGAATCATCCTTCTTCTTGACAATCACCATTGGGAATGCGTATGGTGATTCTGAAGGAGATATAACACCTAAGCGTATCATCTCTTTTAGTTCTTTCTCCACCCTATCTTTGTGGTGTAAAGATATAGGATAGGGTCTTAGTTTAATAGGTTGATAGTCAGTAAGGATAATGTCATGGGAGATAAGTGATGTCTGACCTGGAAGATCTGTAAGAACATCATCAAAAGAAATAAGAATGTCCCGAACCTGACATTGTTGTATAGAAGACAATGAAGAGGAAATAGTGACATCCTTCCAAGACTCTAATGATTGTAAAGAAGGCAATTGAAAGTGTAAAGGAATAGATGACGTAGTATCTTCCTCATGAACCACTGCAAAAGAAGCAGCATGATGTGAAAAATCACTAATAGAGTTAATGACGGGAATTAACTCTTGTGGTCTTTCTACTGCTAATTTTAGCATGTTGATATGAAAAGTTTTGATTTTACCTCTGATATTCACAGAATAGTCAACATCTATGACCTGTTTAATGATGTCAAATGGACCTTGCCATGATATTAGTAATTTATTGTTATTATGAGGTAATAATAACCAAACTTTTTCACCTGGTTTAAAGAATCTTAAAGTTCTTTTTTGATTATGCAATAACCTTGATCTTTGAGTAGCAGATTTGATACTATTAGATGCATAAGTGCACGCATCAATGATTCGCTGTCAGAGATCAATAACCAACTCATAGCTGTTTCGAGTGGGTGTATCAACTGATGCTCCAACCAACAAATCCTTAAGTATCATCATTGGTCCGTGGGGATTCGAACCATATACTAACTCGAACAGAGAAAACCCGGTACTTTCTTGAGGCACCTCTCGAAATGCGAATAAGGCTGCCAGAAGGAGATGGTCCCAGTCACGCGGGCACTCCTCAGTGATCTTAGACAGTATCTGTTTTAGCGTCCCATTATAGCGCTCACAAACACCGTTCGATTGTGGCCTATACGCACTACAAAACGAATGGTGAACAGATAACATGGACTCTAGATCCCTCATAATATTGGACGTAAATTGTGATCCTTGATCTGACAAAATGTCCTCTGGAAAACCAATACAACAGAATATTGAAAATAATGCATCAGAGACAGATGCAGTCGTGATGGTTTTCAAAGGTATGGCTTCTGGCCAACGTGTGCAAAGATCTATGCAAGTTAAAATATATCGAAATCCATTATTTGATGGAATTGACAAAGGACCCACTATATCCACTGTGATTTTTTTGAATGGTCTTTCAGGCACGTCTGTAATTTGTAAGGGTGCCGTATGGAATCTGCCCTTACGTGCTATACCTTGGCATGTTGTACAAGATCTACAGTACAACTTTGTGTCTTTGTTAACCCCAGGCCAATAAAATTGTGATGTAATACGAAACAATGTTCTTTTGATCCCCATATGACCTGCCATAGGGGAGTCATGACCTGTTTGTAGGACCAATGGTCTGTATTCTTTCGGAACTACTACTTGATGTATGATTGATTTGCCATTATCAAAGTATCTAGTAAGTATAGATTTTTTTATTTTAAACCAATGTTTAGCTGATCCTGTGTGTTTAGTGACTGTTTAATCTGCTATGCTAAATAAACATTGCAACGTTGGATCATTTTTCTGTTTTTCTGCAAAAACAGATGGTGTTACAGTACCAAACTGAGACATAATTGTATCTATAATCGGAGTAGGTGGTGTAGCCATGTCCGTAGCTAAATGTTGTGCTCTAGTTATAACAGCATTCGCCACCTGTGGGTGAGATTCAACCCACATTGCAATCTCCTCAGGAGTGCAATCTTTAACTCCTGGTATGTTTCCTACAATTATTTCAGCTATAGGCGCTCTCAACCCGCAGGCATAAACAGTGCCTGTTTAAAAAGGCGTATCAATGTATACTTGTGCCACCAGGAAACTTTCTATATTCCCTCCAAAAGTGACACATTGAACAGATTTCCCTGTGAATGCAGAGGGCTCGATAAGCGAGTGCTTTATCCCGACCGTTGAGCATCCGCTATCCCTTAAAACTTGTACTGTTTTCCCATACAAGATTCCTGGATGAAATGTGAGATAACCCATATTCACACAAGCAGACATTGTAGGCATAATATGACCACAGTTAAGTGTCATTGTAGACTTAGATATGTGTTGTGATTGACACTCATAACAAGTATCATTCATTACCATACATGCATTAGCATGATCATTATCATCATTATCTTTATCCTTCTTGACAGTGCAGTTATTTGCATGTCTATGTTTACATTTCTCCCTAGAAGGAGATCTGACATGACCTTTATTTTTATTGACAGACTTTTTCTTACTATAATAAAAATCAGAGGAATCATCATTCCTGGAATATCTGCCATATGATGATTTTTGTTTATAGTAACCTTTATGATGTGAATCATCATAATCCCTGCCTTTGTGATACCCACAATCATAGGGTGAGTACCCTTTATAACCTCGTTGATACAAATTTGAAGGAGAGCGATGACGAAAAAAGTTGTAAAAGCCTCTATCAGAATGATAACAATCTGAACAATAACGTCCATCAACGCTCTTAGATCGAGGTCTGTGATCATAAGATCTGTGATTGTGGTGTGCTGAGCACGCAGGCAAAGGATCTCGAATAGAAGATTTATGAATATCTTTATTCGGATGTGCGGTTATGAATTGTCTTCCTAATTTCTCATATTCATCGATAGAATTTGGATGTCTCTCCTGCAAAAATGATTTTAATTCACTACTGCATGCAGATAAAACCTTATCTCGTAGCATGAGATCCATGAGACCTTCGTAAGTTTTATTAATGCCAGAGAGATCAATCCATCTGCTAAAAAAGTGTTTAATCGATGCAATGAATTCGCCAAAATCAGCATCTTTACTTGGCTTAGCTGTATGAAAACGATCACGGAATCCAGACTCAGTTAACTGGAAATGTCTGAGTAGTACCTCGTTTACGACGTCGAAATCATTTCTACTTTTTTCATCTAGATTCATGAAACATTGGAGTGAATCGCCAGTCAAAAAATCAAGTAAAAGACTGCTCCATCTTTCTTTTGGTATGTTTAAAGCGGTAACTTTCATGATGAACCTAGACAAAAAAGAATCAATACAGTCGTGAGTCTGATCGAAATGAGGCATTTTCAGCTTCGGATAGAAAACATTTGTACCAGCTGAAGTCTTAGCCTGTTCAGACTGCACTTTAGCCAATTCCAACACCTTTTCTTTTTCTGCATTAAGTCTTAATGCTTCAAGCTCCATGGCATTTCTATGAGCTTGATCTAGTTGAAGAAGTTCCATTCTTCTTAACTCGATTTTCTCCTTCTCTAATTCTCTTTCTTTATCTTTTTGAGACATTTCTTTTTCCTTAAGTTCTCTTTCTTTATCTTGTTGAGCCATTTCTTTTTCCTTAAGTTCCTTTTCTTGGGCTAATTCCAACTTCCTAAGTTCTTCTGCCCGTTTAACAGCCTCGCGCTGTTCTATCCTTTTGAGACGCGATAAATGTTCCTCATATTTAGTCTCTGCATAACTCTCAAGTTCAGCTCCTGATTTTCCCAAACTTTTACCATTGTTGATAAAGTCCTCTAGCGTAGACATGTTTATAGGTTTATGAATACCTTCCAATAGTATCTACTATACACTAGGATACAGAACTCAATATGTTATGTACATATGTTAATCAATAACTAACAAGATATGAGTACAGGTGACAAAGGACAATGAAAAAACAATCAAATGAACTACAATGAAATTATATCTCCAGTTATCCGACAAAAATTTATATTATAAAGTAAGTAAGGTAGACTCATACATAGTAATCAGCAGAAAAGAAAGTAAAGAAATAACATTACAAAAAATTAACGAGACAAGTCGTCTTAAACTAACATGTAGACAGAGAAATTTCAGATAACACACGAAAACAATTGTAAACAATACTGAAATTAGGCTATGCAAATAAAATGACATAGTTACATGACGTAACCACTAAGTACACAAAAATATGGTTGTATCGCAAACTGAAGCTTCAGTTAATTTATATCCTAACTAAAAAGTTAGATCTTCAGTCAGCTAATATAAGCATGAAAACCTAATAGACGTTAACATTCGCTGAATTTTTCCTGAGAAAATTCCAGCCAATATTAAGCCCTTTCCATCCTTCCCGACAAATATACGAATAAATATGAATGGGGAACACACAAATGATAAGTAAGAAAGCAAGCAAAGTGACGATAAACTGCAGACCAAAGCTAGTTCAAGGACAGTATGAAAGTGTTCAAGCGCTTCGATAACATTAAGAACTTATCTTATTGTCTGTCCTGCTATCCTGAGAAATACATGATTGCATGTAAATCCATGTCTCAGTTCCACACAAGTTCAGTCAGCAGCTGATTTCCATTGATAGGAGACCTTGACCCTGGTAGTACGACCGTTTGAAAGTATTGTACCGGTCTTCGAACGTTGATTACCAATCTGCGTTGCAGCTTTTGATGCTGTTGATGAAGATACACTTCCTCCAATGGTTCAGCTTCTGGAAGTTGATGAAGATCGTTCTATCAAAATGGTTCAGCCTCTTGTAGTAGATGAAGACAGGATTCTCTCAGAAAGTGTTGTCTGCTAGTGATGACGGCATCGATACAGTGACGTCACATACTGACATGCGCGTTAGAGTTGCCAGCTTGTCTTGAATGAATATTCACGTTTAAAAAGTCTATCGTCAGTTCGACTCTCTTTCGATACTAGACAGGGGGTGGTAGCATCTACGAAATCCAAACACTTCTGACACCAGTATGTTGAGGACTGAGACCAGTATGTTGAAATTCTATATACTTCTGATTACCAAGATGTTGCATGCGTATTCTGATATTAGAAGTCAAAGTCCTCCGGGTTCATTTCATTCATTTTTCTGGGATTTCGTTATGCACTACGGTCGTATCGATATTGTCCATTGTAACCCGTGTAATATGTTGGTACTTGAACATGCTTCATATTAAAGATATGAATAGTGACTGACCTGATTATTTTCTTGCATTATTAATATTAGCAGTGTGAGGCAGCGTGTTTATGCATTAAATGTCACTGGTCATTATTGTTGAATAAAACAGTATATAACTGAACTCAGAATACGTCATTGAATAAGACCATGATTCGACGACTCAAACATTTAATTAATATTCTCTTTCCATGAGAAGTTTTTTTTTTTTTTTTTTTTTTTTTTCGTACGCCCGCTAATACTCGAGGCGAAATCTCAGGTTATTATTTATGTCTAACCTGACATTGATTTTACGTGAGTATCCCTTTATTTCTTGTACAGAGACAGGTGTCCCTCGCCATTCAGGCAAATACTCTCCGATTTCGGAGGTACCCATTGCAGCTGGGTCGGCTCAGGAGCCGCCAGTCCCTGGTCGACGACACTCCTTCAAATGTCCTCGCCAGGTCTTGAGTTAATCCAGTCCAAATCCCGGTCGACGAAAAATCCTCAAATGCCGTCGCCCGGGTTTGATCCTGTATCACCCGGTCGCCAGAGCGGTGTTGTAACCACTACGCTAGCGCGGCTCCCCCATGAGAAGTCACAACTACGTAACGACATAGTTCACAATCACAGTTAATGTACGTGTCGCAAGAGTTCATATTCTTCACTAAAATCACATGTTCAATAATATACAGTTCTGCTTAGCGGTCAGTACCTTTTTCCCAGCCAATATCCTTTGGCATGGTTCATATGCTAACTAGACTTACTCTTGCTGCTAGTTATATAATATCCCTTTGTGTACTAGACTTACTCCTGCTGCTAGCTACATAATATTCCTTTATACTAGACTTACTCCTGCTGCTAGTATCATAATGTTCATTTCCACTAGACTTACTCCTGCCGCTAGTTTCTAATGTTCATTTGGCATACAACGCCAGGCTAATCAGCCATATATATTCAAACTGCGTTAAGAACAACACGACTTACGTTTGCTCCACGAATACACTGCTAAATTGGCTTATGAGCCACACATATAAATTCAGTGGCTATGCCACACTTTCCAAAGTGGTTATACCACACATACCATAGTGGCTAGGCCACACACCTTGAACACTGCCGTTAGGGTCGAAGCCCACAAGTCGAATGACGTTTCCAAGTCATACGCGTCATGCATAGAGATATGCAGACCATGTCGTTAATATATATATATTCAGTTGAGGTGTTCCATGGTGCAATCATTCGGATTGAGCTCAAATCCAAATGCTTGCAAACATGTAACAATCCTCAACAATGACATAATTTCCAGAAGTTAAACCAAATGACTAGCATATGAGACCTAATTTCCAGAAATAAAACCTAATGACTAGCATACAAGATATAATTTCCAGAAGTAAAACCAAATGACAAGCATAAGAGACATAATTTCCATAAGCTAAACTTAATGACTAGCATACAAGACCTAATTTCCAGAAGTTAAACCAAATGACAAGCATTCAAGACATAATTTCCAGAAGTTAAACCTAATGACTAGCATACAGGACATAATTTCCAGAACTTAAACCAAATGACTAGCATACAAGACCTAATTTCCAGAAACTAAACTTAATGACTAGCATACGAGACCTAATTTCCAGAAGTAAAACCAAATGACAAGCATACGAGACATAATTACGAGAAGTTAAACCTAATGACTAGCATACGGGTCATAATTTCCAGAAGTTAAATCAAATGACTAGCATAAGAGACCTAATTTTCAGAAGTAAAACCTAATGACTAGCATACAAGACCTAATTTCCAGAAGTTAAACCAAATGACTAGCATACGAGACCTAATTTCCAGAAGCTTAACTTAATGACTATCATACAAGATACAATTTCCAGAAGTAAAACCAACTGACTAGCATACGAGACATAATTTCCAGAAGTTAAACCTAATGACTAGCATACAAGACATAATTTCCAGAAGTTAAACCTAATGAATGACAAAAACATAATTACTAAATTATGACATGTAAAACCTGCTAATTGACATTCAATATCTAATCGAGAAAAGTTAAAAAAAAAAACTAACATGCAATCACCAGTAACATTTAACCATCATATCTTCACTAGTAACATTTAACCATCCTGCCTTCACCAGTAACATTTAATCATCATGCCTTCACCAGTAAAATTTAACCATCATATCTTCACCAGTAACATTTAACCATCACATACCTGTCAACCTTCTGAGACAAAAACCTGTACGCCAGACCAAACAAATCCTTACAAACACCCAAAAATCCTTACGCAAAAAAATTTATTAATAAATTATACACAATACAGTTTTAAAATGAGAAATGACATATACAAATCTATTAGCATTTGAATTATTGTGATACAAAACATGCTAATAGTCTCATGCGGTTCTTTACATATAAAAAACTTAGTGATCATGAGGTACACTATTCTTTCGATGTACAGTGTTTTGTATTATAATCAACACATGCACTTTGCAGAATTGCATTTGTAAGCTTAAAGTCTGCACAGCATGTATCAATGTTAATCTTACACTGTAAAAAAGAAGTGAGTGTGTCCGCATTCATGGACCTCCTGCAGTCTGTGGCTTTTCTTCATCATTGAAAATGATCTTTCGCAGTCAGCATTGCTGTGAGGGAGTATCAGCAGTCGCTGAATGATGACTTTCAAATTAGGGAAGCAGATGGCACCAGTACTAGTTTTCTGTTCAACAACTTCCAGCCAATAGCTACAGAAGCTCTTTTTCTGACCACTATCTGTCAGTAGAGGCACACACACATCAGACAACATACAGTAGTCATCGAACTCATCTTTCAGTGCTTCCTGATCAAGATCTTGGGCAAAAGCATCTGCCAATCTGCAGATGTTTGGATACCTGAGATTATCTTTAGTGCTTGGATCTAGCACTTTTAAGTCATTTAGAACCTGGTTGTCAAAGGAAAATTTATCAGTAATTTTTTTAACCACTGATGTGTAAATATTTCTGACATCCTCAAAAAATGAACTCTTTACTCCACTATCAAGCTCCATTTCTTCAATAAATGCTCTGTTTGAGAGGCCAATTGCCAGTATGCTGTCATCATGCTGCACCCCACGATCACTAAATTTGATATGCCTCAAGTCAACAACCTGTTTAACATACTTCATCCCCACAAATTTAACTAAAAATTTTCTAAGCAATCTGTCCATCTCCTCCATCATGCCACCAATCTGCGACTCATCTGTTTGAAAGAGTTTATTAAACTCATTTAACAGTGGCAGAATGAAACTCAGAAAACGAAGGGTCAGCTGGGTTAGTGGTGCTTTTAAAAGTTTATGGATGTTTTGGACTCTACCAGGCTTTTCAACATCATTGTGGCTTTCAAAATAAGATGAGAGAGCTGTATAATAATAATAATAATAATAATAAATTCTTTAAGCGCCAAACACGGCGCATAAGGCAGAGACCAGTGCTCTCCAGGTTGTTCGTTGTGACGCCACTCCTCTTAGCTCTTGCACATTATTTAGGCCCAACGTTCTTCCTTCTCTTATTATTGTTCTTCTGAGTGTTTCTTTTGGTCTTCCTTTTTTCCTCTTACCCTCAGGAACCCAAGTGAGCGCCTATAGTGGTATTCTGTTGTTTTGCATTCGTAGGACATGACCGATATATGACCATCGTCTTTTCCTTATATAGTCGGAGACATATGTCTGCCTAGAGTCTTCTCTTATTTGTCGATTAGTCTTGAATTCTTTCCAACTGATGTTCATGAGTTTTCTAAGACATTTGTTCTCGAATGTATTCAGCTTGTTCTCCAATGATTTTGTTATTTTCCAACTCTCACAGCCGTATGTTAACACTGAGATAACATTTGAATTAAACAGACGAAGCTTGGTATGTATATTCAATGATCGTAATTTCCAAATGTTAGATAATCTATTGAAGGCGCTAGCTGCCAAAGCAATTCTAGTATGGATTTCTCTTGTTGTGTCACCATCCTGAGTCATTTTACTGCCTAAATAATTGAAACTTTCAACTTTCTGTAGTTTTTTCCCCGTTCAAGATGATATCAAAGGTCTCGTTAGAAAAGTTCATAGCTTTAGTTTTAGAGGCATTTATTTGGAGACCTATTTTAACCGAGAGATGACACAAATTATTTATTGCTTCTTGGGATTGTCTTGGTGTTGAACTTAAGAATGCTACATCATCTGCGAAATCCAGGTCCCCCAGGAATTTTCCATTTGTCCATTTTATACCCAATTGTTCATTGTGGGTATAGTTTCTCATAACCCAATCAATAGCTATTCCAAAAAGTAGTGGTGACATAATACAGCCTTGTTTCACCCCTGTTTCTACTGTAAACCATTCTGTAATTCCCTTTATTTGTTCTAACACAACATCTTGCATTGTCATATAGCGCTTTGATTATATTCACATATTTTGTTGGAAAACCATAGATTGTAAGTATCTTCCACAATGATGGGCGGTGTAGACTATCAAAGGCTTTTTGAAAATCGACGAAGGTGATAATAAGTGGCGATTGCCTTTCCACTGATTCTTCTATAATTGTTCTTAGTGTGAATATTTGATCAATACATGATCGTTTCGGCCTGAAACCCGCTTGTTCTTCTCTGATCTTTTCGTCAGCATGCAATTTAAGTCTTTCTGACATCATGCAACATAATAATTTTCCAGGTACTGATAATAGAGATATACCACGCCAGTTATTACAGTCTGATAGATCACCTTTCTTCGGTAACTTTACAATAATACTGTCTTTCCATTGTTGTGGTGGTTGTTCTTCTTTCCATACTTCATTTATAATATCTAAAATTCTCAAGAGGTTGTTGTCATTAACTGCTTTAATCATTTCCCCTGAAATTTCGTCAACTCCAGCAGCTTTAAAATTTTTAAATCTTTGAACGGCTTGTTTGATCTCGTCCAGCGTGAATTCATCGCAAGTTATTGGCAAGGTGGTTGTGGTGTTTCATTATTAAAATCAGGTGTTACTGTTGGTGGTGGTCTGTTTAGCACCTCCACGAAGTGCTCAGCCCATCTCTTCATTTGTTCTTTTTCTGTTGGTATTGAATTCCCTAATTTACCTTTAACAGGTGTTTCCATAGCAGTAGGCTGGTGACATAGTTGTTTTGTAATTTGATAAAGGCACCTACTGTTACCAGTTCTTGCAGCATTTTCAGCTTCTACGGCCAGTTAATTGATGAAATGTCTTTTATCTCTTCGAGTTTTTGTCTTCACTTCTTTATTTAACAAGTTATAAGTTAGTTTGCAAGATTCAACTGCATTATGTGTACTTGCCGCTAGTAGTTTAAGTTTTGCTGTTTTCCTTTCTTGTATTTTATCCCAAGTATCTTCTCTCATCCATTTTTTCTTTTTATGTACTAGGTATCCGGTGGTCGCTACTGCTGCTTCTGTCATTGCTGTTCTCAGTTGTTCCCATTTAGTATCGATTGTCTTGGTGGTGGTGATATCGTTGTCAATTTTGCCTAAAGCATCGAAATAGTTGTTCATTTTGACATTATATTCCTCCTTTATATCATTTGATTGCAGTCTGTGTACATCTATTCTTCTATTTTTATTCTGTTGGTATAACTTCTTCAGTTTAATTCTCAGTTTAGCTATGCAGAGGTTATGATCGCTTCCGATCTCTGCACCTCTGTATGCTCTGACGTCTTGAACTGATGAGCGAAATTTAGCGCTTATGCAGAAGTGATCTATCTGGTTCTTAGTTCTGCCATCAGGTGAATTCCATGTTATCTTGTGGATATTCTTATGTGGAAAGATGGTGTCTGCCACAACGAGGTTTGATATTTCACAAAGTTCTAGAAGTCTTTCGCCATTTTGATTCATACAGCCTATGCCATGAGTACCGAGATATCTTTGTACTCCATCGTTGTTGTCACCTACTTTGGCGTTAAAATCACCCATGACTGCTATTATGTCATGCTTGGGTATTGTGTTGATGGTACTTAGAAGTGCTTCATAGAAGTCATCTTTTGTGGTATCAAGAGCGTCGTTAGTTGGTGCATAACATTGTACAATTGAGAGCTTGAAAAATCGTGTTTGAAATCTAGCTAATATTAGCCTCTCATTGATAGGTACCCAGCTGATAAGCGATGCTGCTGCTTTCTGTGTCATTAAGATGGCTACTCCCTCTGTGTGACGATTATCATTACTACCAGAGTATATAATTTGCTTTTTTTCTTCTGAAATATATTTTATGCCCTTCCCCGTCCATCTACATTCGCTGACACCCAATATGTCCAACTTATAATTATCCATTTCTTTAATTACTTCTTCCAATTTTCCGTCTTGATACATAGTTCTTACATTCCAGTATCCAATTTTAAAAATCTCCTTAGCCCCCAAGATATTAGAGTGAGTCATGTTTACTGTCGAGCCTGGTTCTGTTTCGGTAACAATAGCTTGTTTTACGATAGTGAATTGTTAACTCACTGATCAACCCTCCGATCCAACCGACCGATTCGAGGGTTTCGAGGTCAGTTATAGGAAAATATCTACACCACTAGATACTCTGGTGTATCTTTTATTCTATAATTTAACATAACATGGTACTATCCATCGAAATATACACATTCCTGATGTTCTTCTTTCGGCGTCTAAGGTGAGAAACGAATTTCACCTCCATCTTGGAAGGGTAGATAACTAAAAGTATACTGGTTAATAATTCTATCCACTACCTTCTGCAATGACAGCCAGCGAGTCTGACAATGTTTAAGAATATTCAGGTCATCTGCTTCTGTGAATAGTTGGAACTCCTTATAAGCCTTTCGTCATTTTGAGCTGTGCTCAAAATGATAGTACATGTCTAACAAAAGGTCTTCTACTGGCACAGTCAATTGTTTGATTCCATCTTGTGCACATAAATTTGCAAGGTGGCAAATGCACCCAATACTAAAAACATAAGGGTTCCTCTGCTTGATCCTGGTAAGTACTGAGTTTCATTTCCCCACCATGACATTGCAGTTGTCACTAGCAAAGCCGATGCAATTTTTCCATGGAATATGAAATTTTGTGAACAGATTATCAACATCACTGAATATCGCCTCACTGGTTCCACCACTGCATACAGGCATGTCCAACAATCTCTTTCTTGGTCCCAATCCTTCTTCAAAAACTCTCACCATAATAGCTAACCGCTTCTCTATTTTCTTGTCATTTGATTCATCAACCATTAATGAGAAGGGTGTTTCCCTGCACAGCTTTATCACTAGTTCTGTTGCAGATGGAGCCAGGCAGTTTTTAATGATAAGTGTTGTCTTGGTCCTCTTCGACTGGAACTTTCTGGCAATATCACTGTCAGGAAACATTACAGGCGCCAAGTCACAAAAGTGATCAGCAACAGATGCAGTTAAGTTATGCTGGGCAATGAAATTGGCAAATAAAACTTCAGCCCTTGTAATGCCACCCTCTTCCTGCTTTGGCTGAGCAAAAAAGGTCTTAATAGATGCTCCCTTCTTCATTGCAAACATTTGTTCATGCAATTTCGATTTAAAATGTACTTTCAGATCATATAATCCTGAAGCTAGTACTTTAACATCTTTGCTGCATAATCTACAAAAAGCTTAGGTTGATCCTAACTTGGATACATCTAAATGCCAGGGAAGAGTTTAACTCATTCAACCTGAAACTTACCATGACCTGCAAGCTTTTGTTTCTTTGAATTAGGCTCAGCCATAATTCAGTGAATGAAATATTTCAACTAATAATCTTTGTAGATGAAGAGAATGATTAAAAAATACAACGAAGCAAAGCAAACGGTTAACAGCAACAACAACAACAAAAAATTAACCAAATTATGAACAGAATATCAAATCTTGGAAGAAAAAACGTACCACCAAAAATTTACAAAATTATTATTTAAGAGTTGGTAGCCTAGACCAGTGATAACAGATTGCCACTTTATTAAAAAATAAAGCAGCAAATCTCGAGCGCTGGAATAAAGTAGGCCTACTCAACGCAAACAAACTTTTTTTTTTCTAGTTATGTAGGGCCTACACAGAATATTATGACAATTTATCGGAAATATATTGAAGGGCAAGATATGACTGAAAAGATTAAGACAGCGATTAAATTGCAACAAAGCAAAACAACAGCAATATTTAACCAAGTTATAAGTACTTAGCTTTTTTTAAACAATATGGCGTCGAAGTGTGGTGGCAAGCAAGCGTGGTCGTTGATAACAGGTAACTTTAAAAATACATGTAATAGCTGCACATGCTAAAAAATAAAAAGATATATCTATTATTTGGATATAAACATTAATTCATTAACTAAGAGTGTGAATGTCAAGGTCATCATTATCTATCATTTGACCAGGTTTCTTGCTTATTTTGTAACAGCAAAACCACTTACCTTTATTAATAAATGATCCTGGAACTGCCAGACCAATCTGATGATATGACAGAGGGTCGTACTGTGTCAGAACATCAGCAAACTCACTATATTCAAAACGGTGATGTTCAGAGTTCCAGTACTTCTGGCTGGCATTGGAGCAGCAAGAATGTCCTGACAAGATAAATAACAGTTTTCTTCCTAATCAGTTAAAGGGTACATCTAACACAACAGAGTTGCTGAGTTCATGAACTTTGGTTTATTAAATGGAAACTCTACAAAATGGCTTCAGAGAAAATGTTAATAAGTCTGCAACAGAGAAAAGTTTATAAAATTCATCAAATCAAACATTTGTCTCCAAGTGTATTAGTGTGTGAATACTTGCAATAATGCATGTGTGTGTGTGTGTTTTTTTTAAATATTCTGAGAAGCAGTCATAAAATCATAATAAATGATGAGCAGAGATAAATTAATACAAACCTCTTATCTCCCCTTGACTGTGTTGAGCAGGATATCTGAGAAATGTGTCTGTCCCCACTTCCTGTCCCTCCACTTCTGTCATAAAAGATTTCTTGTCTGTGGCATTTTCTTCCTTTGCTACTTTTTCATCATCTATAATTGTGGACTTTCCACCTTCCTGGTCTTTGTTGGGGTCTATCAATTTCATCTTTAGCTCATTTTCCAAATGCTCTTCCCCTTTTTCGTGTTCAATCTTTAATTGAAACCCTCCAATTTTCGTGTCGGGAGATAACTCTGACAAATTGTCAAACTGATGATAAAGCTCTTCTACAGTCTTTTGGTCTAATTGTATTTTTTTGTCTGTTCTATCTTCATGGCTTGTTACCTCCTCTTTGTCTGTTCTATGACCATAGTCTGTGACCTCCTCTTTGCCTGTTCTGTCACCATAGTCTGTGACCTCCTCTTTGTCTGTTTTATCACCATAGTCTGTGACCACCTCTCTGTCTGCTCTATGACCACAGTCTGTGACCGCCTCTTTGTTTGTTCTGTCTTTATGGCTTGTGATCTCTTTGTTTGTTTTAATTCCCTGGTCTAAGAAGTCCTCTTGGTGCTATGAATAAAGGTAATGGAAAAATTAATTTAAATCAAGAAACAATCAAATGCTGATGACATGAAAGGAAAAAAATTCATGAAGCTCTGTAACACAAAACAATTTTTTTCTATATCTCTGAAATTCATCCCCCCCATGCTAAACCAGCTTCCTACAAATATAAACATATATGCAGAAAATTCCATACATATATAATAACAGACCTGAGCAAGAGCAGCCTAAACATCATGGGGTGGGGTTAAATAAAAATGACACTGAAAACATTTTTAAAAGCCAATGACAGAATATGCAGACATTACATTCATCCATTTTTTGTCACATAGTTTCCTCATCTTGTTCTCCAACCAGATCACCCTTTTTCTGGCCTCGCTAACATCACCACTTCCTGTACATAAGGCATCGTTCAGGTCAGCTCGTGCATAAGACAACTCTGCATTTATTTTATCCATCACCTGAAAGACAATATACTGTCATTAACAAAATCAAAAATTAACGTGAACTGTGTGTTTTTTTTTTTTTTAAACTAATTTCGAAGAAGTTGCCAAATGACCACTAGCGTTGGAAGTTTATAAGCATAAGTAAGAAATGCTACAACGGCACACAACTGGCTCATTTCCCTAACAGGTAATTTTTTTTCTTACAGCAAGGCAGTCTCATTAATTAGACATGATAAGTTCTTCTTTAAACATTTTCAGATGTCAGCTACTTTGATACAGTAGAGGTCAGTATAAGGTTGTGGACATCTCAACAAAAAAATGTGGTCAGTCTCAGGTTGTGGACATCTAAAAAAGTGGTCAGTCTCAGGTTGTGGACATCTAAAAAAGTGGTCAGTCTCAGGTTGTGGACATCTAAAAAAAGTGGTCAGTCTCAGGTTGTGGACATCTAAAAAAGTGGTCAGTCTCAGGTTGTGGACATCTAAAAAAAAAACAATCATCAGTCTCAGGTTGTGGACATCTAAAAAAAAAACAGTGATCAGTCTCAGGTTGCAGACATCTAAAAAAGTGGTCAGTCTCAAATTGTGGACATCTAAAAAAGTGGTCAGTTTCAGGTTGTGGATATCTAAAAAAAGTGGTCAGTCTCAGGTTGGGGACATCTAAATAAAAACAGTGGTCAGTTTCAGGTTGTGGACATCTAAAAAAGTGGTCAGTTTCAGGTTGTGGACATCTAAAAAACTGGTCAGTCTCAGGTTGGGGACATCTAAAAAAAAACAGGAGTCAGTCTCAGGTTGGGGACATCTAAAAAAGTGGTCAGTCTCAGGTTGTGGGCATCTAAAAAAGTGGTCAGTCTCAGGTTGTGGACATCTAAAAAAGTGGTCAGTCTCAGGTTGTGGACATCTAAAAAAATACAGTGGTCAGTCTCAGGTTGCTGACATCTCCAAAAAAGGGGGTCAGTCTCAGGTTGCTGACATCTTTAAAAAAGGGGGTCAGTCTCAGGTTGTGGACATCTCCAAAAACAGTGGTCAGTCTCCAGTTGTGGACATCACCAAAAACCATGGTCAGTCTCAGGTTGTGGACATCTCCAAAAAAGGGGGTCAGTGTCAGGTTGTGGACATCTCCAAAAACAGTGGTCAGTCTCAGGTTGTGGACATCACCAAAAACAGTGGTCAGTCTCCAGTTGTGGACATCTCCAAAAACAGTGGTCAGTCTCCGGTTGTGGACATCACCAAAAACAGTGGTCAGTCTCCAGTTGTGGACATCTCCAAAAACAGTGGTCAGTCTCAGGTTGGGGACATCACCAAAAACAGTGGTCAGTCTCAGGTTGTGGACATCTCCAAAATAGGGGGTCAGTCTCAGGTTGTGGACATCTCCAAAAACAGTGGTCAGTCTCAGGTTGTGGACATCACCAAAAAACAGTGGTCAGTCTCAGGTTGTGGACATCTCTAAAAACAGTGGTCAGTCTCCGGTTGTGGACATCACCAAAAACAGTGGTCGGTCTCCAGTTGTGGACATCACCAAAAACAGTGGTCAGTCTCAGGTTGTGGACATCACCAAAAACAGTGGTCAGTCTCTGGTTGTGGACATCACCAAAAACAGTGGTCAGTCTCCAGTTGTGAACATCACCAAAAACAGTGGTCAGTCTCAGGTTGTGGACATCTAAATAAAGCAGTGGTCAGTCTCAGGTTGTGGACATCTAAATAAAACAGTGGTCAATCTCAGGTTGTGGACATCTAAATAAAACAGTGATCAGTCTCAGGTTGTGGACATCTAAATAAAACAGTGGTCAGTCTCAGGTTGTGGACATCTAAATAAAACAGTGATCAGTCTCAGGTTGTGGACATCTAAATAAAACAGTGGTCAATCTCAGGTTGTGGACATCACCAAAAACAGTGGTCAGTCTCAGGTTGTGGACATCTAAAAAACAGTGGTCAGTCTCAGGTTGTGGACATCTAAAAAACAGTGGTCATTCTCAGGTTGTGGACATCTAAATAAAACAGTGGTCAGTCTCAGGTTGTGGACATCTCCAAAAACAGTGGTCAATCTCAGGTTGTGGACATCACCAAAAACAGTGGTCAGTCTCAGGTTGTGGACATCTAAAAAACAGTGGTCAGTCTCAGGTTGTGGACATCTAAAAACAGTAGTCAGTCTCAGGTTGTGGACATCTAAAAACAGTGGTCAATCTCAAGTTGCAGACATCTCTAAAAACAGTGGTCAATCTCAGGTGTGGACATCTCCAAAAACAGTGGTCAGTCTCAGGTTGTGGACATCTCCAAAAACAGTGGTCAGTCTCAGGTTGTGGACATCTCCAGAAACAGTGGTCAGTCTCAGGTTGTGGACATCACCAAAAACAGTGGTCAGTCTCCAGTTGTGGACATCTCCAAAAACAGTGGTCAGTCTCCAGTTGTGGACATCTAAAAACAGTGGTCAATCTCAGGTTACAGACATCTCTAAAAACAGTGGTCAATCTCAGGTGTGGACATCTCCAAAAACAGTGGTCAGTCTCAGGTTGTGGACATCTCCAAAAACAGTGGTCAGTCTCAGGTTGTGGACATCACCAAAAACAGTGGTCAGTCTCAGGTTGTGGACATCACCAAAAACAGTGATCAGTCTCAGGTTGTGGACATCTAAATAAAGCAGTGGTCAGTCTCAGGTTGTGGACATCTAAATAAAGCAGTGGTCAGTCTCAGGTTGTGGACATCTAAATAAAGCAGTGATCAGTCTCAGGTTGTGAACATCTAAATAAAGCAGTGGTCAGTCTCAGGTTGTGGACATCTAAATAAAACAGTGGTCAGTCTCAGGTTGTGGAAATCTCCAAAAACAGTGGTCAGTCTCAGGTTGTGGACATCTCCAAAAACAGTGGTCAGTCTCAGGTTGTGGACATCACCAAAAACAGTGGTCAGTCTCCAGTTGTGGACATCTCCAAAACAGTGGTCAGTCTCCGGTTGTGAACATCACCAAAAACAGTGGTCAGTCTCAGGTTGTGGACATCTAAATAAAGCAGTGGTCAGTCTCAGGTTGTGGACATCTAAATAAAACAGTGGTCAATCTCAGGTTGTGGACATCTAAATAAAACAGTGATCAGTCTCAGGTTGTGGACATCTAAATAAAACAGTGGTCAGTCTCAGGTTGTGGACATCTAAATAAAACAGTGATCAGTCTCAGGTTGTGGACATCTAAATAAAACAGTGGTCAATCTCAGGTTGTGGACATCACCAAAAACAGTGGTCAGTCTCAGGTTGTGGACATCTAAAAAAACAGTGGTCAGTCTCAGGTTGTGGACATCTAAAAAACAGTGGTCATTCTCAGGTTGTGGACATCTAAATAAAACAGTGGTCAGTCTCAGGTTGTGGACATCTCCAAAAACAGTGGTCAATCTCAGGTTGTGGACATCACCAAAAACAGTGGTCAGTCTCAGGTTGTGGACATCTAAAAAACAGTGATCAGTCTCAGGTTGTGGACATCTAAAAAACAGTGGTCAGTCTCATGTTGTGGACATCTAAAAAACAGTGGTCAGTCTCAGGTTGTGGACATCTAAATAAAGCAGTGGTCAGTCTCAGGTTGTGGACATCTAAATAAAGCAGTGGTCAGTCTCAGGTTGTGGACATCTAAATAAAACAGTGGTCAATCTCAGGTTGTGGACATCACCAAAAACAGTGGTCAGTCTCAGGTTGTGGACATCTAAAAAACAGTGGTCAGTCTCTGGTTGTGGACATCTAAATAAAACAGTGGTCAGTCTCAGGTTGTGGACATCTCCAAAAACAGTGGTCAGTCTCAGGTTGTGGACATCTCCAAAAACAGTGGTCAGTCTCCGGTTGTGGACATCACCAAAAACAGTGGTCAGTCTCAGGTTGTGGACATCTCCAAAAAAGGGGGTCAGTCTCAGGTTGTGGACATCTCCAAAAACAGTGGTCAGTCTCAGGTTGTGGACATCACCAAAAACAGTGGTCAGTCTCCAGTTGTGGACATCTCCAAAAACAGTGGTCAGTCTCCAGTTGTGGACATCAATAAAAACAGTGGTCAGTCTCCGGTTGTGAACATCTCCAAAAACAGTGGTCAGTCTCTGGTTGTGGACATCACCAAAAACAGTGGTCAGTCTCAGGTTGTGGACATCTAAAACAGTGGTCAGTCTCAGGTTGTGGACATCTAAAAGACAGTGGTCAGTCTCAGGTTGTGGACATCTAAAAACAGTGGTCAATCTCAGGTTGCAGACATCTCTAAAAACAGTGATCAATCTCAGGTGTGGACATCTCCAAAAACAGTGGTCAGTCTCAGGTTGGGGATATCTCCAAAAACAATGGTCAGTCTCAGGTTGTGGAAATCTTAATAAAAGTGGTCAGTCTCAGGTTGTAACAAAAAAAAACAGTGGTTAGTCTCAGGTTGTGGACATCACCAAAAACAGTAGTCAGTCTCAGGTTGTGGACATCTCCAAAAACCAGTGGTCTGTCTCAGGTTGTGGACATCTCCAAAAACAGTGGTCAGTCTCAGGTTGTAAAAAAAAACAGTGGTCAGTCTCAGGTTGTGGACATCACCAAAAACAGTAGTCAGTCTCAGGTTGTGGACATCTCCAAAAACAGTGGTCAGTCTCAGTTTGTAAAAAAAAACAGTGGTCAGTCTCAGGTTGTGGACATCACCAAAAACAGTAGTCAGTCTCAGGTTGTGGACATCTCCAAAAACAGTGGTCAGTCTCAGGTTGTAAAAAAAAAGCAGTGGTCAGTCTCAGGTTGTGGACATCTCCAAAAACAGTGGTCAGTCTCAGGTTGTAAAAAAAACAGTGGTCAGTCTCAGGTTGTGGACATCTAAATAAAGCAGTGGTCAGTCTCAGGTTGTGGACATCTAAATAAAGCAGTGGTCAGTCTCAGGTTGTGGACATCTAAATAAAGCAGTGGTCAGTCTCAGGTTGTGGACATCTCCAAAAACAGTGGTCATTCTCAGGTTGTAAAAAAAAACAGTGGTCAGTCTCAGGTTGTGGACATCTCCAAAAACAGTGGTCAGTCTCAGGTTGTAAAAAAAACAGTGGTCAGTCTCAGGTTGTGGACATCTCCAAAATACAGTGGTCAGTCTCAGGTTGCGGATATAATAAAAACAGTGGTCAGTCTCAAGTTGTGGACATCTAAAAAAGTGTTCAGTCTTGGGTTGTGGATATCTAAAAAACAGTGGTCAGTCTCAGGTTGTGGACATGAAAAAACAGTGGTCAGTCACAGCCTGTGGACATCTTCAACAACAATAGTCAGTCTCAGGTTGTGGACATCTCTATAAAGTTTGTTCTGGCCTATGATGGTCATATGCACTATATGGGCTCAAAGCTTCAGAATGTCCATTATTTCTCTTTTTAATTTTTCCTGTTACGTGTGTGTGCTATCTCTTACAAGAGTGGTTACTTCTCTACGCCTTTAATGATACTGAGCCTTAAGTTACCAAACTTCCTTACCTAATTTCAAACACTGTAAATGCTAAAACAATTAAACATATATATATATATACTCATATCATTTGGCAGTTAATGGTGGAAAAATCTGGCAGCTTTTATATTAGCATAATTTTTACAGTACCACAGGGCAACTCGTTAAATTTTATGTTGAAATCAAATCAGTGACAAGGATTCAATGTTACTACTAGCATCATTATTTCAATGTCAGAACAGTGGCAACAATAAAGTTATGACATACAGGGGTATCAATGAGACAACACTGAATGCAAATAAAATAACTAGACTTTTGTCCTTTTTGTTTGCTACTCAAGAAGTATGAGATCATCACAGCAGTTGGCTTCTCCTTTCAAGTCAGTCCTGTTGCACTGTTCTGAAGAAAAACAACAACCAAGATGGGGCCTTGCACAGAATGGAATTTTAAAAATAGTCTGACATAATCACCAGTGTAGAATTATGGGAAGGACTAGACAAATAGAACTCGTGGTGAAGAAAAGACGTTGATTTTAGATGAAACACATATTGAGGAAACCAGCAGATAGCATTAAAAGCCAATCTTTGTTCTGGAATATTTAGGGCAAAAAAAAATTTAGCAACATCTAAAAGTTTAAAGAATGAAGAGAGCCTGTATGGATGGCACAAGACAAAGTGCTTAGCTTTATCTGACTAAAGGCCTATGCTCCACGGGCAGTTAAAGGGTAATAATGATTGTGTTAACGTTGAGTGTGGGTGTTGTAGCTTGTAGCATGGCAATGACCAACTATCACAGTGTGTTAATGTTGAGTGTGGGTGTTGTAAGCTTGTAGCATGGCAATGACCAACTATCACAGTGTGTTAATGTTGAGTGTGGGTGTTGTAGCTTGTAGCAAAGCTATGACCAATTATGACAGTGTGATAATGTTGAGTGTGGGTGTTGTAGCTTGCAGCATGGCTATGATCAAATATGACAGTGTGATAATGTTGAGTGTGGGTGTTGTAGCTTGTAGCATGGCTATGACCAAATATCACATTGTGTTAATGTTAAGTGTGGGTGTTGTAGCATGTAGCACCGCTATGACCAACTATCACAGTGTGTTAATGTTGAGTGTAGGTGTTGTAACTTGTAGCATGGTTATGACCAACTATCACAGTGTGTTAATGTTGAGAGTGGGTGTTGTAGCTTGTAGCAAAGCTATGACCGACTATGACAGTGTGTTAATGTTGAGTGTGGGTGTTGTAGCTTGTAGCATGGTTATGACCAACTATCACAGTGTGTTAATGTTGAGTGTGGGTGTTGTAGCTTGTAGCAAAGCTATGACCAATTATGACAGTGTGATAATGTTGAGTGTGGGTGTTGTATCTTGTAGCATGGCTATGACCAACTATCACAGTGTGTTAATGTTGAGTGTGGGTGTTGTAGCTTGCAGCATGGCTATGATCAAATATGACAGTGTGATAATGTTGAGTGTGGGTGTTGTAGCTTGTAGCATGGCTATGACCAAATATCACATTGTGTTAATGTTAAGTGTGGGTGTTGTAGCATGTAGCATAACTATCACAGTGTGTTAATGTTGAGTGTGGGTGTTGTAGCTTGTAGCATGGTTATGACCAACTATTACAATGTGTTAATTTTGAGTGTGGGTGTTGTAGCTTGTAGCAAAGCTATGACCAATTATGACAGTGTGATAATGTTGAGTGTGGGTGTTGTAATGTGTAGCATGGCTATGACCGACTTTGACAGTGTGTTAATGTTGAGTGTGGGTGTTGTAGCTTGTAGCAAAGCTATGATCAATTATGACAATGTGTTAATGTTGAGTGTGGGTGTTGTAGCTTGTAGCAAAGTTATGACCAATTATGACAGTGTGGTAATGTTGAGTGTGTGTGTTGTAGCTTGTAGCAAAGTTAAGACCAAGTGTGTTAAATGTTTAGTGGTGTTGTACTTGTAGTACAGCTATGACCAATTATGACAATGTGATAATGTTTAGTGGTACAGTAGTTATAGTAAAGCTATGACCAATTATGACAATTTGATAATGTTTAGTGGTACAGTAGTTATAGTAAAGCTATGACCAATTATGACAGTGTGATAATGTTTAGTGATGTTGTACTTGTAGTAAAACTATGACTAATTATGACAGTGTGATAATGTTTAGTGATGTTGTACTTGTAGTAAAGCTATGACCAATTATGACAGTGTGATAATGTTTAGTGGTGTTGTACTTGTAGTAAAGCTATGACCAATTATGACAGTGTGATAATGTTGAGTGGTGTTGTACTTGTAGTAAAGCTGTGACCAATTATGACAGTGTGTTAATATTTAATCATGTTGTATTTGTAGTAAAGCTATGACCAATTATGACAGTGTGTTAATATTTAATCATGTTGTATTTGTAGTAAAGCTATGACCAATAATGACAGTGTGTAGTTTAGTGGTGTAATCATTGTAGCAAAACTATGACCAATAATGACAGTATGTTAATGTTTAGTGGTGTAATAATTGTAGCAAAACTACAACCAATTATGACAGTGTGTTAATGTATAGTGGTGTAATAATTGTAGCAAAATTAAGACCAATTATGACAGTGTGTTAATGTTTAGTCGTGTAATAATTGTTGCAAAACTATGACCAATTATGACAGTGTGTTTATGTTTAGTGTAGGGGCAGTACCTGTAGCGAAGTTATGACCAATTATGACATGACTAACAGTACAAACAATACTCCATGTTATGATAAAATTTAGTGGAATAGTACTGACAGAAAACAATTCTACCACTTAGGAATTAAGAAGAAATGTGCAGGCTTGCATAACATAATACACGCGCTTTCGCTTTGCTGTTTAGTAATAATTAAAACATTTCATTTTCAATAATAACACTGACAAACAACATTTTTCTTTCTTATATAAGAATAAGTGTTCTTATGTCAGTTTTTTGCGCTGATTTCAAATTTGAAATCCGTTTATCTCTATCACGTCAGGTTTTTAAGATATTTGTGAATACATATATTTTTGGGAAACCGTTATGTGCTCCGTTTCATTTTTACTACATAACTTATTAAAAATTAATAAAATGCAAAATAATTCCACTTTTTATATTGCTAAAAGATGCATGACATATGTTACGCTATTTTTCCAATAGTTACTGTATTTTGAAATAATTCTGAGCGAAATATGGCTTCTAGAAGTTGTAGAAATTCAGCTGATCTGTTCTGTTACGTGTGCGGATATTTTACCGATCGTGTTCACCAGAAAAACTTTACACCATTACTAAAGAAAGCATATGAACTTTATTTCGATTCGAAAGTTGATGATGCAAATAAATCTTGGAAGCCAAATGCAGTTTGTTCGACTTTGTGCAAATACATTGGCAGGTTGGTTACGAAAATCGCCGAAGCATAAGTCGATGCCTTTTGGAGTGCCAGTAATATGGCATGAACAAGACAAATCACGCTACTGATTGTTACTTCTGCTTGACAAATATCCATGGTTTCACTTTTAAAACTAGAAAGATTGTGGTTTATCCAAATATTGAATCGGTTTCGAAACCAGTGTCTCGTGATCCAATCACGTGTCCGATCCCAGTTCCACCAGAACAATATCCGTTGGACGTCAATGAACCATCAGAAAGTGATAGTTTACCTGCTTCAGAAACTAATTCTGACTCGGATTATATACCGGTGAATGATGGTGTTCACTTAATTAACCTTTCAGATCTAATACGTGATCTCGCTCTTACCAAAGGACAAGTGGAATTACTCGGTTCGTGACTCAAAGAATGGAATCTTTTAGCGCCCAATACTTTGATATCTAAATTTCGTCATAGACACAGAGAACTTGTTCAATACTTTGAGATGGATGATGACATTTGCTATTGCAAAATTCCAGTCGCCTACTCTGTTCATATGAAAGAAACTTATGACAATATGGCTATACTTTTGGCAAAAATAAAGTACAATGACTACCAATGGCGGATTTGTGGAGACCTAAAGGTCATTGCAATTCTCACGGGCATGCAGACTGGGTATACTAAATTTTGTTGCTTCCTATGTGAATGGGACAGCCGCAACAGACAGGAACATTATGCAAGAAAGGTGTGGCCTATCAGGGATCGTATGCAGCTCGGGCATAAAAATGTAATACACGAGCCATTAGTTAACAAAGACAGCATCATTTTAACACCGTTACATATAAAGTTGGGGCTCATGAAGAATTTCGTAAAAGCATTAGATAAAATGAGCAAAGCTTTCACTTATCTTCGAGAAAAGTTTCCGCAAGTTAGCGATGCAAAGATAAAGGAAGGTATCTTTGTAGGACCTCATATTAGGAAAGTTATTGCAGACAAACAATTCGAGAACTTGTTACATGGTAGTGAACTTCACGCATGGATGGCATTCAAATCGATCGTCGATAACTTTCTGGGAAATCACAAATCTGTCGACTATGTGCATATTGTTAAGCAGTGCATAGATGCATACAGAATTATGGGCTGTAACATGTCCCTCAAAATCCATTTGCTCGATTCGCATCTTGACTTTTTCCCTGACAACCTTGGCGAAGTCAGCGATGAACATGGAGAACGATTCCATCAAGATATCGCCGTAATGGAGTCACGTTATCAAGGACGGTGGAGTGTGACCATGCTTGCCGATTATTGTTGGATGTTTCATCGCGATGTACCACATGCCATTCACCGACGAAAGTCGACTGCAAAGAAATTCAAGCCTACATAACTGTTATACTTCTTGTACGAATGATGTTATAATACTGTATGCGTTGTTAAAAAACTTCAATTGCGTATTTCTCGAGATCCCGACCTGATAGAGAAAAAAGGTTTGCAGATTTAAAAACAGCGCATTAAAATTGACCAGAAAAACATAGAAATGTTAGAGAAAGAAAAAAAAAATTTTTTTTTGTTAGCCAGTGTAATCAAACCATGGTGTTGCGCACATATTCTTTTGTATGGAATTGTGTGACGCACAGATTACTTCAGTGAGGCATACAATTCATCCTGTATGTCTATTTAATATGGAAAAATATATATTTGTATTTATTGAGTGTACGAAAATGCTTTCCTTTGTAAAGCTAGATAATCCATGATTGGTTTATACTTTTGATTATGTGGATGATCTCCCTTGAATATTGATTTAGCGTATGAATACCGAATTTATGTCATTTCTCATTTGTTAGGGCCAGAAAATAGATTGATTTTGCTTAGAATGTTTATGGCCTGAATTCATATGTATTACTTGTCTAGTGCAAGAAGATTCAGTCTTATATTGTATATCTTCGTATGTTTAGGTCGGACTATATTCTTTGTGCCGAACTCTGGGGCAGGTATTCGTTGTCCTACGGAGGTGTACTGAGTCTCGACAAAGCCGGCTGAGAATGGCCGTGTGTATTTTTTGGGCTGGTCCTTTTAAAGGTTGAAAAGTGATTTGTGAATGATTTTTCAGAAGGAGATAGTGTCTCTGCGAGATTCTATTGTCAGAGATTCTCCTCATGCACTTTATTATTAATTCGGACTCCAGGTAATACCAGACCCTTCTTTTTGATGATCTCTATTTGGTTAGACCTAGATGGACATCGTGTTTCGAGCATCGTTGGTCGTTTATATATGCAGTTGAAGATGACAGGTTTCCCAACAGAGCTTATGTCTACATGAAAATGATTCAATTATGCAGTGGTAACCCAAAGAAGACCTTCTTCACTGATGACCAGTACACGACCCCGAATATATCGACCCTTTTCAGTGTAGGCCAGATTCTTTATTGTATGTTTACCATTCCTGACGCCATACACGACACGTAAACACTGATGTACAAGCTGCCCGTACAACTATACAGTTGAGGTCAGGGGACCTGTCCTATCAAGCGAAGGCAGTAATCAGGTCAGCGCTTGGTGACATTTTGTAGTACAGGCATTTTTATGTCAAGCAGACATACAGAGCTGAATACTTTGAAGGCCATAAACTGATGTTGAACATAAAAGTGCATAGATTTCATCGCTGGATTCTAATATGCTCAAAAAATTTGAACAGTGTAATAAGATAAATCAAAGATTTAAGATTGATTAAAAGTGGCAGTTATTGTAATTAAAAAGCTGTACCATTAATGTAAAAGCTGAGCATACTTTACAACACATTTCAACCGCAACACATCTCATTATTTAATGTATGCATTTATGTTTTATATGTATTTATGTTACATGTTATTTGTTTATATGTATAGTTGTTTATATGTCCGTGGGCGGTTGGTGAGGTGGCTAGGACAAGAAAAACTGAGTAACATTGGTCTTGTACTAGTGTTTTGTAGGGGCAAATTTCTTAAGTGAAATTTGCATGCGACATCTGTTGCAATATCTGTTAGCTGTAACGAAACTGTCCCTATTGTTGTTTTTGTAATAGGCCTGATTTTTTAGTTTTGTTTTGATTTGTTTGAATTTGTTAACCTTATCTTTCCTTTCATTCAGTTCTCTACACCCTTATGTTTATACACTGTAACGTCATTTGTTTTGCTTAGTCCATTGCAGTAAATAATCACAGAATCTGTGATTATTTACTTACTTCAGTTCCTTATATTTAATTTAATTTGATTTCTGCAAGTGTTCTCATATTGTCTTTTCTTGTTTGTCCTTGTTAATCTCTTTGGTTGACAGATAATATGAGGTATATTTGAATACACTTATATGATAGTACAGGCCAGTACTTTATTATTATTATTACTGTACAAGGAAGTATACAAGACCTGTATAAGGATAGAAAGATATTATTTTCCACAGGTACTCAAGTGATCATTTGTTTCATTATAAATAAAATAACCATATAAGGTCTTTGACTAAGACTAAGAGAGTGAAATAAAATGAAGTGAGTATACAAGTCTATAGTACAGACTTGTCTCCCATTAAAGTGGGATAAGGTAATTTATTTACTTTTTCAGGTTACTGATTTCATAAGACAGGATGGCTAATTTAGATTACTTTATCCAGCAAGGGTTAACCCTTGGTAAGTCTGGTAAAGAATTGGAAGAATATTCATCTGCTCAATTTGCCATTGCATTAAAATCAGAAGAGAAAAAACAAAAAGATGAGAATAAATGGAAAGCAAAAATTGAACAAAAGAAGATAGATGCTGAGAATTTCAGATTGCAGATGCAAGCTGAGGAGAAAAAAGCTGCTGCTGAGGAGAAAAAAGCTGCTGCTGAGGAGAGAAAACTTCAAATAGAAGAAAAAAAATTAGAAGCTGCTGCTCAAGCTGCTGCTGAGGAGAAAAAAGCTGCTGCTGAGGAGAGAAAACTTCGAATGGAAGAAAAAAGATTAGAAGCTGAAGAGAGAAAAGCAATAAGGGAACATGAATTTGAGTTAGAGAAATTGAAATTGACAAGTATGAGTATTGTTAATCAGGCATCTAGTGGTAATGGTAAACCCTTTACTTACAAGGTCAAGGTACCAGCGTTCAACTCCGCCAGTGACGATATAACATTCTGGCTTGATAGATTTGAACGTGCTTGTCGAGCTCATAATGTGGATAAATCACAGTATGTGAATCAGTTGTCTATAAATCTAAAAGGTGATTCTCTGACTAAGTTAAGTTTAGTTGAAGAGGCCGACAAGGACAATTACGATGTTGTCAGGGCGGCCTTGATAAGGAAATATCAGTTAACTGAGGAAGGTTACCGTCTTTTGTTTAAGACAATGAGACCTGAGGCAGGTGTAGAATTCTCAGAATTCGTTGAAAAAGCACGTCTTACATTTACACGATGGATTGAATTATCCAAAACAGAAAAAAACATTTGAGGCTCTTATGGATTTATTGCTCAGAGACAAGATCATGTCTTCTGTGAATAAACCATTTCTTGAATTCCTACATGAGCGTAAACCCAGTACACTAAAACAGATGCAAGAATATTGTGACCAATACGTCACGGCACACCCTGACGTAACTCTTAGCAACACTAAGGTTAAAGAGGGTATGCCAGCTGCTTCAGCGACACAATACAATCATAATTACTCACATAAGTTTCAAGGAGCTCAAAACAAATTTGACAAAAAGGCTAATTGGAATAGTTATCAAAACCAAGGTAACCAGTCGAATCAGGGTTCTTCTTCGAAGAACTGGAATCGGGCTGACAGTCCTCGATACAGGGTGGCCATAATTACAGAAATTTCCGCAAAGGAAGTCACTATAGGAACTACCCAAGTTTTCCTTCATGGAAACAACAAAAACCAACATTACAGAGATACTCATTATAATGAGCATGATGATTATGATCATGAACATTATGATTCAAACCCAAACAGGGGTTATAACAGAGGAAATAATAATAACTATAGAGGTTATAATAATCGAGGTAGATCACAATATAAAAGACATAAATTTCATTACCAGGCTAACTCTGCACAGCAAGAGCTCCATGAAGCCGGTAATCAAAATAATGATAAGAAAGACTCTAATAATGTAGGATGTTCTGCTTTTGATTTTGGTAGAGCATCTCAGTGCTCCCAATGCAAAACATTATTCGATCCAACCACAGTTTCTACTTTAAGCTGTGGTCATCCTCTTCCCGCTCTTCCTGCGTCAGTCGCGCATGATGGAAGAGGCGCTCTTGTCTTCAATAGAGGTCTAGTAGAGGGTACTCCGGTATCAATTCTTTTCGATTCGGGGTGCACTACCATTGGTGTGAGGCAGTCACTCGTAGATCCTTCTCGAGCCACTGGCAAAGTAATCAAATGCGTAACATTTGGTGGCACATTGGAGAAGTACTCTACTGCCATTATCAATATTGCTACTCCCTTCTTTACAGGAGATGTGCACGCATGTCTTCTGCCGAATCCGATCGCTGATCTTATCATCGGTCGCATTCATGGAGTGAAAGAATGTACTCCGCAACAAATTGCTGATTGGGAAAATAAAAATACGCAAGCTGCTAATGCTGTAGTCACTAGAGCTCAAGCTCTTAACATGCCTCAATCTTCGCCTTCTGAAGATAATGATGCGCAGAACCAAGATGATCCCTTGGAAATTTCTCGCGACTCATTTATAAAAAAGCAAGAAGATGATCCTACTCTAAAAAATTCTTCACGCTAGCAACAAAAGGTGATCCGAATAAAGATACAAATCGTAAATCTTGGATTACGATGAAGAATGGCGTACTTGTACGTATGGTACAAGACTCCGCTAAGTCCATTCATTCTCAAATTCTTGTGCCCAAAAATATGAGAGTTAAAATCTTACAGCACGCTCATGATTCTCAGTGTGCTGGGCATATGGGTTTTTCCCGTACTAAATCTAGAGTTCTTGCGTCTTTCTTTTGGCCTTTTGTGAACAGGGACATACGAATCTATTGTCGATCTTGTAGGGTATGTCAAGAAGTTAAATCCAAAGGTCCACGCCATGCTGCACCTATTCAGGCTGCAGATATTCCAATTCGACCATTTCAAAAAATGGCGATAGACATCATTGGTCCATTTAAGATAAAGTCTGCTAGAGGACACCAATTTATCTTGACGTGTGTTGATATGTGCACACGTTGGCCAGAGGCTGTTCCTCTAAAGAGCATAACTACTGCTGATATTGCAGATGCTCTTTGGCTAATATTTTCTCGTCTGGGATTTCCAGCAGAAATATTATCAGACCATGGTACCCAACTCATATCGGATACCATGTCTCAAGTAATGGCGACTCTACAGATAGAGAGATCTCTGAGTAGTATTTATCATCCTATGTCTAATGGGATGGTAGAACGTCTGAATAGGACTCTCAAAAACCTATTAGGAAAGATAACTGAAGATCATCCTCAAGAATGGGACAGGGTTTTACCCGCGGCTCTCTTTGCATACAGAGAGGTCGCCAACGAACATACAGGATTTTCTCCCTTTGAACTTGTCTTTGGTGCGAAACCGCGAGGTCCTATGTCCTTACTTCATGACCTTATAACTGCTGATAATATTGTCGATGACACAAAATCCTCTTACGAATATGTCATTGCGCTTAGACACAAGATTATTGAAGCATGCAAATTGGCAACTGCTTCTTCTGAATTTGCGAAACAGAAGGCAAGGCAATTTGCCAATAAGAAGAGATGCTTGCGACAACTTTGTCCAGGTGACAAAGCATTTGTCTTGCTACCTTGTAGGGAAAACAGACTTCTTATTTCTTGGAAAGGTCCGTACGATGTAATATCAAAAGTTTCCGATGTTGACTATATCGTCGATATTGACGGGAAGCATAAAACCTTCCACATCAACATGCTTACGGAATTCCATGAACGTCCGGATTATTTACAACCTGTTTTCCAGGCAACGGACGATTCTCCAGTCCCACATGGACATTACTCATCACTGTCAGTAATACAGGATGAGGAAACGAGTTTCTCGGATGTGAATCTCCCTTTTCCGATGATTCCACTTCATTCTAATGAATCATGGAAAGATGTTACGGTCTCTCCCGAGTTATCTCTAGGAGAACAGAAACAAGTTTCTACTATGTTACAACAATTTCAGGATGTCCTTACTGACATTCCTGGTCAAACTGATGTCATTGAACATGACATTATACTTACTGACCATAATCCTATAAGAGTCAGACCGTATCCTATCCCGATACATTTTCAAGCACAGGTTGAGAAAGAGTTGGATGAGATGATAGATTTGAAAATAATTGAACCATCCACATCAGCATATTCTTCGCCGATGGTTATTGTACGAAAAAAAGACAATAACATACGTCTTTGCGTTGATTATCGCAAATTGAACCAAGTGACGAAATTTGATGCTGAACCTATGCCTTTACTAGAAGAGCTACTTACTAGACTATCGAAATCTCATTTCTTCACTAAACTTGATTTGTCTAAGGGATATTGGCAAGTTCCACTATCCGAACACGCCAAACCGTTTACTGCTTTTTCGACACCTAGGGGTCTATTCCAATGGAATTTCATGCCTTTCGGCCTTATGAACGCCCCTGCAACATTCGTACGCATGATGCGTCGAATCCTATCTCATCGCTCAGATGTCATTGCATATCTTGATGACATCTGTCTTTTCAGTGATACTTGGGAAGATCACTATAACGGGTTAAATGAACTATTGTCTATCTTACGCGAGCATAACCTGACAGCGAAACCATCTAAAGCCTGTATTGGTTTTAGCGAAATATCTTTCTTAGGTCACCGTGTTGGTCATGGTTTCCTAAAAACAGAGGACCATAATACAAGTAAGATACTTAACATTTCTATTCCTAAGACTAAAAAAGCAAGTGCGAAGTCTCTTGGGTCTAATACAATTTTATGGACGATTCATCCCGAATCTGTCCTCGATCATGTCACCTCTTTCTTCATTGCTAAAGAAAGGGTCTCCTAATATAGTCCATTGGACTCAAGAATGTCAATCCTCTTTGGATAAAATTAAAACTATGTTTTCTACTTCACCTATTTTAGTGTTACCTACTAAAGATAAGACATTTATTCTTCGTAGTGACGCTTCATCCACAGGGATTGGAGCAGCACTAATGCAAGAGTACTCTGGAACTCTGCACCCTGTGATGTATATTTCTCGAAAACTAAATGCCGCAGAGAAGAATTACTCGGTCCTAGACCGTGAATTATTGGCTATGGTTTGGTCAATCCTTAAACTTCAAAGATTTCTTCTTGGCGCGCATTTCATTGTGGAAACTGACCAGAAAGCTCTTACAGCTATTCAGAGTAAAAATCTGAAGAGCGCGAGATCAACGCGATACGCGATTGCTCTTCAGCCTTTTCATTTTTTCGGTGCGAGCTATCCGTGGGTCAGAAAATGTGATGGCAGACATCTTGTCTAGATGCCCACATGATTCCACCTAACTGTTAGATCCTGAGATTTCTAACATGTCTAACTTTACTACAGTTTTTTTTTCCCTATGTTAAAATGGGTACACATATGTAATATAGCATATATTGATTGTATCACTACTTAGCGGTTCATTGATGCATATTCACCGCTGGTCTTTTGATGTTCTTCTTCTTTGGTAATCATGATTTTAAGATACCTAAGATGAAATATTTTGGATAATCTGTTGTAGAAATTGTGGCAGAGCCAATATTGTAGTATGCGTGGGTGACACCTCTCTGGAAATATTTATACTCAGAGAAAGACTTTCTCTGGATTCTAAGATATATTCTAATTTGTCGTACCATAGGACGACTTAGCCTTACATTAGGCGTTACATTTGTTTGGAATGCTTATCATCTGCGCATTATCATTCGTGCGTTGTGAGCCTATTGTATGTTGCTCCTAGATGTATTTCAAAAAAAAAAGTACCATTTTTTTTCCCGGGGGGGTGTGGTAATCTGTTGCGCACATATTCTTTTGTATGGAATTGTGTGACGCACGGATTACTTCAGTGAGGCATACAATTCATCCTGTATGTCTATTTAATATGGAAAAATATATATTTGTATTTATTGAGTGTACGAAAATGCTTTCCTTTGTAAAGCTAGATAATCCATGATTGGTTTATACTTTTGATTATGTGGATGATCTCCCTTGAATATTGATTTAGCGTATGAATACCGAATTTATGTCATTTTTCATTTGTTAGGGCCAGAAAATAGATTGATTTTGCTTAGAATGTTTATGGCCTGAATTCATATGTATTACTTGTCTAGTGCAAGAAGATTCAGTCTTATATTGTATATCTTCGTATGTTTAGGTCGGACTATATTCTTTGTGCCGAACTCTGGGGCAGGTATTCGTTGTCCTACGGAGGCGTACTGAGTCTCGACAAAGCCGGCTGAGAATGGCCGTGTGTATTTTTTGGGCTGGTCCTTTTAAAGGTTGAAAAGTGATTTGTGAATGATTTTTCAGAAGGAGATAGTGTCTCTGCGAGATTCTATTGTCAGAGATTCTCCTCATGCACTTTATTATTAATTCGGACTCCAGGTAATACCAGACCCTTCTTTTTGATGATCTCTATTTGGTTAGACCTAGATGGACATCGTGTTTCGAGCATCGTTGGTCGTTTATATATACAGTTGAAGATGACAGGTTTCCCAACAGAGCTTATGTCTACATGAAGCAACCTTATTAATGTGGAACTGTAGGGAAACTCTATGAAATTATTGATATTCAAATTGTGAATTAACTTTGGCTTATCATTATCCTTCTTCTGGGTGAGTGAGCAAAACTCAGGAAGGTAGCCATCTTGTATTCTTGTCATCGTTATGGATCACTGTCAAGAGAACAGTATATCAAACTTATTATCGGACAGTGATATGGAGATCTTATTAATATGAAAACCCCTATCGTGGTTTAACTTTGTTACATAAACATTTGATATATGCCGCTGGAGAACTTAGCCAAGGAAAAGGTTCGTCCAGTGAACTCTTTATATGTTTACACACCCACACCCACTGATGCGTTCAGTCAGTTAGGGGATATGGCAATAGTCTGCCAGAACATTGAATGATTACCTTATATCGCCCATCATATTTGAATGCTGCATGAAATATGATCTACTATTCAAATGCCTAATGATGTACATGTCAACATGTTCCTATGACTATGTTCCGTGCTGTCCAGATGTGTGCGTCCTTATTAAACTGTGTGAAATGTCAGCTGTAGTTCCAGTCATCATTGACTTGCATAAGAGTGTGTGAGTGTAATATTATCAAGTGGTCAACTACACAGAACCATTCCACCATTCGCGTTACCTGACACTCCCACTCTGTGTCAACATGACCGGTTGATTAAATTATGCAGTGGTAACCCAAAGAAGACCTTCTTCACTGATGACCAGTACACGACCCCGAATATATCGACCCTTTTCACATGGCAAGACATTAGCACTAATGGTTCAAGCTTTATAAGACATGTTCTTTAATTTTAATTGTAAAAGGAAATACAATATAATTAAGAGTTATGGTTAATATTAGCGTTGCGGTAATTGTTCTGAGATTTGCAGCCGCTTATTGTTGATAAGAAAACTAAATTCTGGAAACAGGGTTATGGTTGGCGGTTCAGCATTAGGATTTTGACCAAGGCTTAGACTGCAGAGACAGAAAATAGTACCCTAATTCTATTTCATGCTTAAAAACTATATGTGTGACAGATGGTACATAAAAGCAACCAAAAAAAAACATCAAATCTTATGGATCAAGAGTTGGGCTAATTCTCAATAGTGATTTGGGAATTATAAGAAATTTGAAAAATTTCCAAAATATACTTGTCCCCATTTCAGATAAAAGGTTATGGACTTGTACAAGGACTCGTATTTAATCTTAACACTGAAGCCTTCATGTACAAGGACTCATATTTAATCTTAATATCAAAGCCTTCAATTAAAATAGCTCATTAACAATCTTTAACATCAAGGTATTGAAAGAAAATGACTGGCACAATTGTCTATAGCCCGTTTGCCCAACATCAAAATGCTATATCTCAGCGAATATATAACGCATATAAGTGAAATTTTGTGTGTGAATTTGCAATGGTATAGACCCTATGAATTAAATTTTTCATTAAAATGTGGCCATTGGTTTCAATTTTCAATTCTTTGCGATATAATATCAAAATCCTACTTGCCAACACACATCACACAGACACATATTGAAATGTCTACAGTAAATTATACGACCTCATTTGCACATGATTGGTTTATCAAACAATTGGCATGATTTTTGCGTGAAATTGCACTTCTTGAACATAAAACAGTTAATATCCGGTGTTACGCACACATTGTCAATCAGAGGTGTGTCTACAAAAAGTATTGTGTGGTTAAGTAGGAAAAATGAGTCTGCAAGTACATTTTATGACATTACAGCAAATCACAAATAGGATTTTTAAGTATTTCTGCAATGAAGCTACTCGAGGAAAACTATATCATTCTATTTCAAACCCACAAAAGAGGACTATTCACGCCTTGGGGATAAGCAAACGATCATTGCACCGCTGGATAGCGACATCTGAAATTTCTAATTCCAGTGTTTTACACACGAAAATTAGGCCAAGAGTGGTGGATAATTTTGACAGAGAATTGATCCGCAGAGAAATTTGCAATATGTTTCACAATAATGAGGCAGTGACTTTAAGGAAATTGAAAATTTGGTTAAGAAAGAATAATGACATTGATATTTCCAAATCTAATGAGAAAATAAGAGAGAAGAAAATGGCATGGAAACAATACTTAGGAACTAAAAACACAACAGGACAAATGGAAAAATATAGAGAATATGTGACACTCAGAACAGAAGCAAAGAACAAAGTGCTAGCAGCAAAACAGAAGTCCTGGGAAGAATTTGGAGAAAAGCTAGAAAAAGATGCACAAGAAAACCAGAAATTGTTCTATAAGACCCTAAAGAACATGAGGAAGGAAAAACAATGCCCTCTCAAATTTATAAAGGACAAGCAAGGTAAATTGCTTACTGCCCCGAAGGAAGTAATGGAAAGATGGAAAGAATATTTCTCAGAACTCCTGGATGGTGAGCATGGTGAAGCATCAGAAATGATAACCACTAGCACAGAAGAGAAAACCAATGATGGTGAAGATGACATAAAGATGGAAGAACTGAAGGCAGCACTGGAGAAAATCAAGATGGGCAAAGCAGCAGGGCATGATGGTATAACACCAGAAATGGTTAAGTACATGGGAGCATCAGGCGACCTACTACTCTTAAGGGTTTTACAGGCAGCGTGGTACAACAAGACCATACCAAAGGATTGGGAGATTGCCATCATAACACCAATTTTCAAAAAGGGTGACAATCGACAGTGTGGAAACCAAAGAGGCATATCCCTTCTCAGTGTCCCTGGTAAAATCTACTCTAGAATCCTAGAGCAGAGACTCCCTACGCCTAGCTGAGCCACAACTGGATGAGGTCCAGTGCGGATTCCGAGCAAACCGAAGTACTCAAGACCTAATCTTCACACTCAGACAGCTGAGCGAAAAGGCCCTTGAGTATAAGAGTGAGATCCATCTTTGTTTCATAGATCTGGAAAAGGCGTTTGACAGGGTCCCCTGGAGCAAACTTTGGAACTGTTTGGCAAGGAAGAATATTCCAGCACCTCTGATTCATGCTATACAGAGCTTCTACAAGTCTTGCAGAAATTATGTGAGGACAGCAAACCATAAGTCAGAAGAGTTCAGGACCACCACTGGTGTAAGACAAGGTGATATCCTATCACCTTACCTTTTCATACTCCTCATGGATGATGTCATCAAGGCATGTAAGGAGAGAACAAGAAAGTATTCAGTGGGGTACTGGAAGATGAGACAGGTCTATATTTTGGAGCTGACATCTGCTGATGATGTTGCCCTGATTGCTAAATCAGAGGCACATCTCCAATCCAACCTGCAAGTCTGGAAGGAAGAGCTGGAGAAGAGAGGGATGGTCATAAGCAGCTCTAAAACAAAATCCATGGTGATATCACGAGAAGAAAGAAGACATCAGATTAAGCTGGGAGAACAGGTCCTGGAGCAGGTCGACCACTTTAAATACCTTGGAGCTATTATAGACCAAAAGGGAGGCATCAAAGAAGAGTTGGCCACTCGAAAAGCAGCAGCTGGGAGACTTTTTCAGGCCATAAATCGAGGATTCCTCAGCAAGAGAGAGGTTGGTAAGAAAACGAAGATGGCTGTATACCGCTCCACCTATGTCCCAGTCTTGACATATGGATGCGAGTCATGGGCAATGACTACAACCCACAAAAGCCAGATCCAAACCTCAGAAATGAGGTATCTGAGGAAAGTGGTTGAAGTAACAAGAAGAGACATGGTACGCAACCAGACGATACGTCAAGGCCTTAAATCCTACCCCCTGCAGATGCAAGTAGAACAGTCCCAATTAAGATGGTTTGGCCATGTCTGCAGAATGGGAGAAGATCGGCTACCACGACAAGCATGGGAAACAAAGAGCCAAGGATCCAGACCCCCAGGACGACCCAGAGTCCGCTGGGAGGACAACATTAGACAATCTTTGAAGGACCGAGAATGGAACCAGGCCAGGAGGAAGACAGCAGATAGGATAGTCTGGCGCTCTCTCTTCCAAACCTCTACACCTCACGGTAGAAGGGGAACGACTAAGTAAGTAAGTAAGATATTTCCAAATCTATGCTATGGAGGACTATTAGGAGTTTGGGATTCACTTTTAGAAAATATGTTGGTGGTAGAAACCTTATTTGTGAGAAGCCTCATATAGTTGCAATGAGAAACAAATATTTACGCGAGGTCAGAGAAATGAGAAGAGATTGTTATGATTTTGTGTATTTAGATGAAACTTGGATCAATGCGCACCACAGTAATGAACGAGAATGGCAATCATCTGATGGGACAACTAAGAGACTAGTACCAAGCAGCAAAGGACAGCGCCTAATAATTGCACATGCAGGAAGCAGCCATCATGGGCTTCTAAATAATACTGAACTCATATTTGTTTCAAAATCCACAGATAATAGGGATTATCATACAGAGATGAATGGCAAGATATTTCAAGATTGGATTGTGAATCATGTACTTCCTTCATTGGATAGACCGTCGTGTTTGATAATGGACAATGCTTCATATCACAACGTTGTGGCACCAGAAGATAAAGTTCCTAATTCATCAAGTACTAAAGATGTAATAAAGATTTGGCTGACCAAAAACAACATTCCATTCAACTAAATGTCCCTGAAGCCTGAATTACTTGGAATTGTAAAAAAGACACAGCATACAAAGATATTTCACATAGACAAGGCAATCCATGAACATGGTCACAGATGTTTAAGATTGCCTCCTTACCATTCTCACTTAAACCCAATAGAATTAGTCTGGGCTAAAATTAAGGAACAGGTAGCAACAGAAAATAGAACGTTCGAGAACGTTCAAATTAAAAGATGTTGAAATACTTACAAAAGCCGCCATCTCCAATATAGCCAGGGATTATTGGCAGAAATGTGAGAACCATGTGCTAAAGAGGAAGAGGAATATTGGACGAATGATGGTTTGTCCTTCATTCAGCCAAGATTGATTATCAATTTCTCAGAGACATCTGATTATGATTCGGATGAAGTTTAATTTCTTTAAAGATGAACTTACCGTTATTTACAAGCACAGTAGAGGAGCAACGTTCCATTATGATATTTATGAACCGCAAAGTGGTGATACCTATTGAAATAATTAGATCAATGAAGGTCCAGTTTGGTAGCGCACTAAATGTCAATGACAAACAATGTCACGAGTATCTCGCATGCAGATCATTTAAGAAATCATCTTCAACAGGTATTCATATGCAAACGTGATGGCCACATTATTGTAAGAGTAGACACGCCTATGCCTAATCAATTCACAGAATCTGTGACTGAAGTGGTAAAATTTCTTTTCTTGATACACAATAATTAGTATGCCGACAAAGATCAAAGGATTTCATTCGTTTATGGGAACTAGACAAAATGCACAGATATAAAGTATATATTTGTTGGGTCTAACCCAATATAACATCGTATGCAAAAAATGGCATTAATACGTTGGATGGTTAATCAGATAATTACATTTGTTTGAGGGCAAAGCTAGTGAAACGTGCTATAGTCCCTTGTTCTTCATCTTGAAAAGGGGGTTGCCTTGTATGCCTTATCAATCCCATGATCTATGCCAGCAGTAGCCTTGTGCTCCTGGCAGGTTCAGCCAAGCCCAATAAGTTACGGTGGCAGGAGGTTGGGGGGGTTGCATGGAGATACCAGACAAGGAGAGTACACTTGTTCTCTAGGTTAGATTTTGTTTTTTTCGTACGCCTGCTATTACTCGAGGCGAAATCTCAGATAGTATGTCTAACCTGAGACTGATTTTACGTGAGTATCCTATTTTCCCTGTACGCTGACAGGTGTCCTCTCGCTATTCAGGCAGATATTCGCCGTCTTCGGAGAGTTAGGAGATTAAATTCGGGGCAATGACCCATGCCAAAAAAAATATTTTACCTGGACCAGAAATCACCAGCTTCAGATAGGAACAATCCTCATGAGTAGCTCCTGATAACCAATACTGATGGAGATTAAAGAGAGAAAGAATAGTTGGACAGGAAATAACTTGAGGAAACAAGTGCCCAGCACAACCAGACATGACCTTGAAAGGAACCCACAGGTAAAGTGAAGGGCAGGGAGGCCAACAAGAATCAAAAGTAAACTAGTCATAAAGGTTTCCATAGCAACTGGATCTTTATTAAGCAGAGATAAAGTAAATAATGTTTCAAAGTAATAATCAGTGGCAAGCAACGATTTTAGTCCTGTGCTCCGTGGGAAGTGAAAGAAATTAATGATGGTGGCAGAATGTTCAGACCAAGATATTCAAAGATATGTACTTCACAACGAGGTTTCACATAGACAGGTTGATACACAAACTAAACACCAACGTACACATACATTTGAATACCATTCTGAAATTAAAAACAGACACCAGATTATAAAAGAAGAAATATCTCATAAAAACCTGAACAGCAAGAACTAGTTTCTGAGACATGGCTTTCAGTTCTGCAACTTTTGATCTCAGATCACAAAAATCATCAAGTGATGTGGCAGCCTCCATTTCCCGGAGAGATGATTCAAGTTCAGACTGCACTAGTCTTATATTCTGTATCTGTCATGAAATAATTTTTAAAACTTGGGTTAGAATTAAAAATTTTCAATCAAATTACATTTCACAAAATGTATGGTATTCTGAGAATGTGTACAAATAACAGATGTTAAAACTTCATCAATAATTTACAAGTAAGAAGAATGTTCACACATGAACAATAATCATCTATAAATAACATTGACAATAAATTATAATTTTATATTAAATAATAATTTTATATTAAATAATTTATATTAAATAATAATTTTATATTAAATAATAATTTTATATTAAATACTAATAATTTTATATTAAATAACAAAATTGACAATAAATTATAATTTTATATGAAATAATAATTTAAGTTAAATAATAATTTTATATTAAATAATAATTCCACATTAAACAATAATTTTATATTAAATAATTATTTCATTTTAAATAATTATTTTATTTTAAATAATAATTTTATATTAAATAGTAATTCCACAAAGGTACTAGTGTTCATCATCATTGTCTCTTTTTTTTGGCTCCTCAGGGAGGATGAAGCAAACACTGCACACCTTAGGGTGGATAGAGCCACCACTGCACACCTTAGGGTGGATGAAGCAAACACTGCACACTTTAGGGTGGATAGAGCCACCACTGCACACCTTAGGGTGGATGAAGCAAACACTGCACACTTTAGGGTGGATAGAGCCACCACTGCACACTTTAGGGTGGATAGAGCCACCACTGCACACTTTAGGGTGGATAGAGCCACCACTGCACACTTTAGGGTGGATAGAGCCACCACTGCACACTTTAGGGTGGATAGAGCCACCACTGCACACTTTAGGGTGGATAGAGCCACCACTGCACACTTTAGGGTGGATAGAGCCACCACTGCACACTTCAGGGTGGATGGAGCAAACACTGCACACCTTAGGGTGGATAGAGCCACCACTGCACACTTTAGGGTGGATAGAGCCACCACTGCACACTTTAGGGTGGATAGAGCCACCACTGCACACTTTAGGGTGGATAGAGCCACCACTGCACACTTTAGGGTGGATAGAGCCACCACTGCACACTTTAGGGTGGATAGAGCCACCACTGCACACTTTAGGGTGGATAGAGCCACCACTGCACACTTTAGGGTGGATAGAGCCACCACTGCACACCTCAGGGTGGATGGAGCAAACACTGCACACCTTAGGGTGGATAGAGCTACCACTGCACACTTTAGGGTGGATAGAGCCACCACTGCACACTTTAGGGTGGATAGAGCCACCACTGCACACTTTAGGGTGGATGGAGCAAACACTGTACACCTTAGGGTGGATGGAGCAAACACTGCACACCTTAGGGTGGATGGAGCAAACACTGCACACCTTAGGGTGGATAGAGCCACCACTGCACACCTTAGGGTGGATAGAGCCACCACTGCACACTTTAGGATGGATAGAGCCACCACTGCACACCTCAGGGTGGATGGAGCAAACACTGCATACTTTAGGGTGGATAGCGCCACCACTGCACACTTTAGGGTGATAGAGCCACCACTGCACACCTTAGAGTGAATGGAGCAAACACTGCACACTTTAGGGTGGATAGAGCCACCACTGCACACCTTAGGGTGGATGGAGCAAACACTGCACACTTTAGGGTGGATAGAGCCACCACTGCACACTTTAGGGTGGATAGAGCCACCACTGCACACTTTAGGGTGGATAGAGCCACCACTGCACGAGCACCAACTTTTGTAGTAGGTTGTGCCTGTAGTAGTTGTGCCTGTAATAGTTGTGCCTGTAGTAGTTGTGCCTGTAGTAGGTTGTGCCTGTAGTAGTTGTGCCTGTAATAGTTGTGCCTGTAGTAGTTGTGCCTGTAGTAGGTTGTGCCTGTAGTAGTTGTGCCTGTAGTAGTTGTGCCTGTAGTAGGTTGTGCCTGTAGTGATTTGTTTTACATGAGGTTGCCAGCCCCATGCACAACCTCATATTAGTTGTTTCTTAAGAAATACCTGAGGGAGTGGTAGACCTATTCTTTCTTAGAGACTCCCAGAAACTACAAGATACAACATTCACATTACTGACTCTCTGGAACTACAAGATACAACCTTCACATTACTGACTCCCTGGATCTACAAGATACAACATTCACATTACTGACTCCCTGGAACTACAAGATACAGCATTCACATTACTGACTCTCTGGAACTACAAGATACAACATTCACATTACTGACTCCCTGGAACTACAAGATACATCATTCACATAACTGACTCCCTGGAACTACAAGATACAACATTCACTTTATTGACTCCCTGGAACTATAAGATACAACATTCACATTACTGAAAACCAGGAACTACAAAATACAACATTCACATTACTGACAACCATGAACTTCAAGATACAATATTCACATTACTAACTCCCTGGAACTACAAGATACAACATTCACATTACTGACAACCAGGAACTAAAGATACAACATTCACATTACTGACAACCAGGAACTACAAGACACAACATTCTCATTACTGACAACCAGGAACTAACAGATACAACATTCACATTACTGACAACCAGGAATTACAAGATACAACATTCACATTACTGACAACAAAGGAACTACAAGATACAACATTCACATTACTGATAACCAGGAACTAAAAGATACAACATTCACATTACTGACAACCAGGAACTACAAGATACAACATTCACATTACTGACAACCAGGAACTACAAGATACAGCATTCACATTACTGACAACCAGGAACTACAAGATACAGCATTCACATTACTGACAACCAGGAACTACAAGATACAAAATTCACATTACTGACAACCAGGAACTACAAGATACAGCATTCACATTACTGACAACCAGGAACTACAAGATACAACATTCACATTACTGCCAACCAGGAACTAAAAGATACTACATTCACATTACTGACTTCCTGGAACTACAAGATACAACATTTGCATTACTTACTAACAGAAACTACAATATACAGCATCCACACTACTGACTCCCTGGAACTACAAGATACAACATTCACATTACTGACAACCAGGAACTAAAAGATACAACATTCACATTACTGACTTGCTGGAACTACAAGATACAACATTCACATTACTGACTCCCAGAAACTACAAGATATAGCATTCATATTACTGACTCCCTGGAACTACAAGATACAACATTCACATTACTGACAACCAGGAATGAAAACATACAACATTCACATTACTGACAACCAGGAACTAAAACATACAACATTCACATTATTGACTCCCTGAAACTACAAGACACAACATTCACATTACTGACTCCCAGGAACTACATGATGCAGCATTCACATTACCGACTCCCAGGAACTACATGACACAGCATTCACATTACTGACTCCCAGGAACTACATGATGCAGCATTCACATTACTGACTCCCAGGAACTACATGCTGCAGCATTCACATTACTGACTCCCAGGAACTACATGATGCAGCATTCACATTACTGACTCCCAGAAATTACATGACGCAGCATTCACATTACTGACTCCCAGAAACTACATGATGCAGCATTCACATTACTGACTCACAGGAACTACATGACACAGCATTGACATTACAGCATTGACATTACTAATATTAAATGAGACGATGTACTGCAGATGTTTAAAATGTTGGTGTGAGGTAGACTAATATAATACATCAATCAATCAATACACTTTAGCTCCACATGGAGCATAGGCCTTCAACATACACTAACCAAGTCCTCCTGTCACGTGCCATCTGTTCAAGATCTTTCCATGTTTTCCTCATCATTTTCATTTCTGACTTCAGTTCTCTTCTCCGTGTATTTCTTGGTCTACCTCTGCCTCTCTTAGCCTGGGGGTTCCAGAACAAGAACTGCCTTGTAATGCTATCCACATGTTTTCTCAGTGTGTATCCTATACATCACCACTATTCACAGGTTTTCTCTGTGTGTGTCCTATACATCACCACTATCAACAGGTTTTCTCAGTGTGTGTCCTATCCATCACCACTATCCACAGGTTTTCTCAGTGTGTGTCCTATACATCACCACTATCCACAGGTTTTCTCAGTGTGGGTCCTATCCATCACCACTATCCACAGGTTTTCTCAGTGTGTGTCCATCACAACAGATATGCCCATCACAACAGATATGCCCATCACAACAGATACGTGACATTACTTCCTTGTTAGCTGCTTATGGAGCATAGAACCACCACTAATTCCTGCATGTGGCTCTTGGTTGCTGCAGCAATTTCTAGCACATGATGATGATGTTGCTAGTCCTATGTACAGCCTCATATTAGCCACCTTTATGACATGCCTGGGACAGCATTAGTTCTATTCTTTCCTTGTCTCCTCAGAGACCCCATCAACTCAGAGACCCCATCAACTCAGAGACCCCATCAACTCAGAGACTCCATAAACTCAGATCCCATAAACTCAGAGACCCCATCAACTCAGAGACCCCCATCAACTCAGAGACCACATAAACTCAGAGACCACATAAACTCAGAGACCCCATAAAATCAGAGACCCCGTAAACTCTGATCCCAAAAACTCAGAGACTCCATAAACTCAGATCCCATAAACTCAGAGACCACATAAACTCAGAAACCCCATAAACTCAGAGACCACATAAACTCAGAGACCACATAAACTTAAACCAGATAACCTCAGAAACCCCTAAACTCAGAGACAATATAAACTATGTGAGGCTATCACATCATCTAATAGTCTTCTTTTTTTCATGCTTCTTTTTTTATCTTTACGGACAAGGGGATTAACCCTGCATTTGGTTCTCTTGTAGGAATCCTGCACTAAACACTTGCAGTCGTGGTTTCTGTAGCATTCTGTTTACACTAGCAATAACCCGTCAAACTTGACAGGTTTTTAATTATAGTGTGCTGGTTCCGTTCCCACATGAGCAGATAGAAGTACATTCTTAGAGTGTTTTTGGTTTCTTTCCATTATACAGTGTAATCAAACTGTTCATGAACACCGTCATTTGAACGCTTTTCTTTGTTGATTGTAACTATTTTCGGGAGAGTATATATAATGGAAACAATACAATTTTTCAACACGGTTGCATTCCTCAGCTGTGACCAACGTACACGGCGAGAATTATGTTATTTTAGATTCAATTTAAAAGTTCTTTGATGACAACATTTCATGTGAAAGTGCGTGGATTGTTTTCAAAGAGTGTTCCCTGATAATAAGTGGTTTTAACAAAAACTTTCAAGTTTTCATGATTTGTACATCAGGTGAGGGAGACATAGAGCTGGCTGTGTCCGAAAATACAATTCACTTTGGTATGTTATTGGCTCATGCACACCAATTTTTATGCACTTTTCTATGTCAAGTGCTACTAATTTCGTGAAAGAATAAAAAAAACAAAAAAAAAAAAAAAAAGTATTTGTTTTATATAACACCCACGCTGCGCAAGTTGCACACTGTGCGTTGCGCACTGTTTTTTCTGGTGTGAGTTACTATTTTGAGTGAGACTGGCCGACATAACATACATCGGTAATTATGTTAGTTGGGATGGTAAGATTGCTAGACACATACACAAAGAGCTAGAACTGCAGCATATATCACAAAACTTTGAAGTAGATATCAATCAATCTAATATTATATACCACACAAAAATCAAAGAGTATATATATATATATATATCTTACAAAATTTAATTAAATACATTACAAAATTTTAAAATACATATCACTAAATCTAATGTTATAAACCACACAATCTGACAGTATGTATCTCAAAAGTCAAATAGTATTTAGCACAAAATCTAATAAAACGTATTACAAAATTTAAAAAGTAATTGCTACACATATCTAATACTCCAAATCACAAAATATAATAGTAGGCTACATATTTTAAAAATTTAATAGTACATATCTCAAAATGTAATAGTAAATATAGTAGGCCTACATATCACAAAGCCTAATAGTACACATCACACAACCTAATAGTACATAACACACAACATAATAGTACATATCACACAATCTAATAGTATATATCAAACAATCTAATAGTATATATCACACAATCTAATAGTACATAACACAAAGCCTAATAGTACATAACACAAAACCTAACAGTACATAACACAAAACCTAACAGTACATATCACATAATCTAATAGTACATATCACACAATCTAATAGTACAAATCACAAAACCTTATAGTACATTTCACACAACCTAATAGTACATATCACACAACCTAATAGTACATAACACACAACATAATAGTACATATCACACAATCTAATAGTATATATCACACAATCTAACAGTATATATCACACAATCTAATAGTACATATCACACAATCTAATAGTACATATCACACAAGCTAATAGTACATATCACAAAACCTAATAGTATATATCACAAAACCTAATAGTACATATCAGAAAATCTAACAGTACATAACAAACAACCTAACAGTAGATATCACAAAATCTAACAGTACATAACACAAAACCTAATAGTACATATTACAAAATCTAAAGATCATCATTCACTTCAATAAAGAGATTATTTATTCAAGAAAATGAGAGATTTGGGAAGAGAACCATAATGGATGTCACATTTTTAACTATTAACAATTTTAATTCATTTAATATATTTACTTTCCTTGAAAAATAACAGAGGAGATAAAGCAAAAGGCAACAAAGAGTCAAATGTCAAATTACTTACATGTTCTTCCATCAACAAATCAGACCTATGCTGTACACTGAAGTGAGTGTCTGGGGCAGTCATTTTATCTAAGCTGATCACGTCAGTTAATTTTGTCCTCACGGCAGACAATCAGAAATCCTGAAATAATGATAATTGTTCCATAAAAATGTGTTAACAATTTTACAACTACATATAACATGATGTATATGTGTCTTAATTTTTTGTGTATATGTGGTATTTCTGCATGTATCTGTATGTACGAGGTGCGTTTTTTAAGTAATTCCCGGTATAAAATATAAAAAAAAAACCATCATATATAAAAATGATTTATTGCAGCCAAAAGTGAACCACACATTTACATTATTTCTCAACATAGTCACCATTGACTTCAACACATTTTTGGTATCGTGGCACCAGGTTCTTAATTCCAGTGTCAAAGAAGTCTGCCACCAGTGTCTTGAACCATTCATTAACGCCTGTCTGCAGTTTATCATCAGTTTCAAACCGCTGGGATGCCAGCCACTTCTTTAGGTGCATGAAAAGGTAGCAATCACTTGGCGCAAGATCGGGGCTGTAGGGCGGGTGGTCAAAAATTTCCCAGTGAAATTTTTGCAACAATTGAACAGTTCGATCTACGGTGTGAGGTCGAGCATTATCGTGCAAAAGCACAATCCCAGTTGACAGCAACCCACGTCTTTTGTTTTGGATGGCACGTCTAAGTTTTATCAGAGAGTCACAATAAGCATTGGCATTTACTGTCTTCCACGTTAAAAAAAATCAATAAACAAGACCCCTTTTTTTGTCCCAGAAAACAGTGGCCATGATCTTTTTGACAGAAGGTGCTTGCTTAAACTACTTTGCTTTCGGGGACCATGAGTGTTGCCATTGCATCGACAGTTGCTTTGATTCGACGTTTGTGTAGGAAATCCAGGTCTCATCTCCAGTAACAATGTGGCCCAAAAATTCATCTCCTTCATTTCGATAGCGCTGCAAAAATTTTTGAGCCGAAGCCAGGCGTTTCTGCTTGTGTTCATCAGTTAACATTTTCGGCACCCATCTGGCACACTGTTTTTTGTAGCCAAGGTTTCTTGTCACAATGTCGTAAATCACTGAATGTGAAACTTCCAAAAATTTGGAAAATTTGCAACAGTCGATGCAATGGCGCCATCCAAAACAAAAGACGTGGGTTGCTGTCCACTGGGATTGTGCTTTTGCACGATAATGCTTGACCTCACACCGCAGATCAAACTGTTCAATTGTTGCAAAAATTTCACTGGGAAATTTTTGACCAACCGCCCTACAGCCCCGATCTCGCGCCAAGTGATTACCACCTTTTCATGCACCTAAAGAAGTGGCTGGCATCCCAGCGGTTTGAAACTGATGATGAACTGCAGACAGGCATTAATGAATGGTTCAAGACACTGGCGGCAGACTTCTTTGACACTGGAATTAAGAACCTGGTGCCACGATACCAAAAATGTCAGTGGTGACTATGTTGAGAAATATTGTAAATGTGTGGTTCACTTTTGGCTGCAATAAATCATTTTTATATATGATGGTTTTTTTAATTATTTTATACCGGGAATTACTTAAAAAATGCGCCTCGTATGTCTGTGACTGCTTATGTTTCTGTTGCAATATATATTTGTGTTTGTGTGCATGTATGCCTGTATGTGTGTGACTGTGCATGTGTTAATGACTATCTGTGTGCATGTATGTGTGTGACTATGTGTCCAAATATCATAACTAAGATATATCATGTCTACAATTGTAGATAGCATGTTCTATTCTGCTGTTTGTTTATGGCATTATCTCTCCTTGTCATATGTCGTATATATGGTATCACCAAGAGCCAAGCTCAGTGATAGTTGATCAATGGACAAGACAAGACAGGTATATATGGTAAATTAGAAAGTCCTAGTTTATGTGTGTATGACCTTTTTTTTTTAAATCTAAAATAGTAGATTTTTCATATTTGTTGTATTGTATATTTTAGGTGTAAAAAAAGGTGGCAGGAGGTAAAAGATGGAGGTAGTTGGGTTTATATCAAAGTTATTCCTAATTTGATATTTATTAATATGTGCTAATAAACCTTTACTTTCTTATTATACTTTTATTATTATTGTTGATCAGAATTGAAGTCATTGCACTCCGGGCAAACCCATAGGTGCTCAGTCTCCCTCAGTAAATATCAAAGGGTATGAATGCTAATTGTTCCGTTGTGCACTGGTTGTATACATGCTGAATGCGTCCTCTCATACGTCCATCCCTACTGGTTTTACGCTTGATGCCAAATTCTAGCAGTCTTAGCCTTGATGATTCATCGATTGCAGTCCATGTCCAATGCATCTTCTATGGGTGCTCTTGAAGTCTGTCAGCTCTTTCATTGCCGCGTACCCCTGCATAACCAGGACAGTAGATCCATATCAGTTCTTGAAGATTCGATGCTTCTATGGAGGTTTTCCATTCATGTTGGAGCCATCCATTTTGGACCTTTCGAGGGCATGGACTGTGAGTCTGTTACAATAACTGCCTTTGTTAATAAAGTCTCAGACAGCCATCTTAAGGCAGCAGTTGCTGTCCTACCTCCATTCTCATGCTGGAAGTTATCATGTAAGCCCTGCTATGTTCAGCAACAGTTCTGCCCTTTACTCTAGCAGAGAAGCCCCACCCAGATTTATTGCCATGGATTACAGACCCATCAGTGTACACAATGGTATCATCATCCCCAGCATTGTCATTTATCAGCTGATCAATTTTCAGCTCCGCTCTCCCATTGCCCCAAGTTCTGCACTATCTACCAAGGCTGATGATGACTTGCTGGTAGTTCATTCAGCTCTCATCTGACTTACTCCACTCTCCTTCCTTGAATATATTTTCAACTGTGGTCACTTGTCTAATAGTCACCTCTGACTGCGCCATCCATGACATCCCCCTCTTCATTCTTGCTCCTTTGATGTCAGATATGTTACCATGCAGGGGATGCCTTTTGTCTGTGGTTACTCGCATATACGCTTTTATCTGGGTCATCGCAAATCTGGATCTAACTGACAGCAATCCAAGCATGTGCCATATCATCACAATGGGGGTATCTCGTATACAGCCCAAGACTATTCACATCCCTTTATTTTAAATGCATTCCAGTCATTCACATTGTGATATTGACAGCGTGAATATTCCCAGGTCATACTACAAACAAGACCAGCTGATGATACAGGAGAAACAGTAGTCTCTGCTCTAGGTGCGCTGCAGCCATTGTTTTTAGGACTGCCAGACTTCTCTTGCACTTTTGTATGATGTGATCAACATGGGGCTTAAATGAAAGCCCACGATTGAATGTTACTCCAAGGTATTTCAACTTGTCCTGTCTTTCAATTTTCTGCCCACTGAGAGTAATGTCTGGAAGATCTCCTTTCAATATTGAGTTATTCAAGGAGCACCAAAGCAAACAGGCTTTGTTGGAATTGACCTTGAAGTTGGTTTCGTCGCACCATTTAGAAACTGCTTGAAGTGTCTCATGTATGCTTTTAACCATTTCATGTCTATCTGAGCCAGTCCTGCAAATGATCAAGCCATTGGCAAAAGTTAATGTTAGTCCCAAACCTGTTGGTTGGATTACAGCTATTTTTGCTGTATCTACGTTAAACAGCACCGGTGATAATGGAGAACCCTGGGGTAATCCCGGGCAAATGTGCATTGGTTCTGATGTCCATGTTGCCAAACAAAATCCAACTGCTCTCTCAGTTAAGGCAGCTGCTATCCACCTTTTTAGCCAGGGGTTTACACCACATTCCATTACACAGTCCATCAAGGTTGCAAGTCAACACTGTTGTAAACATCCTCTAGGTCAATTGCCACAGCCATCGTTTCTTGTTTACCCTGGAAACCCTCATATACATCGTACCCAAATGTTCCAGCGTTACCCCATGTTACTTTTATTAGTCTATAACTCCCCAGGGTATCATGGAGGATGTGTGCATTTTCAGGGTGGTTCATTAATTGTCTCGCCACTATCTGCTCAACTAATTTGCAGTAGACATTCTGCAATGTGATGATTTGATAGCTGCTAAGCAGTGTGTGGTCTTTACCAGGTTTAGGAAGTGGCCGTGTGTAGCCAGTCTTCCGGCACCTCAGCATTCTGTATACTGGTGTTGAAATCCAGCTCTACATTCATAATGCCTCTGTCATCAAGCTCTTTGATGTGTTGATACTGTACACCATCAGGACCCGGCGCAGTGTTTCTATGTGTTTTTAAAGTATACATAACGTCCTCGTCAGATATGAGGTCGAAATATATCTCGCCTCTGATGCCATTTCCAGTACATGGTTCTTAATCTCTAGATGGGCAGCTTTATCACCTTTATCCGTCTGAGTGATATACAGACTGAGCAATGCATGTCCTTTTTCTTCAACGGTCTTCAGACGTATTCCCCCTGAGCTCAGAATATTAGGAATGGGTTGGCTTATACTGTTCCTTTTCATTCGTCAATGTAAGGACCAGAATTTCTGTAAGGTCTTTTCCGTGCCCACACTTGGTCCTTGGCTTCCCTTACGACGCTTTTGAACCTATTAATGGCTTTCTGTTTTTTTTTCCTTCATCTCTTCAACCCCTCCATTTTTCATTGTACTTCTCTTTCGTGCTTTCCTCCATTCTTTTGTCGCTCTTTCCTTTTCTATCAATACTTTTTGTACATCCTCATTCCACTAGGGTGGTTGGGTGAAAGGTGTTCTAGCTGTCTTTTTCCTGGCATTTTGACGCAATATATGCAGAGGGCTATTATAGTCACGTGAGCCTGCAGGGTACTTAAAAGTGTGTTTAGGCCTCCTGTGTCTTATTGCCCTCCACTTTGTAATGAGGATGATAAGGGTGGATTAGGGCTAAATGATAATGGTGCGCCACAATGCCAGGTACGTTAGCTCCGTATAAGATTGACGACCACTTGCCACCCCTATCGACACCTGGTATTAAAGTGCAAGATGTAGGTGTCTTCTCTGATTTTAGGATGTTGCTGTGTATGTGGTAGTAGAACAGTTCACAGGGTATAACACAGGCAACATGATGTGTAGAGTCATAGAAATGGTAACTTCGTTGTATAATTTTTTCCATTTATTGCACGCCACAAAACAGTCAGGATATTTATATCATCAACATAGTTCAACGAGTTCAGCATTCAAAATCATAGAGTTCTAGTTCGTGAAGCTGTATAAATAATATATATAAATTCTGCAACAGTGTCAGCTGCAGATCATCACTGTTCATAGACAATAATAAATATTCCCTTTCTGATGCTAGCAGATCAGATGTATACAATCAGTCCGTTTACTGTCTGCACGTGAATAGCATACATGGATTACAGGTCAGCTCGACCTTTATAATGTTTCTAAGTCTAACCATCTGACTTGGACGTGATCTCTGATATAACGAATCCTGGAACACAGACAATAGTCTTGTTGGTCTAGAGCGACCCATATATATATAACTAGTTCAGGTATAAAGATACCGGTGACTTAATCCTAGTCAAAGTACCTCTCCATTTTGAATCACACAGGCGAGCAAAAAGGCGACAAAATGACGAACCTCTAGATGATAGCATAAAGTTCGATACAAGAGGAATTACCTTATTTCGGAAAATCAACCATGAACATATGCCTCCAGGCAGGCTTGAATAATACTGGGAAATAGTCTAGTTAGCTAACTAACTCACAAAGACAATGTATTTCCCTCAGAAAATCACAAGACGCAGGTCGCGTCTGCTCGCTACTTAGACCATTTCTAAACTCCCCGAGCTGGCCGGAACAACAAACGAAAACCAAGTCGAGACATGCGCAGAACGACAATCTCTGAGTCGCCGTTCACAATAAGACGATTCTAAGAACATTCGAGATAAAAGTCTTACACAGTCGCGCCTTTTATGGTCATGAAAAGAAGCGTTAAGACAGGTTTTCAGACATCTACCATAGTTGACTGGTACTACCAAATAAGGAGATGTGGTCACGCTTCGTTCAAGAAATTATAGACCGAACGTGTCTCTATACAAGAGGAGGTAAACTCCTAAAAAATAGCAGTATCAATATTTCGGGTTCTGTCCCTTTGACTGTAAATATATATAATATACATTTCAGTCAAAAAATGATCATACATACGAAAAATGTTTATACAAACGAAAAATAATAATGATCCGTGCGTAACATTACCGCACCCTCCCGGAAAAAAAAAAAATGAAACATTTTTTTTTTTAAATCCTGGAGCCGGAAAAAAAAATCTAGGCTCCTAACGCACGTATGATGCGCGGATATATACCTAACAATTTAGCTCAACGCATGGAGCGACACTGAGATCATATCTCAGATCCTTAGAGAAAAAATTTATCTAAGTATACGCTTATATATTCCAGGAAGGTGCCACCAACACACGCCACAATGATGGCAACATCATAATGAAAATCAAATTATTCTCATACCAATATATGAAATTAAATATATTATTATGGTATCATACAATGTGTTGCAAATAGCGGTGTAATTTACTAATATACCGCACTATATTATTACATTATATAAAGCAACAGTAATTAATAAGTAATACATGTGTTGATCTTCGTTGACATAAAACATTCAATAGAAGAAGATGTGGACATCATCCGCTCCCAATCTAGGACAGGACTTGATATCCTCAAAGTTCCACAATGGACATAAACTCGCAGACTTCAATGATGTGCTGCGAAAATATCAATAACACAAATCTTAAAGACAACTGGTAAATCTCCTAATACAATCCTGAAAATAATTTATTTAAATGTGGCCGAGTGATCTTTTGGCCCGTATATCACTAACTAAGCCTTCTTAGATAATTACATGGTACAATGTTATAAATTCCCCCCAAAAAAGTGAGAAAAAAATCTACTAACATGTCATTATAATATTGGCTTGTATATCAGGAAATATATATGACAGAAGAATCATGTGGAATCGTGTGGGCATCTGGACAGAATGTCTGCCATCACATTATCCGAACCACGGATAGCTCGAACCGAGAAATGAAATGGTTGAAGAGCTATGGCATAACGAGTGGACCTCGAGCTCTTCAAGTTTTTGCTCTGAATAGCAGTAAGCGCTTTCTGGTCGGTTTCCACAATGAAATGTGCGCCTAGAAGAAATCTTTGTAACTTCAGAATAGACCATACCATAGCCAATAACTCACGGTCTAAAACCGAGTAATTCTTTTCTGCAGCATTTAATTTCCTAGAGATATACATCACCGGATGCAGAGTATCAGAATACTCCTGCATTAGTGCTGCCCCAATCCCAGTTGACGAGGCGTCACTCCGAAGAACAAAAGTCTTCTCAATAGTAGGTAACCTAAGAATAGGTGGAGATGAAAATAGGGCTTTAACCTGGTCCAATGAGGATTGACATTCTTTAGACCAGCGGATCAGATTAGGCGACCCTTTCTTCAATAAAGTAGAAAGCGGTGCCATAATGGAGGACAGATTCGGAATGAATCGTCCGTAGAATTGGATCAAACCTAATAGACTCCTTACTTGTTTCTTTGTCTTAGGGACCGAAATGTTAAGTATTTTTGAAACATTGTGGTCCTCTGTCTTTAAAAGACCACGACCAACACGATGACCTAGGAAAGAAATCTCACTAAATCCTATAAAGGCTTTAGAGGGTTTTGCAGTCAAGTTATACTCGCGAAGAGTGGACAGTAATTCGTATAAACCCAAATAGTGATCTTCCCAGGAATCACTGAATAGACAGATATCATCTAGGTATGCTATGACATCTGTACGATATGCGAGAATTCGCCGCATCATGCGTACGAATGTAGCAGGGGCGTTCATAAGACCAAAAGGCATGAAATTCCATTGGAATAAACCCCTAGGTGTAGAAAAAGCTGTAAAAGGTTTGGCACGTTCAGTTAAAGGGACTTGCCAATAACCTTTAGACAAATCTAGTTTGGTAAAGAATCTAGAATTAGAAAGTTTATTGAGTAGCTCTTCTAATGAAGGCATAGGTTCAGCATCGAACTTCGTAACTTGGTTCAATTTGCGATAATCTACGCAAATGCGAATGTTATTATCCTTCTTTCGAACAATAACCATAGACGAAGAGTATGCTGAAGTGGATGGTTCAATGATTTCCAAACGTATCATTTCATCCAATTCTTTTTCGACTTGAGACTGGAAATGGATAGGTATAGGATAAGGTCTGACTCTGATAGGATTGTGATCAGTAAGCACAATGTCATGTTCAATGACATGTGTGTGTCCCGGGATGTCTGTAAGAACATCCTGAAATGTTTGCAACATCGAAGAAACTTGTCGATGTTCCTCAGCGGAAAGATTTGGAGAAACGGTCACGTTTTTCCAAGATTCCGTAGAATAAAGTGGGACCATAGAAAGAGGAAGATTGACATCAGAAAAAGCAGTTTCCTCATCCTGTATAACTGACAGAGATGAGTACTGACCATGAGTTGCTTGAGAATTGTCCGTAGCCTGGAAAATAGGCTGCAAATAGTCAGGTCTTTCATAAAATTCCGTGAGCATATTTATGTGGAAAGTTTTATGCTTTCCATCAATATCGACAACATAGTCGACATCAGAAATTTTGGAGACTATTGCATATGGACCTTTCCATGCAATTAGAAGTCTGTTCTCCCTTGAAGGAAGTAGAACGAGAGCTTTGTCACCTGGACAAAGTTGTCGTAGACATCTATTCTTATTTGCAAACTGCCTTGCCTTTTCTTTAGCAAATTCGGAAGACGAAGTTGCTAGTTTGCATGCCTCGATGATCTTTTGCCTAAGAGCAATGACGTACTCATAAGAAGATTGAGTCTCATCGCTAATATTATCGGCAGTGATTAGATCGTGAAGTAAAGACATAGGGCCGCGCGGTTGCGCGCCAAAGACAAGTTCAAAAGGGGAAAACCCCATATGTTCATTGGGGACCTCTCTGTACGCAAAGAGAGCCGCGGGTAAGACCCTGTCCCAATCCTGAGGATGATCCTCAGTTATTTTACCAAGTAAAGTTTTCAGAGTCCTATTTAAACGTTCGACCAACCCATTAGACATTGGGTGATAGATACTGCTGAGAGACCTTTTAATGTGTAGCATAGACATTACCTGTGACATAGTGTCTGATATAAGTTGAGTGCCATGGTCTGACAATATTTCTCCGGGAAAACCCAAGCGAGAAAATATCAGCCAAAGAGCGTCTGCGATATCAGCAGTTGAGATGCTCTTGAGAGGTATTGCCTCTGGCCAACGTGTGCACATATCGACACATGTAAGAATAAATTGATGTCCTCTAGCCGACTTAATTCTAAAAGGACCGATAATATCTATTGCCATTTTTTGAAAAGGGCGAATAGGAATGTCAGCAGCCTGGATAGGCGCAGCATGTCGTGGTCCTTTAGATTTGACCTCCTGACATACTTTGCAAGAGCGACAGTACATTCGTATGTCCTTGCTCACAAATGGCCAAAAGAAAGCCGCAAGAACCCTCGACTTTGTACGGGAAAAACCCATATGTCCAGCACATTGCGAGTCATGAGCATGTTGCAATATTTGCAATCTCATGCTCTTGGGCACAAGAATTTGTGAATGCGTGGACGTAGTCGAGTCTTGTACCATACGTACAAGTACGCCGTTCTTCATAGAAATCCAAGATTTTCTATTAGTATTTTGATTAGGATCACCTTTTTTTGCTAGAATGAAGAATTTTTGTAAAGAAGGATCTTCTTCTTGCAATTTGATAAATGAGTCACGTGTAATAGTCAAGTGACTATCTTGGTCATTTACTTCATCATTATTAGTTAATGAAGTTTGAGGTGGATCCAGAGCATGTGCTCTTGTGACCACCGCATTGGTAGCTTCAATGTTTTGCTCTTCCCAAACAGCAATCTGCTGTGGGGTACATTCCCTAACTCCGTGAATACGACCAATAATAAGGTCCGCAATAGGGTTTGGAAGTAGACACGCGTGGACCTCTCCCGTGAAGAAAGGAGTAGCAATGTGTATTATAGCAGTAGGATACTTTTCCAACGTGCCACCAAATGTGACACATTTGATGACCTTTCCTGTAGCACAGGATGGATCTACAAGAGATTGCCTAACCCCGACAGTAGTACATCCAGAGTCAAACAACACTGAGACTGGATTACTATTTACAAGCCCCTTATGTAATATAAGAGAACCTCTCCCATCATGAGCAACATTAGCAGGAAGAGCGGGCAAAGGATGACCACAGCTTAAAGTACTAACGGTCTTTTGGTCAAATAAAGTACTGCATTGGATACATTTATTTGCTCTACCAAAATCAAAAGATGAGCATCCGATAGCATTATGGTCTTTATTATCATTAACCTGTTTATCTACTCCCTGAGATTCTTGTTGAACAGAGTTTGTCTGTTGATATTTTTTTCTCTTATGTTGCGATCTACCGCGACCATTATTGCCTCTGCAATTATCATTAAAGTTCCTACTGTAATTTTTATCCTGGTTTGAGTTCCAGTTTCCATAACTGTCATTACCATCTCTATACTGTTGAGAACCTCTATTATCCTGGTATTGAGGTCTCTGAGAAAAATATTTTCCTCTATACCGATTACCTTTGTGAAAATTTCTAAAGTTAACCGGAGTAGAATAACGTGTAGTATTAGGATGTCTCCAGTTCTGGGAAGAAGAATCACCCTGGAATTGATTACTATGATTCTGGGCATAATTACGGTTACTCTTTTTATTGAAATTTTGCTGGCTACCCTGAAATTTACGCATAAAATTTGGGCCATAAGGTGCTGCCGAAGCAACTGGCAGACCTTCTTTTACTTTAGAGTTGCTAATGGTTATGTGAGGATGCGCAGTAACATACTGGCTACAGTATTCTTCCATTTCTTTTATGTTTTTAGGCTTACGCTCATGAAGAAAAGAAAGAAAAGCTTCATTAACAGAAGACATAACCTTGTCTCTAAGTAGTAAGTCCGTAAGAGCTTCAAATGTACTCTCTGTCTTAGACAACTCAACCCATCGTAAAAAAGTAAGACGGATGCCTGAGATGAATTCAGAGAATTCAACTCCAGTTTCTGGTAACATGTTTTTAAATTTAAGACGATATCCGTCCTCGTTAAGTTGGTACTTCTTTAACAATGCTGCTCTGACAACCTCATAGTTGTTTTTGTCAGGCACATCTACCATACTCAACAAAGTCAAAGCATCACCTCTAAGTATCTTGGACAGATGATAAACATATAATGTTTTATCTATATTATGCACATTACATGCACTTTCAAATCTATCTAGATAAAATGTTATATCATCGATTGAGGGATTAAATGCTGGTAGATTAAGCTTGAAATCCTTAGCATTAGTCTTATCTGACACCTTATTTGCATCATTAGCATTACCAGCGTTCAATAACTTTAACTTCTCTAACTCTAAAGCTATGAGTTTTTCTTCATGCTCCATTTTTGCTTTTCTGTCATCAGACTCTCTTTGTAACCTTCTTTCTTCAGCCTCAGCCTGTGCCTGCAATTTTCTTTCTTCAACCTGAGCTTGTTTTTCTAATCTTTTATTTTCAGCCTCTATTTCAAGTCTCTTATTTTCAGCCTCTTTTTCAAGTCTCTTATTTTCAGCCTCTTTTTCAAGTCTCTTATTTTCAGCCTCAGCCTGAAGTCTCTTCTCCTGAGATTCTGCTTCTCTTTTTTGTTTTTCCATTTCCATTTGTAATCTTTTCTCATCCACCTGCATCTGCAGTTTCTTTTGTTCTATCTCAGCATCTATTCTCTTTTGTTCAGTTTGTTCTTTCATTTTCTTTTCTTCCGACTTCAATGCCTTGGCATATTGAACAGTCGCAAATTCTTCTAATTTATCATCTGTCTTCCCAAGGGCTTTACCCTGCTCAATAAAGTACTCAAATGTAGACATGATGTCTAAAATGTGAGTACAGAACCTGAAATAATTAATTATCTTATTTCAATCTTAATAGCAACAAGACTTAATAAAGTGCTTGTATAATCACTATGTTTACTCCAATCTCTGTGGGAAACAAGACTTGACACCAACTTGTATTATCAAATGTATAATAATATCACAAGTCACCTCTTAATTATCAGTGCACTACCCAAATCAGTGCATAACCATCAGTTATTTATCATAACTGCACTACAATAGTGCATAAGCAAAAAACCCACCAGTTAGTTATGATAAGTGCACTATAGACCAATAGTGCATGAGCATATATGTAACAATAGTGAAAGCTAACTATGCAAGAACTATGCAAACAATAACAAGACAATGTAAACAATAACAAAGGTCACCAACAATGTAAACAATAACAAAGATCAAAGTCAATGTAAACAACAACAAAGATCAAAGTCAATGTAAACAATAACAAAGATCAGAGTCAATGTAAACAATAACAAAGATCAGAGTCAATGTAAACAACAACAAAGATCAAACAATACGAAAACATTCGCATAAGTCAAATAAATAAACAGCGAAACTAAAAAGAAATGTGATGACAAAATGCGAAGATATGACAAACAAATGACGCTACAGTGTATACACAAAAATATACGTAAAGAACTGAATAATAGAAAAGGGGAGACCTACAAATACAAACCATCGAAATCGAAACTAAAAAACAGAAAGAAAGAGAGAAAAGAAAAAGAAAAAAAAAATATACAAGAAACAAAAATAAAGCACAACTCGTCACAACTAAACAGATATAGCAACGATTGTCGCTAGCAAATTTCACAGTAGGAAATTCGCACAGTCCCTAACGAAACGCTAACAGTAGAACCTCTGTGACGTGGTATCTTCTACTGAAAGTCACCGCCCAACCGAGAAAACCCGCAGAATATAAACATATAAATATACAAATACAAATAACATATAACATGTAACAAATAGCAAAAAATGTGAAAGAATTTAGAAGGCTCAGCTAGAACATAAGGGCACAGTTCACAAACAAAACAGGCCACTTAACTTCTATGTATCCACAACGTCAGCACAGTTCAGAACAGGATGTGATCAGCATTCTTAGGACAATGATCCAACGTTGATCCATATCTGCTCTCGTAAACTGCCATGACGAAGGAAATGAGCTTCTAACAGGAAACAGCTTCTGAACTTGACCTTCTGAATCTGCAACAGTACCTCTCAGACCGGAACAGTTGTTACGGCACTTGTCCTTCTTCTTAACAGATCAGGAAATCCATTCGCTCGGTACTTGTCCTTCTAGTTGTAGACAAACTTCAATACTGCCGAGCAGCGCCGGGTAGTTTCAAAATATCAACAACTGTCAGTAATGCCGGGTACTTTCAAAATCTTTCATCAAAAGTAGCTTTTCTTGAAGGAAGTGAGTTGAACTGTAATTTTGAAAGCTTGATGATGATGTCTGGGTTTGTTGACCCCCTTGATAGCTGGTATCAGAGTAAACCAACCTATGGCCACCAAAAATGATAAGGGTGGATTAGGCTAAATGATAATGGTGCGCCACAATGCCAGGTACGTTAGCTCCGTATAAGATTGACGACCACTTGCCACCCCTATCGACACCTGGTATTAAAGTGCAAGATGTAGGTGTCTTCTCTGATTTTAGGATGTTGCTGTGTATGTGGTAGTAGAACAGTTCACAGGGTATAACACAGGCAACATGATGTGTAGAGTCATAGAAATGGTAACTTCGTTGTATAATTTTTTCCATTTATTGCACGCCACAAAACAGTCAGGATATTTATATCATCAACATAGTTCAACGAGTTCAGCATTCAAAATCATAGAGTTCTAGTTCGTGAAGCTGTATAAATAATATATATAAATTCTGCAACAGTGTCAGCTGCAGATCATCACTGTTCATAGACAATAATAAATATTCCCTTTCTGATGCTAGCAGATCAGATGTATACAATCAGTCCGTTTACTGTCTGCACGTGAATAGCATACATGGATTACAGGTCAGCTCGACCTTTATAATGTTTCTAAGTCTAACCATCTGACTTGGACGTGATCTCTGATATAACGAATCCTGGAACACAGACAATAGTCTTGTTGGTCTAGAGCGACCCATATATATATAACTAGTTCAGGTATAAAGATACCGGTGACTTAATCCTAGTCAAAGTACCTCTCCATTTTGAATCACACAGGCGAGCAAAAAGGCGACAAAATGACGAACCTCTAGATGATAGCATAAAGTTCGATACAAGAGGAATTACCTTATTTCGGAAAATCAACCATGAACATATGCCTCCAGGCAGGCTTGAATAATACTGGGAAATAGTCTAGTTAGCTAACTAACTCACAAAGACAATGTATTTCCCTCAGAAAATCACAAGACGCAGGTCTTCTTTTTTTTTTTTTTTTTTCCCTCGCTTGAGGTCGCATATTTTTTCCTCGCATGAGGTCGCATTGTCCCCGCCCAAACCCGGCTCTGGTCAAGACCACATGTCCCAACACTAGAAGACCCAGTGACAAAATGTGTCACCTAGTGATCCTCTGTGTTCTCACACAAGGGACCTAATGACACATTGATGTCACTGTATTTGTCCCTGTGTGTAGACACATGATCCCAGCCAAAAGCCGGATTCTAGGCATTGGGTTGTACAGTGTAAAATACAAGACGCAGGTCGCGTCTGCTCGCTACTTAGACCATTTCTAAACTCCCCGAGCTGGCCGGAACAACAAACGAAAACCAAGTCGAGACATGCGCAGAACGACAATCTCTGAGTCGCCGTTCACAATAAGACGATTCTAAGAACATTCGAGATAAAAGTCTTACACAGTCGCGCCTTTTATGGTCATGAAAAGAAGCGTTAAGACAGGTTTTCAGACATCTACCATAGTTGACTGGTACTACCAAATAAGGAGATGTGGTCACGCTTCGTTCAAGAAATTATAGACCGAACGTGTCTCTATACCAGAGGAGGTAAACTCCTAAAAAATAGCAGTATCAATATTTCGGGTTCTGTCCCTTTGACTGTAAATATATATAATATACATTTCAGTCAAAAAATGATCATACATACGAAAAATGTTTATACAAACGAAAAATAATAATGATCCGTGCGTAACAGAGGACTACACAAGGTAGATGATCACTTTCCTGTGCTTCTAGTACATTCCAACATGCAAGGGTGGTGGCAGCATTAGAAATCAATACCAGATCTATGACGCCGTCAGTGTCCCCAGTCTTGTTGGGCGTCCATCATTCAAGTTTGTGTTCAGTAATGCCCGACTCAAGGCCATACCCTGTCTATTGTCCGTGATGTAACCCCACTCCTTAGACCTGGCACTGAAATCACCAGCAATTAAAAACACCTTTTGTTAGATTCATCGGACAAATCTATAAGGATATCCCAACTACCCTCTTCAGGAAGGTGGTACATGAGCATACAAATTGTAGACTCGCCATTCCTGATCGCTTATATTCACTGCAATCCCCTGTAATTCTGTATCCTCACTATTGTGATAACTTGTATCCAGCCATGTGTGAGGGAGTGCATGTTTGACACACATAGCTTGTTCTCGTCTGCCAGGCCCACACGGATTACTTAACATTTGTAGTCTGGGCAATTAATATTGCTAGTCACTTTTAAATTTGTCTCCTGGATCATGAGGATGTCAAAATCATAGATGATTTTCTGTATAACTGCTGCCCGTTGATTGGCGCTTCTGCAATTCCAGTATCCTATACACAAATATTTTCTAAATTTTCTCTTGCCAGCTTGTCGTCATCTCTCTCTCTTCTCTTCTCTCCCCTACCTCTCCTTTTGCATTCATATTTTTTCATTTTTTTAGGCCAAAGGTATTGTCGGCAGAGCATGATCTCTGTAGCTCCTGTGATGATTCTTGTTTAAAAGAAAACTCATGGTAGCATTGCAATAGATGGTGGAAATATTTGGTCAACCTGGAAGAGCCACCATACCAGGGAAGAGGCAAGGGATGTCTCTTGGGGAGTCCATCTGCCTGGTGCCGCCCTGCTCGCCCTCCAGACAGCCAGTGTTTATGAATGTTCACCCAACAGCCATGCAGTCCCTTGGCACACTGGTTCACCTTAGACTTGGGGTCATGTACTTATGAGTCTGCAAATGTGTGAAAATCCACCCAGGAGACCATCGATGTTAAGTCCACTAAACTAAGTTCACTTCGCGAAATGTTTATAGGCTGATAGCAAAACGAGAGATGAGTTTCCAGTCTTCAGTTACTGTTAATGTTCTTAGGCACACTGGAAAAGATTAAATATTTACACTTCCATGGTACGCACTAGTTTATGCATTTCTCAAAGTTGTTGTACAATTTCTTTTTACTGCAGTTTATTTCAGCAGGATGCTGTATTATACTTTTACTAATACATAATGACATCTGTCCTTGTTATATGATATTTGATCACAAGGTGCAGTTGTCTATTCTCATAATGTTTTCTACATTTATGGGTGACTTACACGTTTGTCTATTCTCAAAATGTTTTCTGCAGTTATGGGTGACTTGCACGTTTGTCTATTCTCATAATGTTTTCTACAATTATGGGTGACTTGCACATTTGTATATTGTCAACATTTTCTCTACAGTTATGGGTGACTTGCATGTTTGTCTATTCTCAAAAAATTTGCTATAATTATGGGTGATTTGCACGTTTGTCTATTCTCAAAATTTTCTCGACAGTTATGGGTGATTTGCATGTTTGTATATTCTCAAAATGTTTTCTAGTTATAGGTGACTTCCACATTTGTCTATTCTCAAAATGTTCTCTACAGTTATAGGTGACTTCTACGTTTGTCTATTCTCAAAATTTTTTCTATATTTATGGGTGACTTGCACGTTTGTATATTCTCAAAATGTTTTCTACAGTTGTAAGTGACTTGCACGTTTGTAAATCTTCTCTAATAATTTTCTAGAGGAGAAGCAGTCATTAAAATACCACATATATAAAAGCACATCAGTGGTTTAAATCAGAGTTTAAAAGCTCAAATTAAGAAATAATAACAGATAAATGGTAAACAGAGTGGGATAAAAATCTGAAAGGAAGACATGCATATATGATGTTCAAGGATTCAACAAGAAAATGTCAGATATCTAGGGAATTGAAAATTCCCAGTAATAAGAAACTTCTCAGACTACAGCTGGGAAAAGGCTATTTCAGAATAGAAGAACCTTATTGTGCAGAATGTCTTCAAGACAATAATTTAGAAAATTTCTTGTAAAAATGTAAGAAGTATGAAAAAATGAAAATCCCAATATTAGATTATTTACACGCATCAAATTTACATATAAATATAGAAGAGGTGTTAAGAATAGACAGACTTAGGGAACTGCATAATTTAGTCAAACAGTATTTAACAAGAGCAAAAGTTAATATATAATAATTGGGAAGGTGAAGGTCTGTTGATGTTCTTACAATATATTTGACTTATGGCAAGTGAAAGTCAGTTAAATATCTAACTGGAAACACCAGGCCTTTATACTCTTCCCCCTGAATATTATTTTTGTCTGGTGCTTTTGTTTGGTTTTGCTTTATCTCTTTTTTTTTTTTTAACATACAAGAAAAATTGGCCTAGCCGTATTTACAATGATTTGACAGATGTGATGCCACTTTTTTTTTTTTTTAAACATACAAGAAAAATTGGCCTAGCCGTATTTACAATGATTTGACAGATGTGATGCCACTTTCCCGTATCGGCAGTTATTGGTCTTATTTGAAATTGAAAACACTATATATCCTAATTATAACCCAACCCATCAGAGGTTGAGTGAAATATTTTTCATCATTAAAATAAAAAATAAATAAATAAAAAATCAGATTATAGGTGTGTTTTTATTTCAACCCTGTGGTTTTACCAACAATTGTTTCTACAGAACATGGTGTCCCAGCGATCGCCTAAGCAAGGGGACTAAGGAATAAAAAACTTTCCATCAGTGATATATTCACATGTGTGTATTATTTAAGTAGCAGCAAAGACTTTACCAAATGTACACTATGTTAACACAACATAGCAACCGCTGAGTACTCTGGCCGAATTATCGTTTACACCGGCGACCATTGGTGTCTTAAAAAATAAAAAGATCGGAACATTAATTTGAGAGCACTGGTTGAGGCCTCATTGGTGTCTTGGATTTTCCTACGTTGTCATATTTAAAAGGTGAAAAATGTAGTTGCGTGCATATATATCTGAGGTATATTTAATGACCACTGTAAAACTGGGTACTATATATTTAAGTTACAATTTAAAATTGTACCATAAAGAAATCAATTTCCGGAAATGCATGACAATTATCGCCCTTTCTAAACTGTCGCCATCGGTAGGTACGTCGAAAGTTTAAACTGTTTCGTAATATCGAGTTGCATCGTATTGAATATGGCTATATTTCATTGTACGACAGAAAATACTGTTTCTTAGTATGTTTATATACGTTTCCTTTCGGTTACATGGGTCTAATAAGCACACCAACCATTGGTATCAAATCATTAAAAAGTCTTGCTATATATAGGCCTACCTCACCTTAATTCGATGTCTCAACATAAGGAAGCATGATAATAATACTGATACAGAATGCACACTAGGCCTATATGTTAAACTGCTGAACAGAAAAAAAGTTAAAAATGGGAGCAGGCGGCACATAAAACTAAAGAACGGACAGCAAGTCCTATCTCAGTGGCCACTGGAAAATTTCCAAACGTTAAAGTTGAGACGAACCATCATGAAAAATTCTGAAGCTAAGATGGTGTTCCTCACGAATCCCTCCCTATCAGTTATAACTTCCATACCAAGTCATAAAAACAAGAGTTGAAGCTAAACACCGTGTGGTCGTGCCCAGATGTCTATTCTTACGGATTCATGGTTTGGAAGTTGGTCATTTGTTATTTATAACGTAGCGTACGATATTGTCTTTGGCGGTTGTTTTTTTCTTCGCATTTATTATGTAGGCCCTATCAATAGCCTAAGGGGTAGGGTTAAGATTAATGTTTAACATCTTTGTTTATGGGCGTTCTAATTGTTGACGATGAAACCGCAAACAAAACGTTACACAGTGTAGTAGGCCAATGTGTAGGCCTAGATTAGCCTACTATAACTACGGCAAAATCGATTCTGTAGATGAGTGCAATGGCAGCGCATGCACTGCACTTTTGAGCATGTGCAAAACGTTCGCTGTGCTTATGGTAACAGTTTATGGCAAGTTATGATTGCAGACGAAAAAGAGGTGACTTGCGACAAATCTAGCCCAGATAGGACTAGGCCTATCTATTCGGCGGCCAATTGAGTCAGCCGTGTCTTTAGGGGTTGGGATTGGAGTTACATTTAGAAATGCTAAACCTAGCACAAATTCAATGGGATTAGAGTTTGCGTGTTAGGCTTAGCATTTCTAAACGTAACTTGTCCTAACGACGCGGCCGACTTCAGTGGCTGCAAGGTAGATATCGATTTGGGCAAAATGTAGGACACTGCCCATGGTGCTTCTTTCAACCAAAATGAAAATTAAACAGCTTGTCTTTCAGAAGCACTAATGAAAACCAGCTACAAAATTCAACCTAGTGACAGTATAAACTCCGCCTAGGCCGGTCCCAAGCTGGCTGAAAAAGGAGGAGGGAGGCCGTAAAGAGGCAGCCCCTCCACCATGCAAAGGCACAGCAGGCCAATCACCTGTTTGGTTTAAATCATGATTACGCGAACTACAAGAGAGAAAACCGGACTGATTCTAAAGGCGACGAACTGGAACGGACTACGACTTATGGAACTTGGAACACAAGAAGTATAAATGGGAAAGAAGAGGAGCTGGTGGAAGAGATGAGGAAAGCAAAACTAGAAATCCTGGCTATAACGGAAACAAAGAAAAAAGGACAAGGAGTCATGGATCTCCATGGCGACACGCTGCTCTACAGTGGTGTACCCACCTCTTGAAAGAGCTAAAGGGGGCGTGGGTTGCATTGTGGCCAAAAAAAACAAAAAGATTGTATCAAGGGATGGAACTTTGTCTCGGAGCGCATTATTGTTGTAAAACTAAAAGTAGGAGAAACCATAGTCAACCTGGTCATAGTGTATGGGCTAAATGAGGATGAGAGAGCAGAAGTCAAGGAGGAATTCTTCAAGTTGCTTCAAAGGACATTGGATGACTGCCTAGTTGAAATTATCACGCTCGGAGATTTCAATGCCAAAGTTGGAAATGACGTCTGGGCTAAAGGCGCGACACACTGACCACAGTGCTTTGTTTCAATCCATGTCTTCTAACATTTTCAGATGTCAGCTTGGTTATGTTTGAAGACAGTGGTAGTCAGCCTGAGATTGTTGACATCTGTGTAGAAATTGTCTTGAACTGATGCTGGTGATTGCCATGTGCACTTTCTCTGTTCCTAAACCACCCTTGCAGCAAATATTTGTTTATTAGTATCTGTCTGTTGTGGCCTGTGCTGAGTCTGAAGATTGTTACTTATTCATTTCTGGATGCCATCTCTCCCACTTGTCCCTGTACCAGCTTTTAGTTTCATAGTTGCACTTAATTGGTCTCAGGTAGCCATATAGTTCTCCAAACCCTATTTACCACTCTAATTGACCTTTTCATTACCAGGGATGTGTAGTTAAGATAGGAATCACTCTTTTGATCTGCTGACATAGTTTGCAGTGTGTTATGTGACTATTGTATGAAAAGCAGCCTACTTTTTCCTTTCTCAGTAGGACATCTGTTGCAACTGTCATGGCATCTGTCTGTGATCTGAAGATTCATGAAAAATGTCCATGTCGCCACTTTGTGATTATGGTTACAAGCTAACAAATAATGCAGGAAATTTACTCGCTCCTTTAGCTTTGCAAAAAAAAGAGAGAGAGAGAGTTAGTTTTGGAGGCCAAACAACCGTTGTTTAAATGTAAAAAACCAAAGTCATGATTGTGTTTTAAAACATCATAATTTCTTGCTGGGAGAATGAACATTCACTTGAGTTTGTAACCATGATTCCCTTTCTGTAAAAACATGACTTCAAGTATGCCCATTAGTTAACTCTTGCAGGCCGGAATTTTTTCATCAGTTTTGCCAGAATTATTTTTGTACCTTAAAGCAGTACCTTTTTAAATTCTAAAGTTTCTGAGTTATTACACAACAAAGACACACATATTATACATCACAGTAAAGATAAATGAATGTAGAATTAGAATATGAATGATTTTTAGTGATATTCTACATATAGTATTCAGTTATGAGTCATAACGAAAATACGGAACAAATTTCACAGAACACAAAAGTGACGTTCCCAACGTCGTTTCGGCTTCTAGGGGTTTTGCGGATGTACGCTACCAGCGTCGTTCCGGCCTTTAAGAGTTAAAACCCTTTACGCAACTATTTAAAGTACACATCTTTCATATTGCCAGATTACCAAGATGGTGCGTATGAATGTGTTGGCTGATGCTCTCAACTCCATATCCAAAGCGGAAAAGCGTGGTAAACGTCAGGTTTTGCTAAGACCAGCATCAAAAGTTATTGTTCGGTTTCTCTCCGTCATGATGAAACATGGTGAGTGTTGTTGATATATCCTTATTGCTATCACAGAGAGAGTGTGTTGTTGATTTAAAGAGCTAGCAAGGAGGGTGAAGACAACTGTGATTATTCAGCATTAAAATTATTGCTGACACTTCTTCTTCTTCTTCTTGCGATCGCATCTTTGATGATTACACCGTCAGACGAGTTCTCATGATGAATTCGACTGTTGTTTGAAGTTCCTCTTTAACTCCATATAGCTTTGAGTTTAGTGTTGAGTCATTGGGCCAGTATATCTTTCTTAACTGGTCATACAGAGGGCAGTCCTGTAGAACATGCTCAGCAGTTTGTTCGTTTAATCCACATGCGCACAGTGGTGAAGCAGACAATCGTAGCTTGTGCATGTGTTTGTTCAGTTTGTTATGCCCTGTCCTGAGTCGAAAAATAGTTATCTGTCCCTGCCGGTCGAGAGTGTGATAGTCGTCTTTGGGTTGGTTCTGTTCTCTTCTGATAGTCTGGATAACTCTCTTTTTCTCAAAGTATGTGACTTCATTATCTTCTTGTTCACATTCTCCTCCCTTTTTTGCAAGTTTATCTGCCTTTTCATTTCCGGGTACACCACAATGAGATGGTACCCACTGAAGTATGGTTCTCTTTTTGGCAGCTACCTTGTTTAGTTCATTTCTCAGATGCGGGAGTTTACCACCCTTGAGAGCTTGCAGGACAGACAGTGCATCTGTGAAGATGACTACCTGGTGGCAGTCAGAGTTGGTGTTATAAATCATATTTGCAGCTTGCTCTAGAGCTTGAACCTCAGCTGTATAGTTGGAACAGAATTTACCAGTGGGAATGTGCCTAGTCTCATAGTGGTTGTCAGGATATGAGATAAAGATACCGGCACCTCCGTTCCTAACAGCATTAGTTGCTGATCCATCTGTATAGGCATGTATCCATGATTGATCGGGATAGCTTTCTTGGATCATACTCAATGTAGCAGTTCGTTTTTGCAGATCATTATACTCACATCCACTTGTGAGACCACTGACTGATGTATTAATTTGGAGGGCACTGCTGGCCTGCTCCCATGGTACAGGGTATAGGGTGGGCTTTAGTGGTGTTGTCTTCATGGATAGGTCTTCTTGATGCTGTCTTATAAGTCTTTTCCCCCGATGCACAAAGCTGCTACGCTTTAGACGTCCCAATGCCAGATCATCTAGTCTTGCCTTCATTGGGTGCGTTGGCATACTGTTGTACTTTTCCATCTGGATCATGGTTTTTGTGTCTCTTCTATGGGACAATGTCTGTAATCCAGCAACCTTCTGCATCTCTGATATTGGTGTAGTTTTCATGGCTCCTGTAATGAGCCTGAGAGCTTGATTTTGCACCTTGTCCAAAGACTGCAGATGTGAGTTAGCAGCTGATGACCATGCTGCTGAGCTAAACTCTAAGTGTGGTCTTATTACTCCATTATAAATCTTCTTTAGATTTCGTTCATTTGCTCCCCAGTTGGTACCTGCTAATTTTCTGAGTATGCCTAGTCGTCTTCGGGCCTTTCCTTCTGCATTTTCAATATGCTTATTCCATGTAAGCCTTTGGTCAAATGTCACCCCAAGATAGGTGGGGTAGCTTTCTTCCTTGATCACGGTTGTCCCTAGGTGTATGTTAGCTGGTTTGTCCTTGGGGGCGAGGGAGAACAGTGTTGTGGAGGTTTTGTCTGTGTTTATTGTGATAAGCCATTTCTCTGCCCATGACACTAGCATGTCTGCTGCCCGCTGCATTCTATAATTTGCTGTGGTGACATTTTCATCAGCGCACCAGAGTACTAGGTCATCTGCATATAAGGCAGCTTTAACTCCTGCCGGGAGATCTTTCACCAGGTCATTGATGTAAACAAGGAAGAGTGTTGGGGAAATTACTCCTCCTTGAGGTACCCCCCTGATGGAGCAACACTTTTCTGCTCTGCAGACCGTCAAGAGTGACTCTAGTTCTCCTGTTATGCAAGTATGACTGGATCCATTTCATCATGTTGCCTTGGATTCCACTTCTCCTAAGTTTTGCAATGAGGCCATCTTTCCACACCTTGTCAAAGGCCTGCTTGAAGTCGACCCAGATCGTTAGGACCTTTTTCTTCTCCTGGAAGGCATCTTCTATTGCTTGAGACAAGTAAGTAACTTGGTCTTCTATACTGTAGCATTCTCTAAATCCAGCTTGTTCCGGCACCAGGATCTGCTCAGACTCTAAATACCATTTCAATCTGTGGTTGACTATTCGCTCCATAGTCTTCCCAACACAGCTTGTGAGACTGATTGGCCGGTAACTTGCAGCCTCGGTCTTACATTTCCCTTTCTTTAGTATGGGTATTGTGATGGCTTCTCTCCATACTTGGGGTACCGTTCCTTTCAACCAGCTGTGGTTGAATATCTCAAGCAGTTTTGTCTTTGCTGCTGAGCTCAGATTTACTAGCATTTCGTTGCTGATTTTGTCTGGGCCGGGTGACTTTTGAAACTTAAGCTTGGAAATAGCCTTCTGTAGTTCTCCTAGTGTGATGGGTTCCCTCATTGGGGCAGGAGTATCTGTCTGTCCCATGGTTGCCAGTATTTCTTTTCTTATCTCTCTCTGATGATCTATGTTAATAGGTGAGTTGCTTTCTGAACTGTATCTTCTAGCAAACAAGTCTGCAGCTTGTTTTCCTCTGAAAAGTTTGCCACCTTCATCCAATGTGATAGTCTGCCTAGGTGAGGAACGCTCTTCATTTAGAGACTTGACTAATCTCCAAAGTTTCCTGCCGTCTTTCTCAAGGTTCAGCGATGCCGTTTTAGTTCTCCAGCTTTTCCGTTTTTCTTCTAGCTTTGTTCTCTGAAACTCTGCTACAGCCTTTTTCCATTTGTTGTGAGTTTCAAGTGAAGGCTGAGACTCTGCGTCCTTTCTAGCCCTGTCCATAGCTTCCTGACGTTCTTGGAGTGTGCTGGACCAGTATGGTATGTAGTTACGCCGCATCCTTTGGGAATGGTTTCTTTTGCAGCTTGTAGTATGCATCTGTTGAAGTCTTTTACCACTTCATTAATGTCTCTGTTCTGTACCTTGAGGGTAGACAGCAGCGTGTTCACCTGATGCCTGAATAAACCCCAGTTGGCTTTTTTGTAGTTCCATCTTGTAATGGCTGGGCCTGTACTGAGAGTTGCACTCTGGACAGTAAGAAAGATTGGGCGATGGTCGCTTCCCCCTAGTTGGTCTCCTACTTCTCTACTAATAGATCCAGCTATATCTGGTGTGGAGAAGGCAAGATCTGGTGTTGAAGTTGTGTGCCATCCTCTGGAGTAGAAGGTAGGAGTATCTGTGGCATTATTGACTAGGATTAGGGAGTGATCATCTTGCCAAGTTTCAACCTCTTCACCTCTGTGATCCAGATGGTTATAGCCCCAGCTCTGGGAGTGGCTATTAAAGTCTCCAACTGCTATAAAGTTGGTGGCTGGTACCTGTATAGAGCTGAGACTCAGGGGTTTGTTGTTCGGCCAGTAATAGTTCAGGAGTTCTATTTCCATCTTGTCTACCTTTATCTGCAACAGCTGATATTCTGCTCCATCCATGAAGGTTTTCCTTTCGTGTGCAGGAATGTTATTCCTTACAAGAGTAAGTACTCCTCCTTTTCGTCTATCTTTTCTGTCGGATCTGAAGCATTGATATCCCCTTATTTTAAAGGTTTGATCTGCTTTCAAGTGAGTCTCTTGGATACAGCAAACACTGACTTGCTTCTCATACAAGATGTTTTCCAGCTCTGTCTTTTTGCTGTATCCAGCCTGCTTGCTGTTCACTCCCTCTGCATTCCAGTGCATCATGACAAGTGGCACTCTGGGTTTCTCTTTTCCTGTTTTGTTTTGGTCAGTAGTTCTCCTCTGCCGTCTGCTGACTCCACAAGACGGTCTAGAGGGTCCTCCAGTAGCTGAGGGTGGGCTCTGTCGAGGCTCAGAGCCCGGCACTGCACCTGCCTGGTGGAGCTCCACAGGGCGAGCACCATTACGAGATTTATTTGACGGTGTACTCTCCATAGAAAAAAAAAAAAAAAAAAAAAGCGAGTTGCGTGATACTGTGGTTTCCGGTGCGCCTTCTGGCCCAGTATCTATGACTTTAGCACCTGTTCAACGGGAGAGTGGGCTCATCCCTAATCTGTTTATGTTCTCAGTAGTAGACTATTCGCAAGCAGCCTGGGGGTGTCACTGCTCTGCGCGGACCTTGTTTACCGAGGCGGCGTCCGAGCTCGTATGGTGAAAATATGGTTGCGTTATCTTCAAAATAGCCCTGTCTTTCCCATGGCTTTTCTGCCATCCTGCAACTTTGAGTTAGGGAGTTCTGAGCTCCAGTCTCTTTCCCAGGCATTTTATCCTGGCCTGGCACGCATACAGAGGACTCCATTTCTGGTTCTAAGTTAGCAGTTGGGGATAGGTGGGGTAGCACACTGTGCATTCCCCGTCATCCAGGGGGCTCTCCAACTATGCAGAGCTTGCACAATGCTGTGCTCTGGTTCTGGGCTCTCCCAAGGAATCCTCACGTCCTGCACAGAGCCACTTCCAGATACCCACCACCTGCCAACCCTCCATTGTAGAAATCTCCTGCATGCGGCCATCCAGTCAAGAGCCAGTATTAAGTCTGGTGCCCAAGTGATCCCCCCAAGCTCAGTGTGCAATGCTGGGTTCTCATCATGCTGCAACACAGGGGGGATTGTGATGCTCAGCCATCTCTCTCAACTCTGCACCGATAAGTGACATCGGGGACTTAACTGTGCCTCAGTACTGGGAGGCCCCGTTTCCGGGTACACCACACACAGCCAATTGAGGCAACGGTCGCCGTGGGCGTTGCTGACACTTGAAATGCAACGACAAAAATTACATAGGCCTTATATCTAAGTAAAATGTCCTGAAACAAACATATATATGAGGGCTATTCCAAAATCAACCTCCGATTGGCTGGTAAAAATAGAGAAAAAAATCTTATTTCATACAAAACTTACATACATAACTGCATTACTTTTCCACATAGTTGACACCTAAATTCAGGTACTTGTTTGGCACCCGCTTTTGCAATCTCTCATGAAGGAACGGCGCAGCCAGGGTACACAGCCAGTTGTTGACTCCATCCATGAGCTCCTCGTTGGCTTAGAAGCGCTGGGTAGCCAGCCAGACCTTCATCTTGCCGAAGAGATGGTAATCGCTTGACGCCAAGTCCGGGCTGTAACGGGGTTGGTTGAAAATCTGCCAGTTGAACTGCTCAAGTAAAGCTTTTGTGTGAGCCGCAGTTGTAGTGAAATTGACCGAGATACAACGGTAAAATACTCCAAAGATAACATTTAAGGATAAAAAACATAATGCGTAAGCTGCTGATGTACATGATCGCCTAGACCGCGGGTCATCATCCTCTATAAATTTTGCCTTGCTAGACAGGAGGGGAACGGAGGATCAAAAAGGAAAAAATATGACTGGAAAGATTGCGTAGCAAGGCTAAGGAGACGCAATTGGGGGGGATGGAGGAAAGTAAAAAATTCACGTCCCCCAAATTGACACGAGGTACGGAAATGGACGCTTTTGCGATACTAAGATTTTGATTTGAATTGAGCGGCAGAACGCGGATGGTAGGAAAATTACAAAAATTTAAAAAGTAAATTTTCTTAATATTAATGTTAGGAATATAAAAATTAGCTGGCCGGATGGCCTATTCTGAGCAGTGAACTAATATGATCTTAATTTTACAAACGGATAGATAATATTGAAGATAATGACAAAAGACAGTGTAGTTCACATCATCGCTAGACTATATTGAATCTAAAAGTGTCACAATTTGCACACAAAAACACGACCTTGGGAACAGGTGTTCAAAGTTACTTATTATGGAGGAGAGGGTTTTCGAGCGGTAGCTGTGTCTAAATATAACTTTTTACGACAAAATTTTAAGGGGAGAGAAAGGTTGCTTCAAAAATCAAGCACATTTTTTTTAGAAACACAAGTAGAGACGGACAGACTAACAGATAACCATCCATACTTGACTGAAGCATGACTGAAATGACTTTAGTGTAGAAATTTGAAATTAAAAATAAACCTTGGCAGTGATTGGCCACAGACAATCATATCATTAGCGCTCAGAGCGCATTTGGGGTCATTCTTCAATAATTGTTCAGTGTTAGACACAGATTTTAAAGTGTGGTGTGTTCCCATATGAAAGACAGTGAATAAATTTAGGGACGCCATACTATAGCCAGCAGCTCAGCTGAGTTTTGCTAGCAATTCTGTGTTATGTATTCTTAATCTGAGCTGTGAGTTTTCTATCGACAACAAAGCAGAGTCTATTCGGTGGGTGACTTTACTCGAGTGTATCTGTGCAGTTCTTGTGACAGAGACCACCATTATTGCCCGCCAGCACGGAGAGGTGGGACCGCAAGTTTTCAGCACCAGAGCTACAAAAAGATGAGTGAGCCTCTGGTCTGCTGGACATTCACCAACTATTGGTAGTGACTAATATCCCCATAAAAATTCCCGCACCAGTTTCTGGACACGGTGTAGTCAATATAGACAGGTGTGATGAGACCACCCCAACAGCACAGACAATAAATATCCTCCCTAGTAGCTGACTACCAGAACATTTGAATAAAACTAACTATTCTAGTACTTAAATATGTACACTTTTGTATTTATTATGTAACATTCCATGCATAATTTTCATAAATTTTAAATCCTTCTTTTAAAACAAGTTCTGGTCAAAATAAAACTTGATCCAGAACAAATAAATGTAATATAATTATATCAAAAACTTTATACACGTGAGTTAGTTCAGTGTATTTTAACACTTGTTAATCTTATTAGTCTTCTTAAATGCCTGTGGGTGTATTTATAACTAACACACCACATTACACATCATTACCCTAGACACTTTACGTAGCCACATTCATTAAGAAAAAAAAAATTAAGTGTGAGGTCGTAGTGGTAGCAAGAAAGGCCTTCTGATAATTCTCAACCACATTTTATCTCAGGAGCCTTCACAGCTGGCCTCATACAAGTTACATGTAGTAATAACACCATCATACAATACCATCAACACCACTACATAAATTGGGGTCTTGTCCAGGGATAATTAGCCCAACAGTAAAATTAGGATCTCCTGGTGGGAGAAATAAAAGTAGGGAAATAAATTGTAAAATTTCCTTTAAAATTAAAAGTGTCCCTGCAGATAAAAGTTGGTGAATCTTCACAGCCAGTAATAATTAATTAGTTAACTGGTTAGTTAGAATTAGTTAGACTATAGTCATATAGTAATTAGAAGTACTTAGTGTATTTACTGGTTAGAGATTTATCTTGTATATTATTATATTGTCCAAAAAGTATGGCAGAGCTAGCAAAGTTTAGATCAGCTGCTGTGCTCACTGCGAAGGAGATGGGATGGATGGTCAAATTTTAATTCAATACGTAACGACTGAATGTGATAAATATATTGAACGGGAAGAAAGGAGATTAGAAAAAGAGGCTGAAAGAAAATTAGAGGCTGACAGGTTAGCTGAAGAAAAGAGATTACAAATTGAGGCTGATAGAGAAATTAAGAGGCTGCAGATTGAGGCAGAAGAAAAAACAGCAAAGGGACAGCAAAGGGAGGCAGAAGAAAAAAAGCCGAAAAACGCCGAAAGGGAGGCAGAAGATAGAAGGTTGCAGAGGGAGCACGAATTACGACTAAGGGAGCTGGAATTACAAGGCCCCGGCCCCTGAAAATGGTGCCAGCCCTTTTGCCTCAGATGCTACGCCCAGTATGGGAGCCTCAAACTCAGCTATGGGGTTTCATTTAGACCATTTTGTTGAAAAAGACGATGACATAGAGGGGTACCTAGGACGTTTTGAGTTATTAGCTACTACATATGGGTTAGAGAGAGAGAGGTGGAGCTTAAAGCTATCACAGGGATTGAGGGGTACTTCTTACGAAGTATTTGCCAAAATGAACATGGAAGACCAAGACAATTATGACATGTTAAAGCAGGCTTTGTTATTAAGGTACGAAAAGAATGGTGAATTTTATCGTAAGAAATTCAGAAATGCCAAACTGTTGTCTGGGGAGACATACCACCAATTTTCTGCCAGAATAGAAACCTATTTGGAGAAATGGACGGCTCTGGGGAAGACCCAAGATCTTAAAGAAATGATCATGATTGAGCAATTGAGAGAGTCCATGGCTCCAGACATGAGAAAATTTCTCATGGAACAAGGTGCAGAGAAGTTGGGGGAAATTTTAAATGTTGCTGAGAGGTATCAGGCAGCTCAGGCAGAGGTAAGTGGTGCTAAAGAAGCACATAGACAATTTTAAAGCTCCACAGCAATTTAATAAATTTGATAATAGAGAGCAGGGAAATAAGGTAGGACAAATTTTGAGCGGCCAAGAAATGACTATCGCGACAGAAACTCACAGTTCAATGACCAAAAGTTCAATGAAAGAAAACCGTTGAACCAAGGAAAAAGATGGTGTAAATGGTGCAAGAAGGATAACCATAACACCGAATTTTGTAGAAGGAAACCTTCAAACATTGCTGCAATGAAGTCGGGGACGCAAAGATTAAAGGTTAATCCTAAGGGACAACAGGAACCTTATCACCCCCCAGTTTGTGAGGATGTTATTTGTAATGGGGTCACCATAAGGTGCCTTTATGATACAGGTTTGGATTATGATTCAGTTGTTAAGTCTAGCCTAGTGGACCCAAGTCAGTATACCACAGAAACAGTGGAAATACAAGGGGCGACTAAGGACATACCACTCATGACACTTCCCATCGCAAGGATAACGGTGAAAACTCGCTATGTGGAAGGAGAAATCAGAGCAGCAGTGATAGATGAACCAATCTACCCTCTGATATTGGGGTGTAGATACGTCTTCTTGGGGAATCCCGAGAAACCTGTGATCATGGCGACAGTGCAGACCAGGTCACAGAAGAAGGAGGAAGAAGGTGAACCTATAAATGCTCATCCAGAGGAGATGAGGAAGGCGCAGGCTGAGGATAGGACACTCAAGCCCTGTTTTAAAAAATTGCCCAAATGCCACACACCTCCGAGCAAGGGGGAATATTTCATGAAGAATAGATTATTATACAGGAAGACAGGAACTAGATCCACTGGTCACGGACAGTTAGTTCTTCCCAAGAGATATAGGGCAAATTTGATAAGGAGCTTACATGTTGGAAAAGATGGTGACCATGAGAAAGTCGGTACCATCTGCCAAAAGATTGCTCTAAAATACTATTGGCCCGACGTAAATGTCGATGTTGAAAACTTTGTAGAAGCATGTGGCGTATTTCATGAGGGAACACCCACAAAGGGAAAATATGTGCAGGACCTAGAACCGCCACGGGGCAACTTTAGGCCTGAAAGGAAAACTAATTATACTCGGGTAGACAAAGTGGAATGGGAGCCCCCTTTTCACACCCAGTCTTCACTTGAATGGATTAACATGGCTACTATGCGAAGAGTACAAAGAAGAAATTTTACCCAGGATAGGATGACAATCCCTCGGTCAGACTTATATAAACTGGAGGAACAGACAAGAGAGCGAAGATCTCTCATAAACAATCTTAAGTGGGGAGACAAAACCCAGAGAAAAATTGGTAGTGGTCGATTTGTGAGTGATGATTCTAGGAAGAAAAGTCCTCATTATGGAGCTTCTAAGGGACGGGACCCGATGGGTTCCATGAAAATTAAGTATGATAAATTAAAGATCCAGATGTAACTCTATTAAGGACCTGGACAGATGAGAAGGCGGAAGAGACTGTTACCTCATCGTATCAATACGTGAACGAACTGACCACTCGTTTGAAAGCTGGATGGAAACTGGCAAATGATAATTTGAAACAAGCCAGGAAGAAACATGCAGCATATTTTAATAGGAAGGCAAAGGACAGGGAACTGGCAGTCGGAGAGAAGGTGCTGCTTTTACTACCCGGAAGCCAGAATAAATTACAAATTGGTTGGCAAGGTCCATATACGGTTCTAGAGAAGGTGTCTAGAACAAACTATAAAATTGACAAAAAGGGGAAGGAAAAAGTTTATCATGTAAACCTGTTAAAGAAGTATCTGGACAGACCACTCCAGGAAAGCACCCCCTTATTGACCTTGGCTATTGCAACCCAGATGCAAAAAGAACCACTCACCTCACATGAATACCCATTACATCCTTGTGAAACCGCAGCACAGGTAAAAGTCAGTAAGCACCTGACTAAAAACCAGAGGGAGAGAGTTCAACAGGTTCTGGAGGAACATACAGATGTATTAACAGATAAACCAGGCCATACAAATTGCTACAGTATGACATGAAACTGGTAGACTCAAACCCAATCTGTATGAGAGCCTATTCTATTCCGTTCGCGAAGGAGAAGGCATTAAAGGAAGAAATAGATTATTTATTGAAGGAGGGGATTATTTCGCACAGTGAATCATCTTTTAGTTCTAGTGTCGTTTTGTTGAGGAAACCGTCTGGGGAACACAGACTGTGCATAGATTACAGGAAACTGAATGCTGTCACAGAAGGACAAGTGGATCCATTACCAGACACAAAACAGTTATTTGCCAGACTGAACAAGGCAAAATACTTTTCAAAAGTGGATCTTAGTAAAGGCTATTACCAGATCCCAGTGAAGCCTGAAGTGAGACCTTATTTGGCTTTTAGCACTTCGGATGGACATTATGAATTCAATATGCTACCATTCGGACTGAAAAATGCACCGAGTGTGTTTTCAAGGATGATGCGAAAATTGTTGGACCCCCTGAATAACCCATGTATCACGAATTTCATGGATGATATACTCGTCGCCACAGAGACATTTGAAGAACACATTGAAGCTCTGGAGATGTTGTTTGATAGACTTCGGGAGGCGAACTTAACTGCTAGGCCAACAAAATGTTGTATTGGATGCAAAGAGTTGGAATTCTTGGGGCACACTGTATATCAGGGTAATATGACCCCTGATCCTAAGAACTTGGAAAAACTGCAGAGAGCACCTAGGCCGCAAACCAAAAGGGACGTGCGATCATTCGTGTCGTTATGCGGATTTTATCAGAAATACATCAAGAATTTTAACGCTATTTGTGCACCTCTGACTGATCTGACTCGCAAGGGACTTCCAGATAAAATTATTTGGACTGCACAATGTGAACTAGCGTTCCAAGAGTTAAAGGAAAAACTCACTAGCAAGCCTATTCTCAAACTGCCTGATTTGACACAGGACTTTGTCTTAAGAACCGATGCCAGTAATGTAGGACTTGGAGGGGCTTTGTTGCAAAGATCATCTTCACCTGATGGGGAACTGAAACCAGTCGCTTATGCAAGCCGCAAATTGAATAAGGCGGAACAAGGATACTCCACAAGCGAAAAAGAATGTTTAGCATTAATCTGGGCAATAAAGAAGTTTCAAATCTATCTGTATGGTAGGACTTTTGTGGTGGAGACGGATCATCAGCCTCTCGTGTTCTTGTCTCAGGCTAAGCATGAAAACGCAAGATTGCTGAGGTGGTCTTTATTGCTTCAACCATATCAGTTCAGTATCCAATATATCCCAGGCAAATTGAATGTCGGTGCAGATTTCCTCAGTCGGCACCCCTGTGATCAAAATTAGAGTAGTGGCAGACTGAGGAGTAATTTTACCTATGTGTATCGCTGGTTTTGGAACTTGCCATAGGCATGTTTTCAAGTGGGGAGATGTGTAGTGAAATTGACAGAGATAGACCGGTAAAATACCTCCAAGGCTAACCTATAAGGATAAAAAACATAATGCGTAAGCTGCTGATGTACATGATCGCCTAGACCGCGGGTCATCATCCTCTATAAATTTTGCCTTGCTAGACAGGAGGGGAACGGAGGATCAAAAAGGAAAAAAATATGACTGGAAAGATTGCGTAGCAAGGCTAAGGAGACGCAATTGGGGGGGATGGAGGAAAGTAAAAAATTCACGTCCCCCAAATTGACACGAGGTACGGAAATGGACGCTTTTGCGATACTAAGATTTTGATTTGAATTGAGCGGCAGAACGCGGATGGTAGGAAAATTACAAAAATTTAAAAAAGTAAATTTTCTTAATATTAATGTTAGGAATATAAAAATTAGCTGGCCGGATGGCCTATTCTGAGCAGTGAACTAATATGATCTTAATTTTACAAACGGATAGATAATATTGAAGATAATGACAAAAGACAGTGTAGTTCACATCATCGCTAGACTATATTGAATCTAAAAGTGTCACAATTTGCACACAAAAACACGACCTTGGGAACAGGTGTTCAAAGTTACTTATTATGGAGGAGAGGGTTTTTGAGCGGTAGCTGTGTCTAAATATAACTTTTTACGACAAAATTTTAAGGGGAGAGAAAGGTTGCTTCAAAAATCAAGCACATTTTTTTTTAGAAACACAAGTAGAGACGGACAGACTAACAGATAACCATCCATACTTGACTGAAGCATGACTGAAATGACTTTAGTGTAGAAATTTGAAATTAAAAATAAACCTTGGCAGTGATTGGCCACAGACAATCATATCATTAGCGCTCAGAGCGCATTTGGGGTCATTCTTCAATAATTGTTCAGTGTTAGACACAGATTTTAAAGTGTGGTGTGTTCCCATATGAAAGACAGTGAATAAATTTAGGGACGCCATACTATAGCCAGCAGCTCAGCTGAGTTTTGCTAGCAATTCTGTGTTATGTATTCTTAATCTGAGCTGTGAGTTTTCTATCGACAACAAAGCAGAGTCTATTCGGTGGGTGACTTTACTCGAGTGTATCTGTGCAGTTCTTGTGACAGAGACCACCATTATTGCCCGCCAGCACGGAGAGGTGGGACCGCAAGTTTTCAGCACCAGAGCTACAAAAAGATGAGTGAGCCTCTGGTCTGCTGGACATTCACCAACTATTGGTAGTGACTAATATCCCCATAAAAATTCCCACCAGTTTCTGGACACGGTGTAGTCAATATAGACAGGTGTGATGAGACCACCCCAACAGCACAGACAATAAATATCCTCCCTAGTAGCTGACTACCAGAACATTTGAATAAAACTAACTATTCTAGTACTTAAATATGTACACTTTTGTATTTATTATGTAACATTCCATGCATAATTTTCATAAATTTTAAATCCTTCTTTTAAAACAAGTTCTGGTCAAAATAAAACTTGATCCAGAACAAATAAATGTAATATAATTATATCAAAAACTTTATACACGTGAGTTAGTTCAGTGTATTTTAACACTTGTTAATCTTATTAGTCTTCTTAAATGCCTGTGGGTGTATTTATAACTAACACACCACATTACACATCATTACCCTAGACACTTTACGTAGCCACATTCATTAAGAAAAAAAAAATTAAGTGTGAGGTCGTAGTGGTAGCAAGAAAGGCCTTCTGATAATTCTCAACCACATTTTATCTCAGGAGCCTTCACAGCTGGCCTCATACAAGTTACATGTAGTAATAACACCATCATACAATACCATCAACACCACTACAGCAGTGTAGGTCCGCACCTTTTGTTTTGGATTGACCTCCAAAGCTTCTTCAGCGTTTCACAGTAAACTTTTGACGTTATTGTGGTCCCTGGCGCCATGAATTCCGTCAACAAAATTCCCTTGCTGTCCCAGAACACTAGCATCATTTTTCGGTGCGAAAATGTTTGTTTGAATTTCTTGGGCTTGTTTGGAGAATGAGTGTGCATCCACTGTTTGGACTGTTCCTTCGTCTCTGCATTCACAAACTGAACCAATGTCTCGTCCCCAGTCACGATTCTGTTGAGAAATTCGTCCCCCTCTTCCCGGTAGCGCAGAAGGAATGTCAAAGCTGAACCCATTCTTTGAGCTTTGTGAACATCAGTCCATTGTTTTGGTACCCAATCTCTCTGTGACAATTCGAAACAGACTAGTCCTCAAAATTTGATGAAATTCGGCAGAAAGAACTGAAATCCTGAAACGACACTTTTCACCCACGACTTGGTTGACTTTTTGAACGAGTTCATCAGTCACAATTGAGTGTCGTCCTTGTCTCTCTTTCTCCCCCCCCGCCGCCTCACGCCCCCCCACGCCCCCCCCCCCCCCCCCCCCCCCCTCCTCTCGTCATGCACATCTGTGCTCACAGAACTGGCACTCATAATGTTATCACCGTACACACGACACATTCGGTGACGAATCTTGGCGGCGCTGTGTCCTTCTGCTTGCAGAATACGAATCGCACCATGGACCTCACAGCTGGCGGGAGTGGCGATGACAGGGTCCATGTTCACTGAACAATTGGGACTGGGTTTGCGTGTAGCGAGATAACACAATACTAATTGCTGCAGGCAATGCGCCATGTCGCTATGGCAACCATTTTATTTTTACCAGCCAATCGGAGGTTGATTTTGGAATAGCCCGTGTGTGTGTGTATATATGTGGGTGGGGGGGGGGGGAGAAAGAGTGCATAATTACATATATATATATAGAGAGAGAGAGAGAGAGGAGTCTTGCATAATTTGTTCTCTGCCAAAGCCTTGCCTGACCAAGTGTTTCATTTACAGGTTACATTGGAGAATTTGAACAAATTGATGACCACAGAAGTGGTAAAATAGTTGTCGATCTCAAAGGCAGATTGAATAAGGTAATTTCTATGATGTCTTGCAGTTATCAGTTGTGTTCAACTGTGTCACATTCAGCTTTCTGTTTAACTGTGCTATTAGGGCTATGTGGAAGATCACTGAAGCTTCTGGAATGCAATGTCATTTCAACGGAGATTAGAGCTAAAGAACCTCAGGTAGACTCTCAGAGATAAGATTACAAAAATTGTCAGAATGCATACTTTCACCTCAGCGTTTATGTGGATAGAATAATATCAGAATGCCATCACTGGCACCACCTTGATGTGGTATGGCAGCTTGAGCGCCCCCAGTGCTATGCCAGAACATACATCAAATGAACGCCGCAAGCAGCACCAATGTAAAATTTTAAAAGTTAAGGATACACGAAGCTTACCCTGTTAGTGTAAAAGTAAGTAACAGATTTACAGCCCTGAACCAGAGTTCTGTACAAAATGAACAGGCATTAACGCCGCTACTAGATCAGATACTGACACCACAACCACCCAATCAAAACACCCAGACTAATCAGGAAGATTCACACCAAGAAAATCAATGACGGCAGCAAGAATCACAACTAAAGCTGAGTCAACAACCATGTAGTAAAGCAACACGTATTATAAATGGCGACTCTCCTAAAAGACATTTACAATTCAGCATCTAAATTGGAACTCACATGTACATGCAATGACCAAGCAAACGGCACAGAAAGTTTACCATTTAGCTAAAATCAAACATTTCCTAGATGAAGATGCACGAAAATTGTTCTATATATTTCACATACAAACAAACCTTGACTATTGCTCCACAATTTGGGATGGTTGCTCTATGTCCAACACAAAAAGACTCCATTCACTACAAAAGCATGCAGTGCATCTAGTTTCTGACAACTGCCAAACACAGTGTGTAGATCTATATAAAGATCTCAAAATACTGCCCCTAAGAAAGCGCTTTCTGTTCAACAAAGCTAAATTTGTTCACAAAATCTTGTCACAGAATGCTCCAACATATCCGTGGCCAATGTTCAAATACAATGAAAGACGCAGTCAACGACTTAACAAAATACAAGTGCCCAAGCCTAGGCTTGACTTAATTCAAGAAAAGCTTAGCTTACTCTGCTGCTCATCTTTGGAACTATCTTCCACATGATCTAAAAACATAACAACCTCAGTCCCTGTTCATACAATCATTGATGATTTTTGCACTTTTTAACATATTTTATTTCATGGTAATACTAAGTTTGTACTTTTCAACATATTTTATTTCATGTTAATAAGTAGATACTGTGAATGTGAGTATGATATTATTTTACATTGATGGGTAAAATGCATGTGAAAATAAATGAAATCAGTATAAAAGACAAGAGAAAGGAAGAGCAGAATGTCAGACGGCCTGCGTGCCCAATTCTCAACCCTTTAAAAATAAAGTTCATTCGTTTTAGTCATTGAGTATGGGCTAGGAATACTAATGCTGTCAGTTACACAATGTGAACGGCTAGAATGCATTCAAAACGAAGGGATGCGTAGTCTTGGGCTGCACTCGTGATATCCCCATTGTGACAATGCGGTACATTCTTGGAGTGCTGTCGATTAGATCCAGATATGCAATGGCCCAGGCAAAAGCCTATGTGCGAGTAACCACAGAAAAACGGCACCCCCTGCATGGAAACTTAGCCGACATCAAGGGAGCAAGAAAAAAGAGGGTGGGTGTCATGGATGGCACAAGCAGAAACAACGATCAAGCCGGTGACCACAGTTGAAAATATATTCTAAGGGGAAGAGTGGAGTAAGTCGGATGAGAACTGGATTAACTACCAGCAAGTCATCATCAGCCTTGGCAGTGAGTGTAGAACTTGGGGCAATGGGAAAGCGGAACTGGAAATTAATCAACATGATGCTTAAATTGGGGGGGGGGGGGGAGAAAAAGATAATGATGCCAATGTGTGTACTGATGGGTCTGTGATCCATGGTGAAAAATCAGGTTGGGGCTTCTCTGCTAGGATAAAGGGCAGAATCATCGGCGAACATAGCAGGGCGTACAAGATAACTTCCAGCATGAGAATGGAGGTAGAGGCAGCTACTGCAGTCTTAAGGTGGCTAACTGAAACTTCAGTAACAAAGGCAGTTATTTTGTATCAAGACTCAGTCCATGCTTCGAAGGGTTCAAAATGGTTGGATATGGTGTGAATGGGAAACCTCCATAGAAGCTTCGAATCTACGGGAGCTTATGTGGATCTACTGTCCTGGTTATGCAGGGGTATGCGGTAATGAGAGAGCTGACAGACTAGCATCAAGAGAACAATTAATGATCACCTGTTAGAGAATGACACTGCACTAGATGAATCATCAAGGTCAAGACTGTTGGAATTTGGCATCAAACGTCTGGCTAGCAGAGATGGACGTATGAGAGGGTGCATCCATCATGTTTATAACCAGCGAGCTACAGGAACAGTTAGCATTCACACTCTTCGACATATACTGAGGGAGATTGAGCACCTATGGGTTTGTCCAGAGTGCAATGATGTTGATTCTGTTCAACAATAACAATATTGGAATAGAAACCTACCAACAATAGCTTGATCACAGCTAAACTGAGAAATAGATTCACCATCACCACCATAACACAATGCTGCACACCAACAACTAACAGTGACAAAGAGGTAAAGTTTTAGCAAAATAGCAAAAAGAAATAGAAACTACACCAAGATACGATATTATCATTATAATGGGAGACCTTTGTGCTAAAGTTGAATTGCATAATACAGTATGTACAATGAAAGTTTAATGTGGAGATGAGGTAGTGGAACAGTACGTGAGAATGGTGATAAGCTCTAATAAGCTCTTGCAGTATTAACCTTTAGCACGCTGCATAAAAATTCAGAAAACTTGCCCAACCACTGCATTCTTTTTCACAGCGTCCCGTTTTTATAGTGGGTGACTTGTAATGTCTATAGTTTTTGTTTCTTGGTCAACTGCGATCATTTTTGGAATTTCTATAAATAAATGAATGGTGAATCTGATGATATAAAATTTGTTTGTGTACATGTTAGATGTGATAGGAAGAGAGGAAAGGAAAGATGAAAAAAAAACGGAAAAAAAAATTAAAATAATAAAAAAAAATAATTTTTTTTTAATTTTAAAATTTAAAAAAAAATTTTTTAAAAATAACCAACACACGAAGAGTCCATATCCCTTGCATCTCAATGAAAGTCATTTGACCAACAGACCAATACAAATCAAATGACGATCTTTTCGTTACACCCATCATCAGTAGCAAAGCAACAAACACTCTCGTCAGCAGTGACATTCGGCCGAAATTCTAAACCTTTCCGATATTCCTAATCCCTAAAATTATACATACTTGAAAGGCCATTTTACTTTCGTTTCCATCTCGGCCATCAAACATATTCTGAGAACCGATATCAGCGCTTATAAAGACAAAAATCTCATCCCCACCGCATGGCGTCAGAATCCAATAAAATTAGAGCAAAAATGGCCGCATGTTGACGCCGATTCATTTCAATTTAAAAAATTTACAAAAAATAAATGCGGATACACCCATCGCTTTTTTTAAGATCGGAAACGGAAGCTAGCTCTCTTGCAAATAACATTAGAACTTAACATCCGGGGCTGAAATCACGTGTACACAAGTCCTCATGCTAGAAACGGTGATATCCGTAAGGCGCAATATTGCGCCTCCAGCATGGAGAACATAGGTTACGTTCGTCGCATCGCTGCGACCGCAGCGTGCTAAAGGTTAATAACCTGGTCATTCCAGAAGCTAACAGTAACATGGAAATCAGCAAATGGCAGGTACAGAAACAAGTTAGATCAGTCAACGGTAGATGGAGACATTTATTGCTAGATGGGAAAGTAAGAAGTGGTGTAGATGTGGGAAGCATGTTAATAGCAAGCAGAAATGTAAAGTTCAGAACTACTGGACCTAAGATAATAAAACAAAAGATATGACATCTGTAAATTGAAGGACCCCTGGCGGGAAAATCTTTTGTGAGAGAAATAAATAAATGGTATATAGAAAAAGCAACACATAGGGACAGGCAATGGAAAATACTGAGGGCTCATGGAATCCCTATTTGCATTGCTTTCACCTCTATGCTGATTTTACTTTCTGTACTGGGCAGAGTAACCTAACTTTTGAGATGAAAACAGATGACAAGGATGTCCCTTATCAACTATTCTCTGTTCAACTGTCATGCTAGGTGATGTGCCAGGCAACAGAAGATGTGGGATCTGCTTTAGAAACATTGAGCTCTCTTAAGATATACCTTATTTGTTGTTGTTGTTTAACTAGGGCTGCTGAGCTTCTTGCTCTTTTGCAGCCTATACCAGTTTCACGAGTCCTTGGTATTATCTACACTGGAGATCTAGGCTTTTCCTGTGGCCAATCTGAAACGTGTTGAGTTGAAGTCATGAGCTCCAGTTTCGAGTCAATGAGGGTGTAATTAACCTCACAGACAGAGGTTCACTTCCACATATGTATATTGTAGCACTGTGCATAGTTGGTGATCATATAAAGATGGCTCCAGATATGCCTCCATGCAAATCTCCCTTGATAAAAATGTCTGTTTTCAAGTTTCTGGACATAGTGCAGCCAGTGTGTAATGTTTGTCACTGCTGGACGATCTACTTCCTGTTATTCCATCAACAGAGAGGTGGAAATTTATTTGACAACATGTTCACGTGAAAGAAAAGATGGTGCTTCTATCTGATGCCAGTTCATGAACAAAGTGAATGTCTCTAAGCTAAAAGCTAACACAGGAAACGTTTCTTTAACCCTGCGGTTGTTTCATTTTAAAATGCTGATGGGAGAAAAGTAACGAAACGTTTTTTTTATATATTTTTTAGCTATCTCCTGCCCCAGAGATTTAACAAATCCTCCCCGTGATCTACCAGAGATTATGATCGACTGGTTGCCAGCCCCTCCCCTGGAGGAATAAGATTGACAGGATTCTATACACTGATGGATCTGGAAACACAGATAACATTGTACTACTGGCACATTAGCAACAAGAACTGCTTACTTGGGGCAGTCAATAATATGTTCACACTATCATAGCAGGTAGTAACTGGAATTGTGTTGGCCATGTCCCCAGAAGAGACCCTGACTCCATCACCAGAACTGCCATGCTAGGGACCCCTAGACGGAGAGAGAGAGAGTGACCCAAAAAAACTTGTTGGAGAACTGTGGAGGTAGAGATGCTAAGGCTAAGCATGAACCAGAGTTTGGGCACTCCACAAAGGATGGCCACTGACAAAGCAAAGTGGAACTAGTTTGTTGCTGCCCTACAAGATGCCACTAGGTGTGATGATCACTAAATGCTTTGTCTGTCAGCAGCTAAGGATCCAAGAAGAATAACAATAATATCAGATGCAGGTCTAAAAAATTAGGCACCATTAAAAAACAAACTGCAAGCACAACATTTATTTGGTACAACATACCAGAGATACTTTATCTCAGTTATTGTAACAAACATTACAGTGAAAAGTTGACAGACTTAACTGTTAATGTCTAGTCATTTAACTGAGAATTGTTTCATCAGATCAGATTATGAATCATCTCCATATTGGTGGCTGGTTGCTAAGGATCTCCGACATAGTTCTTATCTCTTAACTTGGTCGTACACTGATGGATTATACTACATACTTACTTAGTCGTTCCCCTTCTACCGTGAGGTGTAGAGGTTTGGAAGAGAGAGCACCAGACTATCCTATCAGCTGTCTTCCTCCTGGCCTGGTTCCATTCTAGTCCTCGGTCCTTCAAAGATTGTCTAATGTTGTCCTCCCAGCGGACTCTGGGTCGTCCTGGGGGTCTGGATCCTTGGCTCTTTGTTTCCCATGCTTGTCGTGGTAGCCGATCTTCTCCCATTCTGCAGACATGGCCAAACCATCTTAGTTGGGACTGTTCTACTTGGGTCTGCAGGGGGTGGGATTTAAGGCCTTGACGTATCGTCTGGTTGCGTACCATGTCTCTTCTTGTTACTTCAACCACCTTCCTCAGATACCTCATTTCTGAGGTTTGGATCTGGCTTTTGTGGGTTGTAGTCACTGCCCATGACTCGCATCCATATGTCAAGACTGGGACATAGGTGGAGCGGTATACAGCCATCTTCGTTTTCTTACCAACCTCTCTCTTGCTGAGGAATCCCCAATTTATGGCCTGAAAAAGTCTCCCAGCTGCTGCTTTTCGAGTGGCCAACTCTTCTTTGATGCCTCCCTTTCGGTCTATAATAGCTCCGAGGTATTTAAAGTGGTCGACCTGCTCCAGGACCTGTTCTCCCAGCTTAATCTGATGTCTTCTTTCTTCCCGTGATATCACCATGGATTTTGTTTTAGAGCTGCTTATGACCATCCCTCTCTTCTCCAGCTCTTCCTTCCAGACTTGCAGGTTGGATTGGAGATGTGCCTCTGATTTAGCAATCGGGGCAACATCATCAGCAAATGCCAGCTCCGAAATATAGACCTGTCTCATCTTCCAGTACCCCACTGAATGATTGTACTACATCCCATATTTTAATTGCCATCCCACTTACAGTGCTATGTCCTCTTGCCTATTTGCTTTCAGGTTGTTTCCATTATAGTTTTGTGAGTGTTATATCTTTAAAAGTATTGTGTTTATTTAATTTTGATTTCTCATATTTTTGTCTTTCCATTCCTTGTTTTTCTTGACCTCTTTGTTTAATGGCATATTGTACATTTCCAGTGTGGCGTGGTCAGTCCCAGGTTTGATGTATCTATCAAAGACTTGGAAACATGGACCACAAACCTTCTGCCATCCAGACAGTTTGGGTACGGTTGCTGATGTTGTTATGAAACTTTTGTACAAATGAGATTGCAAGTGGTATATGTTGACACCTCAGGGTTTGATTTTGGGGTCACATTTTACATGTAACTCATTGTTTTATTATTGCACTAGCATGGGAGTATTGGAACACAGACAGAAAACATGGTGGGCTACAAAAAACTTAATTCCCGGTATTTATTTATTCAAAACTTTCCCTTTTCAGAACTTTTCAAATTTCAGATACAAGTTGTGGACATGTAAAAGGTTTGGGGAAAACACTGAAAATTTATGGCGCCAGGATAAAAACATTTTGTTGTCCAGAGAACCATTTATGTACACATTTATATAACGTCTCCATATATCAGGTGCTTGTGAACAGAATTAGTTGTCCCCTCAACAGAATTGTGAACAGCAAGTACGGTCTTGAGTTATTATTCATATAATGACCTATCTACTATTTTGAACAAAAGATCATGTGAGGTCAGTAGATCAAAGCAGCATGTTTGCTGTCACACAATAAAATATACATGCCCCGTTATAATCTGTGTATACCATATCTTATTCTGCAGTTTCATTGTGATGACTACGTCTGGTGGTATCATGGACCATGAAGAGGCACGAAGGAAACACTTGGGTGGCAAGATTCTAGGTTTTTTCTTTTAATGTTACAGCACAGTGAAATAAATAAATTTACCATAATATGGTGTTGTCTGTGTGTATTAGCTTGTGGTATATTTGTCTGTTATATATATAATGGGTGACCGCATTGTCACAATCAGACTGAAAGGAAATAGAAAAAAACATCACAATTATACAAACATATGTGCCAACAGCAGCTGCTGAAGAACATGAAATTGAAGATTTTTACAACGAACTGCAACACGCATTAGAGAAAGCAAATAAGCAAGATATTAGGATAATAATGGGAGATTTTAATGCCAAAGTTGGAAACGAAAGATTAGAACATGAAAAAAGAGTGAAAGGGAGTTATGGATTGGGTCAGAGAAAAGAGAGGAGAACGCTTGACAACAACCTAGTCATCACAAATAGGGACCAAAGACGCTGCAACAGTGATAAATGCAGTCAGTGACCCATACCTTTACTGCTTGTGTCAGGGTCAGCGAACCAGAGCTGACCAAGACCCTACTCTACCTCCAAGTGGTGGTCCTGGAAACCGGCTGCATCAGTGCAGTCTGACTGAGCGAGTAGGGATCGAAGAGGGAAGGCTAACCCGGTCCCAAAATATTGCAGCTTCGCTGTAAACGGACATGACGCAACCGTCCTTTTCAGGACGAACGAGGAAGATGATCACAAATACTCTTTTTATTCAACATCCTAGAAGACTAGATATATGGGCGGAAAAAGCAAGAACCAAATAGATTACATCTTAATACAACAGAGGTGGCAATCATGTATCTCATACATCAAGACACTCCCAGGAACAGACTGTGACACTGACCATGAACTTCTTGCCGCAAACTTCAAGATCAAACTGAAAAAAGTCATTTCAAGCGAAAAATAATACTTCTTCCTCGTTCGTCCTGAAAAGGACGTTGGTTGCGTTGTGTCCGTGTACACTGCGATATTTGCGCCTTTCGGCCAACACATCCGACTTCAGCACGGCATTTTTTGGGACCGGGTTTGCCTTCCCTCTTCGATCCCTACTCTCTCAGCCAGACTGCAGTGGTGCAGCCTGTTTCCAGGACCACCACTTGGAGGTGGAGTAGGGTCTTGGTCAGCCCTGGTTCACTGACGCAAGCAGTCAAGCTAAGAGTTGTTGACTGCATTCGTCTCGTTTGCTGCGTCTTCGGTCCCGAAAAGTAATACGATATGACACAAGCGCCATACCAGAAGAGTACAGTGTCGATATTCAGAACAAATTTGACGTTCTTGTGGCAGTACAGGAGGACATGACACCAGATGAACTTGCCAATAACATCAGAGATGACATTACAAAGGTTAATTCCTAAAAGAAGTATAAAGAGACGAGAATACATCTCATACGAAACACTGAAGTTGGTAGAAAGAAGAAAAATTAAGTCCAAAAAAGACACAGAAAATCGGGAATTATACAAGGAATACACAAAGCAGCTTAAAAAACGAGAGACAAGACAAACAACAATATATAAACAACACCTGCAGGAAAATAGATGAAATGTGCAAACAGGGATTGAGTAAGAATGTTTTCCGAAGTAAGAACATTGAAGAACAGCAACTTTAAACCATCACTTCGAGCAATAAACGACAAGAAGGGCGAACCTCTAACAGAACGTAAAGATATTCTGAACAGATGGAAGGAGTACTGTCAAGAAATGTACAAGGAAATAAACAAAGCAGCAGGTAACAACATGAATGTAGCGGAACGTGAACCAGAACCTACCATAGAGGAAGTCCGGAACGCAATCAAAGTCGAACACTTGAAAAGTGGAAAATCCCCTGGTTGTGATGAAATAACAGCTGAAATGATACAGGCAGGAGGAGAAGGCAGCGCTCGTATATACCATGCATTATGCTGTAAGATCTGGCAAAGTGGAATTTGGCCCAAGGAATGTCAACCTGAAACTGTGCACAAGCTACAGCTCTTATAAGCCATGCCAGCAAAATACTATTACATATCGTAAAGAAAAGAATGCAACAAAAGTTAGAAACAGAAATTAACGAAGTACGGGTGGGTTTTCGACCAGGCAGAGGCACCAGAGACCATATATTCAATATGAGGATCATCATAGAAAAGTGTAGAGAATTCAACGTTGACCTATAAACTTGTTTCATTAATTACACCAAAGCTTTCTATTGTGTACATCAGCAGTTATGGAAAATATGGGATTTCCAAAAATAAATAATGAAGGAAACCTGAGTCCTGTGGATAGTAAATAAATAAATAAAGGTAATTAACAGGAACTCGTTGGACATAAAGGATGACACTAGACAACAGACAAGAAAATATGAGTGATGGGCTTACCGGGAATCGAACCTAGGACCAACCAGATGGCGCCATCGCCTAGCTGTGACAGTACATCGTGAATGGACGCTGAGCCAATTTTGCACCCCAAAAAAAGTGCATTATTCGCTGAGGTCATTCTCGTGACACTGACACAACTATGGTATAGGACCCGTGGACGACCCAGACAGTTTTTAAAGACGCAATCACTAATATAACTTTGGGATTTCCAAACCACCTTATACAACTCATGGCACTGCTGTACCAAGAACAACAGGCAGCGGTAAGAATAGATGGAGAAACATCAGAATGGTTAGGAGTAAGACAAGGCTGTACCCTTTCCCCTTACCTGTTTAACATTTATGCTGAGAATATTATGAGAAACGTAAGAGATGACCAAGAACACAGTTTGACTCGACCTATTTAACATCGGCGGGTATCAGAAATCAGATATGCTGACGCTGCTTGAACAAATTAATTCTGTCCACCAAAAAACACAGCGAGTCCCAGAATCTATACCTAAACACCAAGAAGACCAAAGTATTGACAACAGACAAAGTAAAGATCAAACTTGAAATTGATAACAAAGAACTGGAAGGTGTTAATGAATTTGAATACTTAGGATCAATCATCAACAGCTCTGGCGACTGTGCAGTAGAAATTAAAAGAAGACTTGCAATTGCCTCACATAACCTATGGCAAGGCACAAGCAAAGAAACAAAGTTACAACTGATCAGAGCATGTATATTCCCCAGCAGCAACATACGACTGCGAGACATGGACACTCAATAAAACAGTTGCAAAAAAGATTACATCATTCAAAATGAAATGCTACAGAAGGATGTTGAGAATACCCTGGACAGAAAAAAAGACCAACAGAGAAGTACTGCACTCACTAAACGTAGAGAAAAATTGGCTACTAAATACCATCGCAATAAGGAAGCTGAAATTTTTTGGTCATATAAAACGACATAATAGTCTGGAAAAATTAGTAATGGACGGCATGGTCTCTGGGGTGGAAACGGGTCGACCCAGATGACGGTGGATCCAGGGCATCACAGAGAGTCTGAACTTGTCTTTGGTTGGTGCAGGTCGACGTGCCCAGAATCGTGATGCGTTCAGAGCAGCTGTTTTTTTTTTTTTTTTTGCGTACGCCCGCTAATACTCGAGGCGAAATCTCAGGTTATTATTTTATGTCTAACCTGACATTGATTTTACGTGAGTATCCCTTTATTTCTTGTACAGAGACAGGTGTCCCTCGCCATTCAGGCAAATACTCGCCGATTTCGGAGGTACCCATTGCAGCTGGGTCGGCTCAGGAGCCGCCAGTCCCTGGTTGATGACACTCCTTCAAATGTTCTCGCCAGGTCTCGAGTTAGTCCAGTCCAAATCCCGGTCGACGAAAAATCCTCAAATGCCGTCGCCCGGGTTTGATCCTGTATCACCCAGTCGCCAGAGCGGTGTTGTAACCACTACGCTAGCGCGGCTCCAGAGCAGCTGTAATGGAAACGTTCTGGAGAGAATACTGTAATACATCACATGATGATATTTGTCTGTATTTTTCAAGTGACTTATGGGTGTGGCATCAAGTAAACCACCAGAAGCAGTGACAGTCTGTATATTGCACACTTGCAGCTGGTGATAACAAATCTACAACAGCTCATTGTTAGCTACATGCCCAAAGTCTGTAATCACTGGTACTCAGTTTGAAGCAGACTAGACAGGAATATTGATGCAAAGACAGATTGCAGGGTTGACTTTCATACTATCTTACATCAAGTGTTATCTACCAGTTGCCCTAAACTTTCTTTATTCTAGCAGTAACTCAGCTTTGTGGCTTCTGTTGGGAAGAACAGCATTTATTTTCTATGTTATGTTATGTTATGCGTAAGTGACAAATAAAATCAGAACCACCTGCATTGTCATTGTTGCCATGGCTCGCAGCATATGCTCTTTTCTAATGACAGAAGAAAGCTCAGAGAGACCAGTAGCTATCTTCTCGGATGCGCTGTCAGTGATTACAACGCTGAAAAGTCAAAGTAATGCTGAACTGGATGACCTAAGAGTAACACTTCACAGACTATGTCAGCAATACAAAAGAGTGGATCCCTTCTCACTGCAACATCCCTGGAAATGAAGAGGCTGACAGATTGGCAAAAGAAGAGGGAAAACTTCCTCAACTTGACACAAATATAACTTATGAGGAGTCCAAGAGTTTATCAAGCGCAGGCACAAGTGGGAAGAAGATCATCCAGGCTACACAAAAAATGATCCGTATTATCAGCTCAGCAGAAGTGAACAAGTGGTAATCTTCAGACTTCGCACCGGTCATAACAGATTGAGATACCATCTATTCAACAAATTAAAGATAGGAACTACTGATGAGTGTGACTGAGGCACCGATAAAATGACTGCCGAACATCTGCTTCAAAGGTGCCCAACATATGAGGAACAGAGAAAACGCATATGGCCATCACCAGTACCATTCCTGGAGAAAATCTACGGAGATATCAACAGCCTCAGGCTGACCACTGCTTTCTTTGAACGTATTCAAGTTGACATCTGAGGGTGAACGAAGAAGTATATGCTCTTTCACAAACTCAATACAACTATTAACTTGGTGTCCAGATTGACATGACCAACAAATTAACATATTCTTTGCTCTGCCTCATCATGAGAATATTATCACAATGCAGCCAACAAATATCTACAGTCAGTTTGTGCTAATACATCTGTTCCTTATTTCTTGCCCCCAGCTTGTGTATATCTTGCTAACTCTGCAGATATTGGTTACTTTATTTTCTAAGCTATTGGTCAGGTTCGTCATTTCTTTTAAGCCCAAATTGCATTGTACATAATCATTTTCTGTTTGCTATTTTGTAATCATGTTTATTTTGGTTGTGTCTGTGTCATGTCTCTTGTGGAATTAAGCTCCATTCTTTACAAGATGGCTCCTGTTTAAATAGATCCTTGTCTTCAAATATATATTTAAAATTGGGATTGGAAAGAATGCTCGAGTTTCTTTTGTTTAGGTCTCATGTCTGAGATCAGGGACCCAAAGACGCATAAAAAGTGAGGAATGCAGTAAGCGACCCATAGCTTGACTGCCTGCGTCAGAGTCAGCGAACCAGAGCTGACCAAGACCCTACTCCACCTCCACATGGTGGTCCTGGAAACAGGCTGCATGACTGCAGTCTGGCTGAGGAGTAGGGATCGAAGACGGAAGGCAAACCCGGTCCCAAAAAATGCCGCACGGAAGTCGGATGTGTTGGCCGAAATGCGCAAATACCGCAGCTTCGCTGTAAACGGACACAACGCAACCAACGTCCTTTTCAGGACGAACGAGGAAGAAGATCGGGTCCTTTCTTTTAATATTTGATCTAATGTTGCTACCTGTCTTTGCATACTGGTCTGCTTTGTCATATTTCCTTTCTAATATCAGAATGTCCATGGCTAAAATACTTTACATCCCTCTCACTGTAAAACTGCTGCTTTAAACTTTTTGCCACCTATACCTGGTCGTTTTTGCATATAGTGTTAGAAGTTTGCTAGTAACACAGTTGTTGGTCTTTCTGGTTGAGCATCTTAATAAAAATAGTCTTGCTTGCTTGCTTTTATCCCCGATGAGGGTGCGAGTAGCTAGACTCTTATACCCTTGGCACACAGGCAGCTTGGTATGGCGGTGGCGCAGCCACCGCCACGCCTCTGCATACGGTCCGTGTTGCCACACGGCCAGAAAGCCACCCATCGTGCCCCCAAGCGATGAGTGAGCAACCCGCCGTGCATCTATGCACTGTTTGGGGAGTGGTTTGGGCTTTTTTTTCACCCCAGGGAGCATCCTAGACTCAGACCAGGCTACACCAGGCCCACTATGGCGTGTGTGTACTGACCCGAGGTTTGATAGCTCTCTACCCTGCAAAGGGGGTATAGCTCCGAGACAAGACTGACACGAGCAATCAGTCAAAGGTGGGCTTTGTTGCAACCCCAGGGAACCTCTTATCGGGTAGCGAGGGTGCAATGCCACGAGAAAAGAGGTTCTCTACCCTGCAAAGGGGGTTATATCTCCGTGACTAGACGTATCGAGGCGTAGGCGCAGCCGGCGCCAAGCCTCTACCACTCTTGAGCTGTATTACCAAGAAGACGGACAGCTCTTGCACACCCGAATCGGGAAGACCCGGGCCCGAGAAAACGCAGTCTCGATAGGACACTGCTCTGCTCATCAATGGCGTAGCAGCAACCGAGCCTCTACGTTATCTAGACGGACACAGTCACATTGCACTGCCTCTACTTTACTGGGAAGACCCGGAAACCGGGTCCACACACAGTCTTGAGAGGACAAAGATCGCCTTTGGGGAAATGAAACGCTTGCCCCCACTCTTGACGAGGGCAACGAAATGTCGGAACGCTTGCCCCCCACTAAAAATAGTCTTCACAGTGAGTACATGCATTCGCTGTTATGCTTTAGTTTGGACACCATAAAACATTGAAAACCAGAGATGAGAAAAGAAATTTAAAAATAAAACGAAAGATAGAAAGTCCCCTAGGTTAAAGGAAATACATTTAGTGAACAATACAGGCATACCTCAGAGATATTGCGGGTTCAGTTCCAGACCACCGCAATAAAGCGAATATCGCAATAAAACGGGTCATACCCTTTTTTTTGGCTTCCCAGTAGAGATGGCTACAATGCTTCGAAACAGCAGAATGTCCGAAAGATTCGACACACAGCCTGCTTGTTGTTTCGACATAGTTTCAGTTCCTGTCTGCCTCGCTGTTTTGCAGAGACACACTGTCTCACCATCCGTGGGCCTTTGTAAAATTTGAGTGAACCGTCCGGAACATTAGTATGGAATATCAAACGTCATATTTTTCAGGGATGTGTTATGATGACTTGATTTTACAAGTGATATTATTTTTGCTGAGAAGTTATAGACACTGGAAATTGTATCAGTGCTGCAGTTGTCAATGTTTTAGGCACTATGTTAAAGTTGAAAGTGTTCGTATAAATGTAATGGACACTTTATTAGCTCTGCTGATATCTGTGTACTCGGTGTGGATTTGAATCATTGTCTACCAAAACTAGCTTACTCTAGTTTGATATCATGTGTTATTATTATTGTTGTTTTTTTTATTATTTTCACATATACTGCAGCTATCATCATATCTCCGTTTTATGTCATCATAATGAAGACTTGTATAAAAAATATTGAATTGTGGTCACACGACAGTAGCGCGCAAGGAAAAACAGTTCATGTATAGTAATGTATACTGTCTATTAGAGACTTCTTTCTCCCCGATACGGGCAATAGTGCCGTTGTGTCGATACACTGTTTCGACAGTTTAAATCACCGAGCCGACTGTCTTGAAACAGCGGAGTGTGTCGATTTGCCCACCTCTACTTCCCAGTGCATAAAAGCCTAAAATCATGTTTACACTATATTAAGTGCGCAATAGCTCTAAAAAAAAAAAAAACAATGTACTGTAAAATTAAATGAAAAATACTTTATTACTAAAAACAAATGCTAATCTTCATCATCTGAACCTTTAGCGAATCGTAATATTTTTGCTGGTGGAGAGCCAAAATCTATCGGAAGAAGAAGGCACGTTCTAATAAATAAACATTATGGCCTACTCTTTATGATTTCCAACTGCTGTTGGATTTTTAACGTGTGCAACTTGTGCAAGGCTAGGCATCCGATCTCGCTACCCATGAGACCACTGGTTCTGAAAAAAATTTCCATAAATTATATTCCCTCTATTGGGAATCAAACCTGGTACCGGTACCTCTAGAATTCGAGGCGGACACCAAACCTCTTAGTCACTCTGACCCTGGAGATGTCATAAAGGTGCTGGCTAAATCTGTCTCCAAGTCTTTTACCTATTTGGCCAATATTGGTTTTGCTGCAATGTTTGCATATGATTGTATAAATGACATTGCAAGACTCACATGTGAAGCTATTGGTGATGGTGAGAGTGGCCTCATGAAGACACCTTGCGGGTTTGGATGACATGCTTGCAAATCATGAACGTCCAACCACAAGGTAGTGTGCCAACGTGACTGGCAATCTTAGTTGGGAGACGGCGGTGAGCAAGATCCTTCAGGTTCTTGTCACGTCTATAAGCCACCAAAGGTGCCTCACCAAACACTTCTCGGGTCACATAATCTGTTTGGAGAATAGGTAAGTGGCAGAAAAGGATCTTCTTTTCAGTGCTGTGAGGGTGATAGGTCAAGATTATGATTAATTTGACTATCGGAAGTGAATTTGTAGTGGGTATTGACATCCTCCTGACGGGAGATGGAGAGAACCCATTGGTGAGAACATGTTCTGGACAGTCTTCCTTGGAAGAAATCTAACATCTCATTGGCTTGGAAGTCGTAGTCTTGGCATAAATGGCGGAGGCAGAGAAGTTGGGAAAATGGAAGGAGTCATGACAGGTCAGAGGATGAGAAGTATACAGAATGTAGCTATGGGCATCTGTTGGCTTGAAGTATACAGGTACTGAGGTATTAACTTGCTAGGGGGCGTGATAGTAACAGTAATGTCAAGAAAGTCGACAGATACTGTAGAGATGTGGGAGGTAAACTTGGTGGAATGGAAGTGGTTGACAAAGTCGATGAAGCGGGATAAATCAGCCTCTGACATCTGAGACCTATGCCATCAGCGATGTATCTGCAATAGATCCCGAAGTATTGTTGCCATAACTGATGCTCCAAATGGCCCATGAAAAGGCAGGCATAGCTGGGACCTATCTTAAGTCCCATAGCAACACCACTAATTTGGTCAAAGAACTGACCATTAAATTCAAAGGAATTGAAATGAAGGACCAGTTCAGCAAGATGGAGAAGACAGAGTGTCTATGGCTATAGAAGGATAAGTGTGCTGGTCAAGAAAGAACCGAAGAGCTCGCAGGCCATCAGAGTGGGGAATGGAGGTATACTAGAGAACAGATGTCAAACGAGTGGTCTGCTAAGACTAGTAAGAGTCAGATAGAGAAGGTTATGAGTAATATGAGAACATGGTTAGTGTCTTTGACGAATGAGGGAAGATTCTCAACGACAGGCTGGAAAATGCTATCGAGGAAGTCAGGGATGTATTCAGTATAACATGCAAGCTGAGACAATGGGTCTGCCAGGGTTGTCGAGCTTATGAATTTTGGGAAGCATGTAGAATACATGCCAAAGAACTTTCATGAAGATGGGGAACAGAGCCTTACTGGTGATGAGCTGTTTAATGGTGCTGTGTACAAGGCGATTGTTGGAGACGTGGCATCATTGGTCAGCTAATTATTACCTTCTTATAACTTATAAGTATAGCTCCTCCTTTGCATGGGACTCTGCAGATGTGAGATGGGAATAATGCAATTGCAGACCTGCTGAATATTATGGAAGGTTGCTCTTGATATACAGCTAAAGGGCGTGTAAAGCCCCAGGAGAGAGTGTAAAGGGAGAATTTGTTAAGTGAGAAAAATGTGCGAAGATGTTGGATTCAGACTGAGACTGCCGTCTTCCTGCCTCAAGTGGAACTTCAAGTCTCATCTGGCAGTGAAACACAATGGACATCCTGGAGATTTTTTTTTCTCAATTTGAAGACTTTCTTAAGCCTTCTATCCAACACAAAACTAAGAATTTTAACCCAAATGTCAAGGCAGTTATTACTGGATACCTCTCACACATGGAGAACAAAAAATTAAACACAACCAGATTTGACTTTACAATAAATTGGCACTTTCACAGAACAGAAAGATTGAGATGGTATGACAGGATCCCCCAATGTTGAACTGATAAAGAACCAAATAACACTACAGGGGTGAGGGAAGAGACAGGATGTTTCAGACACATGAGGAAACCAGCTAATGGCATTACACTGGTATATACACATTTTGGTGCCTTAAATTTGATAGCTGTTCTTCGGTAATTTTTGGTTGCTGATTCCAAAAATGTAATCAGATTTTTTTCTATCAGCTCTAGTTTTTGAGATACGGTAACTAAGAATGACCATATTAGTAGGGCAATTGTTATGTACAATCCTAGAGTTAGGTGCTATCAGTGGCATTTTGACTTTAGTCTGCATTCATATTACAGTATATGTAATTACTGTGCATATATTACCAAAAATGTAATAAAACTTTATCACTAGCACTTGTTTAGTCAACACGCAAAAAGGATCTTTTCGAGGTCTTCCTGGAATGTGATATGCCCGGACAGTCACGCTTAAGGGTCCAACAGTAATCTGCCATCATGTGGGCATCCCAAAGTCCCTGGTATCTCTCTTCCATTGTTGTTATATCTTGGTGAAATCTTTCACCTTGCTCCTCACTAAAGTCGCCAAGATTCTCCGGAAATAAATGTAAATGGTTATGGAGGTAGTGCAATTTTATGCTCATGTTGCATCCAAGTTCACAAAAACTCAACAGCATGTTTCCAACTAATTCAGAATAATTGTCTGCTTTAAAGTTACCCAGAAAGTTTTGCACAACTAAAACAAATGATGACCAGGCTGTGGACTCTGTTTTGTTCATGGAATCAATAAAATTTGGATCGTTTATTAACTTTCTAATTTCAGGTCCATCAAAAATTCCAGCTTTAAGTTTGTCTATGCTCAATTCTGGAAACTTTCTGCATAAGTAATTAAAACAGGTACCATCTTTGTTCAGTGCCTTAACAAATTGCTTCATCAAGCCAAGCTTTATAAATTTATATGTAATGGTGGCAGTAGAACTCTTTTTAGATCAATGAGAGGCTTATTGACAATATTTTTTTCTCCAACTTTAAATTCATCCCTCAACGGCCAGTTTCTTTGTCCAGTGCATATCTTTTGCCCTGCTATCCCACAAACATATAAAGCATGGATATTTGGTGAATTCCATTTGCTGGCCAAGCAAGAAGTTCATCATTTTAAGATCTACACAAACCATCCAGTTATGTTCTAAATACTTCAATTTTTCCAGAACTGTGCTTATTGTAGCATACTCCTCCTCCTTCATTGTAGTAGAATGAGCAATTGGAATTGAGCCATATTTGTTACCATTGTGTAAGAGAACACCCTTCAAACTTCTTTTAGAGCTGTCAATGAAAAGTTGCCACTCATCTGATGTATAACTTACACCCATTTTGTTAACAAGACCTCCTACATTAGTACAAAACACAAGGTTGTTTTCTTTACAAAAGAATGGAATAAAACCTTGCTCTCTGCTGCGATAAAATGTAACCTTTGTTTCAGCAGTCAGCAATTTTTTTTTTTTCAATTTTGAAGCCAAAAGTTCTGAAGATTCCTTGGAGAGATATAAATCTCGGATTAGATCATTTAGTTCAAGCTGGTCAAAGCGTTGAGCATCTGAAAAATCATCTTTGAAATCACTATCACTTGTCGTTCCACATGCCACTGCTGTCTCATCTTCTAGCAGGGAATCCGAAATCTGACTGAAAGTTGGAATTGGTATGTCATCTCCGTGTGGAACAGGTCGCCTAGCAGAATCTAAATCTGGATATTTCAACTTTTTGTGATTTTTTCCATTAATTCCCTTAATATTCATAACACAGAAATAACAGTCATCATAGTGGTTCTTGGGCTCTCTCCAAACCATTGGAATTCCAAATTTTAAACATTTTCTTTTCCCACAAGTCCACTGTCGCAGGTGTTCAACACGTTTTGCAAACAATATGAGGAGCCAAAGACTTGTCCTGGTCACCTAGTTTTACTTTAAAGTAAGCAAAGTATGCCTTTTTCACAAAAAACAGTAATATGCTTCCTATGTTCTTCTTTGAAAGTGTACTCTCCACAAATATAACAAAATAAATGCGGTGAAAGAAAACATGCTCTTCTTGAAGATGATGCCATTCTCTGTTTGAAGTGTAATAAAATAAGTAGCATACTAACATGCATGCAGTGGCTTAAAATCTAAAAAAGGCAATTCTGGGAAGATTCTTGGAAAACTGAGAGTAAACAAGCAGTTTTCTTTTGTAAAGGACTAGACAGCAATAGTTTTTTTTTTACATCTCAAAAACTAAAGCTGCTACAGACAAGTAAATGTGATATTTGGATTGAGCAGGCCTCATTTATGTACAATCAAGAGTAAAATTTTTTTTTTTTTGGGTAGGGCTGTGTTATTAAGGAGTTTGTTTTTAAATCAGTAGTGTAAAAGAACACATGGAAAGACCTTGAATGGATGGTACAGGACTGGAAAGCTTAGCATGAATTTGCAGGAAACTGTAGGATATTGAATAAGCTTGATTCAGGTCATCTGTCAACTTACACGTGCTACTTTTACCATAAAGCACTCAGAGACGAGCAACAACTGATGTACCGTTAAAATGTTTTATTAAGACTTTTATTTCAACATGTATGACAAAAAAATAAAGTACACAAACTTGCCGACTTGCATGCACACACTTACATACTCTGTTAAAAACAGTAACCATATTATTTTGCTAAATTAATGACACTTTTTCATATAAATGCAAAATTTACACAAACATTTACTTCCGGTAATGTGAAATATGTGCCACTTGTAAAGATATTAACCATCCCACTCTTTAATTCTCGCGTCGTTCAACGTGACGATGGCATCTGTTGGGCAGCACAAAAATCCTATTACAGAAACTATGGAATCAACAGAAAAGATGCTTGTTGTGAAAGTATAAACGAAAGATAAAAACAGCACCTCAAAAATTACAATAAATAAAACGATGTATTAAAATCCACATAAATTACCAACACTGACACAACTTGAAACAAAGATGTGACACCAAGAGGAAAATGATGCTGCATTTGGCTCGCCCTGTCAAAGTTGACCGTCGGTGAATAATTTAAAACATAGCCACAAGTAAAGAAATGAGCAATCAAGGACATATATTATTTTAATATTCAATCATCCAAATGTGGTTATCATTGGAGGTAATAAAGTTTAATAAACTGTTATTTGTGCCCTTACAGCAAAAGTTTTACAAGAACACACTTCATCCCTTTAATATAAATCCAGTGGACATGAAATAAACTATCCACAATTTTTGTTTAGGGCTGTCATTACATAGTTTTATGATCTTAAAAACATGATTTATGCCCGCTCCCCTCGAATTCGTCTTGCCAGCTGGATATCTTTGGGCATGATAGTCACGCGCTTTGCATGGATGGCACACAAGTTTGTATCTTCAAACAGACCAACCAAGTAAGCCTCGCTGGCCTCCTGAAAAAAAAAAAAAACATATAACCATTTAATTTGTACTTGAGAGAATGATTGGTTTTAACTTCCCGATACTATGTCCTGCAGATTATTTAGTTTCTACATGGTGCACTGAAACATTTCAATTAATAGACAATCTGTATTTACATGTCTCACCAACACAGTACAGGGCTGCTTGGAATGAAGCTTCAACCAATTAGATATAGCTGAGACGATCGATCTCCGTTTTACGGCCGGCCTTTCTAAGAGGCCGAAGACGGTATCCGTGTCAATAGCTAAAGATTTAACATTATTTACATACTTTTCTTCCCATAAAAGAGTTCTAATGCCATTTTCGGTACGGTACACCTCGTGTTTGAAAATATTGGAATACTCAAATTTGTGTGAAATATTGATCGATTTTGATTAAATTTAGTAGGGGTCATTAGTCGAAAAAAAAATTTTTTTTGTCTGTCTGAGAATGGCTTTGTGTTCAAATGGTCGTTCGAAAAGATTATCAGCTGAACATGCATCACAGCTTATTAAATCATGGATTGATAATGACAGTGATGAATTCTCGAGCATGGATAGTTCGGATGACGCTGAATTTAGCGATACATTAGCAGATTCTGAGGACAAGGGGGCGTGTCCCTTGGATGGACCTAGTTATAGAACTGGTAGGGGATTCTAAAAAGGAAAGGTAAATGCCATAAAAACGAAAGAAGATAGATCTAGATCACAGCTGAGATCGGTAATCACTGAACCTGGTAATGCTGAGCTTCAGAACAACATTATTGAACAGGAGGTTGAATGGAATGAAGTTCACTTCGTTCCACCTCAGGGCAGAACTCCTGGTGTGAATCCAGATATTGTCCCCGAAAACTCACCAGCACTTTTTTGCCTCAAAGCCCTTTTTACAGAGGAAATATTGGAAGAACTTGTTGTGTCTGTCAATGATTATGCTGATCACCTCTGTCAGTCAAAAGCTGCAACTGCGAGCACAAGTTCTGTTTATCGCAACTGGCATCCAATGACATTACATGAACTTTACAGGTTTTTTTCTATCATAGCCATGGGCATTGTCAAAAAACCAAAAATGAGTGATTACTGGTCTCCGGAGCCTTACATACAGACTCCTTGGTTCAGGCAGATTATTTACAAGGGACAGGTTTCAAGCATTGTATCACACAATGTTCCATGTAAGTGATGTTGACGTGCAGGGAAAAGCAAAAATTGAGCTGTTTCTGCAGAAACTCCTAACATGATTTCAGGAGGCATGTTATCCCTACAAAGAGCTGTCTTTAGATGAAATGGTGATAGGGTGGAAAGGCAGGTGGGCACATAAAATGCTCAAAGCCTAAGAAATATGTCAAGACCTTCGGCCTTTGTGACAGTAGTACTGGTTACATTGTCAATTTGTTGATTTACTTTGGTGCCAATACATCATACAGTCCTGAGCTAGATGTAAAGAGCCAACAAGCCATCAAAGTCTTTGATACACTGCTAAAACCTTGTGGAAAAGGTCAGCATATTTATGCAGATCGTTACTACACAAGTTTTGCATTGCTGCAATATCTTACCGACAACAATCAGTATTTTACTGGAACTGTAAATATAAATCGTAAAAATTTTCCAAAGGCGCTGAAGACTACAAAACGGATGCATCTCCAGATGAAATGGTTTCTCGATCTAGAAAGTAAATTTCTTTGTGTAATGTTTAGAGACAAAAAGGCAAAAAAGTCATGCATTCTAGTGTCAAGTTCTGCAACTGTGGAAACCAAAGAAATCACAAATCATTTCGGCGAAAGAAAGCACAAACCCGCTATGATTGATGACTACAACCAACGAATGAATGGATGTGACAAGGTTGACCAGTGTGTAACAACCTATGGAACATTCAACAGAAGAACCAGAAAGTGGTAGAAGAAAATTTTCTTTTGGATCTTTGAAGTTTCCCAGTTGAATGCTTTTGTGTTGTTTGCACTCAGCAGATCAAATAATTCAAAGAAGCAGACCCTACTGCAGTTCAAGAATGAGTTTACAGAACTTAGTCTTCTTGCTTCTGATATTATCCAGAATATTCCACACAGAGTAACCCATGCAAATCAACACATCAGTCCGTTGAACCGTCTGTGTGGAACCAGACACATTGTAAAAAAAATCAAAATTTCTGCGCAGGTGCGTCATTTGTAGCACCCCTCAAGACAAATTTTCAATTGTAATAAAAATAGTATTTATGAAAAGAAGCAGCTAAAACTTTTCTTCATTATGTGAATGTACTTTCAAATGGAAGTAGTTTTAGGAGTTTCTGACTTCAAATTGGATTATTTTTGTGGGTAAGTACAGTACAACTCTTTTTCAAATTTTTAAATATTTGTAAACTGTCCTGCACTCTGTACTGTATAGGCTGCATGCATGTTTAAAATCATTCAATATTTCAGTTAGATGCATGTCAAAAGGGTTTCTTTTCTCCACATTTTAATATATATCATTTTATGTTATTATAAATAAATTATTTAATGCAAATTCAGTAATATTAGTCATGTCTGTAAATATAGGCTTAAAATATTTTTGGGCTTTGTCTAAATCAGTGTTTCTCAACGGGGGCGGTACCGCCCCCTGGGGGTCATTTTCAAGATGTCTGGGGGCGTTCTGATGGGTCGCAACGATTGGGGTTCGCTACTTCCATTCAGGGGGGCGTTGTGTACATTTTTACAAGAATCAATATGAAACAATTACAAAAGATATTCCCCGTCGCATAGCTTGTAACACGATAGTTTTTATTTGCTCTGCGTCCCATGGAGTGTTTCAAGGATTCCAAACGCAAAATTTTAGTACCTGGGATGTTACCATTGTCAGGAGACAGTAGAGTTTTGGATTCAATCAAAGAAGAATTTAGAATCGAAAGAGAAGTATTGCGAAAGTATTGTGGCCTATCTTTCACATATATTTGAAAAGTTAAATGAGGTTCTTCTTAAGCTACAAGGAAATGATATCAGTCTGATTAAAGTGAAAGGAATTATCATGGGGTTCATCAACAAATTGACATATAAAAATAATAGTCGCCGAGAACTTTCTCATTTTCCATGTTTACTGCAGTTAGGTGGGGACAGGCTTAAAGATTCAGATTTAGAGGTTTATTGCAGTCATTCTGACGCTATTAAAAATGATATGAGCATAAGATTTAAAGACTTACAAGAACTAATAATACTGGATTGGGTGATTAATCTGTTTGAATCAGACGTGGAACAAGTTAGTCAACATTTACAAGAAGAATTAATTGAGCTACAAAATGACTTCGAGGCAAAAGCACGATTCAGTCACACACATTACGAAAAGATTTTGATCCAGCAGAGGCTTGCGTATCCCGTTCTTTGGTGTGAAACTAAATTGCTAATTACAGCATTCCCAACATCATATTTGGTAGAGAAGGGGTTCAGTGCAGTAGTGTTGCTACTACAAAAGCAATGAAACCGAGCGCAAGGATCTCATTAAGCTTCATTAGTAAGTGAATTTTTATATAATTATATCATTATTATCAACTAATAATTTTTTCATGTTTAAAGTGGTTACATAAGGAGAGGCTTAAATATTCAGCTTTGAAGACATATATGCAGTCATTTAGGCGCTATTAAAATGATATGATTATGATAGTTATAGAGTTGTAAGAACTAATTTTATATCATTTTCTCTGCCAATTTGTAATTCAAGGATAATGAACTTGTGGTGTATATAATTACGTACTTAAACACATATTTAATATAACTACGCTTTTATAAATGTGCTTTCTCTCTTTCTTTATATTAGAAGAAAATATAACTCATCAACTGCATTGCTTTTTTAAAAGTATGATGGAATATATGTATATGTTTGTGTATACACGATAAAGAGCAAGGGGGTGCTAAAAGGGTGGGGGGGGGGGGGCTTTTTAAAATATTAGTTGTCAAAAGGGGGCGTTGCTACTATCAGGGTTGAGAAACACTGGTCTAAATATACCAAAAAATTTCAAATTATTATAAAAACTTTATTTGTGCTCAGAAACAACTGCAACTTTCCTACATTATGTGAAAATGGATGTAGTTTAAAATAAAAGTAGTTTTAGGGGTTGAAGTTTACCATAATTAATTACAAATATTGATAAGTACAATTTTATTTTAAAATTTTTCTGCACTCATTACTGTATATGATGAATGCATGTTTAAAACCACTGAACAATTTAGTTAAGTGCATGATATAGGGGTTTCATTTCTTCACATTTGGTATATTATATAACACTTTGTTATCTTTATAAATAAATTATTTAATGCAAAATCTAAAAGTATTCATGTCTAAAAATGTACTCTCTGAAATTAGCTCGTAAAAACATGGTTTTTGAGCTCGTATACTAAGAGTTAATCCACCAACAGAAGGCAATATGCAATTATGCCCAAGGCTACTAAACATATTAGTAGATGTGTTCTGTGTTCAGGCACAAACAGATGAGGTATAAGTAACTACATTATGCCTGAGAAAAATAGGAAGCTCGTGTAACGTATCAAGAAGACAAAGTATTGTCAGTTAATGGCACTAGCTGTTAGCAGGAATTGTGTTTTTAATTTTAACTTCAGCTCTACGGGACCTTTGTTTTAAAGTTTAGTGTATGTGAACAATAAGTGAATCCAGTGTAGAACCTTACTGTCACCAATATGGTTTATTAAAGGTTCTGCAAGCTGTGTCGGCCCAAGACGTCCCCGTTTGTTTCTCCTACATAAATACTATATTATGATGTTAGAACATATATATAAATAATAAATATGGTATGAAATCAGTTTTACAAGTAAACGGTACACATGAAACAAGGGACATTTCGGGTTTTACCCTTCGTCAGCCACAGTTATGAACAGGTGACAAGGACAAGAACTACATATAGGTGCTACAAAAATCAACGATGATGAGGAAATCGCCAAATGAGCGATACAAGCAGATGAAGTGACGGTGATGAGCGAAACGATAACAGTAATAACGCAAGAAAATCGTAAAACCAGATAGACATGTCGAAACAGGAAAGTAAATAATCGACGAAGCGAAGACAGAAATGAACAACACTATTAAAACAAGTAAAAAATCACTTAGCTGGATCCCAGAAAGAAACATTCAAGATGGCTGAAAAAATGAGGCGTCATGTGGAAGTGACATATGAGCTAGTGACGGCTGAGAAAAGATAATTGAGGAAACGAAACGAACCAAAGCCAAAACAAGGATAGAAAGGAAAATAACGACAGAAGAAATAAAGTATGAAACAGAGACAGAAGCCACCAGAATTATGCAAAATGATGCTGGACATTCAAGCCAGCAGGAGATAAAACGCCCACTTGAAAAATGAGACCATTCTCCAACGAGAAGCAAGTTCGGTCGTCGCCAGCACATGACAGGAGGGCAGTGACATGAATGTCAGAGTTACCTGAATGGTCAGGGCTATTGAAGTGAAGGGCCACCTGTAAATGTTTGTCATGATAGATGTCATTCAAGTGCTCACGAAACCTGTCTGCCAGTTTCACCAATATAGGTCATGTCACACCTCTTGCAGATGATAGCATAAATCAGGTTTCTGGATTCGCACGTGAAAGACTCCCCAATGGTAAATTTACCGTTAGGAAAGGAGACTGCGTTTGGAGTATGTAGCGTAGCAAATGTTGCGTAAGTATTATATGTGTTGATAAATGTTCTGTGGAGGATGTCGCATTTGCCACACAACGTTGAGGGTGTTGTATTTCATCTGCTTCTCTAAAGGTATAACAATCCTGGCCTTTGCAGAGTAGTGTGCCACCCTCAGACACCAGGGATGATGAGGCGTAGTAACTTGGTGTCTTTTGTCTGGTATAAGTGTGTAGGATGTAGATGTGTATTCAGACAGTGAGCATTACAAGCAAGGCAATCCACACAAGGACGTCACGTTAACTCACGACGTGAAAAGTCAATGATGCTTGCAACAGCTAGTGACGGTTTTGTATAATTTATTATAAACGCCACAATGACGAAGTGTGTAGACATAAACAAGCAGGTACATCATAGGTACGATCAAACAGTCATTATTACATATGTAGACAATTCAACTGGCACAGCAGACAGCATCAAAATAATGTGCATCATCTGCCTTTTAGGATATCGTAAAGCCGCTGTACATGTAGTCAGGTAGTAAACTTCCCCTTTCCATAAGAGCTAGAAGATATCAACTAGGAGATTAAAGATGGTCTCCTCGATTTGACCTCAACAAGACAGGCATGTCTTTTGAGCGCCACATTATCGTCCTCTATTGTCCAGCAAACAGCAAAGGTATCAAACCTAGATCCATCAACAAAGTTCAGGAAGCAGATAGTCCGTAGGACAGGCATCAATCGATGCATGACAATCTAAGTGGATCGTGAGCTGAGCAAACTAGTCATATCGTAGACTTTAGAATAAGGCAGGCTAAGCAAAAGTCAACATCACAAGATGGCGATAAAGTTACTCAGCCAAAAAAGGGATTTAATTACCTGTTCATAAGGAATTAAATGAATAATCACATATGCCTCCAGGCATTAGGAATAACACAGAGATATATCATCTCAAGATAGGAACAACAATCATGAGGACTCCTTCCTGAATAAACTAAGCGAAGACTAGCACATAGCTACGTCTCGCCTTCACAGCTTCTCAGCACAGACTGACCTGGGCGAAATCGTTTTTAACCAACGCCACAAAAAGGGACATGCGGCGCGAATCGAATACAACTCAAATTTACGAAATGAAGAATGTTTACAATGTTCGACTTAAGACCTATTACCTTAAAAGGAAATGAATCTTGAAACATTGCGATTGCCAACTGTTTTCAAAGAACTGACGAGTGAGTTAAGATTAACTTTCCAGTGCAGGATTTAGCTGAGTCTAGTCTTGGGAGTGATATGTGTGTTTTTGTTAGTAAATGACGGTCCCTGATCCAACAAATGTGAACTAGTTGAGGTTAAGTCAGCAGGACAGCATCTCAAATTATTTTCTGGTCCTCTTCACCAACAGGCATGTAAGTTCTTGGACCATTATACTGCAGCACAGCAATTCTTCATCACAGAAACCATTAAAATACTGCTAGCTGAATTGTGTGTGCAGTATTTGAATGACATCACAGTTTTTAATCACTCAGAAAACAATTATCCTATTTATAAAATCTCAGCTTTTTCTGTCAGTGTGTAACGCTAAGGGATGCAACTTTGGTTGAAAGTTAGACATTAATTGTATTGTTTCCTTTATATCTTCTTCTTCTTCTTCCATCCTTAGCCATCAACCGGCATAGCAGTATGTGGCCAGTACGCCTAGTGGCGTCTTAGGGCAACAACAAATTGATCGATCTATCGCTGTTTCCACCACGCCTAGTGGCGTCTTTGTGGAACAAAAACAGACCAAACAATCTATCATTGTTTCCGTAATCAGATTGGTTGGCAAGCAGGTGATCAGCCCACTGTGCGAAGTTTTTACGGGATGGGGTAAACAGCCCCATGCCCATACCCTCCTTAGTCGCTTTTTACGACATGCGTGGTAGGGTGCAGTGTTACTATTCTTTGCTCCCCTTTTGGGCCCCGGTAACACACGGGTGTCCTTTATATCTACTCTCCCGAAAATAGTAACACTTACCAAAGAAGAATGCACAAATGACGGTGTGTATGGAAAGAAGTCAACAACACAACTGATAAACAGTACATGAACTGGAAACAGGAAGATGCGGAGATCCATGATTTAAGTTGTACCAGATTAAAACAACAGAAAATCAAGATGCTCTTCTGTCATGTTCAGACTTTTAACATCAGATGTAAAACAAATATTTTGATTTTTTTAAATACTTTTGAACAAGTAAAATTGCCATTAGGTATTGGTGCTTTTGAATTTAATTTCCGTCTTATGACGGGCTTTTACACTAGTGTGGTAATAATGCTCCATGTGATAATACAGTATTACACATGCCAGTGCAATTAGTAATATAAATTGCGTATAACTGTCTGGTATTTCCAAGTGACTGGCACATCTAAACTTCCATACCTGCAAGGCTCCTATAGCTGCACTTTGAAATCGAAGGTCTGTCTTGAAGTCTTGGGCTATTTCTCGGACAAGTCTCTGGAAGGGCAATTTTCTGATAAGCAGTTCGGTGGACTTCTGATAACGACGAATTTCTCTCAGAGCAACAGTACCAGGTCTGTAGCGATGTGGTTTCTTCACACCTCCAGTTGATGGGGCACTTTTTCTTGCTGCTTTTGTTGCCAGCTGCTTTCTGGGGGCTTTACCACCAGTGGATTTACGAGCAGTTTGCTTTGTTCTTGCCATGGTAAAAATCTGCCAAGAAAACAATACCAATGAAGCCTTTGTTTCTATGCCTTTCCCTTTACTTACTAAAGCAGGTGACCTACTGCACAGAAAACAGTCACCTGTCAGTTCTGCTTAATATTAAAAATAAAACTGCTTTCTGGATGAGCACAGGAACTTTCAGTGAACACAAACAGCTGATGGATTCTGTATTAACTGATACTATGCTAATGAAATTAGGACAGCAACAAAGTGCCAGTCCCATGCACAACCCCATATTAATCACCTTCTACAACACACCTGAGGGTGTGGCCAGTCTCATGCACAACCCCATATTAATCACCTTCTACAACACACCTGAGGGTGTGGCCAGTCTCATGCACAACCCCACATTAATCACCTTCTACAACACACCTGAGGGTGTGGCCAGTCCCATGCACAACCCCATATTAATCACCTTCTATAACACACCTGAGGGTGTGACCAGTCCCATGCACAACCCCATATTAATCACCTTCTATAACACACCTCAGGGTGCAATAGTCCTATTCTCACCAGAGACCCCAGTAACACAGAGCATCGTTCATTTTGGGATGTTAGCAGACGTTTCTCTTCACAGCTTTTTATACCTTTTAAGTTAACGAAAACCGCAATATTTAAAATATATTTATTAAAGGTATTTTTTATAGCTTTCATTCGAAACTAAGCAATTTCGGGTTGCTAGGCTACCACCCTATTTTTGACTATATGCTGTGTCCTAAAAACCTAACCACCATGTAAGAAGCAATCGACCTGTACTCAGTTTTCACCAGCAGTGCCAAGGAAACCAAGAAGGTATAACAACTAAAACTTAACAGAAGTCTAATGTCCAGAGAAGAAAACCAAGAAGGTATAACAACTAAAACTTAACAGATGTCTAATGTCCAGAGAAGAAAATCCAATATGCTTAGGAGTGAAGCCTGAGAGACAACTACTGCTCAAAAGAGTTCATGCACAGAAAGAAAGATTAGACCAGTAGGCACCCGAACCTAGTTTAATACCATGCATGAACCAGCTGGGAAACAAAAAAAAAGGACATTTCAGACAGCTGTACCTGGGATACATCTGATCAGTCATGGAACATAACCTGCCATTGCAGTTGGCAATGAGTAAAACTAGCAGTAAGAACTGGGCATCCAAATCCCTGCTCTTGTCAAGCCACTACATGAATGCCCTACATGTGTTTTTAAAAATCACCTAACCTGAGTCACCAGCTGTCATAGTTCCTAGCACATTGTCAAGGCAATAGTTCCTAGCACATTGTCAAGGCCTAGAAAAGTAAAGTCACTGAGTACACCATAATAAAAGACAGTCCCAGTTGGTGAATTTGGAATTGTTGGTTAAACTTAATAAAAAGTCAAACAGAGAGAGAAAAACAAAAAAGTAGGCTTAACTCTTACTATACGTGAGCTAAAACCGCGTTTTTACGCGCTAGTCTTGCTATCATTACCGTCGCGCGCCACTTGAACTGGCGAGCCGTAAAATTGGTACTAAACCCGCGCCACTTCACGGGGCTTGCCGGATAGTAAGAGTTAATAAGGAGTCAAAGGTGATGTGTATGAAAGAACTAAAAAATATAACTTAATGTCACAAATCACTGGCTCCCTCAGACAAGAACTCTGACCCCGAGTTAAACATGTGTTGGCAGCCTCAGTGACCTTAACTCCAATCACTCCATCACTCACCCTAATGAAACGGTTCGGTGACAATAAGGAGTCAAAGATGGTGGGCATGAGAGAAAAACAAAGTTCTAAGGAAACTAAAGAAATGTGAAATTATGGCTACACCTGACAAAACAAATGCATAAAAAAAACAAAGGACAAACATCAGCTCAAGGAAAGTGCACCAGGAAGATTCTTCTTCTTCTTCTTCTTCCATCCTTAGCCACCAACCGGCAAAGCAGTATGTGGCCAGTACGCCTAGTGGCGTCTTAGGGCAACAACAAATTGATCAATCTATCGCTGTTTCCACCACGCCTAGTGGCGTCTTTGTGGAACAGAAACAGACCAAACAATCTGTCGTTGTTTCCGTAATCAGATTGGTTGGCAAGCAGGTGATCAGCCCACTGTGCAAAGTTTTTACGGGATGGGGTAAACAGCCCCATGCCCAACCCTCCTTAGTCGCTTTTTACGACATGCGTGGTAGGGTGCAGTGTTACTATTCTTTGCTCCCCTTTCGGGCCCCGGCAACACACGGGTGACCAGGAAGATTAACAGCAAGAAAAGATTCACACTTGACTGTGTGGTTGCCCAAATCTTGGTTGAAACACACTTGGCTGTATGGTTGCCCAAATCTTGGTTGAAACACACTTGACTGTGTGGTCGCCCAAATCTTGGTTGAAAGACACTTGACTGTGTGGTTGCCCAAATCTTGGTTGAAACACACTTGGCTGTGTGGTCACCCAAATCTTGGTTGAAACACACTTGGCTGTGTGGTCGCCCAAATCTTGGTTGAAACACATTTGACTGTGTGGTTGCCCAAATCTTGGTTGAAACACACTTGACTGTGTGGTCGCCCAAATCTTGGTTGAAACACACTTGGCTGTGTGGTTGCCCATGCTGTCATCACCTTCTTGAAATTAGGGTTTGGGTTATGAAGGTGAGTAGTAGTAGTATAGTAAATTAAGAGTACTATTTAAGTATTTATTTCAAGACGATGCATTTAAGGATCTAGCGTCAGGATTTACGGCTAGAGTTTAACAGAAACAGAGCCACCAACATTAACCTTAACCCTGTCTGCGACAAGATGGTGGGCGGGTTGTAACTAGTGGTCTGAACAAGCAAATTCCGGTATATTTGCTGGCATGCAGTTCACCCATAACCATGGCTTTGGAGCGGAGCAGCAGGTTTTTTGCCCGCAGCTGGAGCGGAGCAAAGAACATTTTGACTGCTCCAGTTTCTTTTTTTTTCATTTTCAGATCAAAATGAATGATATTTTACTAAATGTACGGTATTGAAAAGAAACAAAATATTGAATGGTTCGTTTTGTTCAAAACTCTGGTACATTTAGGAAATTTTAATCCATACATTTTCAGGGTTAAGATGGAAAAAATTAATATCACACTTTTAAATTTTAAAAAAATTGTACACCTGTACGATGACAGATTATCTTGGTCTTTACTCAGCATGCAACATCTTTGTATTACTTAAATGTTGGCAACTCTTTAATTTTTAAAATTAGAAATGTCATTTAGTCAAATTTATTTAGAAACCAATCAGTTCTTTTCTGTCAAGTTTCATCATCATCATCATCAATTTATTTGTCTGTCCTTACGTTACGGTACATGGAGCACCAAAGTAGCTGGTCTCCCCTTGCAAGAAACGTGAACTAAGCATTCACATGCTCTTGCAGAAGTGGTTTTGGTGGCAATTAGTTTGACATGATGAGGTAAGTCCCATGGGCAGCCTCATAGTTGCCTTGACGACATGCATAAGGGTGTAGTACCGTAGTTCTATTTTGTCTTGATCTCATCTGAGACAACCGGTAACTAGGCAACGTTTCAAGTTGACATATGTTATTTACAAAACAAAAATAAGTCATTAATCAATCTTAAGGGGTAATTATTTAGTGGTAATACTAGTATATACAAAATACCAATGGGCTGATCACCCGTTTGCCAGTCACTTCGATTACGGAAACAACAGCAAATGGATTGATTTGCCGTTGCCCTAAAGATGCCAATAGGCGTGATGGGAAACAATGGCAAAGAAAACCTATCTGCTGTTGCCCTAAGACGCCACTAGGCGTAATGGCCACTGACTGCTTTGACGGTCGGTGGCTAAGGACGGAAGAAGTAGTAGTATATACAAGCAGGTACATTATGAAAATAATGTAATACTCTTATTGTTTATTACTTTTGGAAGGCCATGACAAAAAAAAAATCTGGTTGCGGTAAAAGTAAAACCAAATTCACCAATTACAAATTCAAATCTGCTCACATGATAATGATAGCCAATTTACAGAAACAGATCAGTGAAGGTCTTTATATGTGAATTTTAAAGGCCTAAATTTGGGTTTTTGGGAAAAGTGAAGAAATCGGCGGCGTGCAAGGTGGAAAACGAAGTGAATGGCGAGCTCAAACAATGTAGCTTGAAGATAAAAAAAGCCAGTGTTATGAACAGCCAGGCCCCATGTTCCATAATGAGCAACAAAAAGCAATTATGAATTCTTTAGATGTCTTCAAAAAAGGACCTGGATAGACAGGAGATACCGGCGTGTTTCTGCGATTTATAATTGTAATGAGGTAGGCTATACTTTGAAAGTTTTGGAAAGATTGTGTGGCAATGGAATCTATTGGTAGGCTTAGCATGACCATCTGTCCTCTTTCCCCAGGATGTCCTCTTTTTTACCGTACAGTTGGTCTGCTTCACTGCCATTTGTCTGGCATTTCCTTTTTCAGAGAATGAACAAGAGGTCTGTCTTAAGCAAGTACATTCGTTAAGGAGCATTCTTCAAGTATAATACTGAACGAGTTGCAAAGGAATGTACTTCAGTTGTTCAAGTTCTAAACTGTGTTAAATCTGTGACTGACATTCTTAAGCAGCACTTGTGTCAGGAGTAGTGCCACTGAAGCTTCCGAATATGCTTGTTGAAAAAATAAGAGACTGACTTAATAGTTTGTTTGGCAAGCTTCATGATTCCTAATTATAATCCATAATTGAAAGAGGTTGAAACTAATCTAATTTCCTTAACTGAAGTAAAGTCTTGGACACTGAACAAATAAGAAAACATTACTAGTGACAAAAAAAAAAGGAAACATACGGCAAAGAGTTGTGGGTTGAAATGAAGAACAGTGGGCATCATCTTTTATGTCATCCCAGTAAGTAGCCAACGTCATTAGGGTTTGGATACCTAAACCTAACCCCTTTTTACTGCGCCTCTGAATTCTGTTTTAAAGCCATATCGAACAGACGGCCCACTATAATTTATTGCAACCAGAGTGGTGCCTAGGCCAACTCAGAAATGTGCTAGGATGCCAGTTATAATAAACGGGCCAAGATAAAAGACTGACTGTGAGAAAACGTAATGACAAAGTATCGTTCAACCCTAGATGGGTTATAATTAGGACATATAGGCCTAGGGCTTAGTGCAATAAACTATCAGATTTCCAATAGGCTATCCAAATATAGTAGGCCTATTTTCTTCCTCCCTCCACACAGTCCAAATAAGCCTAGAGTAAATCAAAATCCGGTCACGTAATGAGTAGAAACGTACATAACACAAAATGAGAAGAGGAATGCTGAAGGCAAGAGAAGCTACGGAAGAATAGGCTACAGACATTTGGCGGGCAGCTAATAAATAAGGACATTGTAAATGCGGACAATGTAGGCTATTGAAAGAGACAACATCAAACATCTAGATCGGCATGTGTAAACTACCCAACAACTACAGAGTTATAGCTTTCTGCTCATTATGGAATGACAGATCTTTCACACTTTGTATAGATTGGTGTGTTTATTTACAAAAATTGCCAGTTACCTGTTCTGAGGGACGTTATCTCCTATCAGTTTCAAATTCTGCACGAATATTTTGAACTGGGCCTCGTTTTGTTGTCAGCGATTTTGAATTGTGGTCTTGTGGGGCAGTGATGCGAAGTAGAGGTATAAACTATTACCATAGAAGAGACTAAAAAAATATTCCAAAATTAAAATTTAATTCGAGCCAAAAAAAAAAAAAAAGTCGCAAATTTAAATTAAAATATCCAAATGTTACAGCTCGTTGCTTGGGCACAAATATTTAATATAAGCATGTGCACATGCAAACCTATAAAATGTATTCTGGTCCTTATATCGTCATGAACAGTTAAAAACTAAGCGGATATCGAAGCACAAAATGCTTTGATAATAATATTATTAAGTGCCATATTTAGTGAACATAGATCATTGACGAATCTAGACATTGTTCAGTGGAGGGGCGTTACATCAGAATGATAAGGCCCCCCACCACCCCTCTTTATTTACCCATATTTTTAGACAATTAAAAACCAAAATAACGAGTTATGAAATGTGACAACTTGATAGTCTTATTATACACTAACTCACAAATATTCGTTTTTATTTTTTTTTAAATATATAACTATTTATAACATAATTACATAAAAGTAAGGTACAACTACAAAGCACGTATACACTGCTTAGACAGCGCAGACTACGCTGGCTTGGCCATGTCCGCCGCATGGAAAATGGTCACATCCCAAAAATATCTTCTACGGACAACTGGCAGATGGCAAAAGAACAGCTGAGATTCAAGGATGTGTGCAAGAGAGACATGAGGGCACTGAAAAAAATCCAGCAACCTGGGAGGACGAAGCCGTCGATCGCACCAAGTGGCGTTGCTATCTGCAGCACCACCTCAGATTGTGCGTAAAGAGGCTCTCACAGCAGGCAGATGAGAGGAGACGTCGAAAGGAATACCAGGAGGACAGGCAGCTGAGGGCTGTCGCCTCAGGGGCGCATTCCTATAGTCAGTTATGACTGAAAGGGCTATTGATATTATTATTACTACAAAGAGACAAAACTTGATAAAAATTCATACATATTTTACATTATAGCATAACGTTTGTTAATTTCGGACTGACTGCCCGATATAGAAATTATCCGCCTCTTGTCAAAAACTCCTCTGTTTTGTGGTTCGAGTGAAGTCACCTTGGGCCGCCTGCCTAGCGCCGTCTTTTGTCTCATTGTTGTATGGGGCTCCCTTTTGGTCTTTCATTGTCCAGCCACACATAATTACTCTCAAACTACGTTCGTAACCTTTAGGGTACTTACCATTGTCCAGTACCAGATATGTTTTAATTCGTCCGTCGTCCGACCTAACGAATACTTAACATTTAAGTCCCAATTGAGGGGAAAATACTGGAGCGGTTGATATGAAATAAAGGTTTTCAAAGTCCTAATGGAGGGGCGATCGCCCCGTCGCCACCCCCTTGGATCCGCCAATGACATAAACATATTGATACAATAAACTAATAGGATATCAAATAACAAAACGCACATATCGTAATACTATAGTTAATAACTCACATCAACTAAAAGTTGAGTCATGGACAACTAGGAAAAAAATTGGAAAAGCGTTAGAGGCCACAGAGATGTGGTTTTATAGAAGAATGTAAAAAAAGAATCCAAATATTAGATTATTTTCAGGCATAAGATTTACCTATAAATATAGAAGAGGTGTTAAGAATAGACAGACTTAGGGAACTTAACTGCATAATTTAGTCAAACAGTATTTAACAAGAACAAAAGTTAATATACAGTAATTGGGTAGGGGAAGGTCTGTTATATTCTTACAATACAAATGACTTATGGCAAGTGAAAGTCAATTAAATATCTAACTGGAAACGCCAAGCCTTTATACCTCACCCCCTGAATATTATTTTTGTTTGCTTTTATTTTGTTTTACTATTTAATATATTGTCGACTGCTATGGACACCATATATTCTAATTATAGCAGATCAGGGCATTTTATCCCGTGAAAAGAAATAAAATAATTGCCGAAAAAAAACGCTTAAATACGGGTCATATGTATAAATTGCACATTTTTTGTAACTGTCGTGGTTGATGGGCTCTAGAATCCCGGACGAGCCAAACCATTTGTCGTGGTTGAGTTGGAGTGTAGAGTATTTGTCGAGTTGGACCATAGTAGTGAAATCGACAAGGGATAGTGGACTGACAGAGTTATAGATTACACACACAGAAAGGTGTAAATAGGAGATGGACTTGAGACAACCTGGAAGAAGATTTATTCAAATGATCTCTCTCTCCAGGCCTCAACTCACTTATGTCTGTCTAAGCACCTCCTGCTCTCTCTCTTTTCTCTTATCATACATATAGATTCTAGTAAAGAGCTAAAAATACAAATATGGATTGTAAGGGAATAAAAAAAAATAGAAACATAGAGAAT